>JAUYWH010000006.1:1648929-1718010 GCA_034779795.1 Ctenopoma multispine
GTGTGTGTGTGTGTGTGCATGTGTGTGTGTGTGTGTGTGTGTGTGCATGTGTGTGTGTGTGTGTGTGTGTGTGCATGTGTGTGTGTGTGTGCATGTGTGTGTGTGTGTGCATGTGTGTGTGTGTGCATGTGTGTGTGTGTGTGCATGTGTGTGTGCGTGCATGTGTATGTGTGTGTGTGTGTGCATGTGTGTGTGTGTGTGTGTGTGTGTGCATGTGTGTGTGTGTGTGTTCTGTCTCTACACTATAGTTCACACTTTGATACTTGAAGTAACTTTTCTGTCTTGTTAAGTACTTGAGTACTTAATAATTATTTTGAAGTTTAAGATGAGTTAATATGTCGTCCAGCACTGGACCAACACAGGACACTGATTTGATGTGAGCTGCAGCTCTCCTACGCTTGCTGTCAGATCCTACCTGTACCTGCCTGCAGTCATGGTGAGGGACATGTCAAACACCCTAAGTGTTGCCTCACTAGCAAAAACTCCCCGCAGAGCCTTCCATTCAGCCGGCGCAGCTTGTTCTGCATAAAAGACGCCGCCTTCATCGTGAGGGAGCCTGCGGGGAGTGCATTTAAAGCAGCGCTCCCACAGCGAAGCAAGGCCTCAGAAGTGCACTCCACAGAGAGCAGTGGGCGTGCGCGTGAGGTTCCTTACTGTAAACCCTATCTTGAGTGGACCTGAGTGTGTATGAGCTGGAGAGCTGGGCAGGGAATGGGAATACAAGGGAAAGTACAACATGTAGTTCTCTTCACACGGCCGTGTGTACTATACATGATTATGTGTTTTATGGAGCACAAGTAATGATATGTAGATAAAGCTTAAAGCACATGGAGAGGTCCACGGCAGGAAGAGTCTTTGTTCCCATGCTCATGAATATCATGAGTATATACTGTATTTTTAAACCAATCTAAAATCATTAGCGTTGCGTTATTCTACCTCGTTGTGTTTCCTGGCCGAGTTGAGGCCCCGGGAGCCTGTGGAGCCTCTGGACGAGGAGCTTCCAGTGGTTGAGCAGTTACTGGACATTTGACTCCTGGAGAGGTAACCGGCCTTACTCCCATACAGCATCATCTCCTCATCTGATGAGACAAGGATGTAGGAAAGAAGAGGGGTTAATTACTACCACTAATACTTTTTTTTTAATTCTAAAATTCATCAGCTAATCAGAGTCCAAGCTTCTGGTGAAATGCTAAATGAGTAAATACATTTTTATAATCAGTGTAGTAGACGTGTTTCATGAACACCTACTAACTACATTGTATTTTACTCCACTGAGTAACACAGGAGGAGGGAGTACTGCAGAGCAGCAGCAGAAGCTGAGTATCGGCTCCATACGCCTATGTTTTATTCAGACTCAGTCCACTCATCTCATTCTTACAGAAAGTCAAACATTTAAGAAAGAACACTCTGCTGAACTTACTGTCAGCATGTCTTTGTCCTGAGCCTTTCCGCTGGTGGCTACTGCTGCTGTATTCGCTCCTCTCCAGTGAGGACAGAGCGCTGTTTGCCACACTGTTGGGCTCCATGCACCCCTGGGGGCCCTGCAACCTGACCTCATCTGGGGGAGGCTCCGGAGGTGGGGGCAAGTCTACACAGAGACATGGAGGAACAACAATGTGTGATGAATTTCTAATTTTACCGTCAGCTTCCTGTTGCCAGATTAAAGTTTAGTTTCCATCACTGACAGAACCCCAGAGACTAGTTCAAACAGTGACTTTATTATGATATGATTCACATGCAGCCATGTGCTGTTTAATTAGGTTTGAGGTTACTGGAGTCACCACGCGGTGTGACTAGATGAATATCTTTTCCAATCCATCTGAGAGACCGTTATCTGTCAAACATATGGTGTTTGCAGGAAAAGCAGCCTACGAGCTAAGAATACAAGTCAAACATATGTGTGTAATCAGCCAACACTAGCCTCACATTACGTCCTAAACATTCGATCACAGATGGTGTTGCACAATATCTCTGTGTATGTGCATGATTCATGATGCTTGCTGACACAAAGCAACAAACAGAAACAGAACATAACAGTGAAGCTGAACTCAAGAGCATCTGAGACGTGAATGTCCTCCGACAACGTCACTGTCATTCTCCTCTTTCCTCCTCCACTCACCTCCTTGTATATCTCTTCTGTACGCTGAACTCTTAGACACCTTTTTTTTCACTCGTGATTTCTGGTTGGGGGGGGTGCATGTGTCTGCTGGGGATGATCGACTGTGAACTGTGAGGAAAAAGCAAAACCACAAACATCATTATTATTTTTCTGAACAGGCTTGTAGTACCTGTATATGTATTTAATGCATACATGTATGTTCAGCCTACAGGATCTAGTTTGCACTTCTGTCTGTCACTTTACCGGGTGTTGTCGCGGTGCCGTTGTCTTCGTTCAGAGCTGGCCCCTGGCTGCTGAGGCAGCGATGGGCAGGACTTTGGCACTGCAGCGTGCCAACCTCTGATGAGCCGTGATGCTGTTGGCCAGAGAGGTTGGGGTTTGACTGGGTTAGTGGCGGACTTGGCGCCTGGGGAACTGGCACTGGGCCGCAGGGTAACCTTCTGCTATGGGAAGTAAAGGCAACATGTCACTGGGGAGAACAAATCAACAGAATGTGAAGCTGAAGCTCTGATTCAGAGAGATTTATGTTTTAGGTGCTAAGCTTTTGCCTGATTCACATGGATAATTTAACATCCGGCCATGTGGTTAGATATTTATCTAACTATTGTAACACAGATGTGAAAATATGCAGACGCAGTGTCAGAGTGAGTCTGACGTCTCCAACAAACTTAGTTGGAACAGCAACAAAATAAGATGAAGTTCCTAGAATATTCAAGTAACACAACTAAACATAACTAAATTAGCAGGTGCACTGATAACAGGGGAGGGTGTCATAATTGAGTTTAGAAGCAAAAAACTTTTTGCACACATAGTCTGTGAGTAAAATGGATGAAAGACTGAAGGTCCACGCTTCCGCTTGTTTTCATAGTTTGCATTTAACATATCAAGGGTGTTAATTGCTTGTGAATTCTTTTTATTTAAGACATTGAGTTTGTGCTGAAATTAACAAGCACACAATACAACCATTATGTGCCAGACCGTGGTGTGTCTGTTCACATACCGTGACAACTGCTGGCCGTCTAGTTGGTTGAGGCGGGGGAGGTCGTGGGGGGCTCGGGTCTCCTCGTGGGGCGACGGTGTGAGCGTGGCAGTCGACTGGTGACTGTAGGAGGTGGCCGGAGAGGATGCGTTGTTCCTCTGCGGGGGAGAGGGCCCGTCCTCGCAGCCCTCCATCAGGTAGGTCCGCTCTGGGAGGGGAGGACACCACTCCTCGTCCGAGCTGCGCAGAGCAAAGAACAGCTGAATGACACAGTGTGAGACACACGTGGATGTCTCACTGCTGCTTTCAAACGCAGCTACCTAGGAGGCTGCTTAACGATTCATGCTGCTCTTTGAGGCTCGAGTGAAGTTAGAGGGCCTCGCTGTCGGCAGCACTGCAGAAGGCGGGGCTTCTACTTGTGTGGGATTGTGTGAAACTCAGTGGTAGTTTTGCTCTGAGGTTGCAGAGAGCAACTGGTCAGGTGGAACACAGTTAATTGTGTTTTGAGGGTTGTGAAAAACAGCTAAATCACTAAAGCAATTGACCAAGGCCAAGATAATTGAGTTGTTAAAGCCAAAGGCCTGAAACGCACATTGGCCTTGATACTTAATGTGCCTGTTAGAGGTGACAGTTAGTCTAAATGATGATGGAGCTGTGTAATACTAATTTGCAGAGATGTGTGTTTGAGAAGGGGGAGGAGGGGGAATCTGACTCACCCTATGTCCATGTCTTCATGCTCTGCGGGCTGGTTGTCCTGCTCACACTGGTCCAGCTCTCCAATGGGTGGAGGTGGGGGCAATGCCTCCATCCAGGTCAGAGACGGGGTCTTGACAGCCTTACCCATTGCCTTCTGCTTGGGTTTACCTGTAAAACAAACAAGAGACAGAAACACAGTGAGTCACTTGAAGTTGAGCTGATTCATCATGAATCTGATTTGACACACATCCCAGCAGGCCTGGGGGCTGAAAGATATGGATAGGCTGTGAGTGTGGGGCAAAATTTGATTTTTAGAGGAACTATTTTCATTTGACATATCTGGAAGCTTCCCTGTGTTCAGCGGTGGTGATAATTCCTGATTTCTTCCCCTTACCGGTTGTTTTCAATTCAAGAAATATTTCTGTATAAAATGGGAAAACTATTAAAGATAATGACGGGCAGATAAATAGATGAGGCATATTGTCAGAGGAAAGTTTAAATCCCACAATGGTTCTATGTAGGAAAGGTATAAACTAAATTTAAATAACCTTAAACCAAGACAGTCCTGTGGTGAATGGAATTTATGCAGGACAATTACTGAAGAAAGCTTTTTTTATTTATGGATAATTTCTCGTCCATTTGCAGATTCTGGGTCATTTTTCGTGTTTTCCTTTAAACACCCTCAGTATAAAAGGGATATGTCGTTTTACCACTTTGCCCCTCCAAAGGACCAAAGTCAAATGAACTTATCCATAGAGCACAATAAAAGAACCATAACGTAATCTGTAGATTTCTTCCTTAATTAATCATTTGGTCTAAAAATGAAAAAAGTGTGTGGTTGATGGTTATGTCTTTAATTTACCTCAACTGTATGATGAAAATAGCTTGATCAGTGTATGTATGAGCAATCCTGCTATCGGATGTGAAATGTAAAAATGATGGATGTTTAGTATCATTTCCATAGTCTGGAGGGGAACGCTTTAAACATTTTTATTGCACATGCTCAGCTAGTTCTATTGGTAAGCTGTAACAATGCATGTGTATACTGAGTTCCTGGTGCCTCCTCACCGTTGCAGCGGTCGGGCTGAGCGTACTGAGCTCCAGAGGGTCCCGGCTGGGTGATCCAGTGCCCGCCGTCCTGCTGCTCGCAGCTGTGGGCCGGCGCCTGTGCCTGGTTGCTGAAAGGCATGATGGAGGTGGAAGCGTAGGGCGTGGTGGAGTTGTGTTGGGCGTAGGTAAAGCTGTGCAGGTCTTCGCTGGTGGCATCTATGGTGCTGTAGATGGGACCTTCGGTGGATCCAGCCATGCTGTACTTCTCCGTCTGGTTCAGGTAGTTGGAGATACCGGCTTCTGCACAGGGGCGTAGGTTACACTTAGCACAGTTCCCTTCAGTCTTTTAGCTTTGTTTAGTAACACTCTACTTACCACAGGGGTCAGTGATGCATCAGCTTAATAATAAAATCTGCAACAGCAACCAATGCATAAGCACAACGACCCGAATACCCAGCACACTGTTCTGTCTAAGCAGCAGCCTACCATTATAGTATCTCTCAGCTGTGTCGTGATTGGCGGTGCAGCAGCTGACGGCCTCTTTACCGCTGTGGACTAGATTGGTGGTGGGCCAAGAGTCTGCCAGCCACGGGTAGTTACCCATGCTGCCTCCCAGCACGCCAGGCCTACAGAGACATTCTGGCATTAATTGGGACACTGCACAACACTGACCATTGCCCAAATGAAAACGCAGAGAAGGGCTGCGTGCGTAGACAGCGAGACACATCTACTGATGACAGGAAGTTTTCAACAGACACAAAACAGAATATAAACGTGGCGTATCATTTATTTACCGTCCGTTGAGTCCTGATCCTTCTCCATGAGGGAAACCAACTGCAGAAGACAAAGAGAAAGTCACGGGGGGTGTAAACTGACTCATGCATGTTACATTTTGTGACCTACTTAGCTTTCATGATGTCTTTTTGTTGTAAAACTATCCTTATATTATCCAGCATCAGTTATTTTCTGAATTTGCAAATTTGAATGCATCCACTTTATTTAAGTGTGCTAAAGTAGTGCAAATGTTGTATCATGCAAATGTCTTCCTGAATAAGACACTCAGGCAAGTAACTGATCTCGACAAGATTCACTGTAATCTACACCAGGACATCGTGAAGACATAAAAACTAATTTTATAAAAACAACCATTTTAGTTGTTTTCATAACTTCCACCAATAATGTAAAGTATAATCCCAGATAGCAGACACAGAGCCCCTCAGGTCAGTAACAGTAAATCATAATCCTCGCTGACCTGCTGGCGTGTAGGCGAACGAGGCCGTGTAGTGGCTCAGCTCCTTCCTCTTCTTGCGCCTGCAGTAGATCCAGACGCTGAAGCCCATGAGGATGACCCAGCAGGCTCCGCCGATTCCTGCGATGAACGCTGGCTGCTTGACCACGTCTGTAATCTGCTCGGCCAGACTCACGCTGCTCTCCTCGTCGCTGTTGCTGGTGGCGCTGCCGCCTGGCGCAGAGGGCTGTTCAGCTGGCAGCTCTGGAGGGAAGAAAACAGGGAGGGAGGAGGGCAAAAGAAGATGAGGAGGAAGAACTGGGAGGACGGACCATTTAAATATTATCTTTGATCTTTTCTCCATTCAGTGTATTTGATAATTAATGGGATTATTATTTGGTGCAAGCTAGCTTGTCTATACATTTGTCTCTAATAAATCTGAGAGATTTCTACAGCTGCTTAAGTCATAGAGACTCACTGATGACGACCGACACCGGCTGGCTGCGGGCTCCGATGCCGGCGCTGGTCACTGCTGCTACCTCCACCTGGTAGAGCACACTGGGCATCAGGCCTTTCAGCACAGTGGACAACGTGTTTCCATCCACCGTCTTGTTGATGTGGTAGCGCGTCTGGTTGTCTCCGCTGATGCCCACACACCAAAGCTGCTCGGGTACACAGAGGTGTATTAAATAAGGGATAGTTAGATAAGGGTTGCATTGAGTTCGGAATATTCTACATGAAGCTTCTTTTGTGCCACTATGTTTTTATCTATGCTGGTGTGAGGCCACCTGGCCGAGGTGTATTTACCCTGTACTCCTGGATGATGCCGTTGTGCATCTCGCTGGGTGGAGGCTCCCAGGAGACGCTGACGCTGGAGCTGTTGCCGAGCTTCGCTGTTGCCACTGTAACACCTCGAGGCGGGGCGCTGGGGACTGTGAGAGGAAGCCAGGGGGGACAATTAATACAGTCCTTTCATCGACATACTCATGATGATACACGGCACACTGAATGGAAGGGAGCAAGATCACTCCAGCCAATAAAAAAGGTCAAAGAACATGAAAGTGAGCTGAGGCAGGAGGGGAAATGAAGTTTTATCCAGTGCTTTAAAAAGTTAATAGTTTTCTTTTGCCAGAATAAGCTACTCAGGCAAGTTGATCCAAAGTCTGGAGGAGCTGATGGTAAAAAAAAAAAAGGTCAGGTCCTTTGTTTTTAATCTAGAGTTTGGATCAAGCAATCTAAACCTTGTGAGGACCTCAGGCTGCGTTAGACTGACTTTAATGAAAACAGGGATCAATGTAAATGAACTCAAATCGGGGACAGAAAATTAAGCCCAGTGTGAGATAACACAGGAGAGCTTCATGCAGGCTAAATTCACAATGTCAATGAAAACCTGCCCTAGTTAATCAGACATCGTGTCAGATACATGTTTAAGAAATGACCTTCTTCTGGGGTTCGAACCAGCAATGTTCGGCTGTCCTTGCCCTGGAATTCATCAAAATAGGGACGGATCTTTATTTCGTATTCGGTTCCTTTGAGCAGGCTGGTGAGGACGGTGCTGCGTTCGGAGGGGGAGTGGATGTCCTGGAGGAGCCAGCTCGCCCCGCTGGGTCGGTAGAAGAGACGGTAGCCCTGCACGTACTGAGACTGACGGTCAACCTTTAATAACGAACAATACAGACGATGAGAAGAGACAGAGAGAGATGCCTCACACACTACTACAACTTTTTTTCTAGATGAAACAAAGGCTTGAGCCACTCACAGTCCAGGACACTCGGATGGAGGCTGGTGTCAGAGTGACAGGCTCTTGCAGCTGGACAGCCACCTCTCCCAGCTCTCTCTGCACCTGCCTGTGGTCCACACCCTGACCTGTAGGACTCACATCTGAGAGAAACACACACAATCACACTGTGGTCTAGATGAGAGGCGTGTTGGTGTAGGTGTGAGACGGGTGCGCACTGACCTTGTGTCCGGACTGGCTCAGAGATGGGGCTTGGGTCACTCAGGCCGTAAGCGTTGACGGCCCGGACGATGAACAGGTAGACTGTATTGGGGAGGAGGCCGGTGATGGTGTGAGTTTCCATCTTGACCATGTCAGCTACAGTCTGCCACGTGCTGCCTGCTGATTGGCTGTGAAAAGACAGAAGGAGAATCACTTTCAGGTAATGGTATCATTTTATCTAACCACACATTCAATAATAATATGATCACTAATCTAAGATGACGGAGGTGCTGGTGACAGGTAGTGCTCACTGTTACACTGACAGCTCCTGAACGTCAACATCTTCAGTATCAGTTCACTGGAGAGTTGAAGAATCAAACATCTTTGATCCTTTCTGTCACAACAACAAGAGTCCTCAGACCAGCACTTCACTTTCAATATGTAAGCTAAAAATATTCACCATTTAAAAGTCTAATATATGGGAGGCTGTAGATTTAGTTAATGAAAATCTTTCAAACGAATAAAACATCATGGGTCCATAGTTAAGACATCATCAGTATATATGGTTTTATAATTTAATCTATAAAGAAATGTCATTTCATTTTTTATTTATTTGCAAATTAACAGGTAGCTACAGCCGAGTCTCCTGTGACACTGAATGTAGGATAATGTGCAACAACAAAAAGTAAAGTACAGGTACCTCAGATACTGTATGTGTTTCAGTGGAGAACTCAACTGTACTCAGTTACATTCAGCCACTGAAAGACGACACAAACACTGTGTGACTGCACCAGGTTGTGTTTTGGTTGATTTGATGTGCAGCTACACAATTAACCAACAGATAAGTACATCTCCAGACAAAAGCTGGCTCTATTTCTGGCTTCTCTAATATTCCATATGTAGTAAACAATAGCAGATGAGAGCAAAGTTGCGCAGTTCTGAGAGATTCCCTCCAAAACATACAATTTGCCGTCGTGATGAATAATGTCATGAATAGCATGAAGGCGCAGCTGCCGACAGGAAATGAGGCCACGTTCTTGGCCTTGTGGCACTCCCACAGATGCACCATCCCACCACACCTCACCCCCATTCCCTCTTTCTCCCGTTTCCCATTTTCTCTGTGAATTTATTGTCACCTTGGCAGCACAGTAGTCACAAAGGCCTCCCCAACCATTTGTTTGACACTTTTAGATTTTCCCCAAGGCTTCTGTGTGGGGGTTTGGGTGAACTAGCTTCAGCGCTGAACTGCACAATTAGACCAAAGAGGTCTCATGAATACTCATCTTTTGTGTGTGTGTGTGTGTGTCTGCATTGCCCTGCGTCAGTGCTAGATTCAAGGTAACTTTGTGGAGGAGATGCTCAGAGGGAGTTCACACACACGCACATGATGCTGTGGCCCCAAAAAAGAGAAAACGAAGGCAGACTCACCAGGAGCATAAAAAGTCCATCTTGGTACATTTAAATAAACACTATTACACACTGCATATGTACACACACACATACACACACTCACCCAAGTCCCAGCCCTCTCTCTTCCCTGTGCTCCTACAAATAAACCTTAGCACCTTAGGCAAGGAAATGTTATTGCAAATATCCCGGCGGTCGCCTCCAGCTGCTTTACAAAGAATCAGTTTGTGTTACTTGGAAACGCTCGGCCGCTGCCACGGGTACATCTGGATCCGATTAAGCTCTGCCGGTGTTCCAGTCTTTATCAAACTGGAAGGACACACTTTACCCATGACGCCGCCTATCTTCATCTTCTCATTCGCAGCATCACCCATCCTGCTCTGCTCAGTTTACATTTCCCCTTAATTAATTCAAGGTGAACTTCCTCTCACGTGATGGTACCTGAAGGTTTCTGCTGAGGTGCATTCAGGGTCATGGGTTTTTAGACTAGACACAGAGGATAAGAAAGGTTTTTGGCATGTTTTGGCACCCATTTACAGGTTCACTAAATGAATCCAAGTGGTTCCCTTTTTTGCAATTTTGCTCAGTATTTCTTTTTTTTGGGTGAATTGACTCGTCTTTACCGGGGGTCTGACAGTAATGAATACACGCGAAGGCTCGACTCACTTCAAGAACTGAAAACCATGAACAAATGTCTGCAGCCGGGGCTGCTGTAAAGATTGTTTGAGCGTACTCAAATAAAAAGGCTCAATGCTTTTGTAGTAAAATGTCAAAATTGACAGACTGAGTATAGAAGAATACGTCCGTGACTCCGCGGTGAAGAAGAGACATTTGTGACAGAATCCAGAGGAACGACGGGTGCTTCTCCTTGATGATCACGAGGATGTGTATGTGCTCATTCTTGTTTCTGCACCTGACTTCTGGTTTGTGCCACTAACCTGAAGGCCTCGATGATGTAGGAGGTGACGGCAGCTCCTCCCTCGTGGGCGTTGGGTTGCCAGGTCAGAGAGACGCTGTTCTTGGACACATCTGTGACTATGGGTTTGTGCGGCGGACCCGGCAACTGGAAGGGCTCGGTGGCCTGAGCCTCTGACGTGTCTGCACTCTCTGGACGGTGAGGGGGGACAAAAAGAAGAGAGGAGGAGGAGGAGGAGGAGGAGGAGGAGGAGGGTGAGGACGGGGAGAGTCGTCTGCCTTTAGCATTTCATAACATCCCGTGTGTAATCCCTCTAATGTTGCATCATGTTCGCTGTAGGGAGAGTTCCTCACTTCTGACTTCACAATTGAGCTTTTTATGTCGGCTATTAGATGTTAACTAACCATTAGAGCGCTAATAGTCAAATAACAAAGCTAAGTGTCATCACTGCAGCTTGTTAAATCGTTACTCCTTCATTTAACACCACTAATGAAACCGCTACTGCCTGAAATATTTGATCTACTAATGTTTTACGGTTTGTGGAGAAGAGAAAAAACTGAGCAGAAGAACAATTTCTCCTGTTGCTCTGATTCAACATCTAGATTGACACACACTTTACACACATTTATATTTGAGGACCGGCAGGGGTTTAGTCTTTTAATTAGACTCTGCTACGTCTTTCATTGGTTTAATTGAATGATTACGAGGAACGCCACCTTGTTTCTTGGACTGAGAGTTTTCTTATCTGCAGACACATTTCAATCTGTAAACCTGTAACATTTCCTGTTTTAATTAACAGAGCAGAAGCTGATTGATAATCAGGATTTAGTGTTTTTGAAATTATAATTTTATTAATTATATATTTCTGTGTTGTTACAAGTTGCCACTTCATAGAACTGTCATTTGCATGTATTTGAATCACACAGAGAGATAATTTACCTTTGACTGTGAGCACTCCGCTCCAACTCGTCTCTCCACTGGAGCTGGAAGCCAAACAGGTGTAAACCCCAGAGTCCGTTTCCTGGCAACAGTAAAAAGTGTATCATTAGTTCAGTGTGTGTAAGTGTGCAGTGCTATGTTAATGCACCCGTTACCAATGATTGAGACTAAATGTCATATCTCTCAAAGCAGAATGTTTGTACTCAGAATACTAAGCAGAGGGAAGTTGACAAGAACTGAGAGCAGCAATTCACACAAAGCCGCCGACCGGTTGATGCTTTTCACTTTCATATCTAAGTAAGATTGGCTTTTTATATCAGGGCACAGCAGCTTGTAGCTCCCCATTGCTGCCAGTGTGTTCAAAAAAAAAAGTGCATCCAAAATACTATCAAGAGCCTCCGCCTTTCATCTTACAGAGTCACGACGGGCCTGTGAAAGCAACATCTCTAAATCACCGGCGTCAGACGTCAAATAAGTGTGTGAGATGTCTCCCAAAAGTGTGGAGGTGAAATAATGTAAAGATGAAGCTTGTGGTTCTAATACAGGGGAATTTTAAAGGTGCGTGGATTAAACTAAATGCTAAACAGATAATAAAATGGGTGGATATGAATATACATGCCTCCACATAACATCTGCTTTATTCAACTGCTTCTACTTGGGACATTTTGTCCATTGTAGTTATCTCACTGTCTTTTTCATAAATGATAAATTCTCAGTGGACTTATTTGAAGTCGGAGCTGGAGTCAAGCTGGTGGCTTTTATGTTCCTCGTCTGATTCCTGCACAGCAGAGGAGGAGCGGTTAAAGGAAGGATCAAAGGACAGAATTTTAATGATCGGCTAGAGGTCTAGAAATTTCTGAGGCACCCAGTCCTTATACTCAACAGCTACTTAGCATTCTGGACAGACTACGAGCAGATGTAATTAAGAGGTGTGTGGTAAATGTGCCTGTGTGTGTGTGTGTGTGTGTGTGTGTGTGTGTGTGTGTGTGTGTGTTTGTGAATGCTGGCTATTAAATTTTTGGGGAAGGCGAGCCAAAAGATAGACGGGCTGTGAAATTGCTTACAACAGAGGGAGATGTTGAGGGGGGTGGGGGGTGGGGGGTGGGGGGCTCTCTACACTGGGGAGTCTTTCAATGTGACACTGAGGTAGTAACACGCAGGAGCAGCCACCTCTAAACATGTTTGTTTAGCTTCAGCACTCCATGCTTCTTTCTTTCGGTTTCTTCTCAGCTTCAGCTGCAGGATCTTAACCAGAACGACATTCTGTAAATACTGGACTAGAAGGCAAAAGCTGCTGGAAGATTGTCAAGTGATATGTGGTTAATAAGGCTGCAAGTGGTATTGTAGTTCTCCTGTGTTTAATACTGAAAAAATAGCACACATGCAGTGAAACAAATGTGCCGCGTTTATGAAATGAAAAGTGCCTTTGCAGTGCTGATGAACCTTCAAACCTGATCTGATCATATTTCACTGTCCCACAGATACACAACAGCACCACAACTCTTCCTACAAAGCTCCTTCATTTTTCAATGTCCATACAATAAAAGACAATATTTTTTACAGGACTTACTTAAATGTATCCCTCCCTACATTTTGACCGACAGTGGACAACAATAAGAGGACCTCTTGTAGAGGTCGTCTCTTTACAATAAAATGCTTAAGTCTGCAGGAGTTGATCAGTTTCCATGCAGATCCATTCCACCACAATCAGCCTTCTCTTATTCACTTATTCTGTGAACACAGCCAGCGTTACTCCCATTGAAAACCTTATACATTATGCAGAGGATGTGCACAGCAGAGCCCAGCATGACTGATACGTCGCCGAGCGCTCGGCCATTCTCCTCTCCTGCACGTGTGGGCCGGCTCATCAGTAACACTGACAGAGGAATTACTCAAGCCTAAGTGGGCTGTCAGGAGCGTCCTGCAGGACAAGGGACAGGTGACTCTCCGGCTTACACCACATTGCTCGCTGCTCCTCATCTCTTACTATGTGCTGTAGACCTTGGGTTGACCTGTGGGAGCTGCTAAGGGGGTAAAAAGACCCTCGCACCCTTTTTGATCTGTGGATGGGGAATCAGCATGTAGGGCAGGTGGGGTAAACTGCCAGCACACCTGAGTATTAATCAAGGCCGGCAGCTTTGGGTGCTGCACTGAACAGATTGCTGAAAAATGGATGAGGTTAGTGAAGAAAAAGATAAGAGGAAAGAGAGAGCGGCTCCAAACTTAAAGAGGGAATTTGTGGATATTTATTTATTTATTCTACTCTGATTACATCTTTAACATTGCGGCTATTTCTGCACTGCGCTTCCTAGAAATCTCCTGCCAGTCAAACAGAGTGATGCAGCATCTTTTTTTTTTTTTGTTAGCCCACCACCTGCTAACTACCCAGTTAGCGCGAGCACCAGCCTTCTGCACAGTAGCACACAGAAGGTTGCTAATGATGTCAGATCGCTATTTTGGGTGCAGGTGCAGAAGGGAAATGTGATTACAGACTATAACAAAAGTACGCTGGGATTTAAAGTCAGCGCATAAACTCGATTTCCCGCTTTAACGTCATTACACCAGTAATCTGTTTTCTTCCATGTCTGCGTACTCCTGCTCACACTCATCTGACTTTGTCTGTTGTTTCCCAACTGTCTCTCTGCCTGCTATTTTTTTTTTTTACTTTGCCATGCCCACACACACACACACACACACACGCACATCAATCATTTAGCAAAATGGCAGCACAATTCTCTCTTTAACCCCTCATCACCAGCACCACACACACACACAGACTTCCCGTCTGTCCGGGACGTCTTGGCACCGGTGAAGAACGGCTGTAGTGTGTGTCTGGCAGGAATCCCAGGGTAATGGCATCTCCTCATTGCCAGGGTACGAGGAACAAACAGACCATCTGCCCCTCTCCAGGGGCCCAGATGAGATTGACTTATTTATACTAATTATTTCAGGGTTAAATGTGTTTTATGATGCACTGATTTCATTTAGTTCTTATCCTGCAAAAGCAAAGTTGAGCTCGATGTTTTGTGTTTAATGTGTTTGGACTGTTAATTCACAGCAGAGCTCACATTAACGGATGTTTAGAGGGTATAAATCTATGGCATGTATCACTGACGCAAAACTACCGGGTAGAGTTTTAGATCATTTCCAGACTGAGAGAAATGAGATGATTAAACCAATATGTGAGAATTCTGTGTCTAAATCTGCTGTTTCAGTATGATCCACTTCTAGTTAATGATGGTGATATTAAAGCATAAGATGTATATAAGCTAATAAATAATACACACAATTTGGTTCTAGACCAGCAAAGATTTGGTGCAGCTCTGGAACCAGTTCTCATGGCTAAGAGTCTGAATAAGAAATCAAGACAGCTGCACAATCAGAAAAATTGGTAACCTATGGAACATTAATGAGTTGGTTAAACTTTGCAGAATTGTGTTAGATGAGGTTTTTGCGTTGGTTTGGTGACTGACAAGCTGGAATTTGAGGTGTAAGTCATTTTGTGAAGTTATCTTTATCTTTTTAGTGTTTTTTTTATTCCCACATGACATGAATGTAGCACAAAAAATACTTTTTGAAGTATTCCTCCTGCATCCTCTCCCTCACTCTCCAACTCTCTCTCAGTCCTCCACTCCTCACTCTCACTGACGTATTAAGGATTTAATTACAAGTCTCAGCGATCGTTAATCATTGAGAACCCACAATCAATTAATGTGTGAGCCTCCTCGAGTCTTTCTGAGGCTGCGGTGACCTCAGGTGCTGCTTCATACCCAGGAGGGAATTCTGGGCAGAATGGATTTCATTAGCATGGAGTAAGACGGCGCTAATGACCGCTAATGGCCTCGCGCGCTCATTATCATGGCGATCACGCCTCGCCAATGCTGTTTTGCTCCGTTCCCCACCTCTCCTTCTCTCATAAAAACTCATCATTTGAGTCAACCATAAAAAATGTCCTCTGTTTAAGTGGCTCACACTTTCCTGGTAATTAAAACTGTCATGTTTTATGATGAGGAATATGTTTGTGTTGTGTGAAATGCAGCACGTTTGATGTGCAAAGAGTCATACGTGTGCAGTGCATTGTTAGTACATTTTAATGAGTTCACGGGAAGGTGTGCTGCGATGGAAAGAAAAGTGGTAATCACAGAGAAGCTGTGAGTTTAAAAGACAATTACTGAGCTGTAAAAGGATTTTCATTTCCCATTTCATTACAGTTTTCGCAGTCCGTGCAGCAGTGAAGTGGTTTATTCAAATACCTGGAGGTTGATGATTTGGAAGGTGCCGTTGTCCATCAAGCTGATACGGCCGTCGTTTCCCAGGATCCTCTGGCCGTCCTTCTCCCACTGGATGCTGGGGATGGGGTTACCCATGATGTGGCAGTGCAGCTGAGCGGTAGAACCTGGAGCTAAAGTGTGATTGGCAGGTCCCTGACGGATGATGGGAGGGACGCGGTCTGAAGGTGCTGGAGGGAAAAGAAAAAGTGAATATTCCTTAACATTAACATTATATTTTGACAAAATATTATACAACATAATGAGATGAGTCAAAGGAAAAACACAAAAGCACCAAAAACATCACATCACATTCTGTCACGTGAAATGTAAAATGTCACTAGAAGAGAACATCCACTCCCCGAGGCTCTCAGGTCCACATCCCTCTGGTCCTGCCCCAGTTCAACATGCAAATCGATGACATAGATTTTTCCCAGGCAGGAATATGTTGTTACAGTCGTGTTAGAGTGACGAACCACTTAACAGGATATTGAGCAGCAACTCGATAGATATGTATTATTTGAAAATGTCTTTCCAACAAGCATTAAACCTCTGAGTCACTAATCTGAAGTAACTTTAGTCTTTAAACAACATGCATTTACTTTCACTACCTGCACAGCTCTGTGCAAAAAGTTTCGCCTGCTATCCATCAACAATCTCATCAGGGAGACATCATACTGCAGCAAAACCCGGACATCCAGCCAGAGTCAAAAAGAACTAACTCAGATTCCTGGCAACAGATGGTGTGGCCCCCACAGAGCTTCAATCTCAATATCATCAAGCCAGTCTGGGATTACATGAAGGGACAGAAAACAGAGAGACAGCCTGAATCCACGGAACAACTTTGCTCCAAGATGTCTGCAACAACCTACCTGCCTAGTCCCTGACGGAGGCGAGTTAGTGCAGGTTTAAAGGCAAATGGCTGCAACGAATATAAATGAACACCATCTTTTCTCTTTGCTGCATATAATAAGAAAGTAATGGATACGTTTTTTTTGGCTGACATGGGCCCCACAGTGTTACAGACAGACACCACCAAGAACTGCACGGACAGAAATACGCTCAGTTAAGACCCAGCAAATAAATTCCCGCATTTCACTCAGCATAGAGTAAAACATTATCTTACACACACTCTCATTTGTATTCTGTAAAGATTAAAAACTCTAATATCATCAGATAACTGACGCTAAGTGAAAATGAGAAAAGCCGACACAGAATTCGGAGTAGACAGAGCTGATCCAAATCTCTGTTTACTCCCTGGATGGGAGCGATGCAGGGAGGGGAGCATATGTTGCATCGGGGGTTATTTGCATAGAACTATCACTAGTTGTCCCTTTTGATTACATCAGATGAAGACACCCGCTGTTTGCTCGTTTGCAGGAAGGATATTTTAATTTGAGACAGATTTGAAGGCTTTTCGAATTCATATGGGTGCACACGAGTGGGAGGAGGTTAAATCAGCGGATCCTGAGAAATCACATAAGGATGAAAATGTGAAGTTCAAAGGTGGTTCAGTTAGATAAGAATGCATGATTTAACACATACATTGTGTATATTTCAGGATTTATAGACTCGTGGCTTTAATCTTCTTTGCAGGAGGAAGGAGGCAGGAAGTTTCAGGGGGATTGTCTCCATAGCGTTATTAGCATTAATTATTAAACTGGTGGGTAAAGCTAGCCGCAACCTGAGGATACACGCTGGTTTCAGAGGGAAATGCTAATGACGCACAATCATCTCATATTTAAACTGATCAAAGTTTCATTGCAGAAGTATTTCTCACACGAATTCCATGAACATCCAGAGAGAAAGTTCCTTTGTTTTAGTTTTCAACAGGATTCTGTTTGGAATTCAGGTCTGTATTGTCTGTAAGCTGCACAGAGGAAGACATATGTAAAATATGTAAAGACTGTTACAGACGGTACAACATGCAACAAAGGCCACCGGCCACACTGGGTATGAAGAACAAACAGGGAGATGCAGACATAAAATCTAAAAGCAAAGTTGATGTTTGAGCTCCATGAATTTACTTTCAGTCTGTAACTCCGCATCCTGTCTGCCTGTTTGAGTGAGTGCGTATGTTAACACTCACCACTTTCCACCTCTAGCAGGGCTTTAGTCAGGATGCTGCCGGCCACGCTGATGGCCTGGCAGATGTAGTATCCCGAGTCTTCCACTCGGACGTCGGCAATGGTCAGCTCGCCGCTCAGCGACACCGAGAAACGGCCCGACTGTGACGACTCCTGGATGGGGAACAGCAAGATCTGGAGAAGGAAAAACATCATGCAGATTGGTCTTTGCTCATTGATTCATTTTGTTGTAATTGGTTTGCTATACACTCAACTGCTGTGTTCCCTAATTAGCAAAATACAGGCATTTATTTCTTTAGCTGTTTCTTACTAGAGCTGGATAAAAGCTGTTCCACTTGCAGCTTTAAGAATTTTAATTTTGTATCCACACACAACATCAGTTCATAAATATGGCTTTTTTTAATCTCTCTCTTCATGCATCCAAGCTTTATTTTAAAGAGACCCAAAAACATGGAGGATGTTTGGATAACCGTAGATGCCAGCCATTAAAATAACAGATCTTACTTCAAAACCTGGGGGAAAAAAATCAGATGCACAAGAGACAAGAGTCTTCTGACTGCAATTTGCGAATGAGCCTCATTCTCAGTAATAACACTCAGTTGGTGTCAGTATGAAAAACAACAAAGAAAACAATTGACAAACTGTGTAACTAATCTATTTCAGCACATCTTCATCAGGAAGACTCTCATAACATAAGGTTTTATGGTCTTGTTAAGTGCAAAGGATGTTAACCAAAAATTATCTGTAACCACAAACCGCTGAAATCAACCTGTTAGGTACCATTGTTCACTGGAACTTAGAGGGTGGATTCCCAAACTGAGCCCGACAGGACCAGTTAATCGACCCGCAGGTCTCAAATGCAGAAGGACCATTCAAGGAAAGCACAGCACAAACACAAGTGCGACGGGTTGGGGATTGGGTTCTGCCACCACACTCTCGGGCTCGGGTCAGGTTCACACAGGTCCACACGCTAATGGAACGTAAGCAGTGTTAAATATTACCTGAGGTTTGGCACCATTACACACATGACTGTGTTCATCTGTAGCCTGGAAGCAATTCATACCCAGTCACGGGTATGAACAAGTGATTTTCTCCAACCTGTATCCCTGATCCTGACTGTTTTTGCTCATTATGATATAACTGTACACTTCCTGAAAGGCAGCCTGTTCCCGACATGCTACCCACACACTTCCTCTCCTCCTTTTCCTCCGTGCTTTCTCTTCTTTATCTCTCTCCTCCACTCTCCCACACACATTCTCCAGGCCTCCTCCAAATCCTGCTCCCCTCACTCCCTACACTACCACCACCTCTAATCTGTACCTGGGAGCCACGCTACAGGCTCCCACGCACTCTCATCAGGCCTTTCAGCGCATTCCAACAGGCTGCAACGCTTATCATACGCTCGCCTTTCCCATACTCACATACTCACACACACACACAGTAAAGACACGCGGGCCTGTGTAGGCTCACACTTTGGTGAATAACACTCTGCGTGGATGATGGAAAGTGTGTATGTGTGAGTCACCCTGGCTCTAAACTACAGCACAAAGTGATAAGAGGATGAGAGTAAAGAACATGACAGTGAGAAGAGATGCGGGCTCCGTTTAAAGCATGGATCAGAGCGGCCACAACATTAACACCAGCAGGTTTCAGCTAATGATCTGATCGCTGTTAAATCTGATGATGTGTTTCTGGAACCTTGGTAAGATAAGGCAAGATACTCATATGCTATGTTCCATTTGTAAAATGGCATATTTTCCCGTGGCTTTCCTTCAATTTTTCTTTGTGTGATAGTGCACAAACATCAGCTGGAGTCCTGATAACCACTAGCCCACCCTTCCACTGAGCCTCAGTACCTCTACCGTGAGATACAAACTGTATGGTGGATGCCTCAGAGGGCTGAAGGTGTTACAGGGCTGAATTTAATACATGTCACAGGACGATACTTACCTGGCTGCCTTCTTTCTGCCAGAAGACGGCTGGCGGAGGATTTCCTTTGGTGCCACAGAGGAAGGTTACGGTGCGACCCGGAGCTGTGATCTGGTCCCGCGGCCGAATCACGATCTGAGGAGGCACTGGTACACAGAGAATAGAGACGGATGGTTAGTAGGTCACAGAAGAAATAAAGATTGTGAGTGTGTGCATGTGTGGTCAGTGTGTGCTGAGTGAGCTGAATACAGTGAGAATGCACCCGCAGTGACTGGTCACCAGTGATGACAGCAAGTCAAATCTCAAGTTCTCCCTCTCTGTTTACACACACACACACACACACACACACACACACACACACACACACACACACACACACACACACAGACTCTAATGGATTCAGACCCACACTAATACATGCATACACATGTCTCTTGACTGTAAGCACAAACCAGAAAAACACAAATCCTTGCTGCTTTTTCTCACATGCAGACAAAACTCAGAACACCCTAACATTTATTATAATTTCTTCCAGGACACAATACAAAAACAATTTAAAAAAATATTCTTAAAGAGCCTTTTCTTCCAGACACAAATGAATTTCTCAATTACCGTAGTTAATGAACTTAGTTCAGTGAGGAGACGTTGGCAGCCTCCTGGCAGCTGATAACTCCTGATGAATCACGCAGATGTTCTATTATCAGCTGCTACTTGCTTTCAACCCTCAGTTAACTATGTTCAAATAGCCATTATGTCCAAACAGTCAGTCAAGGTTACAAAGCAATTACTCCTGATTAAACATTTTAAACATCAGGGTGGTGGGCATCAAGTGGTGACACGCTGTGCCTAGTTAATTGATTTTTGATTTCTACATACAGTATATACAAGACTATTATTAAATGATTAAGTCACTCAGAAAAAGGAAAAAAATATCCACTGATTACTGAAACCAAGAGGTCAATTCTTTGTGAGAGACTTGTTCAGAACAGATTCAACAGTGACTCCTACATAGAACAATGCACCATCAAACAATCAAAGCATTTTTCAGAGTCAGGGGTCAGGGTTTGCAGGGATGGACGTCACAGATTGCACAAAACAGTGAAATAGTGGGCATGAAAAGAAATCGCTTATAATCAGTATTATTACCTGGATTGACAGTTTCATGTAATTCAAAAAAGGCAAAACAGCTTCTTCACTAGTTTCATCCTGATGTTCTCATTGCAGTTATGCATAGTGGGCCCATTCACACTGCACCCTGCAATCCTGTATAAAAGGTATATTAACAGTATAGGGTGTCATTGTTGACCCTCCCTTGATCTCCAAGAGCATCATGTACAGTATATTAGTGATTAAGACAAGGAATGGGAGGCACGCAGACGCCTGCTACAACGTGTATAAAGCCAGTCGAAAACAGTCGTCGGCTACTTTCTGTTAGTCCAGCCAGTTGTGTGTTGCGATGCTGAACTTGATGCTAACAGAAAAGTGAGTATATATGGTAACAATTCTATCACAAAGAGTTATTTTCTCTGCTAGGCTGTGGTGACAAAACTGACACTCTGTGACCTTGATTTCTTTGGATATAATAGATTGAGCCTGTTACAGATGCTTATTGGTTAAGCAATGGTGCATGATGATGAATTTCCTATATTTGGCTGTAGAGACTATCAAAAAGGTCGTCCTGGAACCCACAGGAGGCTAAATTCAGGTTTGTGGGTCACCTTTGTGATCCTGAGCCCCAGTCTAATCAGATATCTTTGAACACAGATGCAAGGCAGGAGGGGAATAGCAGGCAGCCTCACTTTCTCTCCTGTTACATGACACTCCTTTGACTTCTACTGATTTTGTGAAGTGACAGAGAGGGGGAGGAGGGTGTGAGTGCATAATGATGCTCTGCACCAGTCCTAATTGATTTCTTGTCTTCCCACCTGATATCCTGCTTCTCTTTCATTCTGTGTTTCAATTAGCAGAGAGAAACTAAGAGAAAGAGGTGGAGAACCTTCATACAGAACCACAATGCAAGACTGAAAGTAAATCAATGAACAAATAGGCAAGTTTCTACTTAAGTTTGTGAAACCTGCAGAAAGAAAATCCTGAATAATGACACCAACATCTCTGAAATACAGAAAGTCGAGTTGTGAGATATAAAAGCTCTGGTACTTTCTTAAAGAGATCATGAAATGCTCTCTGCTCACAATATGTTGTTGGTTTGTTGAGACTCAGAATTCATCAATCCAATGATAGAAAAATACTAGTAATAACGAAAAGACACAGAATAAATAACAAGTACAGGAAATATTGTAAAAAATGCCATCTCTTTAAGTCGGAGCCCTTTCCCCTGTTCCAAGTAAAAGAGTTGAAGAGTCGTGTAAAAAAAACAACAACAACAACAAAAAACAGGCCTGGACATATAGTATGACAAATGAGTGTTGACATAGTCATACTCTCTCTGGTGCACAGTCTGGTAAGGGATTGATAATCCCTAACTACCAAATCTCCAGCACCGACCTGCCTGCTCCCTGTCATCGCTCGCCTCAGATGAACACACAAGTTTAATTTCATGCCCTGCATGCTCACTTGGACCCAGGAGTTACTCAGCTCTTTCCTTTCTCCCCCAAGACCTCCTACACCAAGGGCCCGTTGTCACAGCAGGAGGAGATCCATGTGTCAGCGGCAGCATAAGTCACAGCTAAGGGGTCTTTAACCAATGTAGGCAAGATGACGTCCTGGGAGCAAACATCACCCCTCACCCCCCTGTTAACCCAAAAGGTCAAAGTGCAGACATGTCCCCTCCTGTGAAGCTGAATATGGGCCAGTGGCACTGAGGTCCAGCTCTCACTTCCCAGCTACCTCAAGGACAAGCTTCCTGTTGAGGCTGATGCAAGCCCAGAAATACTAAAGAAACGCAGAGTAATACTCCTTTCTTATGTAACACGTCTCCAGGCTGGTGCACACACACACATGACGAACACACATGAGAAAAGACGCCCAGGTGGAACACCATGCTAAGCAAGCTTTCTGACAAAAAACATTCCCAGCACCCCGCCCATGCCTGACACGCCACCGCAACTTTGACCCACATTCAGTGACAGCCAGGAATATTCAGGCTATTAAAATGACGTTTTTGGTGCGCAGCGCAGCCGTCTGGAGAATAACAATGTTTGATTTGAGGAGGCATGCCGCCACATCGCCCGAGGCTGTAATAAATAATTAGCAATAATGGGTGCACTCGGCGCGACACTGAGCTTTAGATTTAGGGCAAGAGAGAAACATTATCAACCTAACATGAGGTGGAACGTAAAAGAGCAGCTGAAATATACATGAAAAAACATCAGCAAACAATGCTGGCATGTCACTGAAGCACCGTGTTGTTTGTACAGATATTTAGTTTTCTGGGCTGCTAGGTTTTTTTAGATATAGCATTTCCTTCTTTAAAGCGGCCTTAAAACATAAAAAGTGTCTCTGCTTATCAAAAATCACGGCACCTTAATTTTCCAGTGTTGTGAACTGTATAACAGTCTGCAGAAATGATGCCGTACCAGCCGACAACTGCAGGAAGCAGCGTCAGGGAGGTAAACTGGGGAATGTCTAAATAAAGAATGAAACACTTGAGATCAAGATTCAAAAGACTGCTTTTATACGCTGGATGTATCGCCAGAGATGGAGAACATGTAACGAGGCTAACATGCCAAGAGGGAGACAAAAATAGACGATGTCTGCGAGTTAAATTTCCACGGCTTTTGCGATAAGAACTGTCAAGACGAAGGAGGGAAACTCTGAAGTGTTTGGTCTCGGAATGATAGTGTGCTTCTGTGTAACGAGGGCCAAGTGAAGTTGAGAGTGGGATATGAGGCGAAGGTCAAGACTGGGATGAAGTCACGTAGCGAGGCCAAAAAATGTGTAGCAGGTGGTTACATAGTGGGTTCAGGCAGAGGCCCAGATATCGGTGCCTATCATGAACAGTCACCTTCAGAATAAATATATCTATACAGTTTTCATTGCCTAACGCTTAAAAGATCCTTCCCTGAATTTAACAATTCTGCATTTGACAAAAACGTGGGTGTTACGACATAATCTGGGGTGTTTTTCCACTGTCGACATTGTCTGGCAGTAGGAATGCTGATCCCAGCTTTAGTCAGTTTAGGGAGAAACATCATCTTCACAAACAAAACACGCACATCTGACATGTGATTTGCACCAACATACTGCAGCTATCGCACATGGGGAAACACACTCACAGTCGCACACACACAGCAGGAGTTCCTCAGGGGCCTGGATGTGACAGGCAGCTGTCACAGTCCCACGCTGATGCAGACAGCGTGTTTCACACACATCCGCTTGAGTAAACACACTCTCACGCTGCTGCTACCGCTGCTTCATCCTTTCATTTAATACCCCCAAACACACACCTCCCCCCCCTCCCTCTGTCACAGACGCACTATTTTCCTGAGACTGTTTCCGTTGTGAGAGATGATTGAGGAGGTGGTTATTTCCTACGCATAATGTATTAAAGCTAGATCATAATTCATCGTTGCTTTTTTTGAATCTGGAGTTGGACCTCTGCGTCCAGAACTGGCGCCTATTTATCCAACATCAGTATATAAAGTGAGGGCTGGTACAGCTTTATATAGAGGACAATAAGTCATGGGAACAGTCCAGTCTTTTTTTCGCCTTTATATGTAATTCCACAGCAACCTTCAGGCTAGACAAAGAAGAGTACATGCTTCCCACAGGTTAAATAATGTAACTTCATAAAATCCAACAGGAAGGTCGTTTTGCCTCCTGTCTGGACATGAAATATGAAAGTAACTCATTTGTTAGAAAATTTCTGATGAAACTTCCACAAAGATTTTCTTCTTTTTATATCTTCCCTGACCCTGCTGCTTCAGTCCCCGGAGGCTGGCTGGCAAGGATGCACATGGAGCCTAAGTCCTGTCCATGGTACATTTTAATTTACTACACAATCCCAGTGAAATATGGAACAAATATCTTGTTTTCTCTCCTTGGGGCTGATGACTTGAGACAGCAGCTCGTCTTTGGCTTTCACTTTCCTGCAATTCTTCAAATATTTTTGTTGTTGATCTGACTTTCATTCATCCAAGTCCTACACTACTGACTTTACAGATGATTGCCACCTCTTTCTTCTTCCATCATTTTCTGGAGAATTTGTTGTAAATAAATGACTTTGTTCTTCAGTATGCCCACGTGTCTCCGCCAGGCTGTGACAGAAGCAAATAAGCAACCACCATCATATGTGTGGTGAAAGAGAGACATCAAGCCTCGACTAAATGGTCTTTTAACAAGAACCGTGCCCTGACAAATATTGCACGGTTTATAATCTGTGTTCGAAACTCCTCTTGCACTGAGACTACTGCTGTACCATCAATTACACTGGAAAATAGAACATTACTTTGGAAGGAAATTATAAAAAATGGGAATTAGGCTTCAAATAGGTGCAAACTACACCCAATGAGCAGGGTCAACAAATCAGCTCCTGTAGACCCCCTACTGTGGAAAGATTGCTGTGCCCTGGTTTAATTGCACCTCCTCGCTTTAGCACCTTTTCAGGATGTCCTGATCATTATCGAGCACGCCTGGTACTCGGTTAGACAATCAGTGCGGTTACATGCACTCAAGTAACCGGGTCACTCAGAGAAATCTGTTTTCTCTGGTAATTGAGAAACACATTTACATGCACTTGAGAAACCTGGATAATTTTTAGTTGGTAAAAAGGTAAAACGTATAATAATGACATATGACAACGAAATGACAACGACATAATTCAAAGTAATTTCATGAGGTAATTTATAATTCCTTTCATGAAGGCTCCTCTGCACTTCGTTTCTTCGACCGCTCGGTTGTCTTGGTCTTCCACACCAGCTCCGTAGGAGGAGAACTGAGTGTTTTAATGTGGAGGGAGGTTAAATGCAGTTAACAGCGGAAACACCTGGCGTTTTAGAGCATTTTATAATGTACCCAGCTTAATGTGCTGTAGACACAGTGTTACTCACAGATCGTTTAATGCGAGCAATAAACAGCAAACAAACCAGTTTGTGATTCCGTTTCTACTTTTGGTGCTGGATTACTGTGCCTCTGGTCTTTTTTTTATGATTTACTGAATATGCCTTCCACACCCCTGCATCCTATTTATTCACCTTTTAACAAAAAAGATTGCTAACATATGCTCACTTCATGGTGCACCATGAAGCGTTTTTGAACTTCCTTGATATCGACTTAGAAAACAATATAAAAGGAAGTAAAGAGCGTAGAAAATTCTGCCTGTTTGCTTTTTTTTACAAAACATGAATTGAAGATTGAACACTAAAAGCCTCAGCTAGTTAAAATGGGTTAATTTTATGTCACCAATGAGGGATTGACCTGCTCACATGTTTTGCCCATTTCTACTCCACTCTGCTACAGAGAACTGTTTTTCTAATGGACAGACAAGTGTAGCTGCCCTCTGCCAGTGTGTGTCATAGCTTAAAAGGGTTATTCCGTGTGTCTTTATTGGCCCTGCCTACGCACACTGTGAAGTGACTGAAAGGCTAAAAAGATAGAAAATGGCTACAATGAAGTCAACCGTTAAAGCACCAATAGTAGATACCGATACTGTGAATAGAAAGACTCCCGTGAGAAACTGCAGCTCGTTTTCTCAATTGCCTGTTTGTCTTTGAGGAATGCCAGTGAAAAGCTCGTGTGCTGTAGTGGATGGCAGTGAAGAACCAGTGTTTTATCTTGTGAAAAGTGAAAAGCTCATTTCTGTGGCTTTGGTATTTTTCAATTTCACAACACAAAAGTTGGATCCGTTGCTGCCTTTTCAGTCTCAGCTTGTACATTAATACATGTGGAAACGATATCATGCCTCAGCAGCTCACTATTTGTATGATGAGTTTATTAGCTTCTCTGCTGAAAACTACTACTTTTTGTAATACTGGATTCAAGAGTGCACGCTAAATTAAAACTCTGTGGTAATAATGGAAGGCATTTCTTTGTAGTAGTGGAAGCTCCACCTAGATAAGCTACACATGACTGGAGTGCAGTTGTGGAAAATCACAAGCCTACTCCCAGCAGAGGCACTTAAAAACTAATTGGCTATCCTCTGTTCAAACTGGCAGAGAAAACAGCAGTGGTAGAGGGGGTTATCCTTCCAACATGGCAACCTCTTTACTATCTTTATCTCTCTCTTACATGTGTGTAAAGTCCCTATCTGTCTCACACACATACACATACACACTGTAAATGCATGCAAAGATGGGATGAAATGGAATACTTACTGGATGGTCCGACTATGATGGAGTGATGCAGAAGAGTGGTGAAAAAGGAAAAAAAGAAAAAGAAAGATGAATGAGAATGAGGTGATGAGCTCATGATGAACAGTGATTATATTTGAGGAGAGTGAAACTTTGGAGCGAGCACATCCTCATAGGTTTGTGTAAAATAGAGAACCACATGAATTAGAATGCGAGTGGACTGGAGTGAAAGTGGCTGCCATCTAAATGAAGAGGGCCCCAAAAGATAAGAGCAGTGCGAGAGCAGGGGGGTGATGGACTGAATGTGGATTACAGGTGAGGATGAGAGGTTATGTCCTGATTGATCTGTGGTTTTCACGTGTGTGTGTGTGTGTGTGTGTTGTTTCTATTACCCCTAATACTGCAGCTGCATGCACTAACCCACAATCAATTTCCATTTGCCTAACAGCTGATGCTGGGAACCACTTCTTCATTCTGCTGCAAAATTCTATTAGTAAAGTGTGTTTATGTGCGTGCGCAAGATTGCTTATACACAATGTGTGGTTTCCCTTGCACAGACAAATACAGCGTGTCTGTTTGTCAGTGTGAGAGCCTACATACATGTGTTGACACATGTCGGAAGTGTCAGTAAAAACCGGAGGGCCCGCTCACAGAATCAACTGTTACTGAGTAAAACTTCAAATATTCCCTTTTATCATGACAAAAACTCTCATCCGAGTGCCTCTTTTCATGGGACTGACTTTATTCTAATGCAATTTCAATGCTTTTTGATCTCGGCTCTCTCTCCAGAGGGATGACGAGCTGAGGCTTAAAAAGAACTTAAAATCCATTTTTCACTTTTTCCCCTCTCTTATAGTTTCAGTTAACAGCATGTTATCAGTGGCATAATACGAAAAGTCACAAGCAGCTGCAGTGTCTGTCTGGCTGTCTGCTCACTCGTTTGTCTGACTTTTTATGAGTGATATAATCCTGTATAAACATTTTGGACATTGCATGGTAACATTCATCATATTTATTAAGTCCTGTATTTTCATAGCCTGAGGAAACTGAGAGAAAATTGCCTTGATTGATAATTTTCAACAAAAAGCAACCAAATTGAATTGATCAGAGAGAAAGACAATTAAATAAGACAGCATGCTGCTGGGTGAAATGCTTTAACTGTCCATCTGTGCAAATCATTTAGTCATGTATTCAGCGCTAAGATAACATATTTATTTCTCGACAAAGATTCAGCCAGTGTAGAACTTTAACTTGTTTAATTATATTTCTGAGAGGTCAAATTTGTGTGTGTGTGTGTGTGGAGTGACAGAGGTGGAGCAGCTCGTGTCTTACCATGCACTTGCAGGGTACCCGATGCCTCTGCCTTGCCCACGCTGTTCTCTGACACGCAGGTGTACGTCCCCTCGTCCTCAGCTCGCACTTGGGTCAGACGCAGACTGTTGTCACTGCGGATCTCGAATCTGCAAAGACAAACGCGACACAGCACAAAAGGTGATATGTCAACAGAATCTCTAGTTGTTGTTGAATGTGTTATCGAGAAATGTGATGTTATCTGGCCCACTAAACCTCTTACAGCGCAGCTGACATATGGTTTAGTAAATCTGAGATTATTGCCCACATATAAACAGATGTCGATAGGATACAGTACGGTTTTAAAAGTCTGAGTTTTTGAACAAGCAGCTGAAGCGTCCACTGCACACAGCCAGAGTGAGTCGTCCTGTACAGTTTTAGACAGGAGACAAAGAATCTATGAGAGTCTCTCTGTGCTGATCTGAATCTTGCTGATAACAAGGTGTTATGTTACCCTGTTTCCCATGATGGATCATTAAAGTTTCATGGAATCAAATCCACAAGGTGTGTGAGGGAACGGGTGAGGGAGTGACTCGCAGTAGCACAGTCACAGTGTTACTGTATAATGTTATCATGACTGCTACCACGCATTACTGTGGTTTGGCAGAAACTGCCAGCAAATGTTTACTGCTTAGATGATGTATTTCTGTTACTAACACAAGCTGCTGTGACATATGAGTAATACATTTAAATTATTTATCTGCAGAGTTTTGGATCACAGGAATGAGAAGTACTGCTAGCAGCTAACAGTTGCTCACTAAGCTGTCGTATTAGTGAAATAATATGTTGCTAAGCAACACATAGCAGCCAGCATGTACTATTGGTATGGTGATGCAGCACACAAGTACATAAGTTTTTGTTCCATCGTACCTGCCCCTGGGCAACTCTCCCTCCTCTCTCCGCCAGCGGACAGTCGGAGATGGGTCTCCGTGCACCTCACAGAAGAAGTCCACCGTATCATCTGCCAGCACCACCTGGTTCACCGGCTGTTTGGTGAATACTGGCCTCTCTGGAATTACACAGCAACAATGAGTGAAGATAGAGAATTAAAAACTGCTCGTGGTGCTACTTCCTAATTGGAGTTTGACTTCTCAAACTTGTCAGCAATTTATAACACCGCCTTTCATGGAACAGAAAAGCGGACAAATTTAGCTGGTCCAAATTCAGATATAGCCATTTATGTAAAAGAGTATCTCTGGTGGTATTAGACATGGTGTGGAAAACTCTACTGCACTGCACCAGAGTTCACTTTGAGCCTGCATATTTGATCTGGCTTCAAGAGAGGCTCAGAGATTTCTTAGCAGGGCAGCAAGGACCCAGAAAAATCCAGACACATGCATGAACTAATGATGAGCTTGTACTGCTGTTAATAGCAGTGTTTACCATATAATAAAATAAGCTAATAGCTGGTAATATGTAATTACCCCTCCAGGGTAATCGGATTATTAAAGCAACAGAGGCTGTGAAAGATAAAATCAAAGTTATTCAAAAAAGATTTTAGAATCATCACTAATAGATTCACATGCATGACAGCATGACGTTACACCGACAGAAGAATCAGCACACCAGTGACATTCAGTGTAAGAGAAATGCATATGCATTATGATCATAATCAGTTTTAACAATTGTGGTAAGCAAGAGAAATTAGGGCAGATGTGAGCAGATTTCACAGATGGCAGTCATTTTAAATTTAGGGTCCAGGTCATGCATCTTCAGGAACCATAAATTGATTAATTAAGCGTTACACACTGGGTATAAATCTGCTGTTGCACCAAAATGTACAGAAGGAACAGCATCTGGGTGGTAGCGGGGAGGCGGTGAGGTGGAGGGGGTTGGTGGGACTGAAAAAAAAATTATATATATATATATATATATATATGTATATATATATATATATATATATATATTTTTTTTTTTTTTTCATCTATTTCCTGGGATCAATATACACTTTGAGGACACTTATGTTGCTGGTAGCAAAGGACGGATTTAGAAACGAGGAAAGAAGAGATCAAGAGAGCAAAGGTCAACTGGGAGAAAAACATTCATCTTCTGCTCCAACAACAACTGAAGAAGCAGCATGCGAGAAATAAATCCAGAGAAAAGTAGAAAACATTCTAGTTACAGATGAAACATGAATATAGTTTATCATAGTTTACTGTATAATTTAATTCACTGTTACTAATTTAAAATAAATTAAATGACTATGAGTAATGACTATTTCATTCCACACACAATATCAAGTTAACCCTACCAGGAGGTACAGTAATGAAGACTCACCAAAAACTACCAGTTCAGCAGGATCACTGTCTTTCTCTCCAACCATGTTGGTTCCAACACACACATACATGCCAGCATCACTTTTCCTTGTGTTGGAAATCATCAACTTGCCTCCTCGCATCTGAAAATGAGGGGCAGAGGGAAAGGAAGAAGAAGGAATGGATAAAAGGAGGAGGAGAAGAGAAGTGGTGGTGGAGGTTGGGGAATGAAAGAAGACAAATGAAAAGATATTGGGAACAGGATATTGAGGCATGTTAGTCTAGAGAGAAGGCACTCCATCATTTGCAGTGCGTGTCATGACAGATGGCTCCTTTGCTGCTTCTTACACTGTTTGACAATGAGACTAGCTCCAGGCCAGTCACCACGGAGCCGTCTTCCACTGCTTTAGTTTGTAATAAGTAGCTGCAGTGATTTGTTATTTGATGTTGGCATACAGCATGTGCACACACACGCACACACACACACACACACACACACACACACACACACACACACACACACACACACACAAACACACACATCTGTATGCCTCGAAATAGCTAGTTTAATTATTTCTAGAAGGTAGGTTTGTTCTGAAGAATACCATTAAAGGATTCAATTAAACAATCAATGATGTTCAATAACAATGTTCATTTTTCAATTATCATCTACAGTGGAACTGGATTGATTCTTAATCAAGTCTCCTCATCAATGATGAAAACTCAGTGTCTTCCATCAGTGCTAATACAAATTAACCAGGCAGTGGATGTCAAGAGAAAATTGTTTGGATGTTTACTTGATGAATGAAAGATAGCTGACCCAAATGCTGTGATGCACAAACTCAATAAGCTGTAAATTACTCTAAATGTGGTGTGGGGTATTTTCAGCACACGACAAGATTGGAGCTGACAGCAAATTAATTAACACAATATTGTTACATACAATATATACTGGAGCCCCTGGAGCCATGATTGGAACACTTCAGAGGATTTTTCTACAACTTACAGTTATTCTCTCATCTCGATCATTCACCCGGATGTTGTTTCTCTTCCAAGAGATTGTGGGCTCAGGATGGCCTCTAGGGGGGATGCACTCCATGACAGCCGGCTCACCTGCTGCTACCACTACATCGCTGGGTGTCTGACGGAAATCATCTCTCAGAACTGGGGAGAAGAGGGAAGGTGCAGAGACATGGTTTGAGTGATTGTGGATGATACTATCATTTACGTGACTATGCATATTGGACTCATTCATGTAGTGCTGACATTTGGCCTTCGAAACAGGTGCAAATCAAAACTGAGGATCCTCTCTCACTATTTGACAAACCTGAATAACACGACGCATGACACGACATTGCTATTGATACTTTGTGGCTGTGAATTTAACTTGGAATGGATGTCCCTAAAGTCTTCATTGACTCAGTGCATATGTGGCATCACAGCACATCAATAATGGAGGCTCTTGTAGCTGACACACACACAAACTAGATGAATTATTCATCTTCTGACCCAATCCCCCCAGCACACGCACACACACAGACATACACCCCCTGGCAAATGCACATGCATTAATGTACTTGGATACGTGTTCACCACAAGCCACCACTAAAACAAGTACATTTTATAAATCAACAGCAGGAAGCTGAATACACATTCCAGAAAATAACTTCCTCTCGTGTGTGTTCCTTGTGACTTTAGATTTCTCCTCAAGAAACAAATGTATTCCTCTGTACTCAACATCTTGTGCCTGTTACCTGAAGGCACTGTGCTTTTCTTTCTCACTTCAGTCTCTAGAGCTCTTAGACCTCTCACATTACAGGTGTTGAGGATGGTTTAGTAGTTTAGGATGATGTACTGACAACTCCCTTCTGCCAAGAGAACCCATGTAAATCCTCAGGCTAGTCTGTCCTTAACCACTTCAGGGATTTATAGTACAAGGTGATAGGTTATAAAGGAATGAGAAAATTTCAAAGCAGTCCTATTTAACGCGAATGTTCACAAATTTGCAAAATTTCTCTCATTATGAGACTTACAACTGTAAACGTCCAACTCTTGCACTTGTAGCTAATTTCTGCCCACAATTATTCCCCAAAGTTATTTTAGAAGCAAAGGGTAGGTATAAGATTTGGACATCAAGGAGATGACGCAGGACGATTGCATGGCTTTATGGCAATCACACTGATTATATCAATAAGTCATATCAGTAAAATGGCATTTGAATCATGTCACTCCTGGACGAACAAAGACATGCAGCATTGTTGAGACTGCCAAAAAGAGGAGCAATTCTGCTAGAATTCTGCTTAAAAGTTTCACCTTAAAAGTTCAAGTCATGTCAGAAAGTGGGTTCCTAATTTACACAGACAGCTATTCAAAGACTTTTGAACATCGCTGCTAAAAAGCTGTCAAGTATACCACCTCTCTGCCAAAGTCTTAGTTTCTTCCAAATACCCTGAATACAGTATTGACAGATACAGTATGGCTGTCATACATGGAGAAAATGTATTTCAAAGTGTTGTCTTAACATTAAGTAACGTTTGAAGCTTGATAGAACAGACTTGAAGAATGAGACAAAGTAATGAAGCACTCTAGCACCATGCAGCTCTTCCATAATTACTTATTTTCTGATTCAAGCATTTAGCATAACTTGTCACATTTCAGGTTGAGATGAAATGTGTTAACAGCAGCAGCATTTACACATTCACAACCAGGAGTGTAAATTAGCTTATTATGTAAGTATGATTTTTTTACCATGACTGAGCAAACAATTTCCAAGTGCTTGTCAGTATTCTACTTAGAATAAGTACACTTTCAATAAGGGATTATCTTAAACTGTAAAAAAAAAAGTAATATAAGGCAAGAAGTTGAAGAAAAAAAAGAGTTTAAGGTTAAACCTCTTGAGATGAGGGGGGTCCCAAAAATGAGGAGAGTAGTCAACATTTGCAATGGTGATTATATCAAGCTTTGAGTCTCCAATAAGAACCAGCTGCTCACTACATTTTGGAGCTTTACTAAGCTGTCTGATTTAAGGATGGGGGGTGTACTAATGTTGAGAGGATTATGGCAGTGGTGGCATATTGGCATTTTTACTGACACTATGTAAAGAGGTGATCATCATAATAGTCTGTAGCTGCACTCATGTGCATCACAAGTGGTTTAATTTCTATATGAATAATACGTGCTGTAATCGTACATCTAGTTGAGGCAGTTGTTCTATTAGTCTTCCTTGTTCCAAATCCATTTAACCCTGACAAATAAGATCATTATCGGTGTAACTCCCTGTATAACGTGATTTATTGCTTAAGTATTTGATTCAATAAAATGTGTCTTCAGTGGCACAAACACATTTGTTTATATTTGCCTAGGGATTTAAAATAATGTTAGTTTTGAAAGCTCTGTTAGAAATATCTCCACGCTCACCCATTTATGTGATGATTGGAAGATGCAGATGTGCTTGTGTATATCTCTAGGTAGTTATGTCTCTTTACATAGAAGGGTTTGCACACAAGAGTGCATGTGTTTGTCCATGTATGTGAGAAACAGCAACAATGTCACTGTAGCGTCACTAGGCCAGCAGGGGAGGGTCACTGCCTCATCTGATTAATGGTACACCTCCTCTAATGACAGCACAGACGGGCCAACAAAGCTCCAGGACATTACTGTTATCAGCACCATCCATATATCTGTCCATCCATCCAGCCATCTGAACTGGTTTCCTCTCAGGCTTCTGAGGACATTTCTTTATCTCATACACCTGGGCTTCGGTAGAAAACTCATCGCATCTCAGTGTCAGGCTGTACACAGCAAAGGCTCATTTCTCTTCTTGTCAAGATAGCGTGGCGTCCCCTTTGAATAAGGGTGAGTGTGGGTGTGTATGTGAGCAGATAAATCAGCCTGTTTTGTTTGTAATCAAGGTCATGGGAGACAGGCACATCTGTGTTTAAGGAAATAAGAGGATATTTTTCATTTCCTCGTTAGCTAACAGTGCCTGCGCTTATGTACCGTTGCCCTGATAAAATACTGGTCCATACAATTCATTGATGGCTCCTGACTCATTATGTTTCTGTCTTTTTTTATCTGTGTCTCATAGAGAGATGAAATTGCCACTTATTGCTCCTACAGACCCATATCCTGAAGCCCAATTACTTAACCACAGAGCATGTGGGGCAGTTCAAATCCCATTGGCCCCTCCAATCCTGGAATGATATGCCAAACCACACCCCTGACCTTATCTGTACCTGCTGCCCACTTTTTCCCCCAATCACTGTTCACAGCATATTACAAAAGCCTGATTAAATTGTTCAGGAACCTGTCCCGTCACGCAAATTGAGGAGGGAAATAGGACAGTTTGCTGCACCCCAGGTCGGAATTACCATGCCGCGGGGTTAAAGGACTGCAGTGATGACCTGTCACACACCATTGTGAGATCATGGCTCCAGGGGCCCCTGATCTTTCCTATTCTCCCCTCCACACTCACCAGATCTAGGCAAAAAGAAGGTCTCTAGAAGTTTATTAGACACTAGCAATTACCCATGAGGCCCTTGGAGGCCCATATTAAGTGGATGCACTTTGACCCTTTCTTTAAAGCCCTTCAACAAAGCCGGAGTAATCCCCACCACTGGGCCTGTAGAGTGCGCTTCCATCTGAGTACAGACTGACAGTAGCACACAAGTGAATATACTACAAGTGTGTACTATATATTTAAATATATGGTGGCTGTCTGATTGTATTTGAAGATGGAGATTGTAAACTTTAAAAGCTTTAAAGGTGTAATAGAATTGTACATGCATCACCTAATTATTTTTACATAATAACTGGCTCCATCTGTCAGACATGTACCATATATCAGTGTCACAGAAGTAACACATCACGGAGAAGACGTATCCTCAGTCACAACCACGTCTTGAAAAAGCCACATCACCTTTTAGTTCCACTGTCTTGCTGTCAGTCTGTATTTACATGATGACAAATGCATTAGTCACACAAAATACATGACACCCAACTAGCAGTTGTCTTTTTTTTAATCTATGTTTTTGATGAACATTGGTGGACACACACAAATGACACTGACTCAATACATAAATTCAAAACCACCAAAGAAGCTAATCTATTCAAAGCCAAACAAAGTGTGTCTTTTAAGGAAGTAATGTTTATTTGTGACTACTAGATGTCTCTGATTTACTCTATGTGCAACCTATCAGGACCCTGCTGTATATCAGGGCACCATTTGAGCATTTAATTGGACATAAAAAACACCTTTGGGGCAAGCTCAGGCTCACTTTTAATTAAATGGCTTTATCGCTGTTGTTAATGTTCACCGGGACTGTAAGTGTGCGTGAGAGAGAGAGAGAACCCCCTCAAGAATAAATATTCAGATGGCAGAGAGAGAGTGACAGATAGTCCCTTGGCTGGCAGAGCACAGAGAGGGATGGAGGGAGGGGAATCAAGAAAAGCATCCTCTGGTTCAAGCTCTGTTGTGGGGGATTGAGCTGGTCATCTGTCAATCCGTCAGCTTACATCTTGTCCCAACATCAAGCAATCTGCTCTTGTGTGAACACACACACTTGCACTTGGTCTTTCACCAAAGTCCACACATCCTCCTTATCCCTTTATCAAGCCTGGTTAGACATGCACATAAATGTCTTCTCTGTTCTCTCTATAGGTGTAGCTTGTTCCCCAAGGCAATATGTGTCCAGGCCCTCTGTCCCAACAGGAGGCCTCCATCAGAAGCCACCCTACATAGACTACTCTCATTATCCAGAGAGGACCCCCCTCCCAACTCCGGATCCCTATCAACGATTACACCAAAATGAAACAGTCTGCACAGGATATTGGTGTGTATGTGTATGTGTGTGTTTTCAGTGGTGATAGAACCGTCTGGAGAGAATGGAGGGGGGGGGGTTGGCGTCTCACAGTTGGAGACAGATGTCTGTGTTGCCACTAAGCACCCATCGCCTATTCACCCCATCCAATACATACACAGACACTCGTGCTGCACAGCAGCAGTAGCAGCAAATACAGAAGAACACTGTCAGTGTCCAACATGACATGGGTCAGTCCAATACAGGCTGATCGGAGATTGTAACATGATAGTTTTGCTAAAGCTGTGAGGACACTTAGATGTATTAAGCCCATAACATACCAAGCCTGGGGCACCAATCAAAAAACTAGAGCAACTGTTCCGATTGTTGTGTCGCTTCATGTTGTATGGACAATAAAGTGGTGCTAGGAGATAACTGTCTATACCAGCAGGAGGAAGTAGTCTGTATTCATTATTCAAACCTCAGAATCAGTTGAAAGGCTGGCGACTGGGGTCTGAACACCTGCCAAAAGCAGGCCAACAGACGTTCAATAAAAGTCCAACATTAGTTGACACCCAGCTTTATATCTCACAGACATTACCCTTCACAACTACATGGATAAGCCTAAACACCCACCTACATTAGATTTGAACCTAAACCATAAAACCAAGTGTGAGAACCATTCAAAATGTCCTCACAGTGATGGGTTGTCCACAAAGTCATAAGACTTTTATACACACAGACATGTCTCATAATGCAGTCCCTAGCCTCTTGCCAACAATCATGACTTAATGCATAACCCTAAACCTTATCCTAATCCTAATCCTAATCCTAATATGATGTTTGGTGGTAACTGAACTTGTTGTTAAATTTAAGTTCTTGATAGAAGCAAAATGTTTTCAAGAACTTAAAAACAAGTCTAGTTGCCACGATCAGCATATTTTGGGGTGACCTGGATGACTCAGAATCTTCAGACATTCTAACCCTAAAACCCTAAAACATCACATACAACACATAAAAGGTTCTGGTATTTGAACAAAATTTGTCCACACAAGGGAAAAAAAGACACGCACACACACAAACACACTTCACCATTTTTTTTATCAACTCTTACTGACAGCTGACCTGAAAAGCTCCCCCCATAAAAAACGACTAAGTTTAAAGTGTAATTCCATTTTTTCAAGGTGCTGTCATTTCGCTGAGAGTCTTTTACGGCCTCGAGTAAATGGCGTAACATGGTTTAGCTCTCTGGAAATGCTCATATGGCTAACAGCAAAATTGAGTCAGCGCTAAAGCTAAATGAAAGGGAATCACAGGGCATTTCAAGTATACCATCCATGAGTCCAGAAGGGTCACCTTCCCGTCCCAAGCGCTACTGCTTCCAACCTTCAAGCACACAATCATATACACACATGTAACCTTTTCATCAATGTCCGATGCATTTTACCCACAAATTTACTCCCTTCACTTTCTTTTGTCCCTTAGTGTGTCAGCTGGCATGGCCATTTAGGCCACCGTCGCTGCTGTTTAGTCCTGTCAGCTGAGTCCATTTAGCACCCACAACAGCTGCCCTGACCCCACCCAAAAACCCTCCCACCCAACCTGCCACCAAACCTTGGTTGATGGTTGAAAAGAAGCTGGTCCCAGGAGCCATGATGACACACGCATGAAAAATGATTTGAGTGCTCAGCTGCAAATAATAATAAAAAAGAAAATATACCCTACAGTTTGAGGTTCAGAAAATGTTTTTTTACATATGATCATTGACAAGATAAGGCACAAATTAAAACAATTGAAATAATCAGTCTGGTAAAGCACCCAATTAATGTTTGCCAAATTAATCCTGGTCAAAAGTTGATGTTTAAACCTCTGCAGTGCAAATTACCATTGTGTGAAAGCCCTGGTATTTCTCACAGCAAACCTCAGGAAACCAATTATTAGCTACTGGGCTGAAATAACAGGGAAATGAAATCCACAGGTCACTGTAATGCATTACAAGTAGATTATAAGGCTGTTATTAGCATAGATAAACCTCCTCTTACTACATAATTAGTACGTAATAATAATCAGTCAAACCCAGTTTTGATACTGTTTACAATGCTTTAAAATGTTTTATCACTAAATGTAAAATAGAGCACAAAACTGAATAAAGTGATCAAATATGAAAAACAGCCATCACACCTCCATCCTTGGCGCAGCAGAACAAATAGATGAGGTTATCTGTCAAGGTGCAACAGCTTTTTAAGGGCTCATAAATACTCTGACCATGGTCCTCTGCAGTGTCTTGCCGCACCCTGATGTGTTGGAAACAGGGTGGGGTAAAGGGAGGATGAGCAGGGAGGCGGAAGGGGGGAGGTTGGGGAGGGGGTGTAATATTTGGCAGCAGTGTTGTCTGCAGCCAATAATGGCTGTGGGCCCCACATGCAGCAGTGCAACAGCACAGGGTGCACTTATTATCAGCCACACACACAGCAGAGAGAAAGGTGGTGCTTGCTGTGGTTGTACTAGTTGGGTTGGGGGGTGGGACGGGGTTGCTGTGAGTGTGTGTTTGTGGAGGCCAACTGGACTCTGTAGTGTTGATACTGGATGATACTCTAAAGCCTGGATTATGTTCAGAAACAATATTTTTCAGTGTTCAACACCAAAATACCACAGGCTCTGATATCTCTCTACATTCACCTTGATCTTCATTCTCCATCACAGTGGATCTGCACAGAGTACTCAGTAATGAAACTTTCCCAGTGTTGCTTATGTGCATGAAAAGATGTAACCAATGAGTAATATAATTTACAGCATGATGTAGGTGGACCACGTACAAAAGGACCATCGAGTTCTGTAACTAGAATTTGGGCCATGAAACACCAAGCCTGCATCAAAGTAGTGGCAACTTGAACTTAACGTTGCATCACCTCACATCGCTTTCATTTGTGCCAAAGAGTGGCACTACGAAATAACTCTCTATACCAGCAGATGGCAATAGTCTGTATTTGTCTTATAAAAAAATGGAAAACAGAAGAAGACCAAGGACTGCAGATATAGCTCTAGTCTATGTCATAGAATTCAATGTTTTAAATATGTCCACAGATAATGTGGACTACTGCTTGTAGGTCCTCACAATCACAATCACCCTTGAATATTGGTCCACTTACTAACATCTTCTACCCACTCAGTGACAGCACACAAATACTAAAGTTGGTTGCCATTTAAAGTTGGTTTATTTAAGTAGCATTTTTCTCGATAATGTTTTTGCATAGCTTGACATTGTTGTAGTCAACCAAATGTCTATTACTAACATGCGTTAGCAGCTCACTTATGTCATCACTGTAAGGCACCTATACAAACCATGGCAGCATTTTCGTACTACTTTCACATCACTCTCACTCCACAAGATGACACAAAATATGTCTGACAATAGTCATCACAAGTTAACGCCAAACCTCAACCCCAACCCTAACCCCCATCTATCTCTGAATCTAATCTTTAAAAGCAAACGAACCAACAAACAAACCAAATCCTGCAATAAAAAGTGACCTGTAATTCAGTGTTTCATTTGGCTCCCTGGCATTGGCACTAGCATCTCCAAATCCAACTACCTAAAGGGGATATAACTGCTTTCTTGTACTGAGAATGTTTGGCACTAGATGTCTTGAAGAAAAACAGAATACCTAAGAATGCTTGACTAGATTTTCACAAGAAACTATTTCATTTTTTGGTAGTAACAGAAAAGAGGGCAACAAAATTCCCTTACACATAGTTCAGTCGAAACAGAAATAAAGTTATGTTTAAAAATGAAATAATAACAGTACTGTTGCAATGATTAATGATCAATGAGTGCATGACTTTTCGAGCAATGAGCATCACACTCTCCTGTGCATATAATGTAGGTCTGTGTCTAGAGAGCTATTAAAGGCCTTGGCTAACCTTCCATCCCTTTTGCTGGTTCCCCCACCATCATCCCCCCTACACCCTTTCCTATCCCCTATCACACACTGAAACAGAGCAGAACAAGCCTGAGGCATGCAAGAGCCATTTCATTGAAATAGCCATATTTCAAGTCAAGAGGGGGGCCGTATTAAAGTACTACTTGGCAGGCAAAAATCTTCTCACATCGAAGCCCCCTGCCCAGTGCCCAGCCCAACCCCTCCCATTAATCTGATACTGCAGAAAATGCACTACCTTTGTGTGCAGACACACTTAAAGTCAGCCTGCTGTAAACACAAACATGTCTGTACACTCCCAACAACAATCACACAACAAAACTTCTCCTCATTTGAGTGTAAATCCCTCCAATCTCCTGGCATGAGGAGTCTTCACCTATGTGCAGCTCAGCAGCAGGTTCCCATCCCAATTCGGAGCTGGAGCTGCTGTGCCGACTGTGCTCACCCACCCAGCAACCTTGAGGTTAATCCACCGCAAACCCTCCCCTGGCATGCCATGTTGGCCCTGTGTGTGTGTGTGTATGTGTAAATGTGTGTACATCTTTTTTTTTCTGCCAATTTTCCATCTGTGTGTTTCATCTCTACTACTCCTGTGGAACTCTCCAGCCCCTGACAACTTGCAGACCAAACTCAGTAGAGTATGGATTCTAATTCTCTAGATTAAGAGTAACACTGTGGCTCCCTGCATGTTGGATTTAACTCCAGGGCCAACCAGTAAAAAAAGAGAGGCATCTTTCAGTTAGAGAACCCAGGTAAGCGCCACAAGCATGCACCCTCCTGGATCGTCCTTGGGCAATACAATGATGTGTTTAAATGGTGTTGTCATGTGACTAACCCTGACTTCTGACAAGTAAGAAAAAAACACTCCCCTTGCTTGGATCAATAATATCACATTATCAAAGAGCTGTTTCTAAGATGTGTCTCTCTCTATTTAGTCTCTTAATAAAACAGTACAGGCTCATGACCTCTGTGGAGGAAAGATGCACTAGATGGAGTACAGTCTAGGTGAATAGCTTTTCAATGGTTAGTCAACATCGAATTTATCAACCAAATAATGCTGTGGAATAAGTGTCTTAGCTTGGAAGATTTAAGGTAAAAGAACAAGGACGTATGGTCATTTTGGACAGAAATAAAAAATACCATGATGCATATAGTATTATGAACTTGCACTGTGAGAATTTGCAGAGTCAAAGTCCTGCAACTCATTGGTATATGAGTATATTTTTATTATGGACACTATGATACAAAGCTGAATAAATTATCAGGTATAGCTGTTTGTCTGACTAACAGGCTCATAAAAACAGCTTATGGCCTTTTGACAAAGAAAGATCTGTCAACAGAAACACACACAGACATTTTGGAGTGGATTTTAAAGGAAATTTCTTTTTATTTAGTTGGAACTTTGCCAATGCCTTTGGAAACAGAGGGGAAGAGGAGATGAAACAGCATTTTGATCGGAGTCGTTTGGCAAAAACAAGCCAGTGGAGAGATTCAGAGAAAAAAAAATCTGGACTGCATGCTAGGAAGGGGTACGTGGGGGGTGGGGGGAATTTGCAAACACTCAATCCTCATCTGATTGTTATTCAAGCAATATGTCCACAAATAAGTCATATGGATCGTGGTGTGGGTGGTGTGGGTGTTTAGCACTATAAAAAGAAACAACTGCTCTACTGCTCCTTTATGATGGGCTAACGCGTATGGTGTGAAGGAGTAAACGAGGATGAGCAACACAGAAGTAATGTATGCATGGAATTGCTAAGTAGAGTTGAAACAACAACAAGCCTGCACATCCACACCCCGTCTGCACACTCTCTGTCAATGACACCCACCCTGGGACACTGAATTCTCCCCCGCGACAATACCATACAAGGGGTGGTCGAAGCTCCTGTGTGTGGTCAGCTAATAAAGCAATTGTCTAGCCCGAAAAGAGGATTACTTTAATCTAGTAATGGCCAATGTCGTGTGGCCTATAGCAGCAGGGTAAGAGGGTCACTGACAATTGTTGAGAAGCCCATTGTAAAGCATCTAAAGCACCCCCCCTAAGCCACAGTCCTCCTGCCCATACTACCATCAGCTGACCTATCAGTCCAATCAAGGCTACTGTAGTTCACCCATCTGGAAAGCCAGAAACACTCTTTAATTCAACTTCAATGGGAAGAGGGTGGACAGAGCCTATAGACAATAGGTGCCCCCACCGCACACACTGACCTGCAACCCATTAATTATTGACCACTGCAGTGGGATGGTGGCAACAAGCACCTTCAAGAATTCCACTCTAACAATAAGGCTATTTAAAGGACTTTTGAAAAAAGCGATGTAGGGGTGTCACACACAACCTGCATATTCAGTTTAATGAGATCACTGCATTGGTAGAAAAATACAGTCCTGTCAGGCAACAAAGCTGAAACTATATATCAGACATTTGCGTGTGCACATTCCCACTAGAATACATAGTTTGGTCATTTGATGAGGACCTAATTTCTGGCATAGAGTTTTGGATTCACAAATGCTTTTTCTAATACTTGTTAAATCATCCACCAGATGTCTTCGTAGGAGATGGGAGTCTATAAGTAAAAGCTGCAGAGCCAGTTGCTTCCAAGTCTGTGAGCAGGGTTCTACGCTGTCTCACCTCTGTCAATTTTCTCAGCAGTGTATCTCGCTGTTTGCACACGCATTCGCACACAACCCTGTCATTTTCTGCTTGTGTGTGGTTTCGCTATCCACTTTCCTTGGCAAACTAGCAGTGCTTTAGAGTTGAAGAAGGTGAATCGTCTCTTAGACATCAGCGTCATCGTGTTTTGGAGAAGAGCTAGTCCTCCCATGTCAGCTGACCGCCGTCAGTCTCTGTCCGCTAACACAACTTATGGCCTGAGCCAAATCGATGCGGCAGTTGTCCCTGTCAAATGGACGCAAATGTGTTCACATAGCTAGAGCAGATGGTCAGGTCCTGTGTCCTGCCTCGTGCCCAGCACACTTCTCACCCTCTTGGTGTGCCATGCCTGATCATACCCGTGCACTGAAAGGGGAGGAGGAGGTGGATTTGGAGGTGGTGGTGGTGGTGGTGTGACTGGGGGAGGGAAAAGCAACAGTTCCAATTTTCCACCCTGGCAACAAACTCCAAAAACAGATTGATCTTGGAGCAGAAATCCATTTAGCTCCACTTGAATGACTTAAGCCCCCATTCTCTGACCTTTTCTAACATCGAGGTGGGAGCGAGTCTTAAGGAGAAATGAATCATGTGCAAATACGCACAAGTACAAATCAATAAGCATTTTCCATTGCTGTTTGTCCTCGTATTTACCATTTACAGAGAGTTTAAATATACCTAAATCCTCCTGAAATCCCCCTTTTTTTCACCCCAAAAAGCTGATAGATACTCAAACATGTCAGATTAAACAGTAAAAGGTTCATTTTAAGTATGAAACTGTCTGGAACCAGTCAGGGAATTGGAATAGTGACAGATGTGAATAAAGACATAGATTTATATTAAAAGTGCATCCAACAGGTTTTAACATTAAAGATTAAATAATGTCTGCTGTTAATCGTGATCTCCAAAAGTGTACAAACAGCAATCAGTCTTTGACATACAAGGAATAACCATAAGTCGACAAGTCAATTGACATAAATAACATAAATTGACAATTAACACCAGTGACTTGGAAAAGACTGAGATTGTCTGTCACTTAAATATTCACTTTCCCACCAAGTGTTCAAAAGTTGAGAATAATGTTTACATTCTGCTTCGACAGACATCACAGCCTTCATTAAATTAAAATGCACACCTTCAATTTAGCTTGAGGTGGCAGCAATGAGAAGAAGTCCAATTATTGGACTGAGTTGTCCAGATCCTGGGATGAATTGCCAAATAACCAGAATGAGTTTCCAACTCAGACTGACTCATCCAGTAACTCACATTCAACACATTCTCCAATAATTCAAATGAACTGGAAAAATCTAGAATGCAGCATTTGTTGTTTAACAACAAAGTTTTCCAATTACCACACTGAGTTGGAGAATAATAACTGCACTGGGTTATCCAGCAACTAAATGAAGCTGTCTAAAAAAATGTCCAGTTAGTACACTGAAATGTCCTGCAACTACTGAATAAAATGAGCTGGCAAATAATCGTAATCTCAGAATGATGTTTCCAATACTGTGTCTCTGCTGATTTGACTACAATGTGCCACCTAAAACCTACAGCAAACTCAAGATCATCTTAATTCTTATAAAAATGTACCTGGTAGTTTTCCTGCATAGCAACCAGATACATTTGCCTTTGTTGCTTTAATGTGCTTCCTCTTTATCCAGTGCATAATGACGCCCTGATTGTGCCTGATTGATCTGCGTGAACCATGTATTGATCGTGTTGGCCTCTTGTGCTTACTGTCTGTCATGAATGATGCGTGAAATGTATTCTGCTCCTCTTGTTGTGATAAATTGATGGATTCATGTCGAGCTATCCCCTTTGCATGTTTTTGCTGCAAATGCCCAACTGTCTGTCATTTGTTGTCAATGCTGTCGTCTATTATTCGTGTTATGTTCAGTCTACTTCCCTGTCACATCTCATTATCGTTGTTGTTTGTTCTATTTTCACTGCTGATTCACCACTCTCAGTTTTATCATGATGCCTCCTCGTGCCCTCTGCGGGGCGCATTCAAACCAACATTAGCAGCACATAAAAAAAAAAACACAGGCTCCTCATTAATTTCAGCAAGGCCGGTGCACTGATGCAGCAGGGGTGTTTTGGCACAGGGCTCTGGCTCAAAAATGCATAGCAGCCTTTTTATCTGCTTTAACTTTTGATTTTGTGTAGTGCAACATCTGGCTCTGCAGTGATGCCCAATAAACTACATGCAAGTTACAGGTGGAATGTCTTGTATCGTGTAGTAATGTCACTGCTTACTTGACAAACACCAAGGCAAAGGAGCTAATTATCACTGCTGTGATAGCTTCTAGTTCTAATTCTACCTAAAAGGAGTATAAACTGCTGAACTGCATTACTGTGTCCAAGTCCAAGTGAACTTCCCTTGTTCACATTTCTTTTCCTTAATCTCTACCCTGGAGCAACACACCCACCACACAGCCCCTTATGTAGTTTTGCCAGAGGGCTTTAGCTGGCCTAAATGAGCCCAAACAGGGGGTCATTTGCATTTTATAAGACCACATAACTAATGACTCTCAAATAATTACAGGACATTGTTAACCAAGACAAGTATTCATGAAACACATCCAGGCTTATTGGAAATAGAAAAAAATATTTTCTGTATTTCATTATTTCATTACCTTAAAACATAAAATAGTCTTTCACTTCTACAAACATCAGTAAAAACTAAATTTACTAAACTAAAATGTTGAGCTTAGTGAATCACTGCACAAGGAGAGAAAGATAACTGGTAAACGCAAGCAAGCCACTTAATCGAGATGGCACATTTGGAAGTCTTCAGTCCTCGATCTTCTGCTTTTCCTTAATGGATGATGAATACAGACTACTGCCACCTGCTGGTATGGAGAGTTATTTGTCTTCTCTTGCAGGTGCAGAATATATTCTATTTGCTGTTTGGCCACTGGCTTTATTTCCAATGTCTTTTTTTTTGTTTTTGTTGCAAATAGTTCTTTGATGTCAACTTGGTGTCTCTCTGCCCTCAAGACTTCAAGACAACATTTATTTTGAGTCCTTCTGTTGGAGTTTCCTGGTGTCTCTTTTCCTCCATCCACTGCCACACATATATGCTAGTATGACTATACTGTATGAACAGCAATATACATAATGTTCGCATGTACAGTGTTGACTAACAAGACACGTTACGTACGTTAGCACAGCAGCAGTGCAGCATTTGTGATCAGCAGCTCAGACAGATAATGGGGCATGATTGGACACAATGGTTGGAGCAAGAGTCCTTTATTGTTCTCCATAGCCCCCTGTGGGCCTTGAGCTACACTGTCATTAATTGGGGGGTGGGGATTTTAAAGCTCTTCCTCGCACCACCTGTTGTCAACGACTCCCCCTGATCTCAGCCCCCTATCCTTCTGCTTTTGTTCCACTGACCCTTTATGACACAAAACAACACATACACACACATATACAAATGCCGGTCACTGGTCACACTCGCCTTTAGCATGGTCTAATTAATTCATGGCTATCCTCTGGAGGAGGGTTTTTGCTGGTGGGTCTGGCTCATTGACCGGCAGACGGTCGGATCATACAGAGGGGGTTAAGCCAGAGGCCTGTGGCCTCACTCCGGCCATCTGATCCCCTTCTTTTAAGACCATGAATGGCCACCGGCTCTGTCCTCCACAAGGCTGGGACCTGCAATCCCATTAGTGAAGCATGAACACACCTCCAAGCTCAGATGCATACACACACAAACAGTGAAAAACAGCTTGTTATCTTCAAGCAGCTGAGAAAATCACTGCGGAAGGCTTCAGTGTGAGAGGTGTTGGTGTTACTGCATCACTCATTGGAAGCCTCAATGTGCTGCATCCAATTACACACAAACTGATTCATAATAGGAACATGACGAAGCAAAATGACGCAGATATTCTGATGTCCACATGCCACATATTTATTTATGCCAGAAAGCAGATTTGTGCAGAGAGGACTAGAAAATAAGACTTGATAGTAGATGTCTTAAAAGATCAGGTTTCTGAATGGATCTAGCTCTGAATGGACAAAGTGCTGCAGACAGCTGATAGAAAACATTGTCATACTCCTGTGGACATGCAGTGAGAATCTGAAACCAATTTTTTTAGCTTGTCATGGCTTTAGTATTGCCAATTCTGACTGTGTTGTTCAAGGACTACAGTACACTACATGGAGAGAAAAATCATTTCAAAATGCTTCCCTTACCAGCTACAGCTAATAAAGCAGACAGATACAAATAATGATATAAAGAATGTTCAGCGATGCAGTCTACAAACACCTGGAATCAAATCATGCTTCTGCGTTAAAAACTACAACTACTCTAACGACTTGATTTTCAGTCGACTGCAGCTCAGGTCAATAGCCTCAAAGCTGCCTGACAGACTCTTAAAAGGTCAAAAGACAAACAGATAAAATCAGCTGTCTCATAACGCCTCAGCAGATAATATCAGCTAAATTTTAAGTGCGGCTAACTCAAAACAGGTTCAAAAATACAACTGCTGATAACAGTTCAAGCTGCTTATTAATACAGGTTTAAAGACAGCCCCAGCTTTGCCGTTACTAAGCTCAGTCGCACAATATTGTTTTGGGGCTTTGTTCAAAGAAAAAAACATGATATAATTATGACATTGAGTACATAAAAATATACATAACTATAAAACATGTTTAATATAATAATGTATAATATTATAATTCCCTTGGGGAAAGTCTTGTGGGCAGGCAAGACACCTCAAAATGTGGCCAGGAGATAAAAAATGGTATGTATATATATATAAAGATATGTCATCATTCAAAGAAGGAAAATGTTTGTGTCTTTTACATTTAGGGGCAATCGTGACTGACTCGTCTACGGTAAGACAAGTTATTTTCCTTCTTCGGATGATGGTATAATTTCCTGTCACAATACTATGTATTTTTGTGGAGAAGAAACCCTGAAAGGCAAACTTTGATTGACCATACAGAAGAGTCTACTAATATGGGTAAAGGTATTCAGGGTTCATACGTGGGGCTAGTTTAAAGACAAGGACCAGTTACTCAGCTTTAGCCTAGAGAGCACAGCCTGTCATCAGTTTTATTTCAGTCTCCTCTTCCCATGACATTAAGAGAACCTGATTGAAAATGCTAGCAGATATAAACAGAGAGTGATAGCAGGTCAAAGGTCATTTAGTTGTACCCAGCAGGTACTTGTGTAGCTGTACAGATCATTATGACTGCTCTCCACTGTGTATGACAGCATGCACTGCAGAGCTCCAATCACTGCACATATGGCTCCAGACCACTGGGGTTAATAGCAGGGACAGAGGGCAGCTTGAGAAGAGCATGGACAGCAGAGGGCGAGGGGCAGAAAGTAGTATGTGGGGTGGGAGTGGCGAGTGGGGAGAGGGGGGGAAGGGCCACCTTATCGGCTTTATCATAGGCCACGCAATCTGTGCTTCTCTCCCACCATAACTAAACCCCCCTAAATTCTTTCCCTAATTTAAAAATGCATAAACCCTGAAATCCATTTTTATGCATACGTCTCAGTGATCAGAAACAGTAAATTGGGGGTGTGAGTGTCCGAAGTAAAGACAGCAAGAGACGGAGACAGAAAGAGAAAGGAGGATCTAACTGGTGACAGCGAAGTTCAGCTGTTTCTCCCACACTGATCTGTGATTGCTATGGGTTAGAAAGTTGACCCAGACCACCACAAAGACTTAACAGATGTGTTCACACACACACACACACAGACAGAGGAAGACAGGAGTCTCATCCCATCACCTGTTCACTCTCCAAATTCCACAAGGCAGCTGCCATCTTGAACCTTGAAGGCTTGACCTCCAAACAACCTTAAAAGAAAAGCGACAAGGGGGCTGGTTTTGGGGGTATAAACCCCTTGGAGGTTACGCCAGTCAGTTTTATTTGAAATGCCTCTGACTCCATCCACAGCTCCATGGAAAAAAATCACCCTGTTTGTGTGAATATTCATGAGCTAGGCAGTGGAAATGTAGCAGGCATAATAAAAACGCCAGAGATATAAAACACTCAAAGAAACCGCTGCCAGGAGCTTGGGCAAGCCATTCTGAATGTCAAATCCCCACCCAGGGGTGTCTGGCCTGTTAGGTCTATTGTGCTTGACTGACTTGTGCGTCTGACATGAATTGGCCTCTGCTCCTGGCACGTAACTTCGTAAGCCACATTTTCAGGATCAAAGAATCTCTTTTAATGCGTGAAATCGGATAGGACTGAGGTGCAAAACACATTTAGGAAAATATTCAGTGAAGTGGTGAAGGATTTGTTTTTAACACTAGCTAACAGAATGGACAGGTTGGCAAAGCACAGAAGAAGCTTTTTAAAACTGATAGCTTATTGGAGACCTACACTCTCAACACACAATTTTAAGTAACGTTAAACTCTATTAATTTTGTTTGTTTCTTGAACTTGAAAACTTGAAACTTGAAAAGACTCTCACAGTTCATGTATCAAACATTCACCCATCAAACATTCATTAATAATAAGTGAGAACTGTTACTGAGGTAACTAAGCAGAACCTTCCCTAATGAGTTATTGAATGCCCTAATTGTCAACATATAAATGCTTGCATGGGAAAAATGATTTGCACACACTTGAAAAATAACAATAAGAATTCATGTACCTATCCAGACAAAAGCGAACAATACAACTGATTTTCAAAATGTTTTGTGACAATACTACTGTATTTTAGGTTTATTTGTATGTCCAATGTTTATACTGTATTACTTCCTCTACTTCCTCTTGTTTTTTTAACTAATTCTTAGGACACAGTTTTAAACCCTTGCAACGATAAATCTAAAAACGACACTATTATTCATGACCTGAACCTGGACCATCACGGTATTTGAATGAAGTAGCTATTAAAAAATAAGGTCCACCTTACTTATAGATCAAACTCCGCCGCATTGCAGCAGTGATTTTAAGAATTAATAAACAAAATTGTAAAAAGTTTTTTTCCACCTTTACTGACAAAATGTCAGCATACGTCAATAATTATAATTAGGCTCCTTGAAGCCCCTTTAAGGTGCCAAAAATTCAGGGTTCAGTTTCTTATCCAGGGACACTTGGGACATGAAGGGACATGAAGGGACAGGAATCGTGGGGGCCTGGGAATCTAACCACCAACCCTTGGGTTCGTGCACGACTGCCCAACAAACTGATCCACACTCACCCCAGTACATACTCTAACACTATGCACAGACATCAACATTTATTATTTACATTAGATTATTATTAATATTATTGACATCGCTTTACTTAAAACTGTACATGTATTAATAATTCATATTTTCACTGGCTCTATTCCCAAATTAATAAGCTCAAACATCACACCATATGACAAACATATATACAACATAAACATGTCTTTTTAACAAATAACTTTATTTATTAGTATGTGATATCAAGGTAGAATTGTCACATCATCTTCCCACATAGTTAATTAACATTTCACTGATTATTGTACAAGCAATGATTCCAAATTCGCTGGTACTAAATACTAAATGACTCTGAGATATTCCTATTTCTAAATGAATACATCCTTTTGTTTTGGAACAACACTATTTCTAATTAAATTAATGGTAAAGGTGTAGGGATGGTGATGTTGCTTTGTCCTACATGTGTGAAATGTCTCAGCAGCTATTAAATAGATTGCCTTGAATTTCAGCGCAGATACACCTGGTCCCTGGAGAATGACAACTAATTTGGTTAACCCTAGAATTTCTATCTAGCATCACCATCAAGTCAGCATCCCCCACTGGTCAACATCTAATCTCATTAAAAGGACAGAACATGTGTCCATGTTGCACCATTGCACTCTGAGGACGATGGCAATTTCAGTGAGGAGTATGAGAAATGACTTTAAGTCGAGCTGTGTGAAATACTTTCTGATTCTGAGCTGACTGGAACAGATGTTCTCTGTCAGTAAGCAATCTACAAACATTTCCCAGCCACACTTAAAGCCTGTGCAGAATGTCTGATCTTCAAAAGATCACTTGAAAGCTGAAATCCATAACATGCTCATTCAAACCTACAGCTAAAATGATGGTGTTTCTAGTGTTACGTTTATTTGACTTCTAGGAACTTCTACATAAGATAATGTCTAGACAAGCCATCTGTAGTGATATCTCTACTTTCAAACAATCTGTGCTCCTGTTCCCAGTGGTGCATTCATAAAATATATGAAACACTACAAAATGAACCATTTCAAATCAGGCATGTTTGACAGCATTGCCAAACTCCTTTTTCATCAATACTGCAGCTCAGTGGACTTCGTCTGTCCGCCTGCCTCTCAGCCTCCAGCAGATGGACTGTGAGGGGTTACACCTTCAGAACCTTCTATTCTTCCCACTGCCTTGGCTCCCATCCTGATGCCAAATATACACACCAATACGCAATGCAGCTACTTCTCAGTTTGTCCCCTAGTGCTTCTAAGTCACAGACTGGGGAGCAGAGTGACACCATGCCACAGCGCGCCATCTTGAGCCTCTTCTGCTGCCGTGCTGAGACCCCTGGCAACTCTAGCCTGTCTTATGCGCCTGTGGCCTCACTTCTGGCCCCTGCTTGTGCCACGCAGAAGGAAGCTGGCAGGGCACTGGCACTGGCAATGGTTTGTTCTACATAACCTCTCTCTTCCTCTCTCTCTCTCTCTCTGGAGGCAGTATTCCAAAAGGGTTTTTACTGGTTTGTGTGCAGGCACATACACAAAGAGGCTTGTAGTTTTCATCCTCTGCCACTGCGGATTAGGGATTCTTATCTGTGAGTGCAACTGCTATGCACCAGATTGTGTCCGATGCACATGTGCTGCAGAGAATGTCACCTCCCGAGAGAGAGCAGCACATATAGAAACATCGAAGAAGGGATCAGCTGCATGGCCCTGCAGACCAAAACACACAACAGCCACAGAATACTGTACTACTCTTGTTACCTTTAGCAGCTGCCAGAAATATCTAAACAAAACTTACGAATAATGTGTCCTTGGTTTCAGTTAAGCATTATCCTAATGTCATGAATTATGAAAAGAGCTTTGGAGCTGAAAAAGAAAGCTCAAATGTAGCACAGTAGCAAAGAAACTGTAAAAAAGTTTGAAAAATTAGGGATTATTCACAGGGAGTGAGACATCCCTGGCAACTGTTGCTGGGTCTTTGTTTTTTTTCTCTGTGCAGTTATTCACAACAACTACCATCTATTCTACCTGCGGTTTCCTTACATGGCTTATATCACAAATACCCTGCAGCTTGTGATGTTGATACGGAAACAGGGCAAGAGCAAGGTGAAAGGTAATTCTTCATGCTGCTTGAGGAACGCAATCAGTTAAGGTGACGGACACAGTGCTCAGATATCAGCTGTTGACAAGGAAAAGAGAATGATTCATGCGCTGGTTTGCTGCTAAGGGGAGAGTGAGCCTGGTTATTTAATTAGGTGCTAAAGCCTTTCAAGAAAATATGATGCCCAGCCATCAAGGTGTTTGACATGAGTCTAGAGTTTCATACTTTTGAACTAGGGATGTAGTTGATTTTTACCAAGGTCAGCTGGTTTGTGTTAGTGAAATGAGAAATTCCTGAGATGGTTTCAGTTTCATCCATTTGAAGGAATGTCATAGAGGAGGATCATAGAAGGAAACTTTGTGTACCAACTAATACCTTCAGCACTGTAAAGTCTATGTAGTTAAACAATAAAACTTATCTGATTAGTTAAATATAATTAATTTAAAGTTAATTCAACAAAATATAGTTCTAGTTATGCACACAAACTGTGTCAACCATAATAACCATTATGAAGCAGTAGCATTTGGCTAACTTACATTAGCATGGCTGACTGTAGAGCACATGATTTTAGCATGCTAACATCATAGTAATTCCTTTCTGAGCATCATATACACGTAAAAAAAATAACCACACTATTGTCAAATATTTAAATGTATTTATTAGTAGTAGTTTGAATTTCAAATCTCCAAATGTTTGTAGGTGCTCTACTAAATTTTACCAACAGTTTACCAGCCCAAACAGGAAGTGAGAGGCAGCAGGTGTTTTTATAGTAGGGGGGAAATGGATTGTACCATGTTAGGCAGAAACAGTGGGTGTATTTTATGGTTGTCAGGGAAAAGTCTTAAACAGGAAAAGTTATTAATATCTCAATGTTAGGACAATTAGGACTTGAAATGGTTTACATTGTTTTACATCAAAAAAGCCTGAACTGTTTATTAACTGATTATGGTTTGTCTTTGTAGGAGGAGCTTCTGCTATGTAAAGCCAGGAGCATAAGCTCTTCTCGAGATGCTGTAAGTTTCAGTTCCTTATTGTTTTTCCCGTTTCCAAAATTCAGTTTTCTTTATGTTCTTTCGACGTGTTCTAAGTTAATTTTTTCTTTGTTAAAGTGCAATTAACTTTACAGTAGGTGAAGAATACTCTTACCCTTGGAGTCTTGTTTTTATTTTTAGACCACTTTAGTACTTGAATGTCTTTAATGCATATTAATTAGTTTCATGTGAATCAAAATTAAGCTTCCCATGATGAAAGATAGTCTTCACTAGACAAAGCAGTTGCTGATGAAGCTGGGTGTGATTGCCGGCACCTGTCGCCTCTGTTGTTGCAGCTGCTAAGCAGCTATCTGCTTGCAGTTCAACACCTTCTGATCATAAGACCACAGTGTTATCTACTGAGCCTCTGCAGCGGAAAAACCAAACAATCTCAAATTCACTTCAGTCTCCTCAATAACTTGGCATTCATTTGACTTCAATTGCACACTCTGTGTGGCGGTCTGAACCGTCATGTCATAACAAACACAGAACAAAAAATTGTCTTGACTCTTTAAACTAAGGAAAACAAGAGACAAACAAATCTGGTTGTACAAATTGTCCATGGGAATAAATAGTCAATTTGTTTTCAGCTTCAGCTAACTTGAATTAGTTTAAAATTTTCAGAACTCATTAAATGTCACTTTTTAAACTTAAATTCAGTTAACTCCTATTTTCAAAGCAGCAGGGGAACTTGCATCTCAAACTGATTTACAGTCCTTTCATTCATATTATAAATAATTCAAGTCTCTTCACACCCACTGTGTGACATAACAAAGAGCCAAACTGGACACAACAACAAATCGCAAAATTCATATTCATATAACCTGCCTGGGTTTCTTTATATTATCTGCTGTTGCTGCCAAAACAAAGTTACACTTTACAGTGATAGTTAAACATTAAAGGTAACGGCCGTATCTAACAGCAAAGATTTAATTGGCTTTATCTGCATTTCATTGAAGTGCCACAAATCACAAAAAGCCCTGTAAGAGAAGGGGGGGTGGCGGGTAGAGTAGGAAGTATCATTTGGAAAGCCTTCTGACAGGAGTTTGTTGTATTTTAAGGAACTAACATCTGCAAGCTGCCAACTAACACTGGCCTTTCCTCCCCTCTCTGCAAGAAAGTTTCAGCTTTCCTGTCCAGTTGCGACAACTGTTATCATCACTGTCTTTTTTTTTTTTTTGCTGGAGCTAGCTGTCATCCATCTACATTAACAGGCACGGTCACGGAAGCATGGTCACAAAACGACACAGGCCGGGGTCTCTGGAGCTCAACAAGATAGGATACCATGTTGGAGGCTGGGCAGGAGGATGAATGTGAGCAAAGAGTGGGGGGAGGCCTCATGGTGCAAGCTGCCAGGAGATCTGACATCAAGGTCAGGGGTGGAATTTTAAATTTACTCAGCCAAGCGATGGCAATGATAAGAGACCAGACAGTCCGTTGATGCTGCACTCTTCTGCCGATATAGCGCACCTAACATTAAGTTGTGAGATCTATTTCTGATTTCATCAGTTTCTTATTACTGGAGCTACATAATACATTACATGATGTTTGACACCTGATATCAGGACAAGCACTGGGCTATCACCACTATCTCTTCTTGCATATACACAGACTTGTATAGCAATGCCCACTGTTCATTTTGTTTTCTGTGTGTATTCAGTTCCTGTCTTTTGGTTAAGTCATATCCTCTCATCCACACCTCACAGTCGAACACTAAAACCCAAATAGCAAATAAATAAAAAATCCACACACTTACTTGCTACTTCAAGCGATGCATTGCGACTGACTGCCTCGCCCAGGTAGTTGCGTGCTACGCACACATAGATGCCTTCGTCGGGTTTGCTTCGCCTCCCGTGCACAATTCGCAAGAAGAAGAGGGAGCCGCTGGGCAAGAGCATCCGGTGGGATCGGGGGTCCTCTCGATCGGTCTCGACGCGTTCGCCGTCTTTGTACCATTCCACCATTGGGGTCGGCCGTCCTTCGGCCTTACAGTTGAGAGTGGCTGGCTCACCCTTGGACACGATCAGGTCAGACGGATGCTCTACAATTCGAGGAGGAGCGTCCTCTAACCTGGGTCGGGATCCTAAAGAAAAGACATTGGGAAAAGAGAGAGGTTTAAGGAGGGGAATTTTGTTCATCAAAGGCAACCATAAGTGGTGATTTAGTTTATTATGATGGTGCAAACATGATTTTGTGCCTGCAATAGGACTTGAATTTGGGCGTGTAAAAGCAAAGTGTGAGCAAACTAGAGACTTTTTTTTTTTAACATTCTGGCCACTGCACACAAGAGGCCAGTGGGCGGCACGACTTATAAATACATACTCAGCAGCACACACTCCAAACCTCTTGAGCTGGGCCTGTGAACTGTTAAAGGAAAAACACACTCACAGAATTTTTTTTTCACATAATTTTTTATCACTGACACCATGGCTGCGTGAAATGAGCATGTAATGCAATTACTCAACGGTTACATTCAAAGTGTAAATCAACAGGACGTGTGAAATTACATGCTCTAAATTCTGCATCTATCAAAGCAAAACTAAAGTCTCCAGCAATAGAAGCTTTTGGAGAAGTAGGCTGACTGAGCTACTGAAATATTAAGATGTTAAGTAACCAAACTATATCCTGTAGGTTTTCAATTGACAGTTCTTCATTTGCGTAGCCCTGCAGGGGTTTCTGTAAATTACTTATCAATAAAAATCAATTGTGTTTCTGCGGTCTGCAGATTGTCGAGCTTTTCTTTTAAAAGCCTGATTTGAAAGAAATGAATGAAGACAGAGACAGAAACATATGGAGATGGAAGAGAGGTAATTCCCACAGGTTTTGCTGCAAAGCTTTGAAATTGCTTTCTTCCGTCACCTTCTATTTTCTTCCCTCTTCCTCGCTCAATTTGAATGACAACATGTTGGTGGTACAATTATGAATGAAAAGCAATAACAAACTCAACGACCACAAGCCACAAGAGAAATATCCCCCTGGAAAGCATTTGAAAGAGTGACAACGGGAGGTGTGTTTTTTTTCCCCCCTAATACTCAATTTTTGTTCCAGTGTCGACTGTTGCAGCATTCGTGACTTTGCAACAGTCTACTTATAATTTCTCTTGCCTTCCCAATTTTGTTTCACTGTGGTAATGATGTTCCTGTGGAAGACCCTGTTGCTCCGTTAGCGTTTAAGAATAAGTTCTGCTTGAATAGTAATTCAACATAAGTCAGGATGGCAGAGGATATGCACATCCAGGAAGTGATCAAGATAGATTTAACTTGTCATGTGCAATACCCCAGGTTACCTATAGATACAGTGTTGCAGACAAGAAGGGCTGTAAGTGCTCTTTCCACAGGTGCATGAATGAGAAACAGTTCAAAGGTTTCAGATGTTCCTGATAAGAAAACCTGCCCTCAAAGTGACAAGTCCTCCACACAGCTTTGAGGGATTAAGAGCTGCACTAAAGTGCTATTTGCTGATGGGGAATATGGAGTAGTATCTGATGGTCCTGCTCCCAATGAAATTACATTCACAAAATGAAGAAATAAGATGCTCTGAATAGGAGGAAATGGTATTAAGGTTTTGAAGTTGCCTTTAGTTAGAGTCAAATAGCAGCTGGACGTCTGTCTACTTTCAAGCACTGAAAGCACAGTGGAATGTGAACAGATATGACGATTTGCCTCGGAGGTTACATTTCCTCACTACTTCTTTCTTTCTTTAGACTGAAGATTTACATTAAGTAGTGAATGTACTTGTTGTATGTGAATTCTTTCAAAACCAGAACTAATATTTTAAAAATGACTGAAATTGATTTTTACGATGAACTAGGTTTTAAATTAAAGATGTCCAGTGTGACACTGGCCACTAGGAATTTATCAACTGCTGTTTCATCTGGGATCTATTCCAAATATCTATGAAGCACTGACTATTATAGAGAGAAAGTAAACCAGCCACCACCAATGTGCTTTTTACCCTTATATTACGGGTGTAACAGTTGTGAAACTGAGTCCAGAAGGTAGAACCATGAGAGAAACCCACACACCCTGTTGCCACCCTTCCAGACATACTGCTACTAAATTTCATTTAAAATGTTCTTCTCTGGTACGTGTGTGTGTGTGTGTGTGTGTGTGTGTGTGTGTGTGTGTGTGTGTGTGTGTGTGTGTGCCCGTGTGTGTGTGTGTGTGTGTGTGTGTGTGTGTGTGTGTGTGTGTGTGTGTGTGTGTGTTGGTTTGTGAGCTTGTTGCCAGTAATGAGGTCAATCTCCTGTGTGGAGCTAAAACCTCTGTGTCTTTATCTCTGTTACATGGGCAGAGGATTATTCTCATCACTCTCAACACCACTTTCACTCTCGACCCTCTCGAAGTCAGGAAATTCATCTTAGAAAAAATGTATATTGCTTGATGATGCCTCTTGTGTTCCTATTTGATTTTATATTTGCTATAAAATCTCTCATGGTTTGAAAAAAAAATCAAAAAGACATTGTTTATAATATAAGGCATTTAGAGATGAACACAAAACCTTAATTTCCACAGAGATGTTTCCTGTAGTTTAAAAAAAGTCCATTTATAACTGGAGATTTTGTTGCCCAGTTGCAAATATTTAAATTCCTTCATACACTGTACATTTATGATGTGAAATTGCTTAACACAGTTGTCACAAAGTATATTAGGATCTGTGTATACAAAAAACTGTGTAATGTCACCAAAACTCATATTAGTTTTAAGTTTTAAAACAGTACCTTCTTACAATAACTGTATTATTTCTAAGTTGAAGTGTGGGGTGTTTGAGATTGTGTGTAGTTTCAAACAAGCAGGTCAGCCCTCAGTGTAGTACATGTGTCACTTAATGTTACTAAATTACTGAGATCACTGCTATGCAATGTTGTTGCACCTATAATTTCCAATTGAGCTTAATTGCATGAACAAGTAAAAAAAACAACAAAACAACATGAACACCACTGCTTTCTCACCGTTGGCCTGGGATGCAACCAGATTGTGAGACTTGATGAGATTTTTTATCCGACATTACAGTGATGCAAAACACGCTGGCCAAGTGTGACCCCTGACTCTGATCCTCTCAAACACCTTTAGAGTATTTCAGTGAGAAATGATCCCTTCCAGGAATGTCTGTAATGAAGAGTTTTCTGTTTTTTATGAAGTTGTTTCCAAAATTTTGTCCTTTTACTGTAATAGAATTAGTCATTTAGCATGTTCCTGCTGAACCAACATATCGCCTAACGTGCATATAGGGCTTGTCCAATCATTGGACAAAGTGTCTCAAATCCAAGATTGTACTGGTCTTAGTAATCTACCTTTCTACAGCGCAGAGTTGTTTTGCTTGATGCTCTGCTCTACATGCCAGTGTGCACCTTTTTTGTTGTATAGACCCACACAAACGCACACGTGTCTGTCTCTCTTCGCAGTCTGTTTCACCATAATTGCTAACGCCCCCCTGCCCTCTGTTCACTTCACACATGACGTGGCCCACCTTTTCATCCATCTGTCGGAACTATTGTGTGTTAGTCTGTGCTTTGTGAGCTGTCATGCGAGGCAGGAGCAGTGTTGATCAACGGGCCAAGCCAGTGGCATATGGCCATGTCCTGGGGTGCTGTGGCATGCAGGATAGCAAACGGAATAGACAGGAGCTAGTTCGCATGGTTGTACGGATACAGACGTGCCAACATTGCATATGCAACTCATCAAGTGCAATCCAAACCCTAATTTCACTCTTTCTCTGCCTCCTCCTCACCACTTACCTACCGACTACTATCATCAGCGCCAGCACCACAGTCACATATCTGTACAACGGGTGGGAAGAGTGGAAGTGGTTTTATGAGATCTACATTGTTACTTGTTGTGTTTTAATTTCACCATTGTTTGTGCTGCTGATACAGATGTTGGTATTATTGCCAGGAATCAATGTGACCACTACTCATCCATCACCTTTACCAGGTTGGAATCTGACAACATTTGTATGTATGATAAACAGCAATAGAGTAGGTATGTGGCATTGAGGAGCTTTAAGTCGTTTGTGTGTCGCTGGTATAGAATTTAGGATCTGTTATCTAATTTGCATCAGTGTGGGATCCACAGTATGAAATACACCTCACAGTTCCTTGCTTTCATGTCATTATTTATTCAAACAGGCTGATTGAATGACTGTGGTGTGTGTTTTCCCACAGCGTATGGATGCTGATTCTTTATCTAACGTACTAGGTTCTTGCATCTTTTTCTGTTGTTCTCTTTTTTTCAAATATTTCACCAGGTCTGATTCTTCACAACAACCACTTTCGTCAGTCACTGTCAATTCAACATGTCCAATGGACTAGAGCATGGCTGCCATAAACACTGTGCCGTAAATGCTGCAAAGTAACTGTGGCAAAAGTCAGGCAGCAAAGTGTGGGCATTTTTCCACTAATAAGCATGAAGACATTTGCTATGTCAGCTGCTGCTACTCTTATGATCATGGTATCAATGTGGAACCCACTGTTACTAGCTGTACAAGGATTGGTACACATTCATTGTACTTTGTCGACATTGGACAATTCTACAAAACATTAGATAAGGTTTTAATGTTTGTTTTTCTTTTAAACATTCCTTGAAAGTTGTGGGGGGCAGGTGCTGTAGCCAATGCCACCTTACACAGGGCAAGAGTCACGCAGTGTACTGCAGCAGGCTGATAGCACTGTCTGCCAAATCCAGCACTTGTCTAAAGATGTCTCCATGACTACTCTCTTCCATAGACTGTATGCAAACATGCACTTTTTCCACTTCAGAACATCTGCCTTTAGAGTGGGCCTTTCAAAAAGAGTTTGAAGAAACTAGTGTTGGTAACATCATTATGTTAAGCACACTGGGAGCTGGTGCATTACTGTGCACTCACTTTTCACAAATGTCTGTCATGTTTTTCATCTGTCAACATGACTGCATTTAATTAGTTTTCAGCTACTAATCTCAACTTATCAAACATGAAGTGGCATTGGACCACAGGACTGTTTGCTTATGATAGGACTCAGTTTCTTACTAAAGTAGTCATTTAAAACATTTGCTCGTCAAACATAAAGACGTGTGTCCCCAAACTTTTACATCTTTAGACTGCTGGTTGCTGCTGACACAGCAGCCTACCTGTTCCTGATGACCAGACCAGTCTGAACAACACAACAATGATGCTGAACTTGTTGGTCTGAACCCACATTTTCTCTTGGTTAGCAGTGTAGTGAACTGTTTTGCTGTCTATAATTGTTTATTGGTAAAACTAATAATTAATGTTCACATGGGGAAATCCCTCGAATATTTTTCAGCCTGTTCTTTTATTTGACATTTGTTTATAAGTTATTGGTATTTTTTTAGTGATTTTTTTCCTCTTATCTAACGCAGAGTGACTTTACAACAACAGTGTTATAATGATGCTTAAAATGTGAGGGTTAGTAAAAGGGAGAACATTGGCGGGGCATGCTGGAAAAAAGACTTAACCCTTGCTCCTCTGTGTTGTGGATTAAGCGTAGCCTGTTTATTAAGAGCTGGGTTTGAGGATTAAGTGTGGTCCCTCACCTCTGCAAGAACAGTTCTGGGATTGTCATGGGATACAGCCAATGCATTAGGCCCTGGTACTTATGTAGCTGCTAGAGGGAGCACAGGGAATGTGATCACTGAACAAGTTTACATGACCTTCCCTAAAGAGGATTTCACAAAGGTTCAAATTGGACAAAGGCCTGACAAAGAAGTCCTGCTCTGATTTAAAGATATCTTGTTTCACGGTGTGTCTAGCAACAGGTTTTCTGCAGACTGGTGACAGCAGGTGGTACATGTCTGATACCCCCTCAGACACACTACAGACAAGTTTTTTTCTTCACTCCCATACGGACACATGAGAGACATCCCAAACACTTTTCAATCCTCAAGATATTCAGCTTTATTCAGTCTGTGGTTAGTCTGAACTGGTTAGAGAAAGTTCCAGACTCATGAGATTCATACTGTGTGAAAATGATAAGTAATGGGGGGAATTTTATCACTGTTATTAGTGTTTTTAACATGCATTACTTCACCGTTCACAAAGTTATTTTAAAATAGAGCATAGACATAGAAAATCATAGAACACCTTTCCCAAAAAGATTCCTGTAGTTTAGATGATGAATTTTCTGACGTTGACAACATAAGCTCGAGCTTTCCTGAATTTCCAGTATAGCTACGGTGGAATGTTAGAGAACAAATGTTTTCAGCTTTGTAAAGCAGGAAACAACTGAAGAAATGTGCCTCTAATTTAGAGCATGAACTTACTAACATTCAGCTGTATGACTGTGAGACGGTCCCTGCCAGCAGACACACATTTATCAAATCCAGTATCACAAATCTCACGTTTGCTTTAAGGGCCTGGTAAAGCATCAGTTCAATAGTGCAGACACACTCTGCTTGTCTGAGGCACATTGTCTTCCGTTACCCTGTATGATTAGTCTTCAGATGTGAGCGTTGGAGTTCGACTAGATCATTGTATTGCAAGACAAATGAGTGTGGAGGATTAACAAGCATTAATCTATATAAGGAGACTGATTTGTAATGCATTTCAGTGTAGCAACAGAAGAATACTCAGTGACTGAGCAGCCCGTGTGCGACTTGGCGGCGCACTGTTTTGTCAGTTTCGGAATGTGTAGGTTTGTGTTATCACAGAACATCATTATCAATGCGCGTGTGTGCATGTGTGCAGAAACAAAAGGTATTCGTGGCCCTGTATTTGCATCTGATGTTGTCTAAGTTTTCCTCTGAAGCCTTGTCAGACATGCCACAGACACACACACTCAGAGAGCCTCAGAGCCATTGTTTCTCACACAGCAGGGCACAGAGTCTGTTGCTAGTTGTGGAGCATTATCAGCCTCCCCGTGTTAGCTTTTGTGTTTTTGTGCAGACGTGCTCTCAGCTGAGGGAGCTGGTTCATGGGCCGGTCAGAGCTGCCTTATTTCCTTTTAATTGACTTAAGATGGGCAAACAAGACCTCAGCAAGCACACGGTACCCATTACACTCACACACAAGAAACTCACAGCGCCAAGATGCACACTAATGAAGCATACATTCTGACACACACACTGCTCCTGCGTGTGTTAGCCGCTTTACAGTTCCATCAGACTAAATGAGGGGGGTTGTGTTTTCCCAGTCGGTGCTGCTGTCTTTCAGCCTCCTGCAGCTCGAACCCCTTCACGATTACTAATCTTTTTGGGTCCCCTTGCTGCATGATGTAGCTTGGTTTAGATACCAAAGTCCTCAGGGAAGAGATTGTCTCATTACTTTGCAAAAGTGAGTTTAATATGACTGGATGAGCTTTTTAAAGCCCTACGCTCGTACAGGCATGATGGAATGTTTAACCTGCAACATCCAGTCCAATAAAAACTAAAATGTATCTGACTAATTTAACTGGGTTTTGTAAGTAAAAGCGAGTTTGATACCTGTAACACACTCAATAAAAGTTGTGACAAAGTCATGTTTACCTCTGTGTTACATCACCTTTTCTTTTCCTTTTACTTAATCTTAATACTCACTGCAGTTTTGCAAGTCCAGTGCGCACACACACACACTGTGTCTGTGAAGCCACGCTGTTGTAGCACATGCAGAATGAAGCCTGACATTGTCCTGCTGAAATATCCAAAAAGAGATGTTGCCTTCATGGCAGGAGTCTCTTTCAGCTCCTCTATGTTAATCCCCATGTCTTGACTTCTGACCATCAGAAGAAAGGATCACTTCAGCACAAGCAGCCCTAACAGCTGGTGTAAAACCGGACAGGATGCTCTAGATTTATCTCTCTTTTAATTCTGATATTGCCAATACAAAAGTTTTACTGACTCCAGATTCAGGAGGGCAGACACATCTGAACAGGATATTTTGAGGGCACTGCAGCTGTTATGTAAATATTTCTGTGTAATAAAATTTTGCCCTTTGGTACAGAAAGATTAGTATTAATTTTAGGAGTAAAAATCAATGCTGCAGTCTCTATTACTGATATTTCCATTTCTCATAAGGCATCTTGACTTCTTTTTTAAGACTCCCCTCACTTGCTATAGCTTTTAAACTTCATGCCCCCACATTGAAACGCAGTATCCGATTCACGTCACGTTCTAGCGATCAGCATCTTCGCAGGCTTGCTGTGCCGAACTGTTCTCTTATGAGCTGCATGCCTCACTCACTCATCAGTCCTCTCCTGCCGTGCATTTGCATGATGAGGAGAAAACAAGTACAGTACAAGTACACCAACAGACATTTAAACGCTACATTTTTTTATTTCCTGTTTGTCTCCCGCAGGTTATTCCTAAAACAGAAGCTCTTCGTCCTGCAATATTTTTCTTTCTTTTTTGCTTTTCTTCCCCACACAAGCATGCCACTCATTTTCTTTGGCCCCTCATCCATCCATCCTTCCATCCACCCTTCCCTCTCTCCCTCACTACCCAGTCATTATTTTATCATTGGTATGTGAGAGAGAAGAGGACAGGCGAGAGGAGGAGGAGGAGGAGGAAGAAAGGAAGATGGCCAGCTTTCTTCTTGTGCTGTCTTTTCGTTTGTCTGTCTGTTGTCATTTGACATTAATATGTAGTAATCTGACATGTTCTAGAACAGCTGAAATGCACAGTAAACTACTGATACGTCAGCTCTCCTTAAAATGTTAGAGGTTTGTGTAATGCAGTTTCACATTTGCAGTCGATGACTCCAGCCTCAGCTGCTGGCCTTGCACCCCTGATGTCACAACATTAACTCTGACAGAAGACAGGATTGTTAAATATTTCAGCGCTATTAATCCTACTTTCCCTCTGCAGTGTCGGTATCACACCATATGAATTTAAACCAAACAGTATTAGTAGTACTGAAGAACTAATGTGTTAAAATGGATTCTTGACCGCAGGAGTTTCCCACTGCTCTGAGGTCACTCACAGCATCTTGGCTATGTCAGTTTATTTGTCATTCCCAAGTAGCTTTTGGTTGTAGATCTCTATTCTCTATATAGAGAGTCACTGTTAAAAATCTAAACTCCTCTCAGGTGCTAATTTGTCAAAACTAAAAGTGTCTATGTTCAATAGGAGCATTTTCCAGACTGTGACCATTGAGCCAGGCCAGTGGTGACTTTACACTGTAGATTAAAACTGACGTTTCATAGGTTGATATGAGTTAAATCAGTTTATCACGACTCACTATCTTAAGCTTTAGAAGCTTATTAGAAGTTATCAGTGCAGAAATAACTCTAGTGGTATGGTTCAGATACTTTCTCTGAACTGAACCTTTTGACCTGATCTGCATATACTTCATATATTGATATATTCCTGAGTCACTGAAGGAGCAGTTGGTGGCCACTGCTTTTGTATATGATAGGATCATTTCTGTAAGTCCTGGGGAAGGTGATTGATAGCTCAGTGATACTGTCCATGACTTCAGCATAGAAACTAATGCTAGTATCAACATTATTAACGTTCTTTAAATTCACACCCAAGTGTAAGCAAGAGAAAGACATACAGGATAGAGCTGGAAAGTATCCATGAAAAACATTCAATAAATGCACATTGCAAAATATTCATACATAAAAGGTTCTGTGCAGTAACATGTAATATTATGTAGATTTTTTAAGTTATCAGAGTCAAAATTGCTGCCTCAAAGGAAGGGAAGCAGTTACAGTGCTCCCGGCCTCATGTTGGCTACAAAGATTGAATCAAAGTGCACTGGGCTCAGCTGTTTCTTGTATCACGGTACAGTTTTTCTATGGAGCAACTTGCACAAACACATACGCAACACACACTCAGCAGAAGTTGCCCTTTAGGCAGAGAATAAAGCATGTATTATACATCCAGCTCAGGATGAGATGGAAATGGTCACACTAAGAGGCAGGAAGTGCACTAGTGTATGCAGAGGACCAGGCAGCGTGGTGTGCACATGATTGTTGTTCTCTTTATACACTTCATATGAACATGCGCCAGTGCCACTTATGCACAAAAACGTATGTTTGTGGTCAGTTGTCCTTTTGGATAAGTTTGTAATAAATGGAAATATTTACAGTTGATTGTCTGCTTATATGCTTATACACAATATTCCACCCTGAATTTAGCTACAGTGTATCATTGACTAGCACAGAAATATGAATTGATGCAATTCTAATCACTGCAACATTTCCTGTTTCATGTATTAAACCACACTGACAGATAGTTACTGTCAGTAAAACCAGTGGAAAAAGAATACATTGAGATTACATACACCTAATCATTGAGGTGACTTAGACATTACTTACAAATGCAAGTGTGTGTCCAGACAACAGCTAACATTCACAGTCCTAACATTCACATTAATTGTGTTATTCATCTCTTAAATTCCAGAGGTTTCTTAAAATTTCAAACCTCAGCATTTTTATTTTACAATGTATTCAACTTTAACTAAATTGAACCAAATTGTAATGGTAAATAACAGGGAAGTTAACAGAACTGAAAACAGTTGTGTTGCATACAGTGTGTAATGTTAGCATGCAACTATCACTGGTGGCATTTAAGGTCAAACTTTTAGCAGTGATGGAAAACATTTTTACAAAATGTAACAATTTTATGGTGTTTCAAGTATTTCAGTTTTCTGATACTTAAAAAGTTAAATTGAATTATATTTCAGAGCCATTAAATTATAATTATTAGATTTCAAAACATATGATTATCATAATATAGTATAAGGTGTTAAACTAAGCTCCATCATTAATGAATTAATCATGAAATAATGCAATAAACCAGATTTTTAAAAATAGCCGTCCTGCTCAATGAGTACTTTTACTTTTGGTACTTGGTACATGTTTTTGAGGTAATGCTTTTATACTTTAATTTCAGCAGCATTTTGAATGAAGGACATTTACTTTCATCACTATGTGGGAATGCTGATGAGCTAATCTTTTGTATCTTTGCTGTTGTGCATATGTGCCAAATGAATTGACTGTACTGTATGTTAGACGTTAGAAGTGTTGTTCTTGACAGGGTCCACTTACCCTGTCTCTAAGAAGTGTAAGTAGTGTTTTTGTCTCTGTACTGTATGCACACATGAAAGGTGATTTCCCATGTTAGTAAAGTGTACTTGTGGTGTTTTCAGTGAAGGTTCTCATCATACATTAAACAGCATATGTTTTACCTTAAGCTGAGAGTTTTTAAGTATGTGCCTGGACTCACGCATGCAGCCACCCACACTACACCATCTTTTCTCAATTCCATCTCATTTAAGCATTATGCAGAACGTGCGTGTGTGTGTGTGTGTGCGTGTGTGTGTGTGTGAGGACAAAGGACGACCTAACAACATGCATGCCCCTGGCGTAGTGTGTTTGTGTGACAGGGTTCACACAATGAGAACCAAACATGGTGTTTGTGTGCTTGTGCATTCTGTCTTATTTATACATATGGATGAAGGGGTGTTTAAAGGGGGTCTTTGTGTAAATTAAATAAGTAACTGGTTGTGGAGATCACACACACACATACATAATTCCAGTTGAACTTATTTTATACAGTGTGTAGACAAGTATTGGTCTATATATATATCTATCTATCTATAGATAGATATCTCTCTCTCTCTCTCTCTCTATATATATATATATATATATATATAGAGAGAGAGATATAGATATATCTATAGATATGTATAGATATCTATACATATCTATACATATAAAATATTATCAGTGAGCATAGAACATATCAGTATTATTCTTTGAATAGTAGTGTTGGTGTGTAACCGTTCTGTCTTCAGAGCATCGTCCTCAGCAGAAAAACAACAGTATTTAGTGTCCTGTAAAAAAATGAGTGTCCTCTCTGAGGCAGATGTAGCCTTACATTGCTGTATATTATAAAAACGGCTACGGCAGGGGATGAATGTGAGACGGTCGGTTGGGTATACTGTTAAAAGATACAAAAACAATAGTCAAATTTGTTTGTCATTTTTAAAAACACACAGGTGCAGGACAGATTATAGAATTTGCTGATAGAGTGAGAAAAATGTACTGTATGCAGCAGCATGCAGTGCAGTGGGAAGAAGAGAATGAAGAGGATTGTAGACAACATAATCAGTGGATGTCAGGAAGTGGTTGAGCTGGACACTAGGTGTATAATGCACCAGACTGTTTAGGCAACAAAAGCAGTCTTTGGTTAAGGCTAGAGAAAGACTAATAAACATGCACCTGTCCAGTGACTATGCCTTTTTTTTCTATCAAGCCAGACCCTTTTCTTAACCGAGCGGTGGGAGAGTCCAAAATATAAAGCTGAATATTCTGCTGCGAGTTCAAATATTTTAGCAGTATTTTAGAAAAATAAATCTGTTGTGTGGAAACATTTTATTGATACTTTCAGCATCAATATATATTTCCAACTTGCCATTTCTGTTAATTTTCCACATACTCTGCCCTCTTTATGCTAATAGAAACTAGTAATACACACAGTTGGTTAGCATCACACCAACATACTTAGATTAATAAAGAGAATATTGTTAAATGTCATTCTCCATGTACTTGTCCTTACTTTAGTTTGACGCTGCACTGAGCAAGCTTGTTGTATTTAACAAGCCTTAAATGACACATTAACATTTAGAAAAAATGTAGCATCAAAATACAAAGCAACATTCCAGAAACTAAAGTCCTCCAGCTTTGAAAAGTGTTAATGTAATTCAGGAGGCCTTCAAACCTGAAACCATGCATCCACCCTGTGTCCCTGAGTTCACATTTCACTGTGTACAAGTTGGCATTGCACTCCTCTCCCAATTTGAACCATTACTCTCTACTTTGTAATCAGCTCCAACAATTATAACCTCACAGTGTGCCTCTGATTACTGTCCGGGTGTATTTTCGACTGTTCTGGGAATCCAGAAAAAAAACTGATACTGGTCCCAGCAGAACTCTAGGTTGCACACATTTACAGTAATCCTGTCTATGTGTGTTTGTGTGTGGGTTGCCGTTCGTTTGAAGTGCTCATTCTCCCTAAAATTACAGTGCTGCCATAATGAAGTATTACCATGCGAGTCCAAGGCAGACCAGTACAAAGCGTGAGCATTTATGTGGATATGTGTGAGTGCGTGTGTGTGCTGGACACTTGAGGTGAAAGTTCAAATGGGACGTCTGAGCAAAAAGCTGCCAGGCCAAACTGTGTGCATGTGTCTGCCTGTGTTTATTCTTGCATGTGTTTTATGATCAAAGTACAAACATAGCTTTTTGTGTGTGATGCGGCCCTGCTGTGCCGAGGCTGCTCTTTGTGTGCGTAACAATGCATGTGACTATGACTTGCAGTTGCGTGAGCGTCTTCCCAGTTGTGTTTCTGAATGTGTGGATCCACCAGCCAGCTGTGACGAGGCTCAGTGTGAGTCTCTCTCTCTCTCTCTTACACACACACACACACACACACACACACACTTGAAGGTGCGGGTGTTATTGGCTGCAGGCTGTGCTGGTCTCACCTGCAGCCTCCCTGGCCTGCTCAAAGTTGCATGAAGCCCGGTCTCCTCATACATAGTGCATCAACACAAACATGCCATTGGATGATATACATACTGCATTGGCACCTGCACCCGGCCTCGCTAAGAACCATCCAATCCATTTTTCATCAACACATGCAGTGGGACGTCACTTTGAGAACAGGAAAGTAGACAGGAAGTGGTGGGTGGGAATGAGTTTGTTTTTAGCTTTTGCTTGCTTGTTTGTTGGTGACAGTGGAACTTTGTCATGTCCCATTTGGCACTCGGCATTGAAGCCTTGTAGGGTTTTCATTAGTTTCTATGTTGCTGCTGCTTAACTGAACTTTCTTCCTTTTAAAGACTGAACATTTATTGAAGCTGCATTAGTCTTAAATTGTCACATTTTGTTTTAGTACGCTGCTGTTCAAAAGTGTGGGATCACTTAAAAATGAAAGAAAATCAGATTATATCACATCAGCCTGGCCACTAGCAAAGTGGTGCTCTTCAAAGAATAATATTGATATGTTCTATGCTCACTGATAATATTTTATATCTATAGATATCTATAGATATCTATATATATATCT
>JAUYWH010000006.1:1718110-1735636 GCA_034779795.1 Ctenopoma multispine
TGTGTGTGTGTGTGTGTGTGTGTGTGTGTGTGCGTGTGTGTGTGCGTGTGTGTGTGCGTGTGTGTGTGCGTGTGTGTGTTGTGAGGTGTTCAGGGACATTAGTGTGTGTAGACCATCCAAAAGCCTCCAGTCCCAACAAACAAAAACCGAAGTATGAACCAAACCATGGATTAGGAGAACTGTTTCACCCCTAATTTACATAAGAATCTTTTTTTTTAATAACAAAGGACTGATGCTGAAAGAATATTCAGAATAAATAACATCTGAGCAGTGAGTTAAGCCACTGAATAAATCAACATAAAGACATCAATCTGCCACAAGAGTGGGAAGTTATGTGCCCTTGTTTTAATCAAGTTTATTATTAATTATTTTTGTATGTAATGTAGTAACAAAAATTCAAGTGGAAGTTTTTATTTAAATGTGTCACCGAATATACAGAATTCTACAACAAAGGACTACCAATCTAACAATGAATACATAGCAACATTTTTACACGGTTGATGTCCTGTGGAAGAAAAAACAGCCATTATTGTATTTAGTGCCTGTCCTGGCTCAAGGTCTCTGAGCAGTAGATAGAGACCATTCATCTAAAAGCTTGCGTCTGGCAGCCTTGCTGGCTGGCTGGCTGTGGGAGAGGGGGTGTTTGTTGTGGGAGTTCAGCAGGACAGAGACTTTGAGAGCCGACTCATAAATTTTACAGTCCAAGCTGGAACAAGTCATGTGGAAATGTAAAAGCTTTTAAAGGAGAAGAGACCACCGTGTGAGACTGAGCTCAATATTATCACGAGAGCGTCCAAGCAGAAACCACTGAAAGATAATATGCCTACCATCCAATCTAAAGTTGATGAAATGATCTCTCAGCTACCGTCTGCTTCAAGTGGAAATGATCTGCCATCTTAATCTGTCATGTCCCCCAGACGCACAGCTCGGGTCCAAGGAATGGAACTGCGACTACATCCAAGACTATTTCTAAAGATGTGAGGCATTTACATTTTCTGAATCTGATATCCCTGTAATGACAGTGATTTTTGAACCAGCTTCTTTTTGTGCAGCTGCAGGCTGTACATTAGCACAACAGTACAGATCTGCATGTTGATAGAGTCTGACTGTGCTGCCACACAACTCTAGGATATTTAAATTTTCTAAGCTGAGTAGTACTCCCCATCTACCCTCAAGTGAGGGTAGATGTATGTAAACGATACGGGGGAGAGGCTGGAAAAGATGAACCCAAATCAGGTTAAGCTGACAACTGGAGTCTGGAGAGTACAATGTTCCTTCTTGAGAAGGGTTTCTAATAGGAAACTCTGGAGCCTCTAAGGGCCTATTAGCTCCTGCCCATGGTGTACTACAGTTGGATGGCAGTAACTCTCAAAGCTACGTGTGAGCTAATGAAGCCACAGGGAAGCTGTAAGAATCCAGCCTGCAAGAAGCAGAATCTGTTTAATGAGAACACTCGGAAAAGATTAATTACTCTACACTGTCAAACCAAAAGAAAGCTGTAGAACATGAAGGATTTATGTGTGATTTACTGTACCCTGTAGATCTGATAACTGCCACTCATCAGTGAGCGTAAGACGTGTTTCTATCTGTTGCCTTTAAAGGCCCAGTCTGCATTTATGATGCACATTTACAGATAGAAATATTAGGAATCCTCCAGACAGAGGACTCATTGGATGGTATGAATATTAAACTGAATGCATGAATCGTGCTGTAGCCTTTTAAAGATCTCGGATCTCAGCAACTTCAGAGTTTGTCTGATGGGTGTCCCATAGGCTCTTGGTTCATTCTGAATCCATGTTTGACATGTTATCACTTTTGATTCAAGAATGAGCTGAGGAACTGTACCACCAGCACATACAAGTCACTGCTAAATCACAGCAGAATTCTGTTCTGCAGTGTTTTGTTGCATTGCAAATGACATTTGCATTGCAACTAGCCAGCATTTTTTATTTACCTGCAATTTTAGATGCTTGTGCAATATAGTTGTGTAGCTGTGGTAGCTTTTGATGGCTATGTTTAACATAAACACTGCGATCCATCTTCTAAATTACTGTAAATTAATGGTTTACTTATTTCAACCTTTTAACATTGTAACATCAGTTTATAATGCTGATTAATGCTGCAGAGAAAGACTGAACATTGTTTATTTTAATTAATTCCACACTGCATGAACTTCCCTGGCGGCCTGATGAGTCCAAACTGACAGACTTGAAATCAACAAGACTCATGTGGAGATCTCAGTGTTTAGATTCTGTTTAAACACCGGGACAAATGCATACACATAGAGAATTGCTGTCAAACAACTTCAAAGTCTGGGGGAAAAAAATGAGGAGTAGATAATAAAGCCTGACACAGTGAAATAGTGTGTGTATGGCAACAGCGCACAAAAGCGAATGAGAGAAACTGGAAGAAAACAGCCACGGGGAGCACAAACTCCTTCTGAAATGTCCTTTTCTATAATGGAGGGTGGTGAAGTGCTGAGGCAGAACTTTTTCTCATCTAGTACAAGAACAAGTGGCTCGGTGTGTCCCACTGATAGAAAACAAGTACAGAGGACCACTGCCAGGGATCTACAGTGGCTTCCCAGCCCCAGCGTGTCAACTCCCCTAGCTTTATTTCACCACACACACAAGTGGACTTTCATCCTTAAGCAGATTTGCTCCTTCTGAAAAGGCAAAATCATCAGAACAGTAGTACAGCCAGTAATTCGCACATGCATCTGTCCAATACTCAACTTATACTACATAAAGAGGGGTCGACTTTCTTCTCTTTTTTTGCATGCTGTTAAGACGTGAAGTTAATTTTTTTCAATAGTCAACTTCTATGTGACAGCACTAAAATAGAGAATTTGTAAAAAAAAAAAAAAAAAACATCTATTTCGTTGACAATTTAGATGTGTATTAAAAATGACTTTGCCTAACAATGTGATGATGATGTTGTAGCTTCTTCTGACATGAAAATAGATCAGCTCCAATTATCCAGAAATAATCCCCTGCTAAGAAGTCACAGGTCATATAAATGACTGGCATCTTCTTTCGAGCATGTGACATCCTCAAGATGCTGCTGCTGCTGGACACAAAATGCACTGACAGCTAATTGTTAAAGAAGGTAAAACTGACGCTAAAACAAAAAAAGCAGTTTAAGAAAAAATAGTGGGTAAAGCAGAGACTGGTACTGCATCTATGTAGTTTTACAATATGGAGGCTGAAAAGATCATTTCAACATAATTTTACTTGACAAGCTATTTGCTTTAGGATGACAGGCTGTTAAACCTTTTTTCAGCACCTCTGCCGCTCTGAATGTAAATACTTTCCCAGACTGCATTTCACAGACCCAGACGCTATTTTCCAAATACAGATGGTATAATGCACCGATGATGATCTGACTCATACAATAAATCCAGGAAGGGGTGCTCATTTAGTCTGATATTTGTACAAGGCTCAATCTTTAGGTCAACACAGATCCCCACACCTACTTACCAACTGTCTAAAGGCTGCAGATCCAGCATGCTAACCACCCCCGAGCCAACACTACCAGCTCCCAGAGGGTATATGTGTCATTACACATTGCATCAAAATATTCAGTTCACCACAGCCCTACAGGGAAAAGGACATAAAACACGGATGGCACTTCAGCCACATCATGTCTTCAACATAACAGGGTGACAAATGCATTTCATTTCAGCATGAAGGGCTTGAAAATAAATTTGTATCAAAAGCCCACAGTCCTTATCACGCTGTGGTGAGTTGTGCTAATAAAGACTGAGCCCGTTTCAGGCTTAACAACTAAAATTAAGGCTAAGCTAAGCTAACCTTCACACTCAAGATAACCACCCTCCACACCCAGTTCTACTTAAACAGACATAGCTATTAATGGATGAGAAAAGTATTTTTAAGCCAAAACTCCAGTACAACAGCAACAAAAGTACCTGCCACTGGTGAGCAGAAAGAGCTTTATAATCTTTAAAGCAGGGATGGAGGAGAAAGAGAGGGGGAGGGTGTGAGATGACGATCAAAGAAAATCCAACAACTTTTCTATTCCTATTCCTCCCTCATCTGCAATTCTTTTTTAGCAGACTGGCTCCCCTCTTACGGAATTTGTTGTTTTACAGCTTTGTTGCCGCCTCCTCCCTTCTCTCCATTTTCACCAAAGCCACAGGAATTGATTTGCAAATGTGCTTTGTGCATTCAAAGTTAAATTGGCAGTGGTGGAGGAGGCACGCTGGAGTGCATTCTCTGCAGCCTCCTACTCCTTGACCCTGTAGGGACGACAAAATGAGGCACTCGCATGAGAATATGGAGTGCCAGCCATAAAGAAGTAACCTCCTTAACTGAGCTTATGTTGATGCCATGCATCTAAATAGGAAGGATCAACTTTGCTAAAGGAAACTGGGTGTTTTTATCGTGCTTCTTTTGGGGCAACCACCAGCTTCATCACTAGGCACTCAAGCTGCTTTTTTCCTGCTCCTTTCTTCAAGAGGTTGGTATCGTGGAAATTGGGAGCAAAAAGATCCAACTCCCACAGCAGCACCAAGAAATAAAATAAGAAAAAAACCTTTCCACTAACAACTCTGTTTCCCGCTCCCTCTGAGCATGGCCTCTTGCGCTGGCAAAGCAGCTGAAATGAGTTCTGGCTAAATGTTTGGGCAAACTGACAAGGCAGAAGCAGTTTGCAGTAGATAGAGAACAAACAGTGGCGTCTGTTCTGGTCCAACAGGAACAGACAGTTGAGCCCAACAGACGACTTTTTCACAAAAAAAGTTCCTTGTGGTAAAACATGCGTGAGAGTCTTGGGAACTCCAACTACAGTAACCAGTCTAAGGGGGCACCAGAATGTCCCTTTGCATTTCAGCAGTTTGACTTTGAAAAGTATTTTCTGCAAGTTTCTGCAGCAGGGTAATACAGGCTTCTGCAAAAATATCTACATCAATAATGCGGAGGACAGTTCAGTCAAACTCTACTCATATTTAAATATTCAGATAACGCTAAAGGCAACTCAGAAGCATTCACAAATAGCAGTCCTGAGGATTTAAATACAACCACTCCAACATCCAAGTTATCAGAAAGCTTGCCAAGCGTTGTCAGTTTGAGTTCCAGTAGCCTGCCAGTAACAAGCATTGATTTTCTCCACTGACTCCAGCACGTGGGGGTGGGAGGTTTGGAGGTTGGATAGGCCTTGAAAGAACAAGATAGCAGCAACTGTAAATGGCAACTAGACTCTCAGTTGGTGATGAGAGCAAGAAGTGACAAAAAGAAATAGAGGGTAAAATACTGCAGCAGTGGTGCTTCACAGAAGAGCAAGCTGAAGGAAAACATTAAGATGGGGAAAACCTTTTTAGAGTTTTTCTCAAACAAGGCTGTATGCTAATGACTGGATTAATTCTTATCACTAATGATCAGTCCATTAGGGTTGACCAAGTCAGGGAGGAAATCCTCAAGGGTCTGTGTGACCGGCACACCACACCACTGGTTGCGGGTGGCCTAACACGGCTACAGGGGAATGCCATTGGTTTCCTGTCCCACAGCAGCATATTTCAAGATAAGCCGCTGTTACGGTAGATCAGCGCCTGCTTCCACACACACACTCGACTCTGATCTGTCCGACCACATAGATCACACACGTCACTCCGATGGAGGAAAGGGTTGAGACAAGTACTTCCTGAGTCTATAATTCAAAAAGAAAAATAATCAAAATACCCATAAAAAATATAAAAACCTACTCTGTGGGGGTTTTTGTTAATTCTTGCAGTGACTGATGCATAATTATAGTTAACAACCTACATCTGAATTTCCAAAAAGTAGCATGAAACTCAGCCTGATTTGAGGTTTTAACTAAAACCTGAAATCATGTACACGAGGAGACTTATAATTTGGGTTTGAGTAATCACCAGTAAATGATGATGGATAGTTCTGAGACAAAAGCCCCTATTATAGCAATTTTACACAACCCTTTCTTTTATAAAAAGTATGATACTAGCACGGGGGGGAATCATTGACCCTCTTTTAAGGTGCCACCAGAGGTAGTAATTTTGCTGCACTGGCTCCTGCCTCACCTTCTGTAAGGGTAGAGGCAGCTTTGGGGGTTGGGGGCAAAGGGGTGTGAAGTTCTGACTACATTTTAACTCTCAGAAAATGTAATCCATGACAACAGAAATTAATATGTTGTGTATATGATGCACAACAACTTTCAAATCAACAGCTGTGACTGGTCCACTTGGTAGCATTCCAACATGTGCTCCTATCTCCTTTCTTTTCAGCATTGCAGTCATTTCAGTAAACAAAACTGCTGTCCTACATCTATTAGCTGTGAATAAAAAACACAGTCTGATCAGTTTCAGTCACCACTGGTTTGTACTACTGCAAAATAATTCAACACAGAGGCGGAAATGTTCAAAGTGTCACAGAAACCCCATTGCCAACTAGCAGTTTGGTGGTGGAATTGTAATGTGACGAAGATTATGACGGATCTGACGCAAGTGTCACATCTCTGATAACAGGATGCTGGAATCAGTGTGAAAAACTGAAGCAGCCTTTTGGAGTTTAGTGTAAATAACAAAAGCTGAGTCCAGAGTAGACTGTCATAAGCAGACCTAAAGGAAGGTTAACACAAGGGCGAAATGCCAACATTGCCATTTAAAAGGGCCTAAAGTCAAATTCTCAGTCCTTCTATTTGAGCTCCTTTGTTCATTACAGTGTGCTTGTCCTAAATATAAAGTGTCATTGATCTTATTTTTCATGATGATGGACTGTTGGCGGCATAAGGAGACTAGATTATGATACCATAATATGAATGAGCTCTAATCATACATGAGAAGCCAGAATATATAACCAGCAGTGAAAGATCAGTAATGTATCAGTCTGATAACATAACTATGAAACAGAAAATGAATGCAGCCTTTGCAGCCAAAGAGCTTTGGTTATGATGTATAATTAAGAAATAGGGAAATTTGTGTAAGGCAAGGAAGTGCAAGAGACCAAACTAGCTTCCTATTTTTCTAAATGCAACAAATGATTTAGATTTTTTTTTTTTTGCACAAGTAAAAGAGGCCCTCTAATTGTAGTCTTATTTTTTAAGAAGTATTTCCCTTTAGGACATTATGCATAACCCATCAGTCAACAAACAGAGCTCCTACAGAGAGCAAATAGCAAGAAACACTCTAACTGCCTCCTATCCCCAAGTCACTTTTGGTGTATCAACACTCCCGTCACAAAATACCAGGTACCCAGCGACTGTCACTTTTCAAAAAGAGCTGTCTCTGTCAGTTCCAAACCCAGCCATTAAATCATCGACGGAGGCTGTCAACCCCCCCCCCCGCCGCAGCATCACCTTGATACACTGGTGCTGAAAATGATCCATTATCAGTTGGCTCTTTCCCCACACTGAGCTTTCAAGTGCCTGGCTCTCACAAATATATCCAACCGGCAGATAAAGTCACAGCGGTGACAGGTGCGCCTATACCCACAGATTTTCCATTTGACTCTTCTGCTGCTGCAGTGTTTTTTAGCCGTGCTTCGAACTACATTCCAGAAGAGTCTGCGGACAATAAAAAGTGGGTAAACAAAGATTTGACTGACTGTCTCGCCAGTGGAGCTTGATGAAAACCACACGCTCTCGTTAGATGGGCTCTCAGACACAGAAGAGACGAACGGACGGGTGTAAAAGCAGTGCTGGTAAATCATCAGGATATTCCATCTGTGTACAGTTAGTTGTTCTGGCTGCCACAGACTCCATTCACATTCACAGTTTCTGTCTTATAAGATCAAATGGTTCTTAAGGAGGACAGAAACTGCAGATAACACATTCTAGCTGTATAACCATTTCTAATGTTCTGTAAGTTGATACTGTGTGGGATAGGAAACCCATCTAGTTAAATATCTGGATTACTGCAAGGAGATTTACTCTTTAATTACTGCACTGAGTTACTTTTACAAACCTGTCTTTGTGTATTTTAGTTTAAGTGAGGTTCATCTGTTACTTTTTATACATGTTTAAATTATCACAAATTCATCCTCATATCAATTAAATATATTATATATTATGAAAATGTGTGTAGGACCAGCTCCCTTGAGTGATATCTATAACATGACACACAATGTCTCCTTACACAACTGTACAAACACAAAACGCGCCTTTAAAGACGTCATGGATGTGTCCCATTTTTGCGGGCAAAGACGAAAGCGGGGAAAGGAAGACGCCTCTCTAGAGAAGAAGTCGGCAGGTGTTTGATGGGAACATTCTGACACAGCGTGAAAATATATGCACATCACCTTCTCTTTGTCGTTTTCTTTTTTGATTGCTTTAATCATTCGCTGCTGCGAGCCAGGAAAAATTCCTGCACTTGGAGTTTTTGATATCGAGCATGCAGCACAAAACAAACACCTATACCACCTGCATTGTCCGATTAGCAGCCATCACATGCTGTTATTCCAGAGCAAAAATAGCCTCAATTCCGACGCTTCAGCAGCCCATGGTTCACCTCACTCCTTGTCTGTGTCAGTATTATGACTGCCACTGGATAGGTCAGCCTTCCTAAAAACCACTGGAACTAATATTGGAGGGGGGGGCATCCATCTGTCTACTGCCTGAAGCAAGAATCTCTGGCAGTATTGCATCGGGCCCCTCAAGCGGTCGCACTTGAGACCTTTAAAGAGGGGGGATAGTTGACTTGTCCTGTCAGCACCCGCTGCTAAGTAGAGATTCTGCTCAGTTTGGTGCCTTTATCGTTGATGCCAATTTGAGACGTGCACGCAGCCACATCCTGTCTTTATTTAGTCCCCCAAAGGCAGGAAAGTGCTGGGATATCAATCATTAGCATTAAGACAGACACTGCAACCTTTGGTTTGCAGATCGAGTTATACACTGTGAAAACAGCTTATGGTTATATTTGGACAGGGAAAGTGACAGAGCATGTCCCCCATTTCTTACACTTGAATACACAAATAACATGTTAATAATGCATCATGAGTTGTCGTCAAACTGTTGTGTAATGAAAATCTGGCACTATGCATTTCTGTTATCAAGGGTATACATAATGAGTGGCTGCTCAGTGACAGATCTAAAGCTCAATGTCCACATATGATAACATATTTCTTATTTTAGCAGAGCAGCAGCTGTGTAAAAAGCCGGAAACAGACTTTTCAAATAGCATCTGCAGCTCGTGATTAACATTGCTGATTCTGTGATGACAGGAAGAGGATGTTTAGATCCTTGCCCTCCTGCCTTTTTTAAGTCTCATTTCTCAGTCAGCGTAAATTAGGATCCTGCTTGTGTTGTAATGATTTTTTTTTTTTTTGCAGGAGATATAGCTCATTTTCATGGATCATACCAAAGCTTGTTGAGCTATTGATGCTCTAATTGATCTGTAAAGAACAGATGGGTAGGCAGGTGGGGGAGGAAGAAGGTACACTCACTGTGTGTGTGTGTGTGTGTGTGTGTGTGTGTGTGTGTGTGTGTGTGTGTGTGTGTGTGTGTGTGTGTGTGTGTGAGTGTTTGTTCTCAAAATTGACTACAAAGCTTTCTCTGTCTCCTTCTTCTCTCTGCAGAAAAAAATGAGACGTGCTGTCATCATGCCAGTAGCAAAAACCTGAGCTACTGTCTGTTGCTTTGCTGTTATGCCTCATCCACACTTAATACTGTTTCAAAAGTAATTCACAGCAACAACGTGTTAGTGACTAGATGACATAAATAACAAATCAGATGTGGGGTTTAGTGATTTACAGAGATTTACAGATTGGGTTTGAGATTTTTGTGCTCAGCTCACCTTTAAATGAAACTAAATGAATCAGCAGGTATTTTGTAAACTGACTCATCTTGTCAAATATTTCCAAGTGGCAGCTTATCAAATGTGAGAATTTATGGGTTTTTTTTAAATAAATTGATAAGCAAATGAGAAATATATCTAAAAAAAAAACATGAGCTGTTTGCTTTCTACAATGTACCTCTTTAACACTTTTCTCTAGACCTTTTTTATATTTTTGTGTGAGAAAACTAACCAGTACCAACCATGTTCTTGCCACTCGCATCTTGCATCTGAACATCATCCATTCTGTGCATCACCTTCTAAAACAAATTGCATTTGTGTTTGTTTCTGTTGTTGAACTGGTGATATAGCTGATGTATGATTCAATTCTTTCTGTTGTCTGTTTCTCACATATAACAGAAACAGCTCTGCATTACTCGGTGTATGCAGATGACACTGTGTCTTACAAACCTTCATATGTGGAAACTACCAGTATGATGCTTTGGTCATTGTGCTTTTTCAGCCATATTACACCCCACCACACTTCCCCCCTCCCTGAAGGAAATAGGGCTGTATGCTCAGACTGTAATTACAGTGTGGGCATTAAGGTTTGGTGCGGGCTGTTTGATCTGGTTACAGGTCTGTTTGGGGACATTCTTGAGACAACAAAGCAGCTGTTTTGAAGGATGCCTTGCAGTCACTTTAATAAGGAGCATGGCAAACACACGGCCTGTTGACGGTCGTTGGAGATAGCTGCCAAAGAGCACAGCGTGTTGACTGATGGTGACAGAGATGACTCCGGTGTCGCCTTACTGGCCAAACAGACTGAAGTCCAGGAGCCAGAAATGTGAATCTAGCTCCACAGATGTGAAAATGAAAAAAGGGAGACAGTTAACCAGGACGATGCTTAAGTTCATCTTATCATTTAAAGCTCATTTTATCTTATGTATTTCCCTGCTTGCTGTGATTTGAAGCTTCGTATCCGTTTAATCTCCCTCTGCATTACTGTCATAACATGGCACAAAAGCATATTTAAATGGAAATTTTAAGAATTTACATGGCTGAAAACAGTACAGGCTTTTCTTGGGTTAAAAGTGGCTGTATGTTTTGCCAAAGTGAAAATAAGTAGCTTTAATGTAGACTTTGTAGTCCCAGAGGAGCACAGATGCTGAGTTCATATGCTGTGGTGTTCATAGTCAGTGTTTACAGGCTTGTAAAAAGGGAGCCTCAGCAGTAGAGCCGGGCCCCAAAGACACCACGCTGTCACAAACTATAACATCCCACTTGCATCGACAAAGGTGCTTTTGTACATCGCGGTCGGGGGTGTATCTGTGCAAAACACAGAGACATAGGTGTGCTGACAAAAAAACCCTGTAGACTACTGGTATAAATTTATCAGTTATACAACTGTGATTTGGGGGGGGGGTGCATCCAGTATGTAGTCTTTATGCGGGTTTTCATCAAGTATTGGTAGCTTTCTGTGTGTGTAAATGTAAAGGCACAGAATGCACATCACTCAATACGCAGCCATTATAATGCAATAACACAAGAAAAGCTGCTCTGGACATACACATCTGAGGAATTAATGGAGGCTAAGTGTAATAAAAACTGAACTTTCTACTTTATCATCATCATCCCTCCATCACTGATCCTGAGTCAGCTGGATGCACTCCCCGTATAAACTGCATCATGGTGTTTCTGTTTGAGGACACATCCTCACCTTCATGGGACTAATGTTAGGGATAAAGTAGCAGGCTGGAATCACAACAAGGGCAGATACGTGTGGGGAACAGATGCTGGTGTGAAACCCAGAGTCCCATGGGCAGGACGTGCACAGTCAAGCTGCATATGGGCTACTCTGCTGATCTGATGATTTAAGTGGCCTTTTAAATGACATCATCTAGGAGGATTACTGACATAAATGCAAGGCTTCCAATATGTTTCACTACAAAGATCCATCAAATGATGTGTAAGAAGGAAGAGAGAAACAGCAACTTTGCAAGACTAAAAAATGTCAGTGAAATTAATTTCTTCTCCTTTTTACTGGGGGGAAGCCCTGTGAGCCCTGGGGAGTCTGTGAGACCTAGTTTTGGGAGCCACTGATATAAAGCACATGCTCCATCTGTGCAAACATAACCCCCAACAACCAGCAGCATGCCACTTTAAACTTACCATATGCCAAACTTGTGAGTGTAGACAGAAGCAGCAGGACAGCTACAGTTGGACGGTACTCCATCATGCGCGGGGCTTTTTCATAGGTAGTGTTCAGAAAACGCACAGTTTGAGACACAGTGATCTGTATCCAACCCAGACAGTCTATGAGATGAAATCTCCGCAAACAGCATCAAACTCCACAGGCAGCATCTCAGCCGCTGTACACAGTCACAAGTTGGAACATCCCTCGACGCAGTCACGTTTCTTCTCTTTTATCCACGCTCCACAAGTCTGCGTCTAGTCCATCCGAAGCAAGCCGCGAGTGATGAGAGGAGAGACGGCTGTGAGTGGTCAGTGCGCCCCGCTCTCTCTCTCTCTCTCTCTCTCTCTCTCTCTCTCTTTCTTTCTCTCCTTTTTTTACATTAATGAGAACCATTCACAACAGGCTCCACTGACAGCGAACTAGTCCCAAACTACACAAAGTCATGGCGCTGACAGGACAGGAACAGTCCGTGTGTTTCTTTTTGCGCCGCTCTCTCCGTAACTCTCCTCCGCTCCGCTCCGCTACTACAAGCGACTTACTCCAGCCTCCTCACGCAGCAGCAGCGCGGTCCCCGCCGCCTCACAGCTCCGAGGTGAAGGCGCACAGCGGCACCGCACGCTTCCGGTGGTCGTTTCAAAATAAAAGGGCGACGACCCAACGTAAAGCTCGAGCGCGCTGTATTGTTGAAAAGCTGTTCATTTAAAATGAAGCTATGTTTAATACTACAGCTATTACGTCGAACACAGCATATTGTTTGTTTTATTCACGTAATGGAAGCACAAAGCTCAAAGTAAGGGAATAGCTGTTTAATATGCTCACAAAAATATTTCAAAACATCTGATGCTTCCACTTATTAGTGATTCCTATTAAGCTTATGTGACATTTTAAAATCATATTTATTATGTACTTCCAGTCAATCGTTCAATTATCAATTAAAAACATCCAACTTTTATTGACTGATTTATTACTCTCCTATATAAATGTAATAGTAATTCGAGTTATGCATTTGAGGCATTTGTTTCTATTGTTCCGCTATTTTTTTCTTCTTTTTATCTCCACTTGTCATATTTAGCTATTTTAGTTGTGCGAAATCTTACAGCTTAACTGTATGTTGAAGGTACAGTGATAAGCTTCCGGTGTTGTCTTACTTCACTTCACTAGAATCAGCCTCTTAAAGGGCCAGTGCACTCAGTATTAATGCACATGCTGTGAAACCGCTGAAGGACATCACTAATGAGAACTGGTCAGTTATTAAAAATGAACATATACTTCAGAGGAACATGTAGGCCTAATGGTACATGTATTTAAGTCATCATATAAACTCATATTTATATAAATATGCATATGTCCTCTGTTGGTGCGTTAATATTAATATTTTTACAATGTAACATCCTATATTACAGCTATGCAAGGTTTTCAGGAAATGTGAATGATGTCAGACAATCCTTTATGATCCTGCAGCCCCTGCTTGGATTAAATTAATTTAGAATCAACCTTCATTAAAGTCACTTTAATCAATGTAGTGGAAATGTCAACGTTTCAACAACAAAGCTGAGGCATAAATTACTTTGTAAGTGGTATGAATCCAAATGCAATTTCTAACGTGTGAAATACCTTTTGATCATGCCGACTGTGGTGCTATGTGTACAAATGAGGCAATGGAAATGGCACAGGCACGAGATACAAACAAACCCCACACATGACTGCAAAATGTCACTGTTTATCTAAGCACAAGCGTTCCCTGCACTTGATGGGAAGTGAAAAGCAATATTACATGTGCCAGGATATATGGCAAACTGCAGCCAATGAGACTTGGCATACCAAGAGCCACAATTTTGCAATGAAGCAATAAGGAATGATTGGGTAGAGCACTGCTGAGCTGAATAAATATTAGGGGTCAGACCGATCTAGTAAACACACAGCTCTTGACATTTATAGAAATGCATTGGATGGTGGTATGCATCAAGCAGTGCATACTAAGGTGAGATTTACTCACCACTGTCAACATGAGGTGAGGAAGAAATCATTTCACATCGGTAAAGTTACAGAGCCTGTTGTAGAGGACTGAGAATAAATCCTTGTTTTTGGCTTAACGGTGGAACTGAGCATCAAGCAGCGCTTAAACACCCCTGATATTGCTTTCATGTTTTATGCATGTACATGTTTAATTTAATTGCAGAAACTGATTAATTGAGCATCGTTCTGCGATTGAATAAAACATGATGAGGCCCTCCACTAAATGCATTTCCGTTCGCCTGTGACGGATGCTGCTACTTTGGTGCCTTCGTCAAACATTTGGCGGAGCTGTCAGTGGAATCAAGCACTCCATGAATTTAGACTAATTATCCACATTAGGTACTGAATTACAATGACAGCCCATCAGTGTGGTTTGGTGCCGTGCTGCACTCTTGCAGCTGAGCCATAGATCATAGAATGATTCCCCCTCCACACACACAAAAGCTTTGTTTTATGAGGTGATTTTTTGCAATTCAGTTGAATGTATTGTAAAGGCCTTCAGAGTCAGCGTTTGGGAAATGCCAGCATTAAAACATTTCCTGGCAGTATAAAATAAACTCCCTCTATGATCTGTGCAGTCTAATTAATGGGAAAGGTTTGGGTGGTCAGTGAGTTTTCATTACATTAGCTAAGGACTCATCTTTTACACATCAATAAAGTTAAATGACAGAATTAACAAATGATAACTCAAGCTCAACTACTCTATAGTTCTCTATATCAGAGAATGTGAAGCTTTGACACTTTTCAGATGCTTAACCCACTAAATGCTTAACAGTGCAGTCTCTGAACCACTATTATTTGCCACAGAGTCCCTGTAATAGCTGGAATTTAACACATAAAGAATATAATAAGACATATGCATCATCATTTTCAGTAAAACTTTTTGTTTTAGTGTAGTGTCCATCTCATAAATAAACCAGTGACTTAAAGTGAACTGAGACTGTGATGTATGAATGAACTCTGGATTGCTTATTTCTTTTGGCAGAGGCGACACTGCTTCTACAAGCAATTTATCATTCCACACTGTTTAGAGTTGGTTAAATGTCTTCATATAAAGGCAGCGCAATATCAAGTGTCCACTTTTTTTTTCTCAGAAAATCAAACTTCAGTTGCCAAGGAGATTGAAGGAGCAGCTCAGAAAGCCATTTAGAGTTATTACACACATCGCACTTTTCCATGTCAGCGCCGAAAATAATTATAAAGGAAAAAGAGGGATTGTGTTATTAATTTAACATGAGGCGCTCCTAAGTCTGTGTAGCTGCATGGGCACATTCGGTTTGTAAAGGTCCTCACGCAGAAATGTTTCTGTGTTTCACTTTGCACCAGTGGCAAATCTAGAAGAGTTTATAGGAGGTGGCAAAGGGGTAGCATGACGATTTGGCAGGGTGGGAATGACTGGTTGGGAGTGGGGGTGCCCACTTTGTCCCCCCTTGTTTCCTACGCCTCACTGTTGACCCACTCCTGCACTGCATTCATCGTTTTAAGGACAATTAATGTCCAGCACTTATCAGCACATGGGACTGTTTTTTTACAAAACAAAAAGTGCTTATAAGAGCATCCAGCATCTCCGAAAATGGAATCTGGAAAAATTGTATATCACACTTTCACCTAAATTCCTTTTAGCAGCATGCATGCAGCAAACCTGTAGCTCTATAATTCATTAACAGCCCTACAGCAATGTCTTTTTTAGAGCTACTTAAAGATGTGATTCACCTCCTTGCCTCTAACAATTGAACACTATGTGACCTTGCAGGGATTCATTAAAGACACAGTTCAGTTGCTGAAATGACAGGGCATAGCGCAAAATATTGCTAAATATACATCAGCGAAGGACCACTGCTTGTAAATTCATGGTGTAAAAAGGGAATATGGACAGTTACACAGCCTCATCCTCACTATACTGTAATACAACAATGGCTGTCTTGTTCAGTAGAGGAAGGCGAACAAGACTCTCTTGTCGTTACAAAGTGATATAGTGTTCTTCCCACAAAGAAATGACCAATGTCCTTTTACCCCACACACTTCCTTCCTGGCTATAAATCACCATTTGGGATCTATGAACAACATTGATGGCAGCTCTGATATTGTTGGGAGTATTCGAGAGGTAATTTTGCATGTTTACAATTAGAGCTAATAAAGTAGGTGGGGGGTGAGTCCCACCGACATGTTAACCCACAGCTGTCGACGCCAAAGATTAGCTTTCCGTCATGTCATTTATTAAGTGCTCTCAATAAAATGTGCAAATGTCTAAGAAAATATAGCTTTCAGCTGGATCAACCTTGAGCTCTGATTTACACTTCAGACACTGTTTGCTCAGCCCCTGCATGGCTGACAATGATCGAATGTTTATCATGTTGTTATAGCCTCTGCAAACCCGTAACCAAAGCTTGAAGCAGAAAATAAGAGTGTATGAAGATAGCATCAGCAGCATACTGTAGAGAACTCCCCCTATACAGTTTGAGAGTCACATGCAGCTAAATGCATTTGTCCCTATATCTGATGATACAGCAGAGCGTGGATAATAACTCATTAGGACTATTGCTTGTAATCTTGACCTGTTCTTGGTGAAAACATAAGTACTGTTTCCTTGAAATTCCATTTAATGTATATAACCTGTATCTATAGGCAGCTATTTGAATCTATTCCAGTTTCCCACTCTATCACTATTAATGAGATCACTGTAAGTCTGCACCTTTCTTTTGACCCATAGCTGGTAATGGGAGGACGGGCTCTTTAAGACGTTCCACTGAATGGATTCTATTATAGATTAATTGATTAAGAGGGTGGTGCACAGAGATGACAATCTATCTCTTTATTGATCTGCCTTTCAATGAGACTGGCTGTTACCCAACCTCCCTGAGGGATGGAGATAGGGGGAGAAAAAAAAAAGAGGTGGAAGAAGGTAAAGCAGGGCTACTATTAAGGGGCGACTAATTTCCTGTTTCTTTTGCAGCTTGGATGTTCAGCTTGGATTCAGTCCCACAGAACAAGTAAAAGGAACTATGAGCAGTCCAGCAGGCTGCAGTTCAGACTAGCTGTCACATTTCTCATCTCATTTCTCCTGCTTTCCTTCATACTCTATCCTCTCATCTCATTATTTAAGAATCCACCTCTGTGGCTCTACCGTCCTCACCGAGACCTCTTTGTCTTTCCCATTTCTCCATAATGAGGGGCCCCTCTATTAATTTTGGGGCTGTGAAGCGAGACTTACCCTCTGCACCCCCCCATGCTGTCAGCAAATCCACCAATTGATATGGGTGGATGAAGACAGAGTGGGCTGGAGCGTCCCCGTCTGTTTGCCACCACACGTTGTGATGAGAAGGGCAGATTGGAGTGTCAAAGGCGACATTAACCTCTTGTCTATCTACTGGGGTTTAACCATTCAACTGGTTTCATATGCTGATTGTGTTTTGTAATGAGTGGGGATTAGGTTTGGCACACACACATCATGAGCTCTATGGATCTCTCCCTTCAGACAGCAGTTGAGTGGGTTGCCTGTCTTATTGCACAGACTGGAACATGCCATTGGGATTAAAGGAACAGCACTAAGCTGGTTTAAATCTTATCTATCAGA
>JAUYWH010000006.1:1737477-1756897 GCA_034779795.1 Ctenopoma multispine
ACACACACACACACACACACACACACACGCACACACACACACACACACACACACACACACACACACACACACACACGCGCGCACACACACACACAAAGCTGCCGGAGAGCCTGAACAAAATTGTCTCTGCTCCACAGACAAGCTCCTCCAGCTCCATTCCTGCTTTCACCTGGTGTTAACAGGCAGCCTTGGCCTTTCATACAAGCAATTATGGCTTGTGACAGGAGCCATTCAAGCCTAGCAGTTAGTTGCTCTGCCTGTGATGCATTATTTTCAGTAAGAATACACTCAAAGCCACTGGCAAGAGAGAGAAAAGCTACTGATCAGTGAACATGCACATATCTTGCAAATGGTGAAGGAATTTCTAATTTCAATTGCATATGCAACATGCAACACGTTTATTTACCATGGTTGGGGGCAACCAGGGCTCACTTGGTAGGCTAGTCATCTACAAAGCCCAGGGTTGGTGATTAGACTCCAGGTTCTCCTGATTCCTGGCCACATGTTGAAGTGTCACTGGACAAAACAATGAACCTCAAACCGGCTAAAATGCAGCTGCCTGTCCCCAAGAGTTTTCCCAAGGGGATAACTGAAGTACCAGTTATTATTATTATTTTTAATATTAACATTAAAAACCAAATGTTTTCTTATGGCAGGAACGACGGCATGCGTACTGAGTTTCTCTGGATGCAATGAGATTGCATCTGTGAGCTTGACATCAGAAAGGAGACAGCAGCCTGATATAATTCAACCATTTAATGCCCTTGTTTCATTATATCCACTTCCAGGGAGCAATTATTGCTCACGTACACAGATCAGACAGATGCTACATTTTACACATTTGCTGCAAACACAAAATGCTAGAAGCTTTGTCTTCTGCATCAAATTTTACCCCTTCTCACTGGACTCATGCTGAGAGGGGCAAGCTAATATTCTGTTATTACTTCAGCTGGGTTTCATGCAAAATAGCCCATTTTATTTGCAGGACAGAGCTGTTGTGTCTGGCAAATTGGAAAAGGAAAGTAATTATGCCATGAATTTACAGAGCCAGCTCATTTGTTAGTATTGAAAATGGATCTAATAAAGCAAAAGTACACTCTCAGCAGAGATGTTCTCATTTTAATAGGCGATGACAATAAATAGGGAGATACTGGCAGTGCATACAATATGGCATTCAGTGGGTGAAAGCAAAGACCTTTGCATTGTACCCATGGCAGACTCAACAGTCAAAATAATACAAGTCTTTTAGCCACAACTTAAATGTGACAAGGACCACTGTGCAATAAAGAGAGGTGAAATTTATAAAGCATAGCTGTGATGAGGAGGGAAGATCAGCTCATTTCAGTGGTCTCGGAGTTGTTGGCAGTTGGTGGTCTTACTTTGACAAAATCCCATCAAACCAAAGACTTTTATTGCTGAGCTGAAATATGTTCAGTATTAAAGTTAATGAAAGGTATCTCTACCTTTAATAGAGTATCTTTGTCTCTAATTTGGGAACATTATTATGCAGTAAGTAAAGGTTCCTTCTAAGATCAGCAGTTTGATCAGGAAATTCAATTAATTAATATAAATAAATGAATGAAGTAATGAAAATACCTCTCTGGAGTCAAATCCTTAAACACAATGAACAACCCAAGAAGAAGGGTTTCTGTTGGCACTTTGCTGCCTCATTGATGTGTATTTAAATGTGCAAACACCAGATGGGAGGGACCACTGTGATCCTGCATGCAGCGACTGTGCCCATATGACATCTGTTTAAAATGGGAGAGGTGGCTTTGGGGTTAGCATGTTATTTACAGCGCACATGAATCTGAATCCAATATTGGTTTTTCTGCACCTTCAGAAAAACAATATTTTTCTCATGGTCTGACAATGCTAATGCACAAGGAAAAATGTGGAGCAACCATAAACCGTGAGCAATCAGTTATCTATAGACTGTATAGTTTGTTCTGCTTCAATTAGTTTTTTGTCTCTGCTAATTGCATTACACCTTCCTACAGCTGAATTAGAGCCTTTTCTGTGGAGAGCTAGACTGTAATGAATCGAGGAAATGTTGTTACCTAATTAGCTGTAATCAAACCTGGAAAACCTTAGGCTTCATGCACTTTCACAAAGCAAATCCATAAAAATGAACAAACACGAGTGCTGAAAAAAAATCTCCTACAACGTTCAAGACCATTTGAGAGATTTCACGCTGCATTTGGATAGAATTTATAGCATGTTAGCAAGCATGCTGGACCTTCCTGCCAGGACCAGGCTCATCACGGTAACAATAAACAGACAGAGTCACTTTACACTCACACACTTACAGTTTATTCATATTTAAACAAAACCATAATCTTTCTCTAATGAGTCCTCCAATCTACGTGACCGTATACCTAGGCTACTCCTTCACACAGAATAGATTGGTGAAGCAGTGCCTCCATAGCAGCAGGAGTTTGTTGAAATTGAACCTCTCTGGCACCAGTCAACAAAATGACATCAGAGTGGTCACAGGTGTAATGATATCTTCATCTTAAACAGTCCCAACATGTGTTAGGTTTAGGCACTGGATAAACATCGGTTTTGGGTGGTTGTTTATTGATGCTAGTATTAGTGATGTGCAGAGTGGACAGTCTTTAACCTCAACCACACACAAGAGTCTGAAGTTGAACTCAGATCTATGGTGTGACAGTATATGACATGTATGTCATATACTGTATGACATACATGTAGTATGACACAGAAGGTATGAGATCACAGAAGGTAATTTTTGGGAGATATATTTGCGTAACTGCAACAGCCAGAGGCCACCAAACAATATAATGTAGCTATGGGTTGTAATAAGCTGCTTGCACAGTCGACCTGTGCCGTTGTTTTATACAGGAGAACAGCTTTGCCTTAAGAAAACTACTTTACCGCTCCAGTCTGAATAAGCCCTAAAGGTCCCTCAAGGAGCTTTCTCTTTTTACACACACTTGATTCCATGCCTCTCGGCGCTCTCCTTCGTTACTCTTCTCCCTATGTCTGGTGTGCAAATGTAAAGAGTCCAGTGAGAAGTGGCACTGACTTTTCACGTCAGCCTTCTTCATAGGCTGTCAGACTTAAGCTTCACAACCTCGAGGGGAAAATGTGAGATGATACATAACAGCCAAGTCCAAATCCTTGCAGGGGTCAGGGCACAAAACATTCCACAAGGCTTAGTTACCTCTGAGAGTGAGAGATACCTGGGCCCAGAGGGACAGTGATCAATGTCAGGGAGAGAGAGGTAGAACTGATGTAACCTATCTTGACAGCCTTGGTAAACAGTACAGAATGGAGAGCACATTTATCAACCAGGCCAGAATGATTTGGGGTCATATTTGAGGTTATATTTGATGTGAAACCTTTAGTGCTTATTGATTGTGTATTTCTTTTCATCTTCCTTTTCCTTCTGTCTTCGTTTATTGTTTATTCATCAGCAAGCAGCCTTTCAGAGGTCAAATAAATATAATGTACAAATCAAGATCATGATCATTAAATATTTACAACTGTGTGCTTTTACTCATAGAAATATATCATTTGTTTCTAATTTGTGACAGTAATTGCGGTTGGTATGGCAACAGTAGAGCCGCGACACAAAGAGGAACAAAGACACAAACACTGACACACATGCGCGCGCACACACACACACACACACACACACACACACTCTTGTACATTTCATTATGCCTTTCATCACTACCTCTCTTCAGCTTCCTTTCTGTCCGACAGCAATTCTGTTTTCCTCACTATTGTCAGAGATGGCTTGATGGCTTTATGCCCATGAATGCAAGGACATTTCTTGACTGTAGGCTAGGCAGCGCTGCCCTAAAAGCAAGCCCTCTGCAGATGATTTCAGGTTTCTCCCTCCCTGATGAGGTTGAAATCACAATCTCTTGTTCGCTGAAAATCATTGCTGGATTACCTTTGTCCCTCAGTGGCAGCGCTGTCAGGCCTAAACCTAACCAACCTGGATTTATGACCTGCACAAGTGTTCGAATGACTCATGAGACACGAGAGGGGCTACACGCGTGTTTGTTTTTTCATTACATGGAGTGACTGAGATTGTGTAGCACCCCCCCCCCCCTCCCAAATTCCCTCCCTCCATTGGGAAGCTTCATCCTCAGCTCTTCCTGCCTTTGTCTCCCATGCTCCATAATGATGACAGGAACGGCCAGACTTCCAGAGAGCCAGGTTCCCACTTTAATGTCTGCTTGCCTTACTCCCTTGCTCTCGGCTCAGGTTTCTCCCCACCCCTGCTCTTGTGATTTACATGGCTGTTGTGGAGGGGAGACAGAGCTGGAAGCAGGGGAAAGGGTGATTCATTGTTCTCTCTCTCTCTCTCCAGTGTCTCTCTTTATTTATGACACCTCCAGCATGACCAGGGACATAGTGTGACCCCAGGGAGAACGTGCAACGTACAATACACTGGCGACAGTGACTCCCAAGGCAGACCCAGTCAAGTGCTGTGACTCTCTGAGTGATCACAAAACAATAGCCCCCCTGCCCATCACTCTGAGGGAGTCAGCTGGCCTGAAGTTTGGGTTGAATGAGGGCTATCACAGAATCTCACGCTAGGTTGAGCTATGAGGGGTGAATAATTATTTATATTTTGGGGGAAAAAAGAGGGGTTAGGAGGTTTAACGCATTAATTGTAACAATGAGTGTTGCGGGCGTCATCTAGCAACATCCCTTGCGGGGTGTGTCGTATGTTTTGTATTGTTGTCTGTGTTTTTGATGGAAAACACCAAGCCTGATGCTTCTATACTCCAAACTGACCATGTGAAGGACAGAAGGATAGTGAGTCACTGGAATCATCGCTGTGCACTACAACTCATGCTGGATGATGTAGAAAATGATGCACAAATGCTTGTGGGTCTGTTCAAACACTGCTTTTCACTGGTGTAAACAGCAATGATGGATAACCAGTGCTTTTGCTGTGATTCAGATTTTTTTTTAAAGGTGGCGATTCAAAGGTGGCTCAAACTCTTCCTTTGCTGTCAGATACAAAGGTTCTGCTCATATAATATGATGCCACCCCCGACTGGTCATATGCCGGTTTGCATCCCACATCTACAACCAACACAAAATCAATGCAGGGCTGCACAAGGCTGCTATGAGAATGCTCATTCTTACCTTTAAGACTGTGTATCTTGTTGTTTTCGTCTTTTTTTACTCGTTTTAGTGTGTGTGTTCATTATTAGTTTAGTTTTTTGTCACAGTTTTTGCACTTTTTTCTTGTTTTGCAGTTCTTAATGTCTATGATTGCACTTCCACAAGGAACAACATTTAATTTCCCTGTATGTTTATCGTGAATCTATAAATCACTTTGACTTGCTGTAATTCAAACTTCACATCTTACTTCCAGCTAAAATAAAGCATGTTGTGTTTTCTATTCACGTTGGCATAGCTATAAGTTACTGGACTGAGTGTTCATATTAAGATGCCTTTGGACGGATTCACAAACTGTGGATATAATAATGTGAATTTTACTGAAAAATATCTACATTTTTGGTGTATTCTGGTCAGTTTGAACTTTCAGTGGCTAGGCCTGTCCTACAGAGCACTGAGTCAGCAACACATGTCAAGACATGAGTCCACAAAGAACTAATGCAGGTAATGACCTATTTGCAGTTGTTAAACAGACGGTGTGTAATAGCTTGTTGGAGGGGTAAGTGGTCTGCACACCTGTTTTTGACTGAGCTTTAGAGCAGGTGGACGGGCTACAGAGCAAAGGTCTGAGTCCGTCGAGGTGAACTGCTGTGTGCAGTGTCGGAAGTGGTCCAAGAATGACATCCTCAATAAACCCAACAACTGATATGACTCATGCTTACAGCTGTTCACGCAACTGTGCAACTTGCACATTACTTACAGTCCATTACCTCTTCCTGAGTCCTGTGGCTGTGGTCAGGACATTCAGTCTGTGTTCCAGAGGGAAGACGAGGTTCATCACTGCAGAAGACACACACATTTTGCATCTTTCCACAATAATGCACATTCATAAAGCTTAAATTAAAGTTTGCCAAAGTCTAATTTAGCTGAATTATAATTCTGAACATAACTAGGTCACCATTTAATTAAAACACATTCTCAGAGCTCTAAACAACCCAGTCTGGGTGTTACAAGGTGCTGGCTTTATTACAGAAATGGCATGAACTGTCTATACATTTAATTCCTTACTGAATCTGGTTAACATTAATGAGGCAGAACTTGGCTAATGAAATTTGCATGGTAGGTCACAGAAATTGGACTTTCAAGGGAGTGGAAATGCACCGAGCATATCACTTTAGGAAACGCACCGAATGCAGAGAAGGACAGATATACGTACAGTGCTATAAGAATTCTGATCAGAACCCTCCAATTAAATCTCGCCTCATTCTCATGCATCACCTCAAACTGCTTCATAATGAGGAAGTTTTCTGATTACAAAATGAGCTCAACAGAGAAATGCATTTAAAAAAAGTTTTTTGTGACTTTAAAACTTAGAGATAATGTCATCACATGTTGGGCTCTAATGGAAGGAAAAGAAGTCTTCAGCATGCATCTCTACTACCCATGAGTAAGATCAGTGTATGCACAAATGGATGCTCTTAAAAATACAGTGGAAGAGAAGCTAAAGTATGAAGAGGTTCTGAATGCCAGCGTGCATTGAAGGCAATTCCTGTTCTTATTGTTTCCACGTCTCACTGTAGCAGAATGGGAGAAAAATGGCAGCGATCAAGTCATGAGAGCATTAGCTGCTCGGAGGCCAAGTTGTGTGGGCGCAAACAAGTACAAATGAATCGTCATTGTCTGTTTGCTTGAGATACATTTCAAGAGCTGTTGTTTTTTTTCACTCTACATTGAAAAGGAGTAGTAGGAGTATGAAAAGCTGACCTGGTGAAATATTTTCCCTGCATGTTTCTGCGTGTGGAGGAAAGTAGTCTTAGAAAATATTTTTTGAATCTGCTTTCACTTGGAGGATTTCAGTCGTTTGATAACACGCCAGCCAATACGCTGATGGACAGTGTGAACTGATGGTAACTCACTGTGCTGGTCTGCTAAATGTCTACTGGTTGAATGTAAAATGTGAAGAAAAAAGTTTGCATTGGGGATTTGCAAGGGAGAAAGATTCTAACAGTCGACACGTTGATTTCTTTGACCTCTTTGCTGTGCATCAGCTGCTGGGCGCCTGTCGCAACCCATTTCATTCTCACACTAACACTGCCTGTTCACATTGTTAGTGCTGCATTGTAGAACGGTGTGAAACATTTTACAGAGATTTAGAGAAGTATTCTTTCATCATCATATCAAGTGTAAACAGCCAATCTAGAAAAACTTCAGAACAACACAGTCAGGAATAAGACCAGAATTCATCACCAAACACAGACATCATATCCATTTATATCACAGGTATCGCTCACTTGAAACACTGTCATCCACAAGCTCCTCACTGAAACCGAACCGACATTCTCAGCCTCAAACAGTAGCAGTTCCGCAAGCACAGAAAGACTTTTGGGTTTTACAGTCTTCAAAGAAGCGAATCACCTCAGCAAATGGGAATGTATCAAAGACTGAGCGTTGTTTATATCCATCATGTGCAGCAGACTCAGAGTGAGATTTCCATGCACTGCTAATTTTATGCATGTACTGCATGTCCATTATGATGTATCGTGGGAGTGTTGTTCAGTGTATTGCAATGTCCTCTGTTGTTAATGTCTGACAGTCACAAATACTGTATGTATGTATGAGAAGACTTTCCATGAGGACAATAAATAAGAACTATCTACTTAGTAGTAAAACCTCAGAGCCTCTCTGTTGACTTCCAGAAGTGTGACAATGCAAAGCTCCCACTGCTAATTATTTTCGTAGGGCGTCATCAGTTTCTGCAGGCCTGACCCGTGATATTGTGATGGTCAGCTCATTAATGCACAGTGTCTACAAAATGAGCCAATTATCTGCTAGTGTTTTCTTCCTGGACAGGCGAAGCTGGGCTCATCCTGCCAACAACTCATTAGGAAACAAGCGGCTGTGTCTCCTGAGCTGGGCTCCATTCTGATATCCAAAACTCAGCTACACATCAGTTCTGAATGTGACGCCTCAGTTTGCAAACAATTTTGACTCTCTGACACAAAAGAAGTATGCTTTGAGTTCATATTATTAAGTATACTTCAAGTATATAAAATATATAAATTGGCCCACCTTTTAGTACTTTAAGGATACTAAAAATAAACTTGAATATATATATATATATACTGTATATATAGTTTATATATATACTATTAATTTACTTATAGTATACTTTTCACCTACTTTTGAGTTGATCATAGCTACTAGAATATAGTTAAAATGTGTATTTTATTTTTTACACCTCTAACAAATACTTCTTAGTCATCAGACAACTATCACAGAACTTGTTCACGGTTTATCTGTTAGACATATTCTTTTAGTCAAAAAAAAAAAAGTAGTTGTGAGTGAAGGCCTATCGACCGCTCACTCTTCTCATATGGGTTTTATTTTATTTTATTTTATTTTTTTATTAATTAGTTCCCATAATTACTTTGTTCAAAATGTAAAACACCATGTTATACAACACTTTGTAACAAAGTCTTCATTTAAAACATCAATTATTTGTCCATAGTTAAATTGCTGCAATGCATGCCGGGTATACCTTAGTACTTGTTAGTGTACTTCAAGTATAAGTACTTCAAGTATAGGCCAAATGTACTTATACCTTTCTGTATAATTGTCAGTATATTCCAAGTATCTGATTTGACATGACAGTGAATAAAGTATTAAGTATGGATACAAAGATGGGACAAATGTTATTGTAATTTTGTCTAGTATATCTATGAAAGTACATAAATAGTAAACTGAAAGTATACTTGCTTATTTCTAGTTTTTTAAAAGTATACAGTATAAAGTATATATTTATACTAGAATATACTTTGTGAAAGTGAAACGCTTTCTTCTTAAGGCTCAGGCAGCACAGGTCAACACGTGCATACGTGTCATGCTAACTAGACATGAAGTTGATATTGGGTTATTTTAAACTGCTAAACTGATGAGGTAAGAGAACATCATCCTCATGCTTTTATAAGTTATCTGCTGTTTAGCTGCTATATGCTCCTATGTGCCGGCTGTTTGATGCTGAGCAGGTAGTGGACGCTGGGCTTTAAGAGCTTTTTCACTAAAAACAACAGCCAGGCTGCTAAAACCAGTATCAGTTCAAAACAATGATCCGAAAGTGACTACAAAGCACCATGGAAGCAGCAGACTCAGAGAAAGTGTGACCTTTTGAAATAACTAACAATGCAATCAACTCAGAAAAACATTCATCAATTTCACAGATACTAACAAGATGATACACAGTCAGCCAACACTCAGCCAAGTAATGGCAGAATGTTACTGTAGATCATTTAAGGTGATCTAGAGAAATCAGTTGCTAATGACCATTTTAGAATCAGTATAAATATCAGCTTCCTTGACAATGGTTGATACCGTATGGTCTCTACATTTAGACTTTAGAGAAAGGTTAAATAGATGGTGACACTTAGAAGGTGTACTTTAAGAAGGAAAATGTAACTTTTACTTGTACTGTATATTTGCTTGAGTCTCAGCTTTGTGTACTGTTCTCCTTTAACTCAACTGAAGAAGCTGAAACCAGAGACACATCAGAGTGTTTGTTTGATAAATGATTTAATCTATAATCAAAACTGTTAGCAGTTAATAGTCTATTGATCAACCAATCAGTTGGTTGATGGATTCCAGCCCTAATGTCATCCATAAAATGATGATATAAAATCTACCCTCTAATTACAACATATGAAAATAATTCTATACATTTGACGATGTCAATAAGTTATTATTATAATTAGTTAGGTTAAATATTACTTTAATGCTCGTGACTTCAGCAGCTTTATACAGTAATATGAATTTCTCCTGTGCTCCAGGATAAGACAGGAATGTGCAGAGAGCAGAGGCTCTGATAGAATGTCTAAATTAACTGGTATTTATTCATTAGAATTGATTCCGGACACGTTTGTAGCCTTGTGCATGACCCTTTCTTTAATAGAGACATCCACACATGCAATCATCAAGTCAAGGTAATGAGCAATTGATTTAATAGGCAATGGCCTAATAAAATAAGCTACAGTAAAATATCTGTGTGACAGTCATCTGGACCTTGTGAACTGTCCCATCATGCATCTACTTCCACCTGCAAAACGCTGAAGTAAACTCTATTAATTGCATCTTCACGCTCAGCGTAGCCTCCAGTAGTGGCAGGGTTCTGTGCTTAAGCCATCAGGAGCACGGCTCTGACTGAGCCTCACTGCTCTCAGCCCAATTAAATGAAGCTCATAAATAACATAAACAATGGTGCGGTCCCTTCAGGCATTGTAGTAATCAGCCTAAAGACACCAGGGCACCGAGGCAACAGTAAACAATCACAGGACAAGCAGAGTGCACCGATGAGTCACGTGATGCTGATAAAAGGGAGGGAAGGCGATAAGTCTCAGCAATGATCTGTGCAGTACACATGATGCTAATGGCTGGATTACATGTCACCGTTTTCATCAGGTGATGGCTTATCTGCTCACGAGCAACAAACTAATAACTGTCTAAAAACTGCAATGAGTATTCATGATATTCAGCGGCGTAATTGTAAAAATTGATGCAAACTAACTAAATATACGGTAAAGCATGTGCCACCCTCACTAATTGAGCGGGAGCTAAATTTATTCAACTCCCAGAATGGCTAATGAGTCGTCTGGGATTGAAGCTCTCTGGAGTCTGTGTGCGCAGTGGCTAGTTTCTGTAGCGTTGTTTGACTCCCTCAACGCAGCTCGTCGCTAATGCTTACTCACAGCCTAAACCCAACACACTGCGTATTGAACCTGTGTACTTTCAGAAGGCTCCCTGGATAAATTGGCTCAGGCTTATGCATACAGATTGCTGTTATTTTAATTGGCTGTTGTTTTCCGGCAAGATTATGAGGGATTTCTATGAAAGTAGACGACAAGAGACACACATATGCGCGTGGCGCGTACGAACACACACACACACACACATTCTTTGACAGCAGCATTGAGAATGTGCCTGTGGCCACAGTGCTCAGTGTAATTGTCAAATTCGGAGCCCCAGATGGCCCACTGCGGCCCTAGGCCCTCTGCTCCCACATGAGTGGCACAAAAACACATCCCCATCACTCACTCCTGACTCATTAAATGCAGCCTCCCTGTTATGATTTTCCTTGGCTACTTAATTCCCCTCACTGCTCACTTTAAATCTGTGTACGACTCCGATTAAATTTTTAATACACTGCCTCTGCAGTGACCTTGAGGCACAGTCTGTCCCTCGTCAGCTTTCAAAAAGGGAAATTAGCAAAAATGTATTTTTAATTATGGATATAGTCAGACTGGCAGACTTTGATTGGCTGAGGTTCTGAGATACAAGAATTCTTTTGAAGCACAAATCATGTCTACTTAAAGTAAAATGTATTTGTAGATGTGTGGAAGATTCCTTTGTCTGAACTCCTGTAGAATGATCATGCAGTGCTCTTTTCTTTAATTGCTCCATGACATTCAATAAGCAGAAGTCCTATCTAATGCAATCACAGGTAAATTATGTTACGGCAGGATGCACTGCACCGTCAGCACAGGTTTGCATAACACACCAAACCAATGTGGCTACGCGACACACGAGAGTAAAGTCGTATCCGTGTACAGTATTTGTCAGGAATGAAGATGTGTGAGCACGCATACAAAATCTGTTTGCTGAGCTCATGGAGTACATAACCCTTTGACACCTCCCTCTGCATTCACACGCGTGCTGTCATTGTGAGCTGTTGCTTCTTGTGCTCCCATGAGGAGCCTCTATTGATCAGAGAGGAATCTCCCTAATTAGGGCTGAGCTGAGAAGGAAGGAGAAAGAAGGGGGGAGGAAACGCCAGGGGAGAGGGAGAAAGGAAACGAGTAGGATAAAGAAAGGAGAAGAGAATGCGAAGAGGCAGCTTGACTTGTTGCTCTGCGATGGATTGGGACGTGACAGAGCAGACGAGGGTACAACAAAAGGGATGAGGGCACGTGGACGGAGTGGAGGAGAGGAAAGAGGCGTGAACAAACATGCAAACTGAGAAAGAAGTATAGAGACAGAAATGAGATGCAGGTGTGGAAGTCTCTGAATGCATCAGTCTAGTTTAAGGAAGAGGGCACAAACAAAGGCTGAGGGTGATCTGATTCCATTTTGAGCAGCTCAGTGCTCCAGGGATTCAATTATCTTTTTTCTCACCACCTCCACATCTTCCTCTTTGTTTTGGCCTCACTACTCCACTAGTGTTTCATGTGTGTGTTGTTTTACTGCTTGCATAATAAATGCTGAGGGGTGGACCCTTTCATTCAAAGCACCGCACATTAGCATGAGTGCATTTTTAGTAACAGCACTCGACAACAGCATATGTGCTCCTGTGGTTTAAAATCAGCAGCAGCACTCTCCATACTGACCACATATTTTGGCCTGAAATATTTTTTTCTTGTTGCTGGTTAAATTTGATAATTAGCATTTCATGCATAGGAACCTCGTAACTGCACAGATCTGTTGTAAACTGGTTGTTTCAGTAATGGTTTGTTGAAGTTCATTCAGGTTGAGATTCTTATCTCCAACAAGTGTTTTCTGCCTGTGGAGACATTGACAACCTCTTCATGACTTAATTAGAGGTGCAGACCACATCAGTATCTAAGATAAAATTCAAGTATGAGAAATACGATATGGTGTCAACAACTCTGTATGGAACCTTGCTCCACCCAGCCCTCCCTCTCCCTGTGCTGCTATGCTCTGCTACACGTTTTCCAGCGCTTCAGGCAGCTGCCATTATGTTGGGAGACCAACTGTACACTGAACCACATTGTCAGTGTTTGCAGTAGAGCCATCAAACAACAATCTCCTCATGGGAATCAACACAGTAAATCAAACCAAAGATTATGAGAAGGGTCCAGAATATAATACTCGAGCTGAAATACAATAATGATCCTCTCTCCAAAACATTTAGAAACAAGTACAGTATCTTGGCAGTGCTGTGTCCATATTAAGGCAAAAAGTAAAAAAAAAACATAAAGTTAATATTGTGTCTTTAAAATAATTCATACTGGAATCTGTTGCATGACAATTTGCATTTCATAAAAGCTAGTTCCCATTGATCATGACGGCATTCACCATTCTGTGCAAATATACACAGGAAATGCGAATTTGACATCTGCATTATGTAAAACTAGCATGCATCACCAGCGGTCAACAGAGATCACACGAAACTATCAATATTATAAAGAACCATGCAGTTGTTATAAGAGCCACAGGAGAATCTCACCAGCTATGCTATAATGATGTGGAGCTTGAAGCTGCTGCAGTGATGATAAATCAGAAACGGTATTGGGGGAAAACAGGGTGGTCAGGTGGTTAAAGAGTAACCTTTCAGCCTGATTACCCACGTTCACCTCTTGTGTCAGCAAACATCCACCCTGCTGAAGTGACCTTGAGGACATCCTTCTGCAGTGCTGTATGCCACACAGTATCAGTATATGCTTCTACACGATACATGCAGCCACTAACACAGTTTAATTGATATTCACATATATATAAGTTTAACTTGACAGATATTGCAGTTCTATTACTTATTTTTGCTTGTCAGCCAACTATAGTATTCGCCTGAGTGGCTCAGTGTCTCTGGGGCTGTTTTCCTTCATGCCTCACACTCAGATGCCCCAGCGTGGCTTGTTTCTAATCAATATCAAACCACACAAGCAAAATAATTCTTTATGCATCCAGCTTAAAAGCCTTTTTTCTGTCTATACACATGAATCCGTCCTTTTGAGGAAATCTCATCAGACACGGCTCAGAGTAAACTCCATTCCTGCTGTCATATGTACCAGAAAAGGACTCTGTCTCCTAATTTCTGTTTCTGTCACCAAACAAATCCTTTTCCAGCCAATATTGTTAGAGTGTTAGGAAAAAATGCCGGATAATTGACAGAATCACAATGTCAGAGAAAACATGTCAAGTACAGCGTGGAAAGGGGGGAAGGCCTGACGTTGAGCTCATCAAGCAGCACCATTTTCACACAGTCTGTACACTCCAACTAAATCTAATATAGCTCTGCAAAACGCTGTGCGGCAGCGTCAGAGAGCTGTCTCGCAAAGCTCTTCCCCTCGCCGCCTCCACTCGTGTCACGTCTAAAATTGCACGGGCACATTGCCTGAAGTGGTTTGGAATGCTGAACGCTGGTGGTGTAAAAATGTGTTAATTACGTGGGAGGGGAAAGTAAGCTTTTGAGTATCATTCGTCTGGAAATGTGGAAAGCTGGAGAGCACTGTGGAATGAAAGGCCAAGGATGTGATAGTAAACTAGGAAAAAAAAAACCCTGTCACAGTTGTCGCCTCACGTGATGTCGAGAGCTTTGTTTTCTCCGCTGTTTGTCTTCAAATGACTCACTTTGCCCAAATGATCTCAATCTGCACTTCAATTTGCGCGTATGGAAACATATTGCGGCGGCTGCACTAGACACTCAAAACCTCATTTTTAGGGACGTCATTGCTGGAAGTCGTTGATTATTTTATCAAGTCAAAGCAGGATGTTTTTTCATGTGCCACGTGTAATATGGCTCCAACAGTGCGGTGCTCAGTCTACAGAGATCTCTCTTTCATCTTTTGATGGAAATGAATGTTGTGGTCCATTACAGATTTCAAAGTCTGTAAATCTGATGAGCAAAGGTGCCCTATCCTGTTGTAGATCTCCACACACGGACGGGGAGGTGGTCCAAGTCGCTTCTTTGTTTCCGAACTTTAGTGGATAAACACTCATGAGACGAAGCTGTCCTTGTTTGAAGTAGCACGGCGGTGTTCTGTTTCTCTTATCTAAGTTCATCTGTCTCCTCACAGCAACCCCTGCTGTTTACAGCTCATCCCCATGTTGGTGGGTGTTTTTAATTGTGTTGTGTTTGCACGTCAGCTCTGGTATGCACACATACGTTAGACATGTGTCCAAAGGCCAGTTTTACATTAATGAGTCAAATTAAAGCCCACTGATGGAAGTGTTTGTTTGCTGGAGTCTCAGATTTGTCTGTCTCGAATCGTCAAGTGAAGAGATTCAGACTGAAACACGCATCAGGTGCTGCATTGTTTTATAGCAACTCAGCATGGTGCTGTTGGGAAACGAGCACATAGCACTATTCTTATTTTCATCCTTCCTCCAGGCCAATTATTTGTTCGGTTCTATTTTCTTGTTTGCTAGTCAGCATGATACTTTGTGAAATTTGTGCACAGATTTCTGTGAAATTAGGTGGAAAATGAGAGCACGGATCAACACGGGCTGTGCACATCTTCCTGCTACTGTGGATCCACATTGATACTTAAGTTAACTAGTGGTTAGATTTTGCTAAATTAAAATTCAGCTATAACTCAGCTATCAAACATGTAGAAATTGCTTTACAAATTTAGAGGCTTAAAAGCTAACCAGAGGCTCACAGAGTGGCCAACACGCACACCTCGCAAATCTCAGCAAAACATACTGTAAAGATGATTGATTGATTCAACATCCTTTCAGGAAGATCAATTTTGTTATTTGATGGCACAGATAAACCAAGTAGTGTGCTCTCCTTCACCGATTGTGACCACTGCTGATTCAACATGCTAAATCAAATGAAAAGTTGATGGTAAGAGCACATCACAAAAATGATGCCGACGGATGCTCGCCACTGGTCTCACCACTGATTTGATGCGGCATTGCATTAATAGTTTGTGGTCACATTTCAGCAGAGCTCAGAAAAATCTTTTCTCACACCTAAGTGACCTCCATGATAAGCAACTCAAATAAATTGCTTATGTGCATCATTGAATATGTTTATCAGGTATAATTGGATGTTTTAGTAACACATGCAGACGTAGGTGTTCATGGGATACTGTATGTTATGAAGTACGAATCCTCCTGTATGGTTGGTAGTAGGATGTAGAGAAATAAAGTTGATACATATGGCACGCTGTTGTCAGACAACTGATTTCCGAGTATCACTGTGGAAACATGACACGGTGTCAGAGTAAACTGACCCGACAGAGAATCACAATGGACGTCGCTGGTGTTCCTGTGCCCAGGATGGATTGGGATGCTACTAGCCTGCCAGAAGCACGGCAAAAGTTCAAACTTCATGCCGACCTGATGTTTTGTGATGGGCCGCTCAATTCAAAGATAGATATGAAGCCTATGTCATGCTGAAGACTAATGTGATATGAGAAATGACATGAGAAAATACACGGGCCCAACAAACCATCTGAACAGTTTGTGAGCAACTTGAGACTGCTAAAGGCTCCATGCTCTCATGGAGATGAGATGATAAGGGACCGCAATGTTTTAGGCATGCACTTACCTGTTGTGAGAGAAGCTACTAAGCGCTCAGATCAGACTTCACTTTGGATAAGGCAATGGACATTGCCAGATCCCATGAAATAGACAAAGCACAGATGAAAAGAATATCTGGCTGCATAACTAACCTGCAGGAAGAGGCTGTGCATGCAGGCAGCTGTTATCCTCCAAAAAAAGTCTGGAAAGAGAAACATAGGACGACGAAAAACACACACACAGCGATGGCAAACTAGGAGTAAACAAACACGCTAGGGGTGAAGCTACTGTGGAAACAGGGTGCATGGAGAGCGAGAGGCAAACAGTGCAAAACATGTGGAAAGTGGAACCACTTTGCAAAGGTATGTCGTTCCAAGCAAACAAAAAGAGTCCATGCAGTGAGCGAAAATGATTCTGACGACCTGCTTATTGTCTCTATAGATCATAATAAGACACATACGAAAGACCAGGCGTTTGCAGTCATACAAGTTGGCCAGCATAAAACTATTATCATTTTCAAACTGGACACAGGTTCTTCAGCTAATATTATTCCTGAAAGGGTATTCACCAAAACATTAGGAAGAATTCAGCCTCTGAACCCTGTGACACGCCCACTTCTTAGGGTGAAAGGCAAGTGCATCTTGAAATGTAAATAAAAAAGCACAGTGTTAAGACCCAAAATCTATGTTGTTGGCACACATGCACCCCCAGTGCTAGGCCTGAAAGCATGCCTGGATTTTGGGCTTATTCGATTAGTGATGTCAGTCCCTTTTGCGACCATACAAAACCACCTCTGCTGGCAAGTGGTGAAACTGCTTACCATTTCCTGATACTTCTATGTTTCTTTGAACTATTATTTCTCAAACATGACCCCAAACCCCAAAGGAGGGAACGTGTCTTGTTTGCATCTTAAGCTGGAGTTATGGTGCTCTGGGCTGCAGATAAAAACATTACCATTTCCATACCAGGAAAACCACAAACAGGGACGTAGTGAAGTAAAAAGGAGATATTACTTGGAAAGCACAGCATTTTGCATGTCTCTTTGATGTGAACTGAGCAGATTTTAATATTCATTCCTTTTGAGTTTTATTTATACATAATTCTGATTTGTATTCCATAAGTAGTAAAGCCTTGAGTACACAACAAAACAGCAGTAACTGTCTTTCGGTTACCTGCTAGCTAAGGCAATGAGCTCAGCAACCAGCACAACAGTAGGCCATGCTTCCTGTTCTATAATCAGCTGGGTTTGGGGTATCTTTCAGTGCACACAGGCATGGTAGAAGAAAGGCATTGTGGGAGAGAGATGAAAGGAAACGGTTGTAGTTAGATATGAAGGCCAATGCAAGCTTCCTCGCAGAGAAGCAGCGGCTGTAGATGAATGGAGAACAGTTGTCTGTGTACAGAGACACCACTGGCTGAGCTGCTTTCAACCCAGAGATACATTACTGTACTGTGCATGTGAGCATGTGTTGTACAGCGGACAAAAATAGGGGGACCTCAGGAACTGTCTTCCTTCCAGCCTTCATGCAACATTGATTGCTTCTATTGATTGTGTCTGTCCTTCAACGCGAGGGAGACGACTCACATAAAACATCCAAACACACAGAATGCCTCCTCCTTCCTCCTTTGCACACATATCACATCTCTTCACACAACACCCGTGTCTGACAGCAATGTCGCGAGCACACAAGCAAATAAATGAAGGTAAAGCTCTGTCTCACAAGCAAATCTCTCCTTGCTTCTTTCTTTCTGCGTCCATTCCCCTTCCCCTCGCTTTGTCCCTGCAGGTAACAATGTGTAGTGAGGTCACGCACCAAAGAGTCATGGCTTCCTTGGTTTAATTTGTGTGAGGACAAGGTGGAAATCTCTTCAGTTTCAATTGCCTGAGCCGTCAGGCTGTTTTCCAACAATGAACAGCAAGCGGATGACCTTCTAGGGCCAGCAACCAAGAGAGAAGCCAGTAATCTTTCATTCTTTTAGAGCCTCCTTCTCTCCTATCTGCAGTCTGTCTGTCTCCCCAGAATCGAGATTAAATGTGACTGAGGCCTGCAGCCGACCTCAAGCTGCCAAGAACTGACCATGGTAATTCTTTCTGGATTCAGAAATACAAGAAAGTAGGATTTTACATTTACCTTTAATGATTCAGTAGAAGCTTTTATCCAGGTTTTATTCTCTCAAACCTGCACTACATAGTGCACCTCCAGTGGGATTTAAGTGGGCCTCAGTGTGCTTCCTTTCCTTTTCCTGGGGTCTAGGATCACCACTGATCATGGGATCACTGAGCTGAACCACCTAGTTTGGGGTTTTTTGATATGTGGTGTAGGGACCTGCAGGCACTGTTCCTTGGCAGAATGCAGTGGGTAGGGGAGATGGTAAACCTGGATTAGGGTGCTCAGGTTGGAAGGTTCTGTTGAGTTGACCACAGCAAGTGTCAGAGCTTTAAATCTTAAATAGGCAGCCACTGGATGCCAGTGCAGAGATATGAACAGTGGTCCTTTTTTTAGTTGATCAAAAATGGGACATGCTGCTGCGATTTGGATCATCTGGAGAGCTTTGATTTTACATGGTGGTAGTCCTGATAGCAGGGCTTCACAGTAGTGAAGATGAGCTATGAGTGCCAGCACGAGGAGCTGGGTTGCATATTCAGAAAGGATGGAGTCTGAACTCTGATGTAAAGGTCGAATCTGCAGGCCCCAGAGATGGTTAGGCATCTGTGATGATCCCCCGACTTCTAGCAGACTTTACAATATGAGTATGAGCACAATGAACATCACCTTTTAAAATATGTACCTGAGATAAAAATCAGCATCATGATTTTGCTATTATAATCTATTTCCTATTACTCGCTCATCTATGCCAATAACCATCTGTAAATTTGTTCTGTATTTGGCTTTTCATAGCACACATGTCATCTCCATGTATATCAGCATATTACAGCTTTTTTCAATCGTTTACACGCTAAATGAAAAATTAACACACAATTAGTAAAACTCTGCTCCAAGGAGCAAAACAACTCTGCTGATCTGCACAACATTACACACAAGGTCTGCTTCACACT
>JAUYWH010000006.1:1756997-1813021 GCA_034779795.1 Ctenopoma multispine
TTTGGATTTCTTACGGTCGTGTGTAACGGATGGGAACAGTGTGCGATTGATGACAGACATTGTGAGTGACACGAGAATAAAATGTCATTTTTATATATGTGTTTATGGTTTTGGCTGAAATGTGTCATTTTGTAAACAGATCTGGTGTTCTGCTAATTGCCTGTGGTGTTTGGTTAATTGTGTGCGGCATCTAGGAGACAGAGTCCCGTTGTCAAAAATGCGTGTAAACGATTGAAAAAAACTGTAGAAAAAAATCCAGCATATGTGAGACCACACTGTGATATACACAGAGCTGCCGTTTGTGTCATTAAATTAACAAAAACAGGTTGTAATTGTATTTAATTGAAATTTAGCCAATAAAAACCCATAGCTTTGCCAAATTACTCCCCACAAAGATGTCCTGGGGGAGCCACTGGAATAATGTAGTCTAACATGCTACATGCATGTCAAAAAAATGACCTTTGGGAAATAATTAAATTAAGCAGCGAGCCAGTTAGAAATTAGCATATCCAGATGCAGCTGCCTTGATTTGATTTCATTGCCTTAATTGGATTTCTGTGGAAGTCTATGCAGCAAAAGCCATAAAACTAAAAAGCCTGGACTTCGTAGTGGTTGTGCATAGATTGCTGGGATGATATTAAATCAATAAGAGCTGAGAGAACAGTTTGTGACATGTGGCCCATTGGTACACTTGCCAATTATAAACCATCAAAAGTGGTGCAGCTACTCTGGAATTGTAATTTCTTTATTCAGACACTTAAGCACTGCTGGCAGATTGCAAGCATACTTGAAATGTTTGGTTTTTTTGCCACGTTCAGGCTATTTAACACATTCCACCCTGTCATCCGATTCACAGATTGCATGTGCTACTTTTGTACTACATGCTCATTACAGTTGTAGCTCTCATGCACCAATCTGAATCAAAATGTCAGAATGTATGTATAGGTCAAACAGTGAATGTTGGCAATTATGTTCTGCCATATGCTGTGTTCTGTGGGCGTGCATAAAAATGAGACTGAATGGCTGCATGATGTACAGGTTCCCAGCAAAATGAGACAAACCTAAATTCAATAACATAAAAATTAAAACCTAATTGTGTTTTTCGTCATGTCTGTAAAAGAAAAACAAGATGCAAAATTATGCATTTAAAAAATCGTAGTTAGTCTTAATGTACAGTGTTAGAATCTGAGTTTGTAAAATTCCAAAGGATGCTGTCAGTTTTCCAAACCTAGTCTAAAAGCAATCTTTAAATGGTCACATGTACAGCACAGTGAGAGAGAGAGAAGACTCCACTGAAAAACAAATCCTGATGACATTCATGTGTGGCAAACAATATCCATATCAATGTGTGCAAAAAACACACCATAAAGCTCCGCCAAAGCGAAGATGAAGTTTCTGGAGTCGGACTCAGGTGTGAGATCTTCCAAACCAAAAGTGTTTTAGTGCAAAATAATCTCTTTGTGCTTCTCTTCCTCCACTACAGTTCAGCAAGACTGTGTGGGAGGACAAAGAGGGAAATGAAAAAGATCTTGGAAGTTAACTATACCTAATTCAGTATGGACAGATAAATAATGGAAATTATTACAGGAAATTACTTAATAAATGTGCATGTGGATATGTGAGTTTTATAGACCTGAAATAGTCTGTCTTTTAGAAATGTATTTTTAATTAATTTCCAACAGCAGATATTTAGAAGAACACATAAAGAGAATATGTTGATACACAGCTTAAAATCCTCCTCCACCCTATGGTTTAGTTCCTTGTGCTTTTGGTTACGATTAGGGAAAGAACACGGTCTGGTTGAAAACAGAAACATTCACATCAGCACGAGACACATCGTATTTATTTTTAATGACCAAAACCATTATTGTTCCCTAACTTTAACCAAACTTTTATCTCCTAAACCTAACCACAGACCAGAATCAGGATGTGAACATGGGTCTTTGGTCATAGTCTATGTTTTAAGCCTGGTGTTTAGTGTGCACAGCCCTCTCTCCTCACTGCCCTTGATCTTGCAGATCTGCACTGTTCTTTGTTCAGTTTCCCTGCTTACAGACTTGTACCCCTGCTTCTTATTGATTACATATCTTAGTTCTAACTATCTATCTAAGCCATAGTGTGCTACAGTGAGCTTAATGTTTGGTGTTTTCCCTGTGGTGACTACTTGTGTTTTTCTGATCATGACCACAGTACAGCTGTGTTGTTGTTGCTTGTCTATACTCTTTTACTTTGGCTACCTGAGGTAGTAATAAATGCATTGTGCAGCCAGCATCAACCCTAACCCACTCCCAGTGTCTCCAGTTCATAAATGTAGCACTTCATCCTTCATCATAACCTTGCCTCTGAACATATTCCAGCATCATGAAAAAAACTTGGATTATTGTAGTTACCACAGCAAAACTGGGGAAAGCATTTAGTAATGCGCTGTATAAATGTAATTTAAAAGAGACAAGGTTGAAAGATAGGACTTGGTTCTATCTCTCCCTTGCTCTCTGACCTATAGAACTCACAGCGGAGCCTCACGTACACCATTCTTCACTTCAAGGCCCAGCAGGTTGCTTTTCATTTACTTCCTCTTGAGCGTGGCTAAAAACCTGTGGTCAGATGCCTGTGGAGCCTCTTTTCCAATCATTACCATGTTAATATCTGCAAAATAGTCTTTTGTGGCACGCACAGGGGAGCACCAGACAGCAGGAAAGGCTGGGGTAAGGGCAACAGAGGTCTTCTTTAAACCCGCAGCAAAAAGTGGGTTGGCAAAAGTGGATGTGGAAAAGCAGACGTAGAGAGGCAGCTGTGATGTTGACCCTGAGAGTGCTGCTGTTTTTTAATTACAGATGACTTCCTCCAGTTTTTGCCTGAGTCAGGCCAGAGATGCGCTGATGGAGATAGCCACCCCTGCTATCCTCATTAGCCCTCTCCAGCTGCTTCGGTGACATTTTGCACTCCATCCAAAGCTCCAGCGTCCGTCCAAACTGCCGTCACTGCCAGACCACTTCAAACACACAAACTGTAATTTAGCCCGAGCCTAGACCCGTCTGAAGCATAATTAAGGCCTCCTTCCAACAAAGCCATCAATAAAATTGCCGTGTGTGTCTCTGTTCGAACAGGTACATTCGTTTTTCTTTATTTTGTTACCATCATCACCTCCACCGCAGCCAATATGGCCGCTGTGAACAAAGAGATGGCCTTCCATTAAAGTAATTGGCCAATTTAGCTGCTGCTGCAGACGGTGGCTTAATACAAGTGGCTTTTCATGTATAACAAATTAGCCGTTACCTGGTGACTTCACATCCAACAAGTGAGTCTGTCTGCTGTGAAGCACTTATCAACACACTAGTTTGAATTGAAATTTGTTATTTAACTTTTCCAATATTACTTAGGTGAGTAGTTAGGCAGCACTAAGTGTATTTATACTTTATGTACATTTGCGGTATTGTTTAGTACATTAACCTTGAATTAGTAAGAACTCCTCTTTTTTCTCTGCTGGCAGTGAAACATTCTGCTATTGTATTTTTTTGCTGAAAATTTCAGCATTTCAGAATGTAGAACATCAAAACTCAGCCCTATCTGATGAATACCATGAGTCCTAACATAGATAGGTGACAATGTTTGAACACATTTAATCCTGCTTCTGTCTGCTGTTTGTGCACTTTGTGTGTGTGTATTCTTGCAGGGGCCAGCTGATGAGCTGCCACCAAAAATGGCCATCATGTGCAAAAAGGTGCTAACTCCTTCAAACGAGCCACAATCAGGGCTCCCTGCAGGGAGCCCAGTGTGTGTATTTATGACTGTGACACTGTGGCTAATTTCAATTCAGTGCAGCTCTGATAATCAACGTGTGATAGCCAGGCAACAGCCATTCACCGTTTTCTTTCTCCAGGCAGACATGAAGAGAACGGAAATAACAGAATGGGACCTCTAACTGTCTCGAATGTGTAAAAGAATTGCACAGAAAATGCTTTTGTGTGGAGTAACTGTGCTCTTACACTGAAGACCAGAACAATGAATTTGTTCAGTGTGATGCTTTAAATTCAGCTTCTCTCCACTGGCCTTCACCTCGACCTGTTACATATAGAAAGAGATTCATCTTTTGTTGTGGATGTGTGCATGCTGTATGGTTTTTGACTTCTCCTAGACATTATTTTGCTCCTACAGATCATTAGCATTTTCTGGTTTGTGGAGGCCTCAGATCCACCAATCACATGGCGCTTTCTCTGTCAGTCTAAAATAACTATCAACATGGGAATCGATCCTGGCTCAGCTGGCCCAATCCATGATGGCAAAGAAAACAAGTCAATCACGAAACACCAGATTAGAGCAACATAAAACCCCAGACAGGATCAAATGCGTCTGCCACTGTACGGTAATTATCTAATCTTCACTTCACTGCTGTTCCCATCCCTCAACCCATAAATCACAATTGGTTGTTTGTCCACACGTAGATACCTTGTCTATGCAACAGCCTGACTTTAGTGCATCTGAGACCACCTGGCACCTGGTTTGCTAATAGCAATGATGAGAAGAGATAATGGGACAATGTAGGCTGCATTTGTTGAGAAAACAAGTCGCAGCCTTTGTAGCCATCATGTCATTTACTTCATGTCCACACTGGTATTAAACGTCTCTGCAGAGGAGATGGAGATGGACGGGATGTGGGTAGAGGACAATATGACATATTTTGATTGATTGGTTGATGTCTGCGATCGACTCCTGCACAATCCATCAGTTGTCACACATTAAAGTGAGCCATCAGAATCACCATCACACAACTACGTACATTATTTTCTCTCTCATTTAAATGTAACCTGCAACTGTTTTTGCACTTTTGAATGGCAAACTGTGTTCACAGAGCCCGTGCAGTGATGTCCATCACAGAATCATGTCTGTTTTGAATACAGTGCCGTCTGAGGGCCTGAAGATCACGGGCATCCAATTCTGCATTTCGGCCTTGTCCCTTGAGCACAGAGATTGTGGGGGATGATACTATGTACTGTAGATGATGATATATTCTAATCTTTGCGATTTTACATTATACATAAATTTTACAGGAACATTATTCTGAAATGATTTGACAAGTTGCAGACAGCTGTATTGCTAAAAGTCTAAGATGCTTTTCTTTATAATCAATCATGTTACTGACCTGTTTATGTTAGTAACACTTACTTTTTCAGTCTTTTGTTGCCTTTTTTTGTAACATGTTGCTGCCATCACTTTCAAAATTACAGTGGTTCATTTTCTCAGTTAAAACATTTGATATGTTTTCCAAATATCCTAAGCTTTTGTTCCTCACGGTGCTTAATTTTCTGCAAAAATCCTATTAGTGTTTTTTGCTAGGTTTGAGGAGTGAAGTTGGCTCAGGTTGATATCATAGCACTCTGATCTACATCTCTTAACACATGCACATCAGATGAGTTTTCAGTACTGATGTGAAAACATTTTGAAACATAAAAGCATAAAACATTATGTCCCCCACTGCTGTTCTACAGCGGGAGACATGCAGTGCATCGCTGTGTCGTGTTAATAGTAAAAGGTCATCGTGATAACCACGTCACTGTCTCACCAATAAGCCTTAACAGTCTGGGCCTTCTGCAGTTCATGCAATTCATTATCTGATAACTATGTAACTGGATGTCATGCTGATAGATTCACATTCTTGAAAGCCTATTTTATAATACTGTATCTCATTTGACCTGCACAGTGCTGTGGAGACTACAGTCAGACACTCTGTGGTTCTATTAACTTCTTATCTAATCTCATCATATCTCACAACACCAAAAGACAACGCATCTCTTCGCTCAAATATGGTTTTAACATGGCCACAGATCAGTGAGATCACCGAGAACATGGACAATAAAAAGCTACGTTACGTATGTTAAATATCTATTTCAGAGAATGATTTACTGTCAGCTTTGCATGAGTTAAGAAATAACAGGTTGAGATGATTCTTCCTTCATGAAAGCAATATTGATTTCTACACTAAATGAGTATCACACACAGACGTGATCTCACCCCACTGGTTGATTTCACACCTGATCTGTGAAAAACAGACATGTGTGTCAGTGTGAAGTGATGGAATTACAATTCATTTCTTGGCGTGAATGGCAATGAAAGTGAGGTGACCTCCGCCCAGATATAACAGGGGGCCCAGACAGCACAGAAGAAAAGAGATGTCTGGAAAAAAAAGAGTGGTTCAGAGTGGAGAGGGTGGCCCCTGTTTGCGTACAGAGCATGCCTGAGGGCTATCATTTAGTTTCAAGAAGTCAAAGCGTGGAGCTGCGTGGATCCTGGCCAGATGGCCCAAAACATGGTCTCAGCATCGTCATTCATATGCAGCGTGTGCTGCATTGTTCCAAGTAAAGCACAAGTGCATGCATTGTATATGTATGTATTTGTATATAATATACTTCCGCTGTGTTTAGAGGAAATTAAGTCCAATATTTTTCACCCTTTATGATCCTGTCTGAAGGAAATGATGTTTATGTTTATGCTATGTACTAAGTGCTGCCAGTTCAGTGGCAGTGTTTGAACTAAGTGGGAGGTGTTAGGGGCACATGATGCCACAGAAAAAGCAGGATGAGGCTTCATATTTTATGTTCTGAATATGGTTGTAGCACTTTGGTCAACGCTGAGGAAAGTGGTGTTGGTTGAGGGGGAGGAGGGGGGAGTGGGAGGAGCCTGCCCTGATGACAGGCTATAAATACTGAATTAGGTTCAGGTGTGAAGCTCTTTTTTCCCCTGACATGCTGCACTCTGTGATGGTAATTGATTGTCTGCATGTTTATATAAAAACAGCACCGACTGTTGTCCTCATCCACTGTTTAAACCCACTGTAGCTTAAATCAGATTACAACCTACTCATCCCAGGCACCTGTCCAGCTGGAAATATGCAAACATCCATGTGAATGTAGCTGAGTGGGGCAGAGCAGTCATCTATGAACCCCTGGGCGAGTGAGTTCCTCTTGGCAACATGTTGAGGTGTCCTTGGAAAAGACTCCGTCATCTACTGCAGCTGTCCAAACAACTATTTCCCCAAGGGGATCAATGAAGTCTGTCAGTCTGCCGTTAGATAATGCTGCTGTCACAAAGATATAGAACCACTACAACAGAAGCTACTGAAAGTTGAAACCTTTATGATTTCAAGAAAGTTAATCAAGGATCTGAAAAACTACAGCTTCAAGGAACTCAAACTGTGTCACGTTACATGTTACTGTAACATGGTTTCATCCACATCCATAACACTCACCAACACTCATCATCCTGTAATCTGTGATGTCTAAAACTCATCTATAGTGTTTTATTCCAGACATGTCTGAAGACTTTGTTACCCATCACAACTCGCTAATAACTTCCCTCTCCTGTCGAATTTAGGGCTCATGGGAAATGTTCTTTAAAGGCTGCTAAAACCTTACTCATCTCAGGTTGTAGTGCTGCTTGAGCGGAACCCAGAAGTGCTGGTTTCACTTCAGCTGTCTATATAAAGCAACAACTTAATACGAATAATACTTGGGGGCAATGAAACCTGGTTAGTGAACACGAAACTGACCTTTAAAGTTGATGTGACGGATTCCTCAGCACCCCGTTTATTCCACTTCATGCATTCACAGAACTACAAAATCTTTGAGCATGTTTGTAGCTAACAGGATGAATAGATTTGATCTACTATTCATCTAGAAATGAATCAGTGAGGCTCTCTTTAAAAATCCATTCTTCTCCTTAATAATGTATTTCTTGCTTGAGCACTCAGCCAGACAGCTCGGTCTTTTCTGTGCGTCAGCAGAGATCCACTAGGTTGTATTCTGAGCACACAATCCTTCCTGTCCACTGAATCCGTGTTTTTGTGGCAAACCTCGAGAAGCCTGGCTGAAAGACTGCACACTGTGTGTGCGCGCGAGCGGGGAGCTGTGCTGTTGTTGGCACACATTATTTTAATACCTCAATATGAAGCCACAGATTTGGGAAAACATGGGAGAAGATGACAATTTCCACAGAATGGGAATCAAATCAATCACTTGCAGTACGTGCGCACACACACACACACACACAGATTGTTGTTGATTGTTGTACGCATGTGGACCAAGCGTTTCCTTTCTTTCTGTGATCTCCCTCTTTTCTCAGTTCACAGCAAATATCAAAGCTGGCAAAGCAGACAGCTGTCAGTCCAAACCAAGAACCACACTGACCATTTGAAAATAGGTGAGATTCAGGGAAGCCACAGCCACACACTGGATGTGTGTCCATGATGAAGAATAAATTATGAAGTACACACACTGCTTGGCTAATGTTGTGAATGGTCATTAAGTTGCCATCAAACTGTAGCTGGAGGCTAAATGTGGCTTCGTATTTTCATTCTTTATCTGCGGTACGGTGCAACTTTTACATTAGCAGCACCAATAGAAACTTTTTCACCATTGCAGTATTTTTAATAATCTCCAATGATTCATCTGTAACAAACTTTTTTTAATAACGGCAACAGTTCAAATGAGCTCTGTGCAAATGAGAAAAGCTCCTTCACCGTGAATGATCCTGCATTATCCTCCATGAGTCACGTAGAAGAGCTCGATGCCGCTGCCACCATCAGTGAGACTCTGGAAACTTTAATCTCAGCCCAACAGTAAAATCAACCTAGAATTCAGTGAAATGAATTGTGACCTTCGCTTCACAGAAAAAAAATCTAAATATGTATGTACTCGTTATATTTGAATATCAATAGAGAATTTGTTTTGCTTCATCTCCCTTAATGTATTTGTGTATGATCACATCCCCGGCATAGTTTCTTCTGCAGGGTATGTTCACTATAAAAATCTGTTTAAAAAACAACTTTTTTTCTAGATTATCTGTCTGTTTTCTTCAGTTTGCAAACATTTACTATTTGTTAAAAACAGGCAATAAAAACTATGTTCTCGAACCAAAATCCCTGTTGAACTAGTCTGTCAGAGAACTTGTCAAATACCACTCACGCTTATGATTATGAACTCAAAAGTTTCTGCTTTTTTGTGAACAGCTCTGATTTTCTGAGTCTGTGAACATATCATCATCATCATCGTCCACCTGAGGTAAGATATGGATGTGTACTGGGACACATTCTAAGAGTGGAGTATGTACAGAAGAGTTACAACAATGCTGGATCTATAAATTCTATCAGGTAAATCTGGGTCCAAGTCCGTACTCAGGCTTTGCAGATACACAAGGAGAAAATGGATTTCAGGAGTGCAGTCACAAATCCTGCCATACTGCAGCGTGAGCATTGTATGGGTGTAAATCCAGAGGGCTGACCTCAGCAACAACACTCCCCTACAATCATCCTCCTGCGAATGAGACCAGTGACATCTCATCTTATCTCATCTCTGACTCCCTCTTCTTCTCCCTCACCTTCCATCTCTGCCTGCAATCTGAGTTTATAACTCAGCCGCGTTCAGGTGCTCTCTACCTGCGGCTGGGGATTTCCAAAGTCATTATCAGGGTAAGGGGCTGGGTGGGTTGAAGAGGAACGAAGACGGGGGGAAGGGAATGAGGACGAGGAGACATGAACTGTAATGGTGCAGTAGCTGGTGACATGCATTGTGACTAATTTCTTTCTTTCTTTCCATTTTTCTCTTTTAGTAAAACACTTCAGTTCAGTTATCTTTCATTAGGTTTTGTTAGGACTAAGCATAGTTCAGTCACAACCCATTCAAGCCAAATGTCTGAAGCAAAACAACTTTTTATGTACAGAATATCTCCTAACAACACAAAAATCACTGAGAAACTACCGACAGCGGAGCGAGACTGGCACAAAGCCTCTCATCAATGATGTTGTATACTCTTAAATTCTCTTTAGAAAGTTTCCGGATCTGTCATACAAATGCAGATTTCATCCCAATTGGCTTTGAAAAATATTTAAATGAATATTTCATCCAGCTTGATGCAACTTCCAGACACCCTGAGAAAGCACAGTAAAAGCTGACATGTGGCTGAAGCAAGAAGGAAAAAGATGAGAATGAGTGAGGCTGTGGAGGGAGGCAGCGGGCCGCCGGTGACAGCAGATGCAAAAGTAAGTTTAGGCCACGGTGAGAAATAAGGTGGAAGAGATTCTAAAGGAAAGATAAATAAACTACAAAAAAAGAGGGAGTGTGTGAGGAAGTGTGTCTTTTATCCAGCGCCTGAGGGAAGCGGAGAAAAATAACTCGAGCAAGCGCAGCCTGTTTCAAAGCCACACTTTGCTTTCTCTAGTTGCTGATCGATACCAATGGCTTCTCCATTTTGCCGTGCAATGAGTTCTCAATAAAACTGGTGAACGGGCATTACGCCCCTCCCTGCACCCAACCCTTCCTCCCTCCTTTTACTGAATCCAATTCCAGCCTTGCCCATAATGGATTCTCTATTTCATAGGCTTTGGCTTGTGTTCCTGTGGCGCTTGGTTAATATTTCAGCCCACTGTCTCTCTTCCCTGCACAGTCCACTTTGTTGTATTGATTTATCTGTGCAACCCCTACATACCACCTCTGTGGTAGGAAGATGATCTATTATGGAATTTAATACATTTTAAAAGAGCCTATTTGATTTTTTTTCCCTTCTTTTTTTCTAGAAAATGATGGGGGCGGATACAGTGTTCCACAGCTGGACAGGAGGGTCAGAAAAGGTGAGATCAATTATCAGGCTGTAGGATACAGGTTAAACGTTTCCCACAAGACAAACTGTATATGAATTAAAAATAGTCTTAGTGGGATTAAATTTAGCAGCATGGATACAAACAATGGGTAAAACTGGGGACCACTGCTTCCTGTTTGGTGATGGGGGTGGTGGGGGTGGCAGGAAGCAGCATCAGTGGAAGCGTGGATCTTAAAGGATGAACGGTACACAGATGTAGTTGAAGTTCTTAAAATATCTCCCTCAGCTCAGGACATGCAGCTGTAGCTGCTTCCTGCATCCTGTATCCTCTGCAGAACATCTGCTGGGTTCACTAGAGGAACCTCACGCGGGTCCAGCAGCAGCGTGAATCGGTGGGATTTTAATTTGTAGAGTCTGGTGTTTGTAAAGAGTGAAGCTCCATGCTGCAAAATCAATCAAATCTCTGATTATTGAATGATTATGGACGAGTGACAAGTTAAAAGAAAAAATCTGAATTAAAGCTTCAGCACATCTTTCACTTTAAACTGAGCTGACTTCATTGGATCACTTGTCACTGACTGAATCGGGGGCTGCAAAGTCAGCTGTCATTCACATTCTATTAGTTTCTAGTTAAAAACATATTAAAGCAACAGGAACGAGCATAAAATTATCAATAAAAGGCTCCTGAGCAGTTTGGATTAGCAGCAGTGTTACATACTGATGAACTGAGGACCCACACAATCAATGCTGAATGTCAGTGATGCATTCACTTACTGATGCATGAGCTGAAATGTGCTGGGCTCAAAAACATAGAGGCCTATATATATATATATATATATATATATATATGTAGTCCAGTTTTATAAATCATATATTTGCCCCTGGGAGCTGATCAATTCTGAGTGAACTGAACAACATGGATCAAATCAGTAAAGTTCTTCTAACTCTAACGTGGATAAACAAGAGGAGAACAAAGTGACCGTGATGATACAATTGAGCAGTTTACAGTAGATCAGAGATGTTGATCATGACGACAGGAAGAAGACCCGAATGATTCATTACAGACACACACTGCTCTGTGGAGCGCTCTGCTGACATTATCCTAAGATTCGGTTCTGAGACGCTGAGATCTATCTACAGTAAATGCACAGTGTCTGTGATGACGACATGTTCGATGCCACACAGTCGCTTTCCACACACGTCTACACGCGTGGAAATGATTCCAGCCAGCAACAGTCAGATGTAGAAACTGACAAGTGGAACAATCAAACTATTGCAAAAGCACTAATCGTGTTTTTACAACAAAACCTGCCTGAAGAGACAATGATAAATAGATTTACAATGCAGCTGCAGCATTATAGATAATTGTGATAATTGCATTTTGTAAATTACAGTCTTTGTAAATTAGTTTACAATAGATTGTTAAACTGTGTGTTATATATAGATTTTGGAGTCAAACTGAAAGTAATCGGATTACAGAGGAGGAGGATTTCTGTTGACTGAGTATATTCCAGTATATGCAAATAGGTTAACACTAGATAAAATCAGAACTAGTACAGCTTTGTTGATCAGTATACTGAGGCTCCCAGAGCACATTAACTCTCTCTACTTTGATTGACTGCAGTACATAAATAATTATACTTAGTTACTTCCCACCACTTCCAAGCAGCAATATTACTCTGCAGCCTCATGTTCCTTTCACAACTTTGTTGTTGACCGAGCAGGGTGAATGCAGAGAGACAAGTAAGACCTGCAACGCTGACAGTGCTCAGATGCCCTGAGGGCTTTAAGAAAGAAGACTGCACTGCTAACATGAAACAATACCCAGCATTCTACATGTGGATCCCCTCTCTATCCATCACCAGCTCACGCTAGTATAAAACTGCACCTTGCTAAAAGAAGCACCAGCAAAACAATCTGCATTTTGGATTGATTCCCCTAATCGTTCTGTTCTTTCTGGTGAGGAGATTTGGCAGGAGGACAAAGCGCACGCAGCATGTCCACAGCACAGCGGACATAAATCACACTCCATTGGCAGCGGCATGTCTCAGAACTATATTGCCTGGGCATCGATTGCCTCTTAGACAAGATTGTGATGAGGATTGTAGTGGAAAAAGAGAGGGAAAATGAATTCCAGCTTTTGATATCCCCAACTAGCCATGCAGACGCAGGGTGGTGGGAAATTCCTCCCTTTTTCTGCCCATGTCTTCTTTAATCCATCAGTGGTTGACTGGCTGCAAATGCACAAGGACAGGCTCCTTCTTGCACCAGAGGACAATAAAGCTGAGGTGTGAGTTGTGTGTGGAGCAGCTCTGAGTCACATAGTGTGTTACTGGTGGTATGTGTTGAAAGATACGCATCATATGTGTTGTTTGTTATCTCTATATGAAGACTAGAGAGAAATCTTTTAATATCCTGGTGAACTGCATAGAGAAGAATCCCTGTCTGCTTCAAACAACCGTGGTTGTAATTAAAACTGGGGGAGACGTGGAATTAGACTGTGAGATAAAAGGTAAAGGTACCATTGTGTTTTTTGGGAGGTTTGCATTTAAAGCACTGATAGCTGACAGCAGTGTCCTGTTATAATAGGAAAATCAGATCGCAGCATGTCAGGGTCTAAACACTCTCTCAGGGTTTACATTCAAGCCTCTGAGCTGGAGAGCAGAATCAAATCCATTCACACACACACACACACACACACACACCCGCGCTGGTCCCTGTGCACATGAAACCAGAGGTGCACTCATGCGCGCGCGCACACACACTTTTCAGATCAGTGCCAGAGGAGAATCAATGGATGGCGGGGGCTGTGGAGGCACAGCGCTCATGGCTCATGGATATATATACACATAGAAAGGTAAAAGAGCTGCAGGAGGAGAGAGTGAGAGCAGGAGGAACGTGAAAGAGGGAGAACAACAAGAGGAGAGAACTGGTGGAGTTAATTGATTAAGTGAGGTTGAGGAAGGGGAGGGTGGTTGGGGGGATGCCGCTGGATTCCACCCAGTCTCCCCGAGGTGCTCATTGATGCCAGATGCTGCTCACCTTTAGCAATTACCTGCACGTCTGATCGCCACGGTCGCACATTACCACAACACAAACCACACGCAGGCTCCTAGGCTGCTTTCCCCTCCCACAGGGACCTCTCCCCAGGACGGATCTCAAGGAAAGATGGTGCTCATGAGAAACACCTGCACGGTGTCACAATGGGTTGAGATGCTGAGATGTGAGTGAGCAATTAAAACACACAGCTGTTGGTTTTCCCGCCTGTTTCTGCAGACAGTAGCTTTGTTTCGCTCGCTGTAGATCCTGTGAGTTCATGGAGAGTTTTCAGTGACGTGTGGAACATATGGTGCGTTTGTGGCTTCCATCTTTTTAGTTTGAAGTTATACTCCAGCTTTGTGGCAGGTCTCCAAGCTCCGAACATCTTTTGGAGCATCTCCACAAGCACGTCTCAGAACACGAGAACATACTGTAGCTTCCACTCTTTTTGATAACGAACACGTGCAATTAGATTTTTTCCACCATGCGATTAAAAATATGAAGATTTGAATCATATCCCCACTGTTGGAATGGATCAACGTGACATGGATCAACATGAGTGAGAAAGACAAATCTCACCATTCTAACTCTATCATTTATTGTCCTTCACTTTGCTTCAATAGCAGTGGGAGCCGGTGTTCAGGGTCCATACATATACATCTATACGTTCAGATCTCCATAAGGAAAGGACAGTGGCCCCGCCCCCACAAACGCACATATCCATAAGAGACGGAGAGGGGGCGTGTCCGCGTGCCAGAGAGAGTGATTGATTGGAAGTGTTTTGGGCCAACAGGGAGGGTGTCTCAGATCAGTGACGCCCCCTCACCTGTGACAGCCAGCCAACAAACCCCACCAGACCACTGGCACATTAACAAGCATGTGATATGCAGATAGATGCTGTTTAGTGTACAACAGCTCAGGTTAAACCGAGGTCAGATAAACGTGTCACAGAGTCTGTGGCACAGTTCTACTGTGAGGAGTAATCAATAAAGAGCTCTGTCGCTCTCTGGTGGTCAAATGTGAGCAGAACACACATTGTGAAAAAGAGGATTCATACAGTGGAATAAGTATTTTGATGATTTACTCAAATATTTTGTTAGAAGCGATTCATTTAAAATTTTACTTAAGTAAATGTACAAAGGTGTTAGCTCAGTGAATAGATAATAAAATAAAAGTCTTCTTTATGCATCATGGCTCCTTTCAAGTATAATAATTTAATAGTTGATAGCTTGTGAATTTCAAAAAATGGGAGGATTATAAGTACAATATTTTCCTCCAAGTATGTGGTAGAAAATGGAAATACTCAAAAAGTATAAATACCTCAATCTCTATCTTACTTAGATCCAGTCAACGTGAATGTACTCAGATGCTTTTTTATCCTTCATTTTACACCAAAATTCTAACAATCACATGCTCGCTGTATTAGTGAGCAGTGCAGGACATAGTTCTCTTTAACATTTGACAAACTAAAACTCACTAAATCCAAGTTTCTCCTGATGCGTAAAGATTTAAACAAATGTAAGACAAATTGATATTATAATAATGTTGAGAACATTAGTCGATTTATGGTGTATGGCTGTGACCAACATGTGTCAGTGTTATCCTGTGAGTGTGCTCTTCATCAGGTCACTTCAGTCAGAGTGGAAGAGAAGTACATTACTGAAGTTCTCTTCTTCCCACATTTAAGATGTGTGGGGATGAGAGACATCATTTAAACATCAATGTCAAACTGAGTGTATAACCAGTTTGTGTTTGATGAAGCCCAGAAAAGATTTTAATTATTTACTAAAATGTTATATGAACCATTCATTTTGATTTCTCTATGTGTTTAAATGATGTTTTTCTCAGTTCAGGTTGAAAGCACATCTGTGATCCACTGGTGATCATCCCTCATCCCTCAGTCTTATGCTTTTTTATCGTCTGATCTTTCATTTCTCAGAACAACCGTAGTTACTGTTTGTCATTGAGACACGTGTTTGATGTGTTGCTGACATCTTGTGTTTGTTACAGGCATTACAGGGACAGGAGGCTCAGTGTGTGTTATATTCCCAAGGGAATTCTCAAGGGACCTTTTCCCCTCTGCTCAGTCTGTGCAATGAACAGAATTAAGATAAAAAACATGTTTTATCTTAGAATTAGGATAAAATTAAGGAGAACAGGTTATTAAATAACTAAGCAGGGATGAGTAACTTGGAGAATCTTTTAAGAGATTTCTCCAGAGAAAAATGTGACTTTAATATTTTTAACATTACTCTGTTAGATTAGATGTCAGACTGCTGATACCACATATTAGGAAGTATTATAACTTATCTTTTAGAGAAGGAAAAGGCAAATACAGTTTAAGAGTAAAGAATAAAGTTATTCTCATGTCTCAGTAGAGTGCAGTAAATTGCTGTGATCCACTAGAGGGCGCTCTTGTTCTTATGTTTTTTCACCTGTAAAGCTGATAAATTACGTGATTTATTTGGTCTTCGCTGTCTGTGACTGTGTATTAAGCAGAGTTAATGTAATGATCATAAACAGCACTTTTGCTTCACTTTGACTTTATCTGATCGTCGTTCTCATGTCCTGTTCTTTCAATTAAATCCAGAGTATCCACTTCAGGCAGCTTTGGGGTTGCAACAAAACAACTGTGTCATGTCCCAAAATGAATCCAGTGCTCTTCATCTTTGATGAAGCTCTAGAAACGCCCTTTGCCCCTGACATTTGCTTTCATGTGCGGGGGCTTTTTTGACTGGCAGAGCTCTTTCAAATGCAAAGCACCACCGAAGCTGAAAGAGCTGCATGGACAGAGTGAGAGAGAGAAAGAGGAGGGAGAGTGTGGAGAGACATCCATTTAACACTTTCTGTTTTATGTTGTTCAGCTTGCTCACCAGGTAGGAAGGTGGCTGTTGGTTCTGCTTCCCTCTGGTGTTTAAAAAGAAATGAAGTGAAGCAGCTGAGAAAATCATTTTAAAAAGGACTGATAAATAAATCATTGTACAAATAAATTAAATGTTAATTACCCAGATGATGTTTGCCTTGTTTGTTTTTGGTGTTTTTTTGTAATTCGGTTTCATGTTTTTTTTTTATTTACTGAAGCATCATCTCCTGCCACTGACTAGCTACAGTTTAGCATGAGTCCTGTCACTGTTTTTATATTTGTTTGATGATGTGCATCACAGCAAACATCAGCTCATAAAAAAGCTTCATTTTTATGCCAATAACTGAGTCAAATCAGTCAGAAAAACTCTGAAAATAAAAAAAGGAACAAATCGTTTCTTCCTTTGTTGATTGAACCAAATGAAGCAAGAGGCCCCGGCCTCAGCGATGACATCACGCTGCGCTGACTCACATCTCGTGCAGCATCTGCTTCTTTTTTCCCACCTGCACTGTTCACAGAGCTGCTTGTTCCTTTGTGTCAAGGTGAACAAAGGAACAAGGTCAGATGATGTGATATCAGGCGATGATGTCACCGCTGTCAGGACGTTGGTACGGACATCCTCAAACCGGTGAGGTCAGCCTCTCACAAACCAGCTGTTCTCACCTGTCCCAGACGGGATTCATAAAGGATATGTTTTAAGCTTAAAACAGACAGAAGCTATGAGCCACTGTAAATTCACTGGAATCATCTATTTAATTAACTTCATGTAAATATCAACATTTTATGTTTTCAGGATAATAGAACTTAATTTTTCCATTTTTTAATTGTCAGCACATATAATCAAGAGTTGAAGTCATTAACTTAAAATGATGACTTAAATTAAAACAACTACATAAACTATTTAATAAACTAATAAATCTAAATCAACAATTGAAAATTAAAGGCAGCCTTTTTAAATCGAAACAACATTATACAGTCTACATGCATATTTGAATGTTGTTATTAAATCTTAAAGTAACATTTCTTCCACCATTAAGCGTGATCTCACACAAATGTGTGAGTAAGTCTTAAGTCAAGCTGTAAGCCCCTGGTATTGATTTATACTGTAGTATGGAAGCCTCGTACTGGATGTTCCTGCTCGGTCGACATACTGACCGTGAACTGCTATGTGGAGCGTTACGTTACGTGTCAGTGGATGACTTCCTCCAGTGCTACAAGTGGCTGAATTCAATCTCTAGGAACACTTGTGAGTGAACGTGATGCTGCATGATAACGTACAGTATTGATGACCTTCTGCAAACTAACACAGAGACACGCACAAGCAAAGGCCTGCAGTGTTGTGTGTGTAACATATAGCATCTTCAGCTCAGTGTTAAAGTTTAATAACTACGTTGATAATAAATGAACATCAACTATATGGAGTTAAACTATAATAATGTAATATTCCTGCCTGAAGAATATCTAAAATCATTTTAAAAATGTACTAGTATAGATTCAATGAAGTAAATTGTGGTTATGACTTATAAAAAACCTATTCATGACTTAAACTGCACATTGGTATTATGTACAGTTTATTACCTGGCACAACAACAACAACCACTGAGAGGATTATTTACATAATGCTGTGTACAGGTTCACTAACAGGTAGCATGTGATGCTGAGTTGACTAGTTTCTCTTCTAACTCTACATTTGTATTTCATGTTGGATGTTTTATGCACGGTAGTTATTATATTAAGAAAGCAAACTTAGTTTTCTGATTAACTTGTTGCACCATACAGGAAACTACGAGTATACTCATCAGTATCCATTTGTAACATTTTATCCATAAAACCATGCAGATGAGTTCATGCTGGTGTCTGCAGGCAGCTTAACAATTAGAATCCAACATTTAAACTGGCACCAGAACTAACACGTAACTGAAGACAATTAGCATGCACATGCACACAGTACTGTATCAACCTGTGCATTGAGGAGACACGAGAGTGAGTGAGAGTGTGAAATGTGTCTAATGAAGATCTAATGGTCTGTGGTTTGCATATGCAGTAGGGGATGATGACAGTGTGCTCACGAGCTGAACGCCCACCTGACCTTGCACACTAGTAGCTGATTTAATGTTAATGTGAGATCAAACTTTCAGCGGAACACTGTTTCTACTTGCTGCTGCCTTGAAAGGAGTTTATCTTGCAGTAATCAGTGTAAATGTGTGGTGATAGAATCACACTTTTCTGCTGCTTCCAGGCGTGTATGTTGTCTCAACAACATATTCTTTACTGTAAGCAGAGTAAGAGTGTGATGCTACACCCACACACACACACACACACACCCACACACACACACACACACACACACACAGCGACTGTGTTCTTGCATCTGCATTATGTGAGCAGTATATGAGCAGTGTGGACGAGCAGGCACTCATAGAGGTGCCTGTGGCCCCCGCTGTGGGCAGCAGCAAGACCCTGATTAGTGCTAATGAAGGTCTACATGAAGTGCTCATGCATATGAGGGGGTGTACATAGATTAGAACTGCGATTGTGTGCATGTTAAGCTGCTGTAATGAGACTAATTGCATGTGAAATGAGTGCACTGATAGTGGACTTGGGGTGGGGGGGTGTGAGCTCTGCTACCCACCTGTAAGAGTGGCAGTGTATTTAACTTTTATGAACCCAGACACCACCATGAACTGGATTTCATTATGGAAATTCCCCACAGTGATTGCAAAGACCTGCTGCTCTTCTCTCACCTCTAACCTCGTGCTCTTTGTCTCTTCTCCACCTGTAAATGGACGTCCAGTACTCCCAATCACTCCCCCCCCATACCCTCCCGCTCGGTTTCCATGGTGACTTGCCCTTAACCTTCTGCCAGTCTTCCCCCCATGGCGTCGACCCCCTTCCGTTACTTTCCCCGCTCTCTGTTGCTCTCAGCCTGGGAAATCAGCCTAATAAATAGCTTTATGGTAATCAGGCAGCTGAACGGCAAGTGGAGCTGCCAATCTTAATACATTTATTAAAGTGCCTGAAAATGTCAGTCTCCCTCGACGCCCCGTGTCCCTCAGCACACTCCGCACTTTTCAGTCTCTTTGCAGGTCGTCTTCTGGTCTTCTGGTCACAATCTTTAATCCTGCATCTGTTCATGTGTCTTTGACATTTTGTCCAAATGTTTGTTTTGTTTTGTTTCAGAGAATATCAGAGGTTTCTCTTGGTTCCTCATCTTACCAGGACCAGATTGCTGGACCTTTCTGGTCCAGGCCCTTAAAGCTTGAGTTTCCTGCTTGAGCATACTTTGACTGTTGAAATCAGTGGTACTGTTTCAATCCCTTTTTAAAAGCTTTGTTGTTTTCTATTTGCCTTTGAGCTCGAAAAGTATATTGTAATTTTTATTACTATTTTAAGAACAAGTACATACTGACCAATGAAAAGTTTTTTTATTCTCATTTTTCTCATCAATATTGTGAAACTGTAAAAATATTTGAGTTCTTTTTTTATTTATACAATCTCAGCTTTGTTTATTACAGCTCTAGACAGAAGTATGGATGCAGCTGGCTGAACTGCTCTGTTATGTCAGTACTTAGTAACCCTCAGTGGGATGGAGATACTTCTGTTCACTTAAAAAAACAACAAATCTGCAGCTGAATGTTGCGTACAACCGCATACTCACAGCAGTATAAACTGGCTGTTAGTTTGCATATGATTATGAGGGAGAAGTACGTCATCGCTCCTAAGGCAACACAGAAAAGTTAGAAAAGGAAAAAGAACAAATTATTGGACAAAACAAGAACATGACATAAATATCAAGTAGAAAATTAGTGGTGGTCAGAATTGCTTAAAGACTTTTAAGATTATTTATTTACTACTGTTGTCAGAATTGAAGCTGCTCCGTGTTATAGCGCCTCACACCTGAGTGTTTGGTTTCCTGTACAAATTCCCTGCTCTTGCCTCAGAGAAGTGTAATCTTGCTGTTTGAAATTGGAGTCATCACGGTTTCCGCTCCTTGAGAGAATTTGCTACGTGGTATCAATCCACAATGTGACCTAACAACACAGCTGCTCCCCCTCGTTCCCTCCCTGCGTATCTATTCTTCTGTGATCTGTTTCACTGGGTGTGTGTTTACTGACCCCCTCCTGTAAAATACAACGCTGCATCATTGTTGAAGAGCACACCACACTGTCTCCATCCTCTACAACTCTCCACTTTTATCTTTCCCTCTTCATCCTCCTGGCTTTCCACCTTTGACTCACTCTCTCTGCCTCCATTTCAGCTCACTGGAGGTAAATTGGATTTCGTGTGTGATCCTCGCAGCACTGAAAAAATGACACACAATATACAAAACTATCCAAAAAGTAATGTCCTCTTTACTCTAGGTAATCTGCACAACACTGAACCAGTTCTCACAGGAACTATTTCCTCAGTGGAAATTGATCATTGCAAGATCCACTAAATTGTATTCAGTGAACCAGCCCTTTAACTAATTAAAGGACCATTCAGATGACAGCCTGAAGATTCTGATATTTTCTAAATGTTCTTATTACCACAGATGGGGGCAGAGGGGTGGCCAAGGATGGAACAGTCCACCCCGCTAAATCTCCCCTAGAGCCAGAAGGTGGTAAAGTACTTTATGTGGGCACTTATCAACACAATGCAAGACAAAGAGAGGTGAAGTAATTCTCATTAGAAATAATAATGATAAATAATATCTGTTTGCAACCAGGCAGATTAGAAGGGATGGATTTTTAACTCCCTCCAAATGTTGATTCATGTAAGAATTCATGGTTCAAAATGTATTATTTTATTATATTGTTATTTTACTATGTTACTTATTTATTTTAACTCCTGGTTATTTGCTATTTTAGAAAACACACAGCATCACATTTGTCATTTCTTACACAATTTATGATTTTAGTCATTATATATGAAAAAAAAAAATTATTTTATGATTTTAACAGTGTGACCAGAGCTGAAGCAGTGTAGTGAAGAAGACCTGTAATAAATACAAAGTAACTATAAATGAAATAATGTTTTTGTAAGTAGTTTTTAGATGGGACTGTCCTTACAGTAGATACTGTAGGAATAAAGACAAAATTAATTTGACTACATACTAATGTGTTGTTGTTGCATGTAGCATCTTTAATTGAAAAACTACAGACAACAAACAAAACAATTATGTTATCTACTTATGTCAAATATATGTTGGTGCTTGTTAATTTAAAATAAAATCGAACCGAAATGTCATTTCCTTTACACTTTAAGGCCACTTTAATTATCCAGATATTCAGGTTTGATTGACTGATTGTGGCTTCGGCTCACACAGGCAACATTATAATAAATGTCAGAATTAGAATAGTCTGCAAACATTACTCTGCACAGATAATTACATTTAAAGGATGGCAATTAAAAGCTGACACCAGTCACTCCGTGTTAGTCATCTGGAGACAGATGGAAGAGAGTAAAAGGACAAAAAGGAGAAGTGAATATTCTCCCAAGTTAATCCACACGTGGGCTTTTGTTTGCCTCGTGCATGCGCATCTGTGTGTGGGTGAAGTGATGTCAGGGTAGGTCACAGACTAACTGTATTGATGAATCAGAGTTTACTTAGTAATTGCCTAGTGATTGTTGCAGGTACAGCCCATGGGTAGTATCCTCTAGACACACACATTTACATACAGTCATAGCTAATGAATCAATATTGGCATGTAGCATGACAAATTCATTGAAGCCTGAACTGAGATCATGCATCAAATAATAATGAACAAATCATTGCACGGGTGAATTATTTCTCTAGCATATTGAAACTCAGTTTTGTATTCATTTAGCATGGAATGAGCCCATTTATTGATTCTTTTAGCAGTGCAACAACTATTAGAGAGCAGCCATGCTTATGGGTTTAATTAATTTAGACTTTTTAATTTAGATTCGCTTATCCTGTTGAAATCTCATTTCCAATGGAGATTTTGCGAAGACAAGAGTCTACAATTAGATGCAAAGAGCTAAACAAAGTTACAAAAGGGACATGAAAGCAGCCTGAAAAGAAAAAAAATCTCATTAATCCGGGTCAATTTGGCAGTTTCCAGTAGACTCGTGTGTTTTGAGCTTACAAATGCAAACACAAATCTCATAAATCAGCCTTGCGGCTCTGAGTTCAGCAGCAACCTTAGACTCTCCTAATAATACGTCTTTAGAGAGTATAACTAAAGAAGGAGCTTGCAACGCAAACTTTTGTGTTGAGTGTTTCAATTATTTATGGAAATTAAAGGTGTGTAACACTCATGTCTGTGCATATTCACCCACAGTTAGAATGCAGTTGACAACAGAAGGAGAACATATTACGGTATATGACACAAAGCCACCATGATCAACACTCCTCACACTGTTTTTATATATCTGTATTCATAGGCATGCATGACCAATTGTGTTGGCACTGCTGGCTTGTTTTTGCCTGTTTTGTTTTGCTTCTTTTTTTTTTTTTTGCACCCAATGGATTCAGAAGGTAATTGGCAAAAGAATTGTGATGTGAAATGGATTGTGGAGACAGCTATATGTATAACCGTGTGTGTGTAAAGGTGCATGAGGGAAATAAAAGCAGTGAAGAGCATATTTGTCACAGTTACACTGATGTGCATACTTGTATAAAGACAGTGACATGTTTAAGTATCACCATGCATGTATATATTTTTGTGTATTTGGTATAATACATAGAATAACCAAGTCATCTTCCTCTAGCATCACTTTTACTGCACCAACAGCCCAATCATTTCACCAGCAATAGATGCTAAAATCAATTTACATTTTCAGAAAAACCTACTTCACACCTTGACTCCACTGGTGCTGTAATTTCAAAACACCTAGCAGTGTGTTTTATCAGGCAAAGACCCATTCTTTGGAAGTAGGAAAATGCCACGCATACAAATGTAGATATTAGTTGATAATCATGATGCAACATCTGACTTCAGGCAAGCAATTTTAGATAAGACATGCACTTCATATCAAGTACATCAATACTTTTTTCTATACGTTTTTGCAGCCAACTCAAACTGCATTGTGTCTACCTGTAATGCAATAATCTGCTGTTGAGAGGACACTGCTGACGCCTACTCAGAACTAATTGCAGTGATTGGAATAATAATGGTGCAGGGCCAACGTGCTGAACAAAAGGGCTGTGCTATCACTCTCGATATATTCAGGAAGCTCCCTCAGTTAAAATGGTGTGAGGGGTTTGTAGATGGGTTAAGGGTTACGACCTTTCTAGGTGACCTCTGAGTCATCAGCACACTTAACCCTTCATTTTGATTGACCTCTCCTTGTACGAGAGCTCCCAGATGAACAGTGTTGCCGGCCTCTTTAATATACTGAAGCAGGAGTCGTTGAGAGTAGAAAGTGTGGATGATTTATGGATGAAAAAGCTCTCTTTTTGTCTTGTGTATTTGCAGTGCACAAGAAGGTCTTACACAGTTACCACTGAGCCATTTGAATATATGACATTTAAATGTTTTTAACTTGTCCCTCTTTATGTGGGCAGGTATTATAGAAATATCTGGATTTTGAGAACTTTAAAATGAATCACTAAGAATAAAACCTCACCTCAGTTTGTTTTGCTTATAATAAAATGATTTTTTAAAATGCTATAGACTGATCTTACAGAATCATGGCTCTTTGTAATCATCATTCTAATAAAAATTAACAAGGTGTTCAGAGATGCATCATAAATTTACTAAAGGCACCATGACACCAGCTAAATAAAGCATAGCTAACAAGTTAGACGTCAGTGTTGTGTGAGCAGCAGTAGTATTGTACAACGACTACACCACTTAGAGAAACATTTTTAGCCGCACTAGCACAGCTGTTACCTGAGCTCCCATTCACACATGCCTTCCTGATCCCCAGAGGATTATTCCCCTGACGTTTCCTGTTGTGAAGCCCTATTTTGGTTGAAAAAACTATAGGATGACCAAGCACTGAATTTAGTGGAGAAATTCATGTTCCCCTCAGTATGAACCTGCAGCACAAAAACCTTGGTGATTCCTTAAGATTTCACGTAGCATCACCATCAGACCAACAGGTGAGCACTAAACATTTGTTTTTCGCATTGAGGCGAAGGAACTAATGTTCCTAAGTAGAGCTTCAGAGAGCCTGGGTTATATGCAGACCATTTCTTTTCCCATCTATACAGATAAATCTGTGCCTTTTATTTACAGACCAAAATTACCATTACATCAAAAAATCATACATTCTATTTCTGGATTGTGATAAATATCTCAAAAAACAGTACAGGACACAATTCACTCCAATAACTATCACATGCTGCCCGCTGCAGGAACAGAACTGCTTTATAATACTCTTATCTCTGTGGGTTATCACAACTCAACAAACAGTCTGGAAATGAAACGAGCTGCACTGATAATTATAATTCTGCAGAGCTATCATCTTCCCTGATCCGTGTTTTTTTTTTTCTACCTCAAATACATGACACTAATCCCTGCCCCTGTATGAGTAAATCTAACCACAGTCTTATATCTTCATCACCATCCAATCTGCCCGTGCTCACCACCTGGAGAAATCCTTGTCACGATGGAGGACAGTGTCCAAGTCTCTATTAGCATATGCAGAAGTATCTCCTGCTTAAGAAGCATCAGTGCTCATCTTTGCTGCAGATGCTGCCTAATTTCCATTTTTGCCCTGTTATGTATTATTCTGCTTATCATCTCAAACATAGGGGTCTATGCATGGAATATACGTCTGTCTGACAGTTAAGGGGGACAGCTGAATCTTGTTAATGTTGAATGGTGTTTCAATCCACAGTGTATCTGTGGGTATGTGTATTTTTGGGGGGCAAAATAACCTAACATTATTGCATTGCATTTTATTGCAAAAGCTCAAATGGTTCATTCAGTGTTTCAACTGATGATATGTACTGTAGCTACAGATTGGGGCTTCAAAGTGAAACTGTGGATCATGAGCTTAGGAGGGATGCAGCAGGCTTGGTGCTTGGTAAAAAGGATAAAGTGGAGCTGATAATGGATAAATAATAAGGTGCTGTTAAGCCACCAAGCATGCACCACCTCATATTGTTGCTGGAAAAGACTAAACATGTTTGTCAGTGGCAAAGACAGGACAGAGGGACAGATGCAGGGATAAGGTGAAAGGGTACAGAATGAATAGAGAGAAGGACTGTGTCTGTGTGTATGTATGTATGTGTCATCCACATATACATACACACAGACACACACTTCCTTTGGTTATGTATTCATGGTAAGACCATGTTTTTTATGCAACACTCATGCTGATAAATCACAGTGAATGAAAACTTGATTGAAGTGAGGCAGACAGTGGGATTAGGAAAATACAGTTTGACATAGAGGGTGAAGCAATGCAGGATGGATGATGGATAGATAGGCGGTAAAACAGATGACGCTTAGAACAGGAGAGGAGAGACATCATTTCATCAAAGTGAGGAGTATGAATATCATGATGTCATCTTACTTTGACTGGAAATGTGAGGGACAGTTTCTGGATCTACTTTTGCTGTGGTATTGCTTTTTACTCTTGACCAATTTAGTGTACAGCTCAGATCTGTACATCTCAGATCTTTCCAACTTGAACTTACTGTTCTCCCTTCCTGCCACCCCATGTTTTTCATTTAGCCTGCCATATTTGTTTCTAATGTAAAGAGCATCAGGTCAGCAGGGATGGTGTCAGGGGGGTGAGCAATGGGTGGCTCTGGCCCCTCCAAAATATCTGATTGACCACCCCTGGTGCTAAAAATGCTAAAAATCAAAAAAACTATAAAATGACATTTCCTACCATTAATAGCTTGTGTAAAGTGTAATATGTTAGAGAGTTATGTTTTAAATAGATAGATAGATAGAACTTTATTAATCCCCGGGGAAGGTTCCTCCGGTAAATTAAATATGAGGCCAAGATATTTAACACAATAATTAACAGCTCAGTCAAGCTTTATCTTCCTTGCAATACTTTTCTGGTGAAAACTGATGGCTGTCTATTAACTATCACACTATAGTTGGCTGTTTATGTACTCTAGACCACATCATTTTGATCATTTACAAAAAAAGTTGTACAAACATGTATTTTCATTTATACAAGGTGCAATATACAGTTAATACGGAGATTGTGTCATCCTGAGGGTTTCTTTATTTTATCACTTCAACACTGAATCTCTGAGAATCCAAGTTACCGGTAAGTTTATTCTTCCATTAGTGTTAGAAATGGAGGCTGCTTAGTGATAATTAGGAACTGTAACAAAAACAGCTCCACTGAGTGTCATTGGAGAGTGCATTGCCAGACTTGTGTGAAAAGTCCTGACCCTCCCCGAACAGAATAATGAGTTTGTCTTGGCTGGATGCCATCAGTGGGGGGGTTCAAACCCCTCCACCTCTTGGTCTCCATCATGGCTTGTGTGGCCAGCCGCCACTGAGCCCTCCCCAGTCATCACGCATTCTCTTTCTAGCCCACTACAAAGTCCCATCCGCGGCCGCACTGCCAGCATCAGCACCCGCTCTCTTAGAAAGGTCACATTTAATGATCCAGACATCACGCTGGAGCTAGAAACCAGCTTTGACAGGAAGTGAGAGGTCCAGAGGTGAAGCAGAGTTTGTGTCTGCATTCCTGGTGACTTTGAATTGCGCACTTCTCACTACATTTGTGCGTCAACCTCTTGAGAGAATGTGTTGCAACATGGGAAACAGCCATGTTGGCTAATAGTTTAGCTTTTGGCGATAGAAGATTCAGGTGAGTATACGGGGACACAACTGGTGGTTTGCGGCACTTGGCTCCCGCTATGAATAAAGATGATTGGCTTCCAAAATACTCCCCAGAAATCTATTAATAATGCATGTCTACTAGCCAGCCATTCCCAGTGAATACATGAGGAATACAGAGGCAAGAATGTTATGGACGTAGTGAGAAGCAATGCAAACTGTAATTCCCATTTTACTGTAATCACCTTCTCATTCCTTGTTCTTTCCATTTTGTTATGTACATCTAGAGCGCTCTGCAGACTGAACACCATAATCACCAAACAGCCAGCACTGGAAGTTTCAGCCTCCTGTCAGAGCTCCTGGTGGGCATCGGGGCACCATGCTGCGTGCCTTACTTCTGTAGTTCCAAGCCTTTTTTTTTGATTCATTGTGTCTCTGGCAGTGTGCAAATTGAACATATTTTATTGTATGAAATGCTGATTCACACTGATAAAGATTCTGCAGGCAGTTCTGCTTCTGCACAAATAAAATCAGTTGTAGATGTTGTGGAGGGGGGATTATACTTTTAAGGGATTTGCATATTGAAATATGTAGAAGTAATTAGTTAGAAAATATGCACACACACATACACGCACACACACGCACACACATGCATATGCAGCATTAATGACTTCCTGACAGATTTATGGTGAACAGAGCAAAGGGGAGCATATTTGACCTCCATGAAGGGACAAATGGCTGCATTAGCGCCCATAAATTACAATACATCCACCACACATACGATTACACAGCAAGCCATCACCTTCACCAGCTACATTAATGCAAAGAAACATTTGTACTTCTATCTTTGTGCAGATGTTTATATACCCACGGCAATTCAAACCTTAACTCTAAAACCAAATGTTAACCCTCAAACAATCTTTGAAAGTTTATCAAAAACCTCACTTTACAAAAATGTCCTCACTACTAAGGTACACTATAAAATCCATCCTTGCAATGAGAGCCACACAGAGCACTTACAAACTCAGACATAAAGGCATGAGAATGACAGGTTTATCATCAAATCCTACCATAAACACAATGTTCTCTTCAACTTTTTGTCAAGTACAGTGATGAACTCAGGAGGAGATAAGAAAAAAACACTTTGCCTTTACTTAATCATAAAGGAGGACTTGACCTGAAGTCTTATTGATTACACAGCTGCCGCCTTAATGAGGGCTTACGTCTTTATAGCAGCATGAAAACCCATGCAAACCCTTCACCCATGCTTCTCTTTGCAGCAGGACTCCTGTGCACTTTTGTTACAATTTCTCACATTGATTCATAAGCCCAACATCTTCTCTGAAGCTATGCTTCTGGCAAGTGCACCCATTCTCTAAAGAGCGGCTGTCTTAACACCTATAGACACCAAGCAGAGATTCTGCCGTCTCTTATGGATTATGAATGTATCTTCACAGCTAGCAGCTGCACCCAGAGCATAAATGGAAGCATAAAAACAGAAAGTTTGAGTGGAAAGGAAGAAAAGCCTATTGCATGGTCATTTACATTATGAGGAACAATAATATTAAAATAGAATATTTAAATTCAAAGAATTTTATTAAAGTTTCATACTGTCAATATGAAAAATCCAGTAATGGGTTCATTCTCTTTACTGAGACTAACATGACAGTCAATTAATATATCAGAGGTGGTAAGTAACTATCTTTTCTACAAGTACTGGAGTTTTTGATTTTTTATTTCCAGTTTATTATTGATAGTATTGCACTTTTTACTCCACTACATGTGAAAGCTTCACTTATTCTGAAGAAAAAAACACAAAATAAATAAATATATAAATCTGAAGATCTTGTATTGGATGAATTTGTCTCATTCACCTACTTAACAAGGTTTAAATCAGCTCCACCTTTACTAGCTGCTGATTTTGTTCCATACTGAGTCTACTACAACTACTTTAAATAGGAATTTAGAGAGTACTACTCTAAAATCTTATTCAAGGATAAAACCATGTGAATAAGGAGCATTAAAATACACTGTTTTCAAAGGTATTCCACTAAGAAAAGTACATTTTAGAGGAAGTTCTACAAGTGAAGTAAGTAATTTGAAGTAGTACTTCTACTTGTAGTATGATGTGAGGCAAGTGCCTTCATGTTTCCTTGATGACTGACTTTGTATAATCCTGCCTCCTCTGTAATAGACTCACAAGTAGTGTCTAATAGTGAAATTAAAGCTGTAAAGAAGTTAAGTGAAGATTGATGTATAGAATATATACAAACATAAATATATATATATATGTATATATATATATATACAGTATATAGAAGTCATTTTTGTATAGACCAATGACATGTTTTTTAATCTGAAGCATTTTATAGTCTGTCTTGTCGTGTGACTTGGCTGTCAGGTGAAAACAGGTGATAGTCAGCCCCTGTGCATCAATTGTCTGATCAAAGTCCCTAAAGAAACTGTCAATAGAGAAAACAAAGAAGGTGTGATAAAGAACCAAAGAGAGTGAACGAGTGAAAGTACTAAGAGATAAACTTGCCAGGCCCCGGCAGTCCACTATAGAGCTGTGTTTGCCTGAATTGTCCATTATTTCCCAAATTGGTTATCGGACTATATTGATTTTCCCATTGAGTCTCCCTGGGAGCTCCAGGTCGACCCACACAAGCTGTCCGCCCACTGCCTTGCTATTGAGCTTCTCGCCTGGATACCCACGGTTTGACCAGCAGCCCCAGCAACCCCCCCTACTGATGAATCAGCACGTGAAGTCTGGTGAAATACATCTCTATTATGCAAAAACTTAACAATATGTGGGAAATCAATCCATATTTGTGTAACGATGACTTTGATAATGATGATTTTTTGTGTGGACATAGTGATATTGACTTTGTCTGCAGGTGGAAATGTAGATATCAGTGTCTTTTATTCACTGTATGTAGTCAACTTATATCTACTTGCACAAGTTTACAATGGAAAAACCTTACATTCACTGATTAATAAAACAATTTCACCTCCCACCCAACTTCATTTAGACTACCTGAAACTATCGATATCACCTAGAGATTGCAGGGAGAAGAGCTCTAGGGTGAGATGGCACTGAATATGAAGCCTGATGCACATGAGGCACGTCTGTCCATCAACCTGTGCTGCTCTGCACCAGATAGATTCCTCTCAATAGATTCATTGTTCCTCCTCGCCTCTCATGCTCCCTCTCTCATCGGGCCCGCTATAGATCCTAAGAGTGAACACCACGCTCAATCTACACTCCATTAGAGCCTGTGAATGAGAGGGACATGAAAAGAGCGCAAGAACTAGAAGTGTGAGGGCGACGGAAGAGAAGCTATAAAGTCAGTGTTATTGATACAGCCAGCACCATGCTGCTTCAAACTGGTTCTCAGGAGAGAAAGGGAGGGAAGGGGAGAGTGGGGGGGGGGGGTCTACCGTTCACGCCCGTGTCCACTCATCAAAAGGCAAACCTCACTCCCCTCTGTCACAAAATACACATCAATTACTGAAACACATACACACCCACACAAGGCAGCACGAATAGGCCACTGGAACCATCTCACTGGCTCTTAACCATCAGTCGATGGACACAAGCTGCGCAGCAAACCAGAAGTAGGAAGGAAAGAAAGAGCTGCTCTCCTAAACCAGCATATTGAACATGCTGAATGTGACACCAATCACACCTGACTATGGTGTGAGAGCGTGTGTGAGTGTGTGTGTGTGTGGCTGACTGCAGTTTTCATTGGTATGCGCTGACATGGAGACAAAGCTGCGGGGCTCATTATAGCAGACATCAAGGTGATCTGCTGACTTACCTCTCCCGTACATATATGCAAACACGCAGTTAGTTACATGAACACACATAAACAGCGCTGGCATTACAGCGATGCGCAGCAGGGACAGCTCATTACACCATGTTAATAAGCCCATGCACACAGTCAAAAACCAAATTCCTTCCACAACCATAACAAAATGAGTCCTTTGTGAATTCCACCTTGAGCCAAACAGAGAGCAGCGCAGCGAGACTGAGCTTCATCACCGAAGCAGAAGAAGAGAGAGAATCCCTGTGGCAAAAGTTAAGGAGATGTGACAGCTAAGGTCCGTCCTGCCTGACAGCAGACAGCTTCATTTAACAGAGTGAACAGGCTGCCGCTCATGCTTCTGCAAGATAGACCGTGTTGCTGGTTAATACTTCCTCTCTGTGACATTTCACTCACACTCCACAAAACACTCTGACAAGCGTGTGATCCCGGCGTGCTGCGATGATCAGCGGGGATTGTTGTGTGACAGAAAGCTTCACAAGGACTAAGACTGAGGCACGTACCAGTTCAGTGTTTTTGCTTGAGGACACGAGTCCGGTCTGATTAAGAAGTTTATCTCAAGACAAGATCACTCTGTTTTATTCATCCTCACTTTTTTCATTTATGTGTCTTAGTTTGCAAATCAGGAGGCTCTTTCCTAGAGCTTTATCCCATAATCATCTTTAAGTAGTCTGATTGTACAATCATCATTGCTCATTATGCAGGTTACATGTGGTCTGGGAGCAGCAGATCTTACATTTGATGGTAGCACACTGTATCTGGTCACCTCGCATGGGATTTACTCTCATGACATTACTTTCTCCCTCCTGCTATATCCCACAGTTTAACATTACCATCACAAAAGACAGACCCTTGTAAGTGTTTCCAGTCTTTTTCAAGAACGAGTCCCTTTTTACATTAGACAAAACATAAAAGAAGGGAAAAAAGACAAGCCAGCGTTAGCAGAGAGGGTTTAAAGAGGGGAGGATGGAGGAGAGGATGCTAAAGGAAATTCCACGCTCTTACCGTTGAAGCCAGTGAAGTTTCCCCAGTCGAGCAGGGAGCTGTTGAAGGAGGGCAGGGAGACGTTGAAGTAGGGATCGGTGCCATTGGACGGGTTTCGGATGGTGTCGGTGAACAGGTTCATCTGCAGCAGGGTCTTGATCAGATAGCGCAGCATCTTGCCGCACAGAGGACCCTGCACTCCACACCCCCTCCTACTGCAGGTCTCACTGTCTCTCACTCACTATGCTTCCTTAAAGAAAGTCTGAGTCTGGGTCCTCTTGGTGTTAAGAACAGTTACAGAGTCTTTTGGATCCAAAGATGAGTTCAAGCACATCAAAATATTCTTAAAAACTGTGAAGAAAAAATCTGAAATCTGGATGAAAAAGTTGAGTAAAAGAGATAAAGCTTTCTTGACTAATTGCGTGTTGATGATAGGCTGAGTTGGGGGGGGGTCTCTTTGTGAGCCCCTTCAGTTCCTCCTCAGCATCGGATTGTTCCTTCCTCCTTGTTTCTTTTGTTCTGGGAACACATAACTTCACACGCTGTCTGCCACCATACAAAAAAACTGCCTCTCGCCGGTGTGAAAGAATCCAGCAATGTGATGATGACCCCTTCGGATTTGCTGCTCTCCTCTCTCCAACCCCTCCCTCTAGCTCCTCCTGTGTCCCTCCCTCCTCCTGCTCTCCTCTCTCTCTCTCTCCATCTCTGTGTGTTAGGGTCCCGGGGGTGGGGGGTAAACGGGAGAGAGTGAGAGCAGGTGCTGTTGGCAATAAATGTTTAATTATTAGTTTAATAATCATCCCAGGAGGATTTGAATTGGAGGGTGGACAAAAGGGAAAATAGACTTACTGTCACTGTCTTAACAAACATATACACATGCATACAGTATGTGTTGGACAAACAGATGTGAGATAAGACAAACTCCTGCTGTGTCATTTGTCATACACTGCATGACAATGTCTTCCACTCTCTCATGGTTGCATCATTTGTCTTTGAAAACATAAAGACACATGGCTGAGGTATAAGTTGGATTGATATTAGTAGCAGAAAATGGCTTCATGATGCTGCTAGTAACTGCAAAAAGAACTCCACAACTTGCAAAAAATCAAACAAAAAAAAAATGTATATATATATATTTAAACTCTGTGTTTGAGGTAGAATTCATTGTCATTCATTCCACATGCAACGCTCAACATGGAGGGGAGCAAGTGTGTGCTCCTTCAGTGCTACAGTGTACGTAGTTACAGATACAATAAAAATAGTGCAAGCAGCAGTAAGCTGTAGGAGCTGCATGAAAAGTACCGTCACGCACATAATCTAACTTTTCCACTCTTGGATTTATAGCACACAGCTTTCTCTTTTAAGCTAATGTATTTTGTATTCATGTTGTTGTGCAGCGGTTGAAGTCGTAACAATTATTTCACATATTTATGGGGAAAATAGCTGAAATTGATCAGCAGCTGCAGTGAGGTGCCATGACTGCAGGGCTGCTGTAAAGTGTTTCACCTATTTTGTCAAACTTATGCAATCTCCTAAATGTACATAAGTGTGTGCATACCCACATGCATGTGTGTGTGTGTGTGTGTGTGTACGCATATGCATGAAAGAAATATGCCCACATGCTTTCAATCATGCTCAAGCACGCTATAGCCATAGTCTACATGGTCTGCATAGGCTACAAATCATCCATGACATGCACGTGTGGTCACAGCAATATGGTCGCATGTGGCGCCCCGGACGTCCCACTGACAGCCACAGTGTGATTCCTATTAACGATGCCCGTCCCCCCCATGCGGACCCTGTCTTCCTGCTCCACTGCTGTGACAATAGAGGCCAACAAAGTTGCCGTGACAACCCCCTTTTTACCGTGGCGTAGTTCTGGGGTCTTTTCACTGGATCTTCCATTCATGTTGGTATCTGTGCCAGCTACAGCCATAAGGAGCTAATAGGAGTACAATATGGGCACAATATGGAAGAGAAGGGTGTAAGATCGATATCTGATGACAGGGTGGGTTGTGTGGGGGAGTTTTATCTCGTCACTCTGTTCCAGCCATTTGACATGCGTGTGCTTTAAAGTGTTGAGGAGATGTGAAGGCTCTGCAGAATGCCTCGCAAAGGTCAACAGTTTCTGTCTGTGTCTAAAACAGCATGACCGCAGCACTTAGGGAGCTCCGCGCTTCTTCAGAAACTCTCACACACATATGCACGCTCACACTCGCAGTAATTCCTCAATCAATCTGCTCGAGAGCAGACTTTCCACCTCCACAGCCAGGTCCCTCCAGCAGGGTGATTAACAGTCTAAGAAAGGTACACCTCGCTCCACACTCTCCCTATTTACAGTCAGGTTACACAGCATGAGAAGAGTGGAGTGTTCTACAGGGAACACACACATAGGTATAGATAATGCAAGAGTCTGTAGCGTCCTTTCAATGAGCCATTAACACCAGTCACGGCTCTGCCTTCACCTGATGGGAAAAAAACCCACAGAAATCCTAACTTGCACGTGATGATAATGTTGTTGCAGTTATGTTCAACACCAAACTGCCTTTTTCTAAAATTGTCATAAACAAGCCATAACGAGGCAGCAGTGAAGTGCCACTACAAAGATATGTGTATGATTGCATGCTCCCTGGTTTCTCTCCTCAGCCACTCATAATTCTCTATAATGACTCTCTTCAGCCATGTAATCTACCGTCATGACCGGTGTGTGTTTTGGGGAATGTTGTGTTTGCTATGTTAGCATACGTTTGAAAAATTATATATTTATTACAAAACCATTAAATGCCATCTTCTTCAGACTTCTTTAAAGGTTTGTTTTCTCATGCACATGTACGGGTATCACAGGACTGACATGTTGCAACATAACAGCAACAGTATTAAAATGACACTTGTTTGCAATGTTGAATATTATCTTTTTAATAAGCAGCATCATTCTAACTGAGTGTGACCGTAGTGCACAATAGCAGGGGCCTGCATGGTGACCTTTGGGTCTGTTGAAGCTGCTATTGTCAGGGACGCAGGGACCTCCGCTTGAAGCATGAAACCAAATTTCATGCAAATCCATCAAACAGAGGGATGAATGGTGGCACACTGAGTGTTCGGCCTTTCCACACAAATGTTAATGCAGAGAAAGATGCAGATGGGTCATTAATGTCAGCATCCCTTTGGAGGGATGTCTTTGTCTCGCTATATTGCTTGTTAGAGTCTGAGCCCCTTTAACATTCACGCACAGGTTTGACAAAAGTCAGAAAACGTCAGTGTGAATCGATAATTCAATACAAGCTCATTTATGAGTCACATTTACATAGCAACATACTGGTTTCAAAGTAAACAAGTGAAACAAGCAGCTATCGCCACAGAATTGTTACTTTAACTCAAGCTACACTAGTCAACTCAACCTTTTTGCAGTGTTGCATTTACAATATGGATGAAATCATACATGAAAACTAATATTTTGAAGTCAAGGTGTGACTTGTGATTTTATGCCAAATGAAATAAATAGAAACGTGAATTTGTCTGCACATGAAGTAGGAGTTGACAGACATGCTGGCAGCTCTGTAAGGCTGCTTATGTAGGCAAAGGAGTAGTCTGAGCCAGATGCCGGTCACCATGTTAACATGCTCACAACAACAATGCTATCATGCTGATGTTTATCAGGTGTAATGTCTGACTTTCTATTAATGAGTCCCAAATACAGATTATCATTAGTTTTATAAATCATGATGATTAATTCTTATTTTTACCTATCAATGGAAAGGAAATCACAGTGGTTGATGTCCGACAGAAGAGCTCAGTCAGACAGTCCCTGCTATAGATTACTGTTTCAGAGCTGCCACAGGAAATCTCTCCCAGAAGCAGCTGCAAGGTGCAGCTAGAGTGTTTCCTTCAGTGTCCACGTGTCTGTTTCACTTGTTCAGTTTATGTGTTGATATATTTGTCTAAGGTAGAGTAACACAGGAAAGCATCTAAAAAGGTAACTGAGCATACAGGAGGTGACACACCCTAACTCTCACGTTTAAAAATGTAAATATTGAGAAAATCTGCTGTACATCCATGGTGATGCATATTTTTCCTCAGAGCTCTTCAATAAATGACTTTTAACCTGTGAGTCTGCTGTCACACCTCTGACGCCTGCAAGCTGCTGAAGAACAGGTCGTCAACTCAGAAATCTATCCATCGACTACACATCATCTGGCATGAATGTACCACCAGCCAGCTGTAACTGTTAATGTGTAATCAGGGGAACATTTTGACCTGCTGTTGATGCCAGATGCAAAAGTATTATTTCAAGTCATCCTGTTCCATGGCAAACGAGTCCACAGTATTTGACTTATTAGACACAAAACCACAAATATCAGCCTCATGGCAGCACGGCATTATCAGCAGAATATAATGTTGTTCTACACATGTAGCCCAGTTATTAGCAGAGGACCTGCTCTCCCTCCTGATCTGTGAGAAAATGGCAGCAGCTTGATTTTTTCCATTTTAATCTGGATACTTTTTTCTTCTCACTTTTCACTGACCCACATATATCTGACTAGTTCACAGTCCAGGCTGCTGGTAGTTTTTTAATATCCCCTTTTATTTGGGGATTGATTCATTTGCTCATATGTTTGCCTGAAATAATTTGAATACAGTATATAGGTAAAACCAGCGGATCCAAACTAAGGGAACTAAGTACTACATACTATTATTTTCTTTCTCTTCCTTTTCCATTCAATGAGAGGCTCGGGCCAAATCTACTGAGAGACGTTTGCATGTTAAAAGGCTTCCAGACAGGACTGTTGAATAAATGGAGATGATCTTTTTTCTTTTCTTTTGTGTTAGCTGACTTAATGGAACAATTTTACAGTTTCTTTCCAGACTTACACGGAGAAGCAAAGTCTACAGGGATTTCACTTTTCTATTAACATTTGCTAACTATTGCAATGACACACAGAAATATATTGACACCTTTAAGCTGCCCAGTTCATCTAAAGCTTTGGACACCCCAGCATGCATTAAGTGCTAATAAAAGACACATTTAATTATCAACTTTTGTAAAAGGATGTAATCACAGAGGGACATTACCATTTCAAAGTTAAAGCTGCTTAAAATGTTTGAAGCTGCATCCCTAATGAAGGAGCTGTTATCATATCTTGCTAAAGCTATGATTATTTTAGATTCATTAAACGTGAAGTAGATCTGACTCCTTCATGCATGTTTCATGAATCTCATAGTTTTTTCCTCCAGAACGTTTCTTTCTAAAAACTACACCCGTGTTCAGATTAGACTTGTGCTATTGCCTGAGGAGCTTCACGTCTTGCTCAGGAGCAACCGTTACAAGTTACATGGTCCTGAGTCTGTGTGTTTAATGCCCAAGGAAAAGAGTGGCCTCACTGCAGCAGCAGGGCATTGTCCCATCGGCTGCTCTGCCTGTCAGTGTAATGACAGGCTGTGAGTCTTATTCCCCTGGATGAGCGTCTGACTTGTCCTGAGCAGCGAGACGTGATCACTGCCAGCAGCTGCAGTCGGATGGGCAGCAGAAAGGTAGCGATGTGCCACTAGACTCTGCATGCTACCAGGGTGGAACATCTGTGCCCGGGGTTTGGTGGTGTGTACTGCTGCAGTTTGCCCCCTTGGGAACCTCTGAGGTGGGGCAAAGACAGCCAGATGCATCCCCAGCACCTCTCTCCCAGCTGGACAGAGGAGGTCGAAAGTCAGGCAAGCAGCCAGCTAGCTTCCCAACCAGACTGCAGGTGTATGATTCTCCCCCCTCAGACTTTGCCTCCTGTGCTGATACATCCACAACCACCATTAGTAAAGGAGGTGGCAGTAATTGGGGGTGTTTTTTTTTTTTTTGGCAATAAATATCATGTGCCACTGACCTAGACCAGCGAGCAGTTGGCAGGGTCCATCATTACAGCTGGGTGCTCGCTACTGCCCATATGCCAAAGTGCCATAATTGGCGTTTCTGTCCTATACATTTAGTGTTCAGGCCAGAAGGACAGACCTGCTGAGCAAAATGGCTGTAGTCCACCCCCCCACCCACCCCCACCCCTCTGGGCTGCTGTGTCCAATCATGCCTCTCACAAACCGGCTCTCCAGGAAACCCTGCGGCCGATTCCTCATTTCCTCCAATTGCCTCATAACTTCAAAGCAAGCTTCAAAGCATTTGGACTTCCCACTTTCATGGCTGGAACCTGCACCAGTGTGCCCCTTTGACGAGCAAGAGAGAATGCTCGCGTGTCATCTGCATCTATATGTGTTCTCGTCAGCAGACATGCAGCAGGCAGCATAACCGGGAGTGATGGAGCCAATATGCTTTAGTCAGGGGATTATCCGATCTCCAGGGGCCTAAGTTACATTCAGGGGCCACAAGGGGAGGAAGTTAAACAAAGCACTAGCCGCACCCCACATCCGGACTTTCTAAACCCTGAGCAAACTCTGGGTAATTGCACAACAAAAGCACAATTAGCCACGACCCCACGGATGTTAAGTAGGAAAAGATGGACCTGTCATTTATCCTATCAGACATTTGCATCTCATGAATTCCCCTCCACACACCTTTACATATAAATTTCAATCTATTCATATTCTCCTACTATTTTATTATCAGATGAATGCAGATAAATGCAAAGCACTCATTTAAATATTCATTAATATTATAACCAGACCCAACTCCCCCAAATTCAAGGTGGTAATTTTGGTGCACGCCCAGACCACGTCTGCTCCCCGAGGGCAGACTTCTCAAGCCCTGCGGTGCAGCGCTGCTATTTTCAAGTCCTTCTCAGAGACTGACCCTTTGCACCCCTCCGCAGCGACACTCTGATGTGACTCGCCTCGTAAGAAGACTTCGCCATCCAAAGAGGCTGGTTCACATTCTCACAATCAAGCGCGTGGACCTTCCAAACACTGGAGTTCATTCCAATCAGCGTCGAAGAGAGAAAAATAATGCGGTGCAAGAGTGAAGAGGTCTGCGTCGTATTGATTGGAGCCCAAACAGATGAGTTATCGGTCAGCCTGAGAAATTGAAGGAGGAGAAAACTTTTGAGCTTGATTGCTTTCCCACAGTGCTGCACGCGGCGGACAGCCATCTTCAAAGAGGCCACACAGTCTAAGAGAAAATCAATGCATAGCAGCAGTCACAGCCTAATAAACACTTTAAGCAGGACTCACCTGGACAGATTTCGTCGTCATTTACTGTCATTTTTTACAAGACTATTGAATCTAAAATCTCACGAAAATGTAATTTCATCCATTAAAAGATATAAGTCTATAACATAGTGGTTTATTCTTAACTTTCTTCTCTGCTACAATGATCTTTTTAAATACAGAATGTAAAGAAAATCACTTTGAGGGAGGAATGAAAAGTTAGTCAGTTAGTTTTTTTGTGTGGCTTTCTGCTTTTTCATTCTGACAGGGAATAAGTGCATTATTTTAGTGAGTTAAACAAGCACACGGGGGCCACAGCAAATTGAAATCTACTGTATGTACTTTGCTTGCAGACCTACTGAGGTGTGTCTTGTCTAAAATGCTCTCCCGGCTGCTAAAACAACTGCATTATGCACCAGCGGCTGCCCCCCCACCTTTTCTGTAAGTGCCAGTGCAGGCCGGGCAGCTGACCCCTCCCCCTCCTCAGCTTCCTGCATCCCTGCCTGCTTCTCCCTCTCTGAGAGGCTGATGAGCCAGGCACTGTAACAGGTAGACTCCCCAGGTGCTGAGACCTCCTCCTGGCTCACTAAGCTATTGCACTGCAGCTCGACAAAGCTGAGCTTAATTAGCCAAGAGGGTGGGCCGCTATTGGCCAGTAATGAGCCACAGTGAGAGCAATGTCAAAGTGTGGTGAGATGTAGAAGCAGGGGTCCGAGGGACTTTTTTTGGTGGGGGGTGGTAAATTATGGATTTTAACCATCTGGCAATGCGGGAGGGGTGGAGAGAGGAAAATGATATGGCTGACGGATGACTTTAACAAAGATGTGGCAAGAGAGGGGCGTGTCTGAGATCACAAGCTGAATTACAGCAAGCGTGACTGGGCTATTGTGTGGCGTGATGGGTTGGTTATTCACAGCTGGGGCAGCCCAAATTGTTCTTTTATATTCTTTTATTCTGCTTTATTGAAGCCAGAGGGGCTTGGGGAATGATTAACAGACAGAACAACAAGACTGACCCACTGTCAGCCTTTCCCTCTCAATTTAGTCCCCATCTATTTATTTTCACCACTGTCTCTGTGATGCAAATGCATAGTGCTTGTCTTGCTTGGTTAACTGTGCCATCACTGCGCAGGCCCCAGAAAATTGGTTGGAATAACACAGCAGGTGCAGCACGCGTGCCAAAAACAAGAGGTTTGTTCTGATAGAAAACTTTACATTGTGGAAAATCTCTTTCTGATGTTTTTGGGAAATTCACCTTAAACGTATTTTTAAATCAAAACTAAACAAACCCTCTCTCAGATGCTCACCAGAGAGTTTACAGCACAGTGTTGTTCACATCTTACAGTAATCTTCAGTAATAATACTTTGACACATGCTCATATCACATGAAAACAAGCATTGTGGAGCCAGCCAAGTCACCCACCATGCTCCATCCTAAACCCACTCCTCCCCCTGCTCTTCGTCTCTGTTAGGCTTTTTCCATCTGGTGTCCATTTTGCAGCCCACCTCTTCTGGCCCTAAGGGGGGGGTCGGGAGCAAGATAAACCAGAGCCAGCTTAACAAAACCTCTCACAGGGCACCAGTCCCTCCTGCCACTCCATAAACCCTACTATATGGCAATTAAGGCAGCAAGATGAGTGGCTCTTTTCCAGGAACCCACTGGCCTTCCTCCACCCCTGGTACCGATGCTCTCACATCTTTCACACTGAAGCCATTAGCACGGCTAGCCCGCTGGCAAGGACTAATTGTTGCCCTCTCAGGAAATGACAGTAGGTCTAATGGTAATGCTGTCATTTAGAGGCTCCTGAGATCTGAGAGAGCTGCTTTACAATGACCAGAGGTGTTCAGGCCAGACATAGTTTTTTACCTTGTTTGTTTAGTTTCAGATGCTGACGTCTAAAACTTGAGTCGCTAACTTGAGAAGTTTAAATGACACAATTCCGAACAAAATCAAGTTGAGTCATCGTTGAGCAGTCACACTTCAAGTTTCATTTTAAGTAAAGTCTCATTTATTGTGTTTCAATCATCATGAAAGAAGCTGGACAATAGTGAGCGTGTGTGTGTGTGTGTGTGTGTGCGTGGGTGTGTGTGTGTGTGTGTGTGCGTGTGTGTGTGTGCGTGTGTGTGCGTGTGTGTGTGTGTGTGTGTGTGCGTGTGTGTGCGTGTGTGTGCGCGCGCGTGTGTGTGTGTGTGTGTGTGTGATTGCATTGTCTGTCTGATGTATGATTATTTTCAGTCTGGCAACACCTGAATGGCATCATTATGATATTACGTCATTGATAACTTAACTAGACTAGAAGACTTCAGGTATCTTTCAGGAGCTCTTATGAACACTGGAAGAGGTTTTACTTCTGTAAAAAAAAAAACAAGCCACCAATAAAGAGATTGCTTTTTAAAGTGATGTGGTGCGCAACATCCACAGTCCTGTTCTGTGCAAAATGTATTCGAATGTGGATCTGAAGAAGAGTGAGGTCTAAGCAGTCTTTATTAAAGTTGTCATCTTTCAAAGACCTTTAAAGAAAGTGAACTTTGTTTCCCTGTTGAGTTACAGAGGAAGTAAAGTGACACAAAGAGGGGATTTTGTACTAAAAATGCTGCAACTGAAGCCTTTTCTTGTCTTTTAAACCCATTTCACACAGGTGCAGGAACGTGGATTTTCTCGCACATCTTTTGGAGGGATCTGTTATAGGCCTAAATTAACAGCAGGAATAATTGCGTCAAGTAAAACATGTTTCCATGTTCATATGTGCTCCTGACTATTGTTCCAAGACCAGACTTGTGAAATTGTTGCAGTTTCTCAAGACAACAATTGAACTGCTTTAAACATACCTGATATTTAACATTTTCAGTTAGTATGTGTTAACACTGCAATATGCATTTTATGGGGAACCAAGATGGCTGTAGCATGTCTGTATTTGGGCATCCATATGACATTTTCTTAATTGGGCTTAAATGCAGTATAAGGTGATGCAGCTACTGAGCGTAGTATTTTGTAGCACATATGCATGTCCCATGCTGCTAATTAGAGAATCTATTAGGTCGGTTAAGAATGGCAATATCATCCTCAGATATAAGGATCAGAATGATGTGTTTTCAGGGGTTGAGAAGCACTACTGCATATGTGAAAAAGTGTGTCTCCAGTGGCCTTTGTGTGAAGAAACGTGAGGCACCTTGAGTCTTGAGTCAGCACCGCTTCAGTCTGAATAAGTGTGAAGTTGTGAAGTGAAGAAAGTGAGCTTACTGTGCAGACTGCTCCTCATCCATGGTTCACGCTGCAGGCTATATTGTCCCCTGTTAGCACACTCATATCCCATACCGTACTGCGAGTCAAGTTGCACTGTAGGTAATGTAGGTGTGAGATTTTGACATGGAAAAATGTGTGGAGTGAAAAAAAAAGACAGTATTTTAGATTCTGCTGCATCGATTTTTATCTTTATCTTCCATCATGAGTCTGACAGTGGAGCAATGTTTTAAAATCCACACTTTACTATGTAAAAAAAACACAAACTACAGAGAATAAATTTGATCCCTTTGAAGACCCTGCCTCCCCCCAGGCCTCATCCCCTCTGCTCCCCTGCACCCATGCATTTACACGCAGACCTAACTCTCTCTGGCACAATGCAAAGCCCATCATCTAATTAAGTCGCTGAGCATTTCACTGAGATCATTAAGAGAGTCCTGTTAAGATTTGATGCTTCATCAGTTCTCAGGCTACAAACGGTGATGTCGATCTTCTTGCATACAAATACAAAATTATTTTAGATTACATATACAAGGTAGATGTGTACAGAAAGGTCTGTTGGACTACACCAGTGTAAAAGGCAGCCTGGGCCTTTTTGGTGGAATTCTGATATAGTGTTTTCAGCTGACCAAACTGCCTCAGTTTTGTGTCATTTTGTGTTTTTATTCCATTGTGCATCCAATATGTGACAGACAACACAATTACTCCTTTTCCACTAAGCCAAAAGCAGGGCTGGTTTGGAGCCAGTACTTAATTTTGAGCCAGTTCTTTACGTTTCAACAGCAGAAGAAGTGACTGTCAGACAGGAAATCTGGTTCCATTGTGGCACCTACACTTTGGTGGTCTAAAAGCGATTTCATCAGGGGCTGGGGGCTACCAGCATGTTTGATGCCATCTAAAGGCTAAAACTAACTAAGACTATAACATTAACATCCTACGTACAGTTTTAACAAGATCAAAATCCATCGACATAATCAGTGTACATAGCAACCCCAACAACTTTTTGGACCTGAAGTGTTTGGCTGTCAGTGCTTGTTGTTGTGTTTGGCATTAGTACAGACATGAAAGTGGATAAAGATGCAGATGCACAAGTTTGCAAACTGACCCAACTTTAAACCAGCACTAGCACCAGCCCAGAACTCGCATCTAGTTTGTGTTGGTTTACACGGAGGAAAATGTCACTGTTTAAGTAAAACCTGTCTTATTCTACCAATTTGAACTGTTTCATAAGTTACGAATCATTGTCCAACCAACATCACTTTACCTACATTTTCTTCTTACCCCAACCGGTCGAGGCAGATGGCCGCCCACCATGAGCCTGGTTCTGCTGGAGGTTTCTTCCGTTAAAGGGAGTTTTTCCTCTCCACTGTTGCCTTACGTGCTTGCTCAAGTGGGACTGCTGGGTTTTCTACATTAATTTGTATATATTATATAGTGTGTAAGGTCTTAAACCTTACACTGTGAAGTGCTCTGAGATGACTTATGTTGTGAATTGGCGCTTTATAAATAAAGCTGAATTGAACTGAATTGAATTCTTCATGACTATTATGAGTTTTTTCCCTACATTCTTGATTGCTGCACTTCTTTATGAGAAGTAAGTACTCAGTCAGTTCAAACGTAAGGAATAATTTCATCACAAAATAAACCTTTCTTAAAGAAGAGGTCTTGTCAGCCTTGTAGGAATATTATCTCTTTAAACTCTAAACAAAACAAGCCCTTCTGTTTGTACATCCATTGAAAGCTCATGTGTTTGTCTACCCGAAGCCGTGACTGATTACTGTTCATTGAAAGGGACAGCCCTTTAATTAGTCAGGGGTCTCTGGGGAGCCATAACCAAGGGGGAATCTTGCCCCTCTTTATTAGCCCATTTTAATATTGACTAAGAAAAGAGCTACACGGGGTGGGGCAATTTGGTTTCCTCAGACATGACACCAGCTCCTGTGAATATGCATGCTGGGATGTGGGCTGTCGAGTGGTTGGAGGGGGGGCGGGTTATGTTATGGCGGACAGCGTGATGGATGACCCTGGTCGGGCATCATCTGGGGTCCATCACACCACAACAAAAGGGGCTGCTAGTTCCGTAGGATTTAATAAAGAGACTGCGGAAATGTAGAACAACATAATGGCAATTACAGAACAATTGTAATGAAAAGGAAATAAAGGATCAGAAGTCCAGTCCAACACATGTATAAGAAAGATATACACAAAAAGCTTGAATGTGAGGATCGAAATGAGCTGATCCCTCAGAGGGCCTGTTAGGTACAGTAGACTGCTAACACTGGTGTTTGAAAGAGAGGTAAATCTCATGCCGTAGCACATCGCCCTGAAACATTTACCAAATTACTGTAAAAACAATGCACACAGAACTCTCATCCAAAGAACAAATGATGGTTTTAGAATAAACTGTGATCATGATCATGTCTTCAAAATGAAGTCATCCCTGTCAAAGTCACCCTTGTCTCCTGTGTGAAAATTACAGATGGGCAAACCCATCACAGTGCAGACACTAATTCCTGCCAAGGGCAGACTTGATGTCTTCCAATTTCATTCCTACACCTCTTTGAAAGCTCCTTATAATTAAGAGTCAGAGTGGAAAATAACCACATTTCACTCCCCAACTATCTCTTACTTTTCTTTCTTCCCTTCTTTCTCCTTGAGTCACTTTCCATAGGTCCACCATTGTTCCCAAACTTAGCTGCTCATTTCAAAAGATGTCGAATCAAAATGGCGCATCACAGGAGCTGACTAATTACCAGAGCTGATGAGTGGGTTTTAGCCATCTTGTTTGGGAATAGAGAGATTAAAGAATTGAGAGACATATGTTGTCAAGCTACGACCTTGGAGAGACCTGAGATGCATGTTTGCCTGCTGAAGTGGCTTCAGTGCTGTATCTATCCTTGCAGAAAACTCCAGAATGCAATTACATCAGGGGATTATGTCCCTTACTCCACACTAGGATAAACCCAAATTGGCCACAGTGTGTGTTTAAGTGTATGTTTTTTGAGCATGTGGAAGTGGAAGGGGTTATTACTGGCAGCTGATCCCCTCTCGAGGCCTCTCCTCTGTTTTGGAGCTGTTTCATCATGCATGCCTGGCATCTTTTTGAGCAGCTTGGCAAACAGCGCATGTATTAAACATAGTTTGTAGATCATCGATATGCATCATTGTTAAATGAACTTTCATATTCTGTGTTGAGTGGTGACGTTCCAGCTGATGTTTATGATGTGATGTCTATTTGACTTATATAACTAATAAATAAAAACATTGTTTTCACGGCAACAGTGCAATGGTTGCCATATTTCTACATGGCACACTGACTTATTTTGTTGTACCTGTGCTAAAACTAAAGGCACCTTAAAAACAGACTTGTGTGGACACGGACATGAAAGAGACAGGATCCTAGATTTAGTCTTTTTTTTATCCAACGCAGTCTTCTTCCCTATTAAAACCTGGAATCTACTACATTAGCTTACAAACAATGTAACTCAACAACTGACTATTTAGACGTAGGTGTGTTGTGCCACAGAGGTCTGGTAAGTGTCCAGAGAATTCACCACGGGTAAATGAGCATGTTGTGGTTTCTGCAGCATTTGTCCCATCGTGCCTCCTGCTCACTCTACAGGTGTCCTCCCTCTCCTGAATCTAAATACTTCCAGTAAGTCAAAACACAGCTAACACAATCCAGAGTTTGTATGAGAAAACATCTTGTGCTCGAGCTTCCAGTGGGGGAAACCTGAGGTGACGTCAACCTACCCCCACTCTGCCCGTCTTCAGGGCCCACTTATACTAAGTTAACTGACCAGCATGGTGAACTGGGGTGAAATGAAACGAGCAATGGAAAACTGACACCAGTCAGAATCTTTGTGCTGGTGTGATGTGCTGCGCCCCAGCATGATGCCTTCCTGCATGTCGCCCATGCCTAAATCTGTGTCTAAAGGTGTGCACACATAGGCATAAGGCCACAACCCATCAAAAGATATCTTGAAAACTTCATAGAAAGAGTCTGTTATTGAGTTACAAAAAGAGAGGCTGGAATTTGATTAAATGAAATGCGCCAGACCAGGGAGATGAAAGATTTCAGCTCAGTGATTGAATCACTCCTAATGCATGTAATAGTGTCTTAACTAACCCTGTAAGTTCAGCTCTTCATATTGTGTTTGATTAGTAATTTCACTTGGAAAACATTTGAATGAAACAAGACTTTCCACCCTTTATTAATCTCAGTGAAGCTGGGAGGAAAGGTGCTCTCCCTCATTCTCTTTCCCTCCTCCGAGCCACAGAGGGTCACATGTGCAGCAGCGATTGAGGGGCATTAGTGCTCCACGGTAATCAAAGCCAGAGGATAGAGAGGGAGGGAAGCGGGGATATAAAGGGACTCGGTTGGGCGCCGGAGCAGCCCCCTCTGCACCCAGTGCCTTTTAATTAGGCTCGCAGCAGGGACGCTGCACCAACACACACGCTGCTTATCACTCACACACAGATGCATGCACGTTCTCACAGAAACTGACAGACGCACGCCTTTTTCTGCTTCATTATTCCAGATATATGTGTCAGTGCCATTCTCTGTTCAGTCCGGGCTTTTGGGTGTGTACTCTCCCAGCAGTTGTCAGGGGAGTAAAGAGTTTGGGTTGTGATGTTCTGTGACCCTTTTTTCTCAGGTAATCCTGCTATGTCATGGATTTTTTATTTTGTCTAACAAAGGGATTATAGGTGTCATATATGTTCAGGGACATCAATTAATAGCCTCTAAGGTGCCGCAAAGTCTCAGTGGCTCCAAAATATATAAATCCACATGGAGACGTGATGGTTCACATAATGTGTTGTCAGTTTTATAAGGTACTACGTAGCCACACAATATTGTTCAAATAATTACATACTGGTGAGCATCATATCAAAATGTATTACTAGAAGTGCCTGATTTATGCTTGGTGAACACAGAATTCCTGAAATACTAAAGGAGAAACTTCAGTATCTTAGCTCATTAGATTTATTGACTTGATCAATGTTTTTTGAAACAGAGGCACTGAAACGCAGATCACCATCTGCCTTGGCTGCTCTGTTTGCTGACATTTGGCCAGTGACCTTTAACCTTGCATGACATCAAAAGTCGTCCCGGTACAACAGTATCAATATAAACCCTTAACAAGTAAAGACATTAAAACTGGCAGGACAGAGATGGATCCAAAAGAAAGGAGCATAGCATAGCAAACATAGCGTTTTTACATGCGAGCCACATGGTGAATTACTATGCATTAGAAAGTCTTGGCTACATGAAGGTCAAAAACGATGCAGTTTTATCCACATTAAGAAGGGATTTTATATTAACATCAAGGATATCATCAGAATGTTTTTTTTACCTGGTGTCATTTGGGGGGTCTTAGGGGAATATGAATTTTGAATGTAGCCTGTTTAACAACATTTGCTCATCTTTGTATGCATAACACTGAGATCCAGTCAGTAATTGTTCCTCTTTGCACTCGGTGCAGAATTGGTCTCTGAGCTGTTTAAACCTGTTAATATATTGATTGTTTATGTAATCGATTTAATTTTCATGTCCTTTCTCTATATTTTGGCAGCTCAGTGAAATGACATAATAAAACAAGAGTAAATTACATTACGGTAGATGTTAGTTCCTAAAGCCTGAGGGTAGTGACATTGTGTTGAAGGACTATCCAGTGACTACACCTCAGTGTTCATACAGCACAGCAACACATATGAGATGTAGGAGACAGCAGCAAGAAACAATGGACTGGAGACTTTCTGCTGTCTCCATGGCACCAGGCTTCTGTCCTGTCCAGCACCATCACAAGCCGATGAGAACATCCCTCACAATGGGAGTGACTGATTGAAATATTGATTAAAAATATGAATTTTACACTGTATTCACTATAAAGTTATACAGTTAACAGAGTTTTGTATTTGTGTAGATAGTCCTGTTTTACTAATATCATATGTAGCAAGTGACATAAAGAGCAATACTACTACACAAGTAGCAACAGTGATGTGTACTCGCCATTATGTCGAGGAGTGCTCGCTGGCTGGTCATGTGACACGAGATCACTATTCCCAAGCTTTAGGAACTAAGATCTACTATTACATTACTGCCGGCACAAAATCAGTCAAAGAGGTGTCATTTACTTGCATCTGTCATATATTACAACCTCTAAAGTATCTGTCCTTACAACTTTTATTTCAGCTATTCCACCACTATTTCAGTTGAAAACACTTATGATTTATTCTTTATGATGTATTCATTATTATATAGGGTTAGGGTGAGTCTTCTCCTTATAGCCAGAGTTACTGCACATTATCTACCTAAAACTACTCAAGTTGTTACAATACTTGCACTATTCTGGATGCCAACATCTAGAGCCAAGTTTAAACTATTTCTATCCCCCAGCCCCGATGTTCATGTTTAATTAACTCTGTTGTAACACAACAAATATTCTTTGATTAAACTTTAAACTAATTTTGTGGATCAGTTGTTGGAGCAGCTGTCTCTATGAACCTCAGGGTCAGTGGTTTGAGTCCTGGTTCTTCCTGGCTACATGTCAAGGTGTCCTTGGAAAAAACACAGAAACACTGTAGTCGAAGATAACATGTACTGTTATCTTCAAGGGGATCAATAAAGTCATTATTCTTTTTTTATTGTATTTTTATTAAAAGAAAAATTATTAGTAAAATGTTATTTCACAAAGTCTGACCTAAAGGATAAGACAACTTTGCAGTCATTTTAAACATCAGTGATAACACCTCCAGGTTCATAATTTCCTGAAATGTATCCAATGTATCTGAGCATCAGCTGTCCACCTTCAAAGTGTGTTCAGACAGAAATCAACTCAAAGTCTCACTGGGCATCTTTCATTTGAAAACGATCGCGGTTGTCTTTGTCACAGTTTGTGACAACCCGGATAAATTTGTCTTAATTGTTGACTTTTTGTGCATTCGTCCAGCTCTGAAAGTTCATTTTGTGTGAACTCTCAGTCACAGAGGAGTCATTCAGCTGCATTTAACAATCACACACTTTACCAAAAGCTGAAGTGTAACAGCTGAGCCATAGCCTCCCAACTCTTTCCAGGGAGGCTCTAATAGAGAAATAGTGAGGAATTACAGTCCTGTAAAATAAAGCGTTAGCTGTTTATATGTTAAACTTTTTCCCATCTTCCATTCTGTGCAGTACACAGTGAGAGCTGGCCACACTGGTCAGGTCAGCTGTAGAGGCTAATGGTGTATTGAGCTGTGGACAAGCCGTGGGTCAACAGGCCCTGGTGGTTCAGCTGCTCTCCACCTGGGGTCCAGCGATGATAAGGTTGGGCTGTGGGTGGCAGATCTCAGCACTCCTCTCCACCATGAAGAGGTACATCCATCCCTCATCAAGTCTATCTGTCCAGGCCTCCATCACCTCATGAATCAGCACCCCCACATCACTGAGGGATGGCTGAGGGATCAGGAGACAGCAATGACCATTAACAGTCCTTCATTCATTCATGTCAACTGTTCTCCTTTGTCTTTTCGCTGATGCCTGACATTTGGGGAACTGCAAACCAAGCCAGTCCTCCTCATGCTGCTCACTGCAGGAACGCCTAATGGGGAGTTTTAATGTGTGCATAAAGCTCCCTATGAAATCAGGTACATCTGTTTGCTGTGGTAACTCTGCATAAAATATCACAAAGTATGTTGTCTGGCAATAAAAATCAAACACCTTGAACAAAGCAGCACATTTCGATTGTGATTTATGAATTTCCATTGTGATGACATGGCAAACTATATCATCACCAACCAATTATTTGCTTCTTGATTTAACATTCATGAGATGTTAATGAGCTGAGAAATGGCCTTAATTCAAAAAGCTGCATATGATATTTAGATTTAATTTGGTAATTGTACCCAGCTGCTGACCATTTTGGACGACAAAGAAAAAAATCAGCTGCACCAAATTGCTTCACAAACAATGCAACATCTGCATTAACGGCTGACTTTGAAATAGCTGGTGGAGATTCTTTTTGGTACTTTCTGATGAACAACAAACTCAACACAGATCATGTGGTAACTCACAAACAAGGAGGCATGAGCCGTGAATTTAAACCCAATTCACATGAGGCCCACCTAAAAAAATGTGGATGGATTAGCTTTGAAGTCTACAGGAGACAAAGGGCAGCTCTACACTCAAGTGTCCTGTGCTGTCACTCCCCTTCCTTCTTCTTAAGTGCTTGAACTTGGATTCCCTCACTTCCCTCACACTCTCTTGAGGGGCAGGGAGGCGTGACATGACTTTGGCCCTGACCCTGAGCCCTACCTGAATGTTTTGTTTGCAGCGGGTGGAGATCAGATGTTTTTGGTCATTACACCGCCTCTCATTAGGCCTCCCGTCTCCTCCAAATAAACCTAATGAGACAGTGTTTAATGTCCTGAGCCCCTCCCTGCACTTGATATAAGGAGGGTGTGTGTGTTAGGGCGCGTTGAGCCAAATTATCTCGACGTCTCGTTCAGTGAGGACACCTGGACCCCTTGTCGCTTGAGGGAGGTTAGCTCAGGGGTAGGGGAATCCACTGGGAGGGGGGCAAGGGTGGGCCCAGCTGGAGGAAGTTAAAGAGCTAAATGCTGATTGGGATGGCTTGGATGAGAGAGGCTTTGAGTTTCAGTCCGTGGGGGATTCCTAGGGTTCTTTTGTTTGAAGACATGTGGGAGAATCCAACATAACTGTCCTGTGGAAAATTCCAGAGTTGGAGTGAATGCATTTATTTGGGGTTTGTGAATGTTTAGCAGTTTAGTACAGATGCATGAATGAAAGATCTTAGCTAAATGTGATTACTAAAAACTATAAAAAATAATGTTTCTGATACAATATACAACTAATGGGAATCAAGCTATAGCATGATGCTGAAATCAATCCACACGTGGTGTCAAATCCTGACGCTCAGTTAAAGTCTTAAATCCATGGTCGAAACCCAGCACCAGTCTGTGACACACAGGGTTTGACTGTTTCTGACTGGTCTGACTGGTAGAAGTAAATCTCTGCTCTATCGTCAGTGCTCTTCTGTGAGTCTATGTCACTGGAGGCTTTAAGATATGCAGTATATCTGCACTAGAAGAATATTCATAAACAATTACAGGGTAACTTTAAGCGTTTTATCGAAAACACAAATCAACAACTTCAATACTTGATTAAGTCTTTTCTTTAGCCATGTTACAGGAGGGCAGAGCTGGTGTGCTGGAGGACATTCATGGTCTCTACAAGATGAATCCTACTGACTTCTGTGGCTTCCACTTTGTCTCTGGCATCACTAGAAAGATGATATTTGTGGTCTTTAATGATGCATATTGATTATTAACAATTATATTCTAACAGATATCTGAAGTATGACGTCCAAACCTATTGCCCTGATTGAGCTTATGACCACTGGCAGATCAACTTTTTCACCTATCCGGACAAATATTGTGATAATTACTGCAAAAGTTGGTATAATATTTTATGATTTCGGTGAAATATCTCAAAAACTGCCACCGGGGCTGCCACAAGAAATTATTTGGTGAGCCCTTAACTTTTGTTCAATACTTTGGTTTATAACCAATTACCAGCAAAGCTAATTATAGGAATGTCATATCACTTCAAAGAGACGGTGGGGAATAACTTACAGCAGGTCCCTGACTACTGGGAGGTTGTAATTCATGGTCAGCACATCAAACCTCCAGACTTGTCAGGCAAAAATGCCAAAAGATGGTTCAGTCTTCTCCAAGCTCTATAGTTCAGCAAAGCACTCAACTACTTCAACTGCCTTCTGTCATTTTTGACAGACTTCTGAGTCCTTTCTGAAGTCCCAGAGTGATTTCCCCATCTGCTAGGCAGGCAGGGGAGACATGATTTCCACAATGCTCTTTTTTCAGCATGGTGTGCTTAAGATGACTATGTCTACTGCAATCAGTATCAAAGAAGCAGTCCACATAACGGTCATTTCACACCTATCTTGTAATGAGAGCTCTCAGTCGGCGCACTGTGATGATGGGAGTGAGATGACACTGAAATTGTTGGAGGGTGTGAAAAGCCTTCACTAAAAACTGATGGCTCATTTTCAAAAACTACATGACTCTCAGCCGTGGCAAAAACTTTAAAAGACTGAATATGATTTAGCAATTATTTTATATTACTGCATAAGCAATTTTTTTGTTGCTGCTTTTAGCACCATTTAAATGCCAGATGAATGTTTAATGTGATGATACAAGAGCAGACTGAGCTGCAAGGCAAACAAAGCTTACAGATGATGCTGGCGTAAGTTCACCTGGGTGGATCAATCGATTGATCAGTTACTCAATAAGTCAAATCCACTTTACAGACAATTAAGGACATTTTGTCCAATTCCAATTCCAATACCACACTGCATCCGTGGAAGGTGTACATTCTGGAATCACAGTCTGACATAACATGCTGATTAACCATCAAGTGCATTTTGTGCTGAATTTTTACAGATGCATTGAATTGCAAAACGATCTGAAAACAGAATGATTAGTGTAGGTGTCCAACCACATGAATATTACACTTCAGTACAATGTTAATCAGGCCTTGTTGGGCAGCCGCAGCCTAGAAGTCTTTCTACAAACCACATTTCCGGAAAAGTTGGGACTTTTTATAAAATGTGATGCCTCTGTCCTAACTTCTGTGGGTGTGTTACAGGCATCAAATTCCAGATGGCTTTGTTTTTGTACATCAAAATATTTTAGTATGTCTTAGAATAGGCTGTTGTGCCCAGTGCTATGTCTGTCAGATGACTTCTACCATTGTAAATGGTGCAGGTGCACCTATGGATCATCTGATGGGTGAAAACACCATTAAATTTAAGCTGACAGGCCACACTTTAACTTCATAATCATCGTGTCACTTCACACATGCAAAGTAATGAGTTTGGAGCCATAAGTAGGACTGCACTCAGATACGCTTAAATGAAAACACTTCAGGGCATTCCTGGCACTGTCATTAATACTGAGGCTCATGGGTAACAGATGCGGCCCAATCAAAGATGAGCATGGAGACAAAAATAAATCCATCACCCAGCTGAAGGGGGAAATTAATCTTACAGCCTTCAGCAATACAAAGGTTGATTTTTAGACCTTTCCTCATATAAGCCGAGGTTCTAACTTATGAAAAGGAAAATATTAAAATAACGTTCTTTACCTGCAAGCCAAATAGCTATTACAATCATATTGTTTTAGCTCAGTGACACTGCAGTGATGAGGAAAATTGCAATCACAGGACACTTAAAAAAACTCCATTCAGAAAAACATGAATTTGTTGTATTTCACACCCTTCCTCCATCTCTGTCTAATCCAACTCTCTTAGCAATCACTCACAGTTTATAAAACTGAGTTGTCCCTATGATAAAAAGACCATGACTATGATCATGACCATTCTCTAATTATAGAAAAGCTATTTTCAACCTTCAAATTCATGAGGTGTCAGCAAAGCTGGTGGCAAAGAAAGGTGAACGTAGTGTCCTGAGTATGTGCAAATACAGTCCCATCTCATTAACTTTAAGTTATGTCTGTACATGTCCCTTGGTGGTACATGGATTAACACAGATCCCACTATTTTGTTCAGAATATTAAAACACAAATGAGGCCACAAAAGACTTGACCTTACTGCTATTGGATGTGCCAGTGAGAAATCCAAGTGAGACACACTTTGTCTTGCATTCACAGCATTTCTCATTGAGATCACAGCTAATTGAAGCAAGTAACGGCACACCAATAAGGCATAACAATCACGTGACTTGTTTTTATTATTTTAATTACAATGCGCATAATGTCATATTTAAACAAAAATCAATATGCAGGTTGATATCATATCACAGCATTATTGCTTCAGCTTCATGTAATCAAATCTGTGCATCCAAAATAAAGTACAAGAAAGCGTGAGAGTCGATATTACGATATTATATATAATATATATATTATATATATACGTATATAAAACATGTTCACACTGTCTGTGGCCCTAATAGACATTGGTTACTGTTGAAGATTTAAGGGTGAAGTGGGGTTCAGGAGGTAGAGCAGGGCTGTCCACTAACTGCAGGGTTGGTGGTTTGATCACACATAGCCACATGTCAAAGTGTCCTTGGCCAAAACAGTGAACCCTAAGATGCCACTGGTGTGTACAAGTGTAACTTGTAAGTTGCGTTAGATAAAAGCAAGTTGTGTATGTGTGGACTGAGGAATAGTCAACTCATACAGTATACTTATGTATTTTTTTAATGTAGCCTTTTCTACTGGCCTTTTGTCCACATGCAAACTACATTTAAGGTCACTGAAAATATTCTTTATGATTTTAAAACAGAGAAAACTTTTGAGTTGTTGTTTGTTTAGATGTGATTTTGTGGAATAGCAGACGTAGCCAAACCAGTGTCACTAACCAGACTTTTTACATACTAACACTGTTGGCACTACACCATAAAATACAGAGAATGTGAAGCTGGTGTCACACCCAGTTGAATTTCTATTGCATGAATAGGTCAAAGTGTAAGAACCGTGCACCAAATGGACATCAAAGAACCAGAGGCAACTGAGTCCGACTGTTGCGTCACCTCACGCCGCCAGTGCCTGGGCCAAATCATGGCATCAGGAAATAAATCTCTATACCAGTAGGTGGTGTAGTCTATATTTGTCATTCAAAGCGAGAGCAGAGAGAGAACTAGAACTGCAAAGATACACAAACAGTAAACAAAGCAGCACTTGGCAGCGTTTGCTACCTGTTACTCACACCACTCTCATTCACCACAGACAGTTTCTAATTAAGAATATGGCAGATAAGAAGAAAGAAACAGCACTGGAATCCATTTCTCTTCTCACGCTGTGATTCACTAAGTTGAACAGCCAATCAGAAAGAAGTCTCTCTGACTCTCTGGTCTGCTGAAAAGCTGACAACTTTCCAGACATACTGCAAAAAACTAGGTCGATGACAACCCAGTGTCAAACCATTGTCTTTGTGTGTCACGGCCCTAAGATGTTCGAACTATTCAGTTGGAAGAGATGATGAAAATAGAAATACAGAGAAAAGTCAGAGGGTAACTGATGAATTTCAGAACCTTGTTTTGTGCCAAATTGTGTAGTAAACATAAAGATATTTCACTAAAATAATCAAAGCTATTACCAGCTGGTGGTGCTACAAGAAACATAACATAATCAGTCAGTGGAATCCAGCCCGTGGATTCCACTCCATTGTCAAAGGTTTAGGGATTTATCCTCTGGAGTCTGTGAATGTCTGAACAAATTCTATGGCAATCAATCCAATATTTGTTGAGATGTCCCAATTTGCACCTTATACATTTATGATCTGGACACGGAGTCAGACTGCTAGTGTGGCTAAGGCTGCATAAATTCATGAACAGCTGTTTGTTTCTTTACTGACATTACTAAGATAGATTCAGCCATAGATTTGTAAAAACTTTGTTACATTTGTTTGTTTTTTCCAGTTGAGTTGTTGCCAAAAAGAATAAATAGATAATATCACTAATGACTATGATTATTTTATTTCAATTAAATTAAATTCAACTTTATTTATATAGCGCCAATGCACAACATAAGTCATCTCAAGGCACTTTACAGTGTAAGGTTTAAGACCTTACACATTATATAAATATATACAGAATA
>JAUYWH010000006.1:1818554-1831312 GCA_034779795.1 Ctenopoma multispine
ATGTGATCGTGTTAAAACAGTGATAAGTGATCATGTTAAAACACAGTGATAAGTGATCATGTTAAAACACAGTGATAAGTGAACATGTTAAAACACAGTGATAAGTGATCGTGTTAAAACACAGTGATATGTGATCGTGTTAAAACACAGTGATAAGTGAACATGTTAAAACACAGTGATATGTGATCATGTTAAAACACAGTGATAAGTGAACATGTTAAAACACAGGGAAATGTGATCATGTTAAAACTGTGTCAGTGATCATGTCACTGACACTGGTGAATCATTTCTCAAGCAGCCACATATTGTTTTTCAGTACCTGTCCAATATAAATACACTGGATCAAAGCTGCTCTTTCACATTTCTTTGCATTCACAGAGCTAAGGTAGCTCTTTTTTTTAAAGATCTTTCTTTCCTGGAACATTTTAGCCAGAGTAAACCATTGTAACTGGTCATCATGTAATTTGCTATAAAATTTAAACGTGTATATAAAAAAAGGACCATCACCATTATCTGTTTCCCACAACAATCGCCCACACAGAGTTTTAGGTCATCCATGTTTTTAAAGACCCCAGACCCTAACAAACATAACAGTCGAGGTCTGAACCAAATTGAACATGGATTTAATTTTAGAGGATTATTACACCCCGTGTTAAGTGTCTCTAAAAAGATTAAAATAAAATACCAGTAAGTCTCATATTCATACAGTCTGTGTGGAATGTGAATGTTGAACAGTCAGTGTCTAGATAAAGATAACAATTCAGGGTATATGTCTTAGATAAAACTGTAATATTGGAAAAACAGCTGAGCTCTGTACCGATGGATGCCCCCCAAAAAATCCAGCCTTTTTTCGCTGTGACTTTCTGTTGTAGAAAGTGTGCTAACCTTTTCTAAAACAATAGAGCCTTTTAGAGGCGACGTCGTCAAAAAAGTGCCCACGCTAAGGCATCTGCTAATCATACTAGAACTGCAACGTTACATTGATAATTGATTAATTAATTGATAACTAGCTAACAAGCTGACAATGCAAAATAATAGTTCCTCTGCTGTGCAGGTACAATTATTTTAGACATAGTTTTCACGTTTGTTGATTATAACGCACTTCAAAATGATCTTGTGTCCTTGTTTTGAAGTAGGAAGGATCTCTGCTTTCAAAGCACAACTGGTATTTGATGTTCTATACACATATAAATTTATTGTTCACATAGGTGTCGGGCCACTGAATATTGCTCAACTTACTGACAACTTCTACTCACTGAGTAACAGCACATGGATCTAGAAGTCAGTTGCCATTTACTGAAGTCAATTTATTTACAGTGGATAATGCCTTTCATAGCACGACAGAATGGTTTGTTCCACCATATTTCTGTTGCCATAATGTGTGAACAGCTCACTTACATCATCACTGTTTCCAAACTGTAAAAGGGTATAGACAGGTTTGGTAATCTGACCCCTGCTGAAACAGGTGAGTTAGACAAAAACAGTTTAGCTCTCATGTCCATTCAAATGGCTCTGATGACTCTCATCATTCTCATCTCATGAGACAAGTGTTGTTTTGAACGTGAGCAGTTTAAAAGAAGTACATTCCCTGAGACCATTTGATGTGTCTTGGGTACACTTGCACTTTTCTTTGCCATTGACATTATTTCTAGTATTTTTACATATTACATATGTTGTTTGACACTTTAAGATAAATTGTTTTCAGATTATCTTATACATTTATTAATCTTTTTAAAGTCAGAACTTTAGAAATACTTACATTTAAAGAAACAACAATGTTTTGTTATCACATGTGGTGAATCAGTTACAATATTATATATGTTATTATATCCAGAACAAAAGTCGATTTCCCACAGTAAATCAAAAAGACATCTATTTCACAATATCAGAATCTTGTTTACTACAAGTTCAGTGTCATCTTTAACAGCCTGGAAGCTACCAGAAATTGATGTTATGAAGTTAGAAGTTTCAGATTCAGACTAAATACTGGAACTCAATTGTAGGCTTACCTTCAGAAGCACAGAAGTGGCATTATCCTCTTGTTTTGATGCAAGTGGGATTGGTTGACGTCACAAAGAAGAATTGTGAATAATTTGAAACTTCATCTGAAAACATCAGCCAGGAATAGAAAGCTTGGCTGGGAACAAATCTCTAAGCAAGGTGGTGAGCTGAAGTGTTCCACCAAAACAAAATGGCTTAACGTTAAAAAAGTAAAAAATTGTGGCCATAACAAATCCAGATTTTAATTCAATAGAATATTTGTAGACAGATTCACGCACAGACTTACACAAACTTGACTCGGTTGCTCAAGTTCGGTCAGGAGTAGTGGGCCGGGTGTACTGTGCTAAGCTGGTGGAGAGAGCTTAGCACAGCAGAGAATTTAATAAATAAAAGCTGAAATTGAAAATGTTCTACCATTATTCTGAAATTATCAAAATAGTTCAGCTAGTCTAACCACTTTAAACAAGGGAATACGTAGAAATGAAATGTGCCAAATTGTTTCAGATTTAGCCAAGGTGTATGTACATTTCTGACTTCTGTATATTCTTATGTATTCATGCCAGTCTGTATACACTAGCTAACCACATATTTCAGAATAAAGGCCTACCACTGCTTTCTAACACGTATTTATAGTGCAGCACAACCTCCTGAGTAGCAGCAACAGTTTTCTCTCTCCCCTGTTTGTGATCTTTTCACCATACTGTAGAACTGCTGTTGCTGCAGCAACAGCTGAGTAATAATTTTTAGTTTCCTCACTGTTGCCAACATAAAATCACTGAGTTATACTTCCATCACACACAGACACTGCGGCGCTGCTACAGCCGCGTGAAGGAGCATGGGATCGGCAAGAGAAAGAGCAGCTACACCATAGAGCAGCTGGAGAAGGTGTTTGGTCAGGGAGGCTGGGACTCCCAGAGCTGCGCCCCGGTTCTCATCAACAGCAGTGGGCTGTACCAGGAGATGGAGTCCGATGGCAGCACCCTGGAAGACTTCTCCCAGGAAGACTGGTGCAACCAAGTGTTGGACTCGGCTTTCCAGGAGGGAGACATGGAGACTGGTGGGTGGTGGTCGCAAGCGATAAATGTCACAAGAATGTGACGTGAAAGTGGGTTTGAACTAATATTTTTGCTTGTTTTTTTTTCCTCCTCTTTAGAAGAAATCCAGGTGCCTAAAAACAGAGCTCTACAGATTCAAGCAGAGCTGACAGAACAAACACAGTAGGTGAACTGAAACAAAGGCTGACTTCACTTTGTAAACTGAACATGTTTGATATTAGGCTTTGTGTTATAAGTCATGAATTAGCTTGATCACTGTTGAAAGGACAACACGACAGATGTAATATGTCTGACATTACCCTGAATGAGACTGACAGGACTTTAACATGTGCCTGTTCAAACCGATCCAACCAGATAAAAATGGTCCTAGATTTAAGAATCACAAATTCATTTCCTCAGAGAAAAGCTGTGTCTGTGTGCAGTATTGTCTGCTTCCGTGTCTGTTTGAAATATTTAGTCACCCAGACCAGAATCTTTTAAATCCTGCTTCGGGGGTTTTCAGGAATCTTTATTTACCTTAGTCCCGATATACTGTGTCTAAACGAAGAAAGTACATATACTGATTTATCATTAAAAAATATATGATTTTATTTCTTTACTGTACATATTATTTATCATAAAAATAATATAATTTTAATAAAGAATATCATTGGCTCTTTGTTTTACCTGGCGAGTCGCAGCTTGTTTAACACTTGTCCATGTGTCCTGGGCTCTCTGCAGAAAAAGGGACATGATGCAGACCGTGATGCGCATCCTGGAGTCAGTGCAGTTGAAGTGGGAGCACTTCCAGACATGGACGGAGTTCTCGCGGCTGCATCTCTCCAACAAACTGGCCATTTTCGGCGTGGGCTACAACACGCGCTGGCGCGAGGACGTGCGCTACCACTACGCTGAAATCAGCTCGCAGGTGCCACTGGGCAAGAGACTCCGTGAGTACTTCAACCCAGAAAAGCCTGAGGGCCGCATTATCATGACCAAAGTTCAGAAGATGAACTGGAAGAATGTCTATTACAAATTCCTGGACATTACCATCAGTGAGGCGCGCTGCCTGGAGCTACATATGGAGGTAGATTGGGTCCCTGTAGCCCAGTCCAGAGCAGCGGGTGGCAGCAGCAAATGCACATTCCACTACCTCCTTCCTGGGGAGATCCCCAAGGCTTATGGACTCTACGCTATTGGCTATGAAGCCGTCTCATCCTGCAACATCACCACACCTCAAGATGGTAGTGAAAACGATAGCTTACCTCAGTGCAAGCCGGAAAATGGGGCTCAAAGTCAGGATGATGAAGGAGAAGAACATGGTGGACAGGGCAGCAGGACTGGGGCTAAGGTCACTTACTGCTACCTGGGCATAGCTGAGGACAGGACCATACAGCAGTGTCTCTTCCAGCACTTTCAGGGTTCTAGCAAACACCACGTTCATGGTGAGTCCTCCGCTGTGACGTGTTTCTTGCAGGAGAACTGCTGCCACGGCCTCACGAGTCAGGGGGGCGAAGACTCGTCTCAACACAACGCCATTTACATCAAATTCATCGAGGTAGAGCTGGACTTCCTCTCAGCAGGCTCCCTGCTGGAGTGCCTCGAAACCGCTGTGGGTTACCCCTTGAAGTACAACAACAAAGAAGCATAACTCCACTACAGCATATAAAGATTTAAATTATTGTTACAGCACAAAAGGCAACGTGAACGGTGACCAATTCTGTTACAAAGCTTGGATGTGTGCAAGAGTCTGCTAAAGTGTTCTGCCTTGTCAGCTCAAAAACATTTTTCATTAGAAACTTATTACGTAAACAATGGCAACACACATTATGGCAAAGATATTGTGTGTAAACAGTAGCTTAAGTATTTCAGAGCTGCAGCATCCAAGAAGTATGTACTTAAGATTTTAGATTGATGTGCACTACGAAGGTTTCTGCTGCTTGTTTAGTGTAGATAAATACTGCCTCATCAGGGAACGTGGGGTTGGCTAGGTGACTACTGCAGTATGCATCTGTCTACCTCAGTAGGATGTAGCAAACAAGGCAGCGAAGGGACCATAGTGTGTATTCATTCTTATTTAAACTGCCTTTATGTTAACTGTCGAGGTCTGGACCTGAGCTCACGAAGCGTCTGAGAACGATGGCTGATTTCATGTGTGACTGCTCTGCAGCTAGAGGTGCTTCAAAGCAAATAAGGAACAAAAAGAGTCGGTACTGGCCTATGTGGATGGCTGGTTATCCAAAAGTGTGACCATTGGTATTCACTCAGTATCAACCAAACACCAACAGCATTGTAAATAAAGACTCATGTAAACAGTGCTCACACAGTTTATGACTGAGCCCGAATGGAAAAGCTATTAACTTCAACAAGCTGTATCAAGTTGAATTTAATCTAAATGTGTTACGTAAACATCAGCACACCAATGCATCCAAATGAAGCACATTTTTTGATGTGTCTTGGTTCCTGTGTTTCGCACTCTGGCTCCACAGTGGTGGTAACTCCAGTGCTCATTCAGATGCTGGTGGTATTCAGAGGTTTGCTAGTACACAACGCTGAGTGTTGTCTTTGCTATTCTCAAATAGTGTCACATCAGAGAAGACGTTCATTATGATGTTTATGTGTTTTGATTCGATTGATCAGGATGATCACTGCAGGGACTTTGGAGCATCTCTAGCTGCAGCCTATGATCAATTTATACTGTAGCTTTGTTGACCTGCTCAGATACTTGTAGTTCAAATGCAGCAGTGTTGCAGGTAACACATGCTCTATGAAGCGGGTGTTTCAGGTATAAGAGCACTAATGTACGACTTCTAGTCAGGTGGCAACTATAAGCTGCAGTGGTTAAACTCACTTTTAACCAATAATCAAACTGAATCCTTTATAAACATTATTGCTCAGTTATGTGCAATGTGCCAGGACAAGAGTGATCAGAGAAGAATAAAAAAATGGCAAAGTCCGTACTGAATTTATGTAAATGAAATCTACCATATATATCTATAATATATATATATATATATTTAAGAATATTGATGTTCTTGAGCATTCCAGCTTTTGCAAACTTGCAATGTTCATTTGTTTGGGTATACAGTATATGAATAGAAATCTATTTTCTATTTGATTGGTTGACACCATGTGCTATGTGATTGTTTTGAAGTCACTGTCTCGTATGTTTACATGTTTGAAAATCAATAAATGGGGCGCTCGCTGTCACTTGCCACACGGTGAACGTGGGCTTATGTGTATTTGTTTGAGCAGGGGCTTGGGTTTTCGTGTTGTGTCCTTTATTTACTTTTTACACAGCGTCCAAACCTTTTTGGAAACTTGGCCTAACTGCAGAGAGAGAGACGAGCTGAAGACGAGTTCAGCTGAAGGACTGTGTGAACATAAAGGCCACTTTGGTGAATTTGTCCAGTAGTTTAATTCATCACCAAATAACTGCAAAACTGTTCCCATCAGCCTCTGCTCTACATGTCCTTAGTGCTAATTAGAAAACAAGGTAACAAGCTGAAGATTAGCACTGTGTGTCATGAGCATAGCTTTACAGAAGCACCAGCATGTCAGCAGACTACTCGAGTCTTGATTTTACTTGCTGAATGACTTGATGAATGAGGACTGGGAGGATGCTATACGTCTATGTGTCCAGTAGATGGCGCCAAATGACCACAGCTGAAGATTCCCAACATGTGCTGGAGAAATAACTAATTTCTTTATGCCACTGAAAAATAAAATCAGTTGGAACCAGTAGTGAAATGCATTACTGTCTGACGGTGGTAGTAGAAATAATCCATCTGACTTTTTGCCATTCATTACTTATGTGTATGTATAGTGGAGTCTGATGTCTGTGATCATATGAATAATCTCATTTGTCATGGATATAAATAATGCATTTATAAAATGTAGAACCACAGTTATAAAGAATCTTTACATACAAAGACATGAACTGATGCCAAATGAAAGAAAACCTGAACAGATCAAAGCGTCTTCTGCATCTTGTGTGTGTGCATGAGGAAGGTGTGTGCCTGCATCAGTATCTAGGCCAATGATGAAAACCACTAGCATAAGCCATAAGCCAGCGATACTGTGCAAGTTTGTGTAGGTTTTGCGTATCTACCCTATAGAGCATAATCTGATAATCTGGTCATGAAGTCAATCCAGTCTCATACTGAGGTGCTCATTGTTTTCAAATCTGCTTTATTCTTATATTGAAGCAGTAACACACTTAAAAAAGTAACTGTAGCAGAGTTCCATCTTCCCGTGCAATCAAAGAACTACAACGAAAGAAAGAACATCTCTGTAATATAATCCCTGAGTATATTTGGCCTCCAGGTGTCAGGTTTGCTCACCGTTTGAGCAGACTTTGCTATTGTCTGTTTGGATTACAGCAGTCTGATCTCCAGAAGCCAGTATTAGCCTCTCCTGCCCTGCTCAAATGATTTGTGCACCAAAATAAAAACAAGCCTGTTTTGACAGCTTTTCTTTTTTTTTTTTTTTTCCCTGAACGCTGCAGATTTCAGCTGGAGGCCCAGATGTAATTTACAACAACACGACCAAATCTCATCCCGTGAGGATCGGACCCTGCTTCTTTTGATTCAATCAGAGAAATAACCCTCGCTCACCTCTCGTAATTGAGCAGTCCTCCCGCATTAGCCTCACCCCTCTGTTGCTGAGGCAACTCTGCAACTTTACAAGATGAAATAAAGAGGACTTGACCACCTTTTGAGAGCAGGGGTCAGTCCATATTTTTACAATGAGGGGGTGAGGTGGTGGTGATGTGCGTGTGTGTGTGGGGGTGTTGAGCTCACCTTGGGAATTCACGTCAAGCTGAGTCCAGTCTGTTTGTCTGCTTTCTGGCCCACACCTCTTCACGCATCACGGCACAGGAGCTGAGGATTTTCAGGGGAAGACTGGGAGACTGGACGGAGCTTTGGTTGCATGGGTTTCAAAACGGGCTTATTGTTGGAGAATGTTTTAGATACGTCTCCCTGGAATTTTACTAAACCCCTTTTCATTATTTATTGATTTATTTCTTTTGGTAGACGTGCTGACACGACAGGTCAGCATCAAGACATTTCAGCGAGGGACGGAGCTCATGGGGCCTGAGGAAATAATTTTAGACACAAGCATGCCGGTGATAACCAGGAAAGTTATCTAAAGAACACTCGGAAGGAATTTCTTTAAATTGTCACCTGGGGTCAGGGATGAACTGATTAGATCAAAGGTCAACGGTCATACCTCATGCATATCCCATTCCAGTTAATGTAAGATCTCAGAAACACCCCGTAAGAATTTTATTACATCTGGCACGAACATCCACTTGCGCTCGTATAAACGTATTAGAATATGAGTCTGGACAGACGTGTGTGTAAACTGTGATGTCACTGGTTGGTGGAGGCAAACAACCACGATGCCGTAATTCTAGGTAGAAATAAAATAGGTGCACAGTGAATTTCATCACTAATGTTACTGGATTTTGTAAACTATTCCTTCCACGGTGACTATGTGTGATCCGCTGGGGCATTTTTCCCCCCACTTTTAGGATTCGACACATTTGCACCTGAGATCCTTGTGAACCAATGTGAACATTTTTCTCATTTTAGGTAATGAGAATATGTGTATGTTTTATGTGTGTGAAGCTTAAGAAGTGGAAGCAGACGTATTCAAAAGTGTTACTGATAATTCTACATGAAAAAAAAAGTCATTTCTGCTCTTGCACATGTGCAGCGAATCAGCGAACAGGTGTACCTCTACCTGCGTCAGGTTAGAAAACACAAGTGGAGAAGTCCAGGAGGTCGGTTAACTTTTCTTTCAAAGTAAAAGCACGGCTCCCCACATCACCATGCTTCGTGTGCGTAATGGGTTTTAATTTGAAGCTGGAAACCGGAAGTGTGCTGTGATATAGAGGCCCACTTTAGGCGGCATCTCCCTCTCTCCCTCTCTCTCTCTCTCTCTCTCTCTCTCTCTCAGAGAAAGGACCCAGGATGACAAGTTGCAGAGTTTGAGTCGCTGCCGTGTGGACGAGGAGGGAGCCGCAGACGCAGCAGAGCGTGTAGAGGAACAGGAGAACAGTCGTTTTATAGTCACTTTATTACCACCTCTGCCTGCACTGCTTTTTAAATTTTTTTGAAAGAGGATTCCTTAAAGGCTGCTTCCACGTCTCCTCACCTGAAGTGTCCCTTTACCTCCCGTCCGGCTCTGCAGGGAGGCTGAAGGAAAGAGAGACCAAAACAAAGTGTGAGTGCGTAAAGGACGGTGTCACCACGCTGACAGGTGCAGACATGGAGCTCTGTGCTACTTCGAGGAAACTTACTTTGCTCTCCTTCACCTTCCTGTGGGGGCTCTCAGGTCAGTCCACGCTGCTTCTTTTATTCACCAGCTTATCATTTATAGTATTCATGACCTTACATGCAAAGTAATGCACTTAATGCACCTTCTGTTGTAGAAAAATGCAACTATTAAGTCTATTATTGAGTAAATGATGTGTCTCAAGGTGACACTCATTCATCACTTCGGTCTTATTCTCTCCCTCATCATCCTTCAGGCATCAATTTGATACATAGACACACAGAAGCTGATAAATAAGGAGGGAATAAGAGCAGAGGTCTGCCTCTGGGGGTTCTGGGGGTTCTCTTCTCTCACTTGCTCTCTCTGTCAGAGAATGAAGGGCTGGATTTAAAGCTGAAACACCTGTTTGTTTTTCCACAGGCTTTTGAAACAAGTGTGTTACACATGATTATGTCTTCCAGGGAAGAATAATCCCTTTATGGCTCCTGCAACACTGGCTCAGCCGTCACTCTCTCTAGCAACGTATTAAAACTCCTACTTTCTCTGATAGCTGTACTGTACATGCAGCCTACTTTTCCTCTGCCGTCTTTCTTTTGATTTTGGAAATTGGGGCAGGGGTGTTTTGCAAACGCTTTAAAGAAATTCTAAATGATTAATTGAGGTAAAAAAAAAAAACAGATCCAGAGGGGAGCATCATTTTACATCTAGATAAAGTGACTAAGATTTGTCATGTTTTTTCAGAAGCCATAGGAGGGAGTCAGACAGTTGTTTTCTTGACTTATTTATTGCTTCTTCCCAAGTCAAATTTCCTGTCCATCACATGTAATAGCTGGAGGTAATATTAAGGCACAAACTTCTTCCTCCTCAAATAGAAGCGAGATAATGCAGTGTGCTCATGTTGATCTGAAGATTTCAATCATCGTCCATTACGGTCTCTCAGTATGAATATTCCACTTTGAATGTGACATCCTGCCATCATATTGAAAAAGACAGCTGAAGAGACAGGACGGTGACTTTCATTTCAGCCTGTGAAACATTACAGCAAGCGCTGGGTCTAGTCCAAAGCGTGTGTGTGTTTGTGTGTGTGTGTGCTTTACAGCACTGTTGCCTAAACAATCACATGTCCTGACACAGGCAATCTCAGGCTGGCTCATTGGAGCCTGAGGGAGGGGTATTACCTGAGAAGTGCTACCATTTCACCGCCCTGACCCCTTTTAGACACTGTCACCTTTACACAAGTTTAAGGCATCTGAAGGAGTTATTGGTAATCATGGGCCCCTCTGACTAATGTGTTGTTTTAACAGCAGGCTGTGGTTCATTGACCGGACAACACGAGCACAGTAGCTGACCTTGACTCCAACATCAGTCACCCTGCAGGTGTGTCCTAAAAAACACACAGTGCTAAAGACACAGGCAGGAAATGGTCATGAATAGCAGCTTGTGGCAACAGGAAAGGCGCATTGCTCCTCGGTCCCTCAATGTAGCCGAAGCAGGAAGTGAGCAAACAGAATAGATAAGTAATTCCGGTCTTGTAAAAAAAAAAAGATTTTTAGTGAAGAGATTACTTGCAGAAATTTGTGGCAGAAAGTAGTTCATAAAAAAAAAAATCTCAGATTCTATTCACGTGTTGCCATGTTCTTCATTCTATTACGGATTTACACCTTAGTTACAGTATCACAGCATATTGAACTGTAAGGCCTGTATCATGATACGTATTTTATCATCAGACTCTTGCCAATACACAGCCCCACTACGTAAATAATAAAGCACAGAGAATGAATTAGCAAATAACTGATACAAATCACTTAATGCTAACATATCAAATAGGAGGAAATTGGATATTTTGGGTGGTTGTACAGACAAAATCAAACGGTGCAAATCTTGCTTACAGAAGTAAAAGTTTGTTGGTATGTTTTCTAGCACAGTTGTAAATGAGTGATTACATTGACACTTTAAGTGGAAATGTGGACTATTTTTAGCTGTTCCCAGATCCAGTGCAATTGACGTTTTGCAATGGAAAGAGGTACTTTTTTAGTTCTGGCATTAGCACTGTGTTTTAGTTGTGTGTGTGTGTGTGTGTGTGTGTGCGCACAATTTGAGTGTGTGTGTGTTTGAAATAGAAAGCTAGACATCAAAGACTGGTTGTTAATACCAACAGTGTATGAGCTGTGGCTTATCTCTCTACTCACCATTGAATAATTCCTTTTCTATTCTGGACGCACCGTCAGGCAAAAGATCATCTTCATTGCCTGACGTTTTCCAGGTGAGTCCCAAAATGGACTTTACTTATTTAACAAGGTCAAGCCATACAAGCTTTAAAGGCTTCACTGGGATTTTGGGGGAGAGGAAAGTTGTGCTGTCACTGTTGATTTTAGACGGCAACTCAGTGATTTCCAGTAGTGAGTGAGAAAGTTGCAGGAATTATTTTTAACTATGTGTGTTGTTTTAACATGGGGCCATTTAGGGCACTGATCCTTCCCCAATTAGAACATAACATGTCTTAATGCTCGGCATGTTGGCATATTCTATACATGACAATATGAAAACATGGGTTTGTTTCCTGTTTCACTCCCTATTGTTATTCTGACAGCACATCATCTCAAAATATGTAATGTGTCCCCTAAGACTGCCAAGACATTCCAAGAGCCATGGAATGCAGTCCATTCAACTTACAACTATGGTCTTATCTCTAATTGCCTATTTCTTAGAATAATACCAAATAGTTGTGTGGCAAAGCCCCTTTCCACTTTGAGCCAGGATTACAGTAGGGGCTAAGCCCACAGTCCTCATGTATGTGTCCCCAGCAACTGGTGCAATTTTGATTTGATGAAGAAGATTGAGAGATTTATCAGTACATACGTAATGACACAGAAATAGAACAATGCACTTTTCCCTTCCCAGTGAAGCAGTTTGCTTTCCAATCGCCAGTACCTCTTGTAATCCTACATGTATGTAGTTACAGCCACCAGCGCTCTGTACAAGGCCCCGCAGAACAAGAACCTGATTAAGAGATTAATACTGGTTCACCCTTACTGTGGTGAATAAAGAGAGAGAGAGTTGTATCATACACAATATTCCCACTGCTTTTATATTTCACTTTCCCTCATTTTCTGTGAGCTCCAGTCTTGCCAGTGCATTATTGGCCAATATTCATATATCATTTAAAGCCACTAATCCCCAAGTGCTATCATAAGCTAGACACATCTCTTTGTGGTCATTTAGCATCTTTCTGTAGTTATTTTGTGTCTCTTTGTGGTCATTTAGTATCTTTCTGTAGTTATTTTGTGTCTCTTTGTGGTCATTTAGCATCTTTCTGTAGTTATTTTGTGTCTCTTTGTGGTCATTTAGCATCTTTCTGTAGTTATTTTGTGTCTCTTTGTGGTCATTTAGCATCTTTCTGTAGTTATTTTGTGTCTCTTTGTGGTCATTTAGCATCTTTCT
>JAUYWH010000006.1:1837304-1848467 GCA_034779795.1 Ctenopoma multispine
TGTGTGTGTGTGTGTGTGTGTGTGTGTGTGTGTGTGTGTGTGTGTGTGTGTGTGTATGTGTGTGTGTGTGTGTGAGAGAGAGAGAGAGCGTGCGCACAGCTCCTCATCCATCCTCTCGCTTTATGTGTGTTGGTGTACACATCTGTGTGTGGGTATTTGTCTCATAGCCTCAGACATGAATGTGTTTACTCTCCATTCCTTCAAGTCGTCTCTCTTCTCTCTTTCCTTCTCCTTCCCTCCCTGGGTGGTGCATGTAATTATAAGCTCTTATCTATTTTTCTGTCACACACAAGTGCACAGCGCAACTCCGGAGAGAGCTCAGTTGATGTCATTATCTCCAATAATGTGTCAAAGGTCCACCCCCCACTCATCCTCATCAGGCTCCACAATATAGAGAATAATTGCTGTTTATTGAAAAGATCTCCCACATTGCCACCTCTGTACTTTAGTTGGCTGATACACCCTCTCACACAGACAGTCATGACAGTGGATGTGATTTCAAATGTTGCTAATATGCTTATTTTTCTCAGTGTGCTCGGGGATCTCTTCCAACACTGTCATAATTGGATTTGACTTTCTTCATTTTCAGTCCAAGTGACAACAGCCCTTGGAGAAAACACGTTTGCCATCATCAGATTAAGTGTCAAAATGCTTTCAGCAAACTCAAACGGACAGTAATTTGCAATCAGGCTTTCCTGCACGTCTGCCAAATGAAACAACAAAAGTGCCCGTTGTCTGAAAGGACACATCGAAGCTTTCCTTCATTTGATCCATCGTTTGGTGATCTATCATGTGGCGATGCTATGGTTAAGGATCAGTGACACGGTGTCAGCACAGGCTGTGTAGCACGCAGCGGCACCAGCTTCACTCCTTCATCACTGTCTACACAGAATGGAGAGTAGGTCACTGGTGTTAGGGCAGTGCTCAGAGCTCACACACACACACACACACACACACACACACACACAAAGAAGTAAAAGCTGGTTCTGTTAGCATAGCACGCGTAAAACATGAGCACAGGTTGTGTTGACCTGCCTGAGAGTGTAGAGAATGTGGTGGAAAAATTTAACAAATGGATTGTATTACATGTCCGAACCCGACCTGAACCAGGTGAAGCTGAATTTGTGTGGTGTTTTTCTTCCAGAACTAATATATCTATCAATTTAATTTAAATTGTAGCATTTTATTGCTAAAAGGTAAAAATACAGAGCCTTCTGAGGTTGGTGTCTGGCCACCTCCATGGAAAAGGTCCAGATCTGGCATTGCTTGCGAGGAGACTCTCCTTTTCAAACATGGCTGTTTCACTTGCCTTCCTGTCCTTGTAGGAACATTCCCTCTCACTCACAGTAAATCCCCTCACAGTGCACTGCTCTGGTCCAGCTGTCTTCACATGCAGCCATTGTTAATGTGGCTCACCAGACGGCTACCTCTTTCCTTTCATCGAATACCTGACGTCAACTCTGTTTGTTTGGGTTTTTTTTGTCTTCATCCGAGAACAATGGCACATAAACTGATGTGTAATCACATGACAGGGAAGTGCAAAGGAAATACTTGCTTTGACAGAATGCGCTGTGCTGTGTTGAACGCTCGCCTCCTCCTAAATGTCACCGTTGCCTTTGCTGTGTCCCCTACTGCCAGAAAAAGCACAAATGGTTTCTACTTCATCCGTCTGTCTTCTCATGTGTCTGTGTGAAGCAGCACTGCAGTACATGGGCTCTGAAGTACAGTACAGTACACCACAGAAAGCCCCTATAATCTCCCCTGTACATGTGTTTGAAGAGGTGGAAGTCGCTCAACTGAATGCTAAACAGGATCTCTCAGGATTAAAAGTAAGTATGAGGCAGTTTAGCTTCTTGCTGACTATTTAACAACCAAATGCTCACCGCTTGAACCACAAAGCGACAGTTCTCTCTCATGTCACACGCAGCAACTGTGGCAGACTTGAGTTTTTTTTTTTCCTTTTTCTCTCTACACAGACAGAAAAGCCTTTCAGTCGAGTATCATCATTGATGTTTTCAGTGCTCATTAGTGACTGGTCATTACGTTCACTGATTTCCCGAGGCCAACCATCCATGAGAGTCCATTAACCTCAGACGTTAAGAGTAATTAGGAGAAAGTGCCCACTTTTTGTGCTGAAATTTTCACTTGGCAGATTGTTTATGTGGGTGTGTATGCATGACGTGCTGAAGGCAATTGTCAGTCTACATTAGATAGGAAATGACCTATTGATGCTCTGTTCCTGTATTCCCAAGAAACTTGAATTCATGTGAGCTGCAGTGCAGATTTTACTCTTTAGGAACGAGATGAAACCACCGTAGTTGTGCGTGCACTAAGAGGGATATGTCAGAAGATGTAGGCCGCACTCGCGCATATACTGTATACTGTACATATGTACATGAACACAAAGGCCTTATTAAATATTTTTATCATGCTGTCATGTGCAATGAAAATCCTCATTTGGATGCAACATATTTTCTTGTCCCCGTGCTGCAGTCTCCTCAGCACACCCCCTTACCGTTTCCACAACACTCCCACCCATTCCCTCGATGGGAACACTTTAATCATGATGGCATATCCATATACTATCCCCGCCCCCTCCATCACTCAGTCCCTAATTTTAACAAACATCCTCTGGGAGGATGAAAAGGCAAGCCTCGCTTGATCCATAATCGCTCTCTCGAGCTTTCCCCCCACCGCCATCACGATTGTCAGGAAAATAACTTTGCAGATTCCGTTTAATAACGACATTGGCACACACCCGGAACCCACCTAGGAATACTAGTTTCTGTCTCATCCTCCCCTCCTGACACCACCTGTCAGTGAGCAAGACATCACACAGAGAGGCACAGGAGAAGCGATCAGAACACCCCTTAACCGCCAAAACTTGTCGCTCATCTGTCTTTTACCTCCTCCCTGTGTTAAAAATAGACCCAAGCTGTCATGTGCCAACCACAATTTTTTCTTCTGTCTCTCTCCCTCTTTTACTCACTTTCTCCGGCTCCTCATAATTCTAACTTGCTGCAGCAGTGTTGCTGGTCATTACAAGCCACGTGACGGGAATGTGCAGAACCTGTCGATATAAACTCTTTTCCCATTTCTCTCCACATCAGTCACTGTTAACATGAGTTTGTCAAAGCGTGTGTGAAAACAAGATGCTTAAAAAGCTGTATGATGTGAGTTTGGGACAATGACAGAAGCAGCAGCACGGCCATATGTCTGACAAGAAAAAAAGCTGCACCGATGTCCCGCAGTGCTGTCGTCCTTTAGGGAAAAGCTGAGAAGCATTTTCCGTTTGTGTGGAGAAAATGTTATTGTTATAGAAATTTGATAATTTTATGTCTGAGACAGCAGATAGGAAAGAGACAACCATGGTAGGACAGACTATGCAGGAGCCAGGTGCCACTCACTCTGAGCATGAAGATAGATAGTTTGGGAGTAGAGATGATAAATAGCTGTCTAACAGTTAGTTGTTTGTTCATTTTGCTGTGAACCCTCTCATGAGAGTATTGTTGTATAACTCTTTTTGTGCTTTCTTATTTCTTAATAACTCTTTTACACTTTGTATAATAAAAAGATCATCTCAACAGAAATTCTGTTTATTTCCATGACAGTTATAACTTGCAGTGCAACTTTTCCAGGACTGAAACCTGATGATATGATTTACTTTATTTATGTCAATGTGGGGACATACAAGAGCATCAAAAGTGGACATACACTGTGGACACTGTGTATTTTTCACTGTACAGGCTGATTTCTAGCATGAAGGGATGCGGGGCTGTAACCTGACAGCCAGACTGAAAGATATAACCATATGATTTTACCTTAAACATGATCTATAATAATAGTAATTTTAAAATTACCTAAAGTAACAGTTGCCTTGAATGTGCAGAGTTTACATTAAGAAAGTTCCCCAGTGGGCCACATCCACCTCCACTTTAAGCAGTTTAAAACGAGCAATACAATAAATAATATAGAAAGAAGTGACACATTACTGACAGTGGTGCTTTGTCTGAAAATCCACAGGTGCATTTATGAACAATTTAAACTTTTCTTGTTGCCTGGAGACTTTAAATAAAAAATCCACTGCATACATTGCTGTACAAAAAAAGAAAAGTCTGAGGAAAGAGAGGATGGAGGGAGGTAAAGAGTATCTGAAACATGGCGCAGAGCTTGTTGCACATTTAAGCATCCTTTTTATGCTGCAGGAATTTTGGTATTATTTCCACACAAGCTTTAGCTAGATGCAGTAAAATGCAGTGAAAACGCGCTTCATCTGTCATCCTCATAAAATGTTGCACATATCCAGGACACTGGCCCCTGGAAACTGAAACAAAGACTTTTGTGTCTATTCCATATCTGTTATCTGTGGATAGTAGTTACGTACACACATAGTCACATCACATTAAATTATATTGAATTTTGTAAGCACTGACCCATGCTGTGGTACATGTGGCTCCTGAAGAACACAAAACTAAAAATCCTGTGCGGCTGGAACATCTGCAGCTTTAATCAGGGATAGATGTTGATCAGACCGTTCTGTCCTTCATCAGGTTTTAGTTTATGTTTCACCATCAAAGTTCAGAAGAACAGGAGATATGCAATCAATGACTGCTACAAGCAGTGATAAGACTGGAGCCGTGCTCATACTTGTGCACTTGTGAAGACCTCTCTGTGTACCACAAGGACACAGATATAAACTTTTAGGCTGACACACATAAACAAACACAGGGAATTATAATCTTTGATTATTATCACTGGCTTATTTATCTTCCCTTCAGCGTTTGATGAATGGGTTATGTAAATGGTTGGTGGCGCGAGTGACTGTCTGCACGTCCTGACAGAGGATGGCCCTTGTTGAATTGCACATAGCTAGCCTCAATGTCCTGACTTTTATTTTGAAAAAAGCACATCTTCCCCAATGTCGTGGCTTTATCAGTACTTCATTTGATCCCATTCTCAACAGTGCATGTATGAACAATATTAGCAGTTGTTTATAGGTCAACTTAAGTCACAGAGTAAGATGATAATGAAAAGACGTCTTAAATATAATATGACTACAGTCATTTTTGACCTAAAAAAAACATAACTTATGAGTAAATGCACCACAGTCCTTTCTTAAACTATCAGAACGAGAGCCAGTCTCCACTGGTTTGTTCCTCAGTGTTGTTCCTCTTGTGTAAACAAGTGTAGACTGGCACTGAGTGCACTGGGTCCATCCTGGTTTAACTTTTGGTTTAAGTTGTGATGTCAGTAAAATACTCATAGTGTTTTACATGGATCTGTTCAGAGGTAGGTGAGATAACGTACAGTGAACGGTGCACGTTTTGGCCCTCTTGATCCTGTGGTGTACAGGTGGAGACGTCTGGACCCTGCTGGGTGATCTAGGTCATTTCAAAGCTCAGTGCTCTACTTCAGAAACCACTTCACCTGTAGCCCACAGCTGCAATTTGTCATGCATGAATTCCTTCAAGTTGTATAGCAAGGTTCTCCACAAACCTAAATCAAGCTGCTACAGAAGTGTTAGAAAAGAATGGTTATAAACTCAGTTTAACTCAGCCTTCATCAACAGACTTTCTCCTGGAGATTATATAGTTTTAATCACATGTCCCAGGTGTGGAATATTCGTCACATAATCTGTTTAGCAAACTGCGATGGGAGAGCTGCTCTCAGTCGTTTCCCTGACTGTGTGGCTAACGTTTTTTTTAATGTTCTGAAGAGACATGAGTCACTAAACTCATTGAAAGTCTAAGCTCCCAAACTTTTGCAGTAGGATTTTTCTTAAAGGTGATTTTTTTGAAAAAAGACGAAGGATATGAAAATCGACTTCTCCCTATGTGCTCCCCCACTTTCAGACAAATATACTGGACCAAGATAGAAATTTAAACCACTGCAAAAGAGGAAAAAACTAATTCAAATATACAGAAAGCTTAGCTTCTTCAAGAGGTTTGGACAAACTAGGTCCAAAGCACCTCTGAAGGTGACACCCCCCCCCCCCCCCCCCATGCAGCTCAGGGACACACCGACGGAACAAGTGTTGAGAAAAAGACAGTGGCAAGTCAGGGAGAGAGAGCGGCTGAAGCAGAAGGAGGCAGAGAACACAAAGAAGATAATGAAGATTCTGTTGAGAGTCAAGAGGTGGAAGAGGGTAGGAGTGGGGGATTGGGGGATTGGAAAGAAAGAAAAAGGAAGGGCAGGGAGAGAGGAGAGGAGAGCGAGTACAAATGAAGAGTGCGGCAGATAGAGCCAGATACTGAGCTGCAGATTTGGCTGTTTAATCGAGTCGGTGAGGATTAGAACTGGATTATGTGGGAATTGCGACATAGCAGCAAATTAGCCCGGTAGCTTTAATCTGCGAGGCGGACAAAGCCAAAGTACTTGACCAGACAGCTCTGAGTGTGTGTGTGTGTATGTGTATACACCGACATTTACACGCACACACACACACACACATATACACACACACATGAATTGGTCCAGTTCTCCGTTTGCTGTATTGGAAAACAAAGCACTGTGATTATAATATCACAGTGCTGTGTATTTTACAGTTTATGTTGCTACATATGATATTTTTTATTTTTCCTTTTGCACAATATAGATTTCCACATGAAATGTTCCCTTTTTACATATTTAGGCTCTAATTTTAAGTGTGTTTTAACAGTCAGGTGCCAGTAAGAGCACTGATGCAGGTTTTACTTGCTGTCATCTGTCTGTAAATGTACAACTAATTTGCACTAGCAATAGTTTTGGAGCATAATGACAGTCAGATTAGATTTACTTATTAACATAATGAGAACTGTTGATAATTAACGTAGTGTGTTTGGTTAAGAAGCCACATATGTTGAATGTACTGGAGGCTTTTTTATTGACTCGATTTTCGAATGCAAGTAAGAATGTCCCTTTGCTTCTTGAACAGTTACTTTTTGAGGTTTTTATGTAGCCACAGTACTGGAAATGCAGCAGGACAGCAGGAATTAGCCTCCAGTAAAGACCTAAACTGAAGTGATTAGTTCTAGTCCTCTGAGCAGTCCAGCCCAAATGGAACATGATCACAGCAGGTAGGTCAGACACCCGTGAAGGCAGAAACAGTCCAGTGAATCCTGCATGCACAGTATAATCAGTGACATGTCACAGCCGCGTGTGCATGAGCTCACACCAACTCACACCTGAGTGTATCAGGCAGTGCACACACGCTGTAGCAGGTTTGCTGGTGGTGAAGGAGGAAGACTTGCCTGCTACTTGCCTCAGTCTGACTGCTCACCACTGTAAATGAGGATAGAAGGGATGTAGAGGAGAGTGAACCATCTGACTTGTGACTTATTAATGTCTCAAAGATTTGTGTATGTGTGTGTGCAGGGGGTGGAGGTATTATAATAGAAACCAGGAAGCAGTTGCTTACGTAAGAGTTCATTTCCAGCCCACAATGGCACCTTGGATGCCCCGCCCTCCCACCCCCTGTACTTTGGATTAATTGAGTTCCTCACAGACCCTGGAATTGCGGCCGCCTCTTGTCCATTTGAATCACAGTCCATTCACTGAGGCCCTGCGTGTTCGTTTCCTATTCCTGCCTTGCTAACAGGCTGCAGACATTGTCTCATATTTACACCCACTGCACAGCATGTGGGTAGCTGCTTTCTTGAAATCATGCCAGTGCAACGTATCGACTGCTGGACACACACTTCTGTCTGATCTGTCTGTCTAATCGCTGTTACTCTAAGCTGGTTTTCAGCTTCTGTAGTGAGCTGAAAAGTTGAAGAACTGTCACAGCAGCTCTTTGAGTGTGGTGCTAGTTGAGGGTCATAAGGTTTTCCAATTTGAAAAAACAAATTGTAACTAAGAAAACAAAACACCATACTGCTGCTGAAATCTGAAAAAATAATAACAAAACTATACTTTGAAAAATTGTATGGAAGGTTTTTCAATTTAAACATAAGTTTGAATAAACTATTTATTTATTTAGTTTTCTTTGAATAAACACAAAAATAGATTTTCAGATCTTAATTTTTCGGTTTTGCATCTTTCCTATAGTTTCAACTCTTTTCTTCAGGTACAGGTCTTATTTTTTCAAGTACAAATTGTTGACTGTCGTATGACTTGCAATTTCTTACACAATTTAAGTGCTTGAAGTGGATAAAATGAACACATTTAGAGAGACATTTACATTTTCCAGCTGTTTTAAATCTTTATTAACCCCAATAACCGCTCAAAATCAATTAATAATGTCTTTTGGTGCAGTTTGACAGTGACTTTTTCCACTTCTCTGCATGTCTGTGAACACAGCATGAGATGCATTGGAACACTGTAAATTAAAGTCTGATCCATCAGGAAGAGCAGTGTACAGGTAAGAAAAGATAGCTGATGATTGACTTCAGTTAATATGAGAAATACTATAGAGATTGGTAACTTACACACATATAAACAAGGATGCTTCTTAAACTGCTGCTTTGCTCTAAGCTGATGAGCATTTTACTGGCTAAAACATCTTAGCTAATGTTAGCTGAAAAGTTAGCATTGGTAAATTTCCCAACTGGCAGACATTTCTATAACATGTATAATGCTGTAGAAGGCTGTGATGCAGACAAGTTTCCCAACTGAATACATTTCTACCTATTTTTGTATTTTTTTATGTTACTGAATGTCTGGTAGTCTTATAATATTTAGGATATTAAAATTCAGTGAAATTAGTTAACTTCTCCTGTTATGTTCAATTCACTGATTTCTGACCAAATATCAGAATGTATTAAAAAGATCAAGAGAAAATTAAACAGGCTTTAAACATTTAAATTTATCTTATTCCATCCGCGGAGTGAGTCCTTAGCTCCGTTACACTGTTTGTTATAACCAAAATGTAAGGGAGATATGACTAAGACTAAGAGTGGAACAACCCAACATCAAGCACATTCAATTACAGGATCCCATTTCCAGGCTGTGATGTCCGACTTTTGACCTCTTGCCTTTCTTCGCTTCTAAATTGTTTGTTTAAAGGTTAAACAACACGATGGGTATTTCCTGCCAACTCTAGGGATCAACCATGATCCTAACTCTTCTAAGGATACAGGAGGATATGGCTATCGCTGCTGACCATCACGTAATTACAGCCCCGTCTCCCTGAGATGCTAACATGATGGATGATTGTTGTCTGCGAGTGGAAGCATACAAACTGTTAAGTCCCTAGTGGTAAATGGCTTTTCTAGAAGGGACAGTGCCATCCTGGAGACTCGAGAGTGCTTGGTTGGATGAAAGGAGTGTCTTGCATTATGCATGGTAGTTGTTATTTTCATCACACGGTGCTGTCAGGCGTCATTGTCCTTCCTGCACCGTCAGCACAAATTGCAGTTGTGTTCACAGATTGTTGTTTTGGTGTCTACTTTAACCGTCTTCCCCCTCTTACCGTCCCTGTTATTCCTCTCTCTGTACTTCACTGCCTCATGGAAATGGAGGTCAAGGACCCAGTGGCTTCCATTAACTGGTCCTTATCTCCGGAGTGGTGTGGAACCTGGTTTTAGCGGGGCTCTAAGTCGAGCTGCTTGTTGTCACAAAGCTGGTCCTCACTGTCAGGCCACTCAGGAGAATGCGAGGAAGAAAGTGGCCCTGCTCTGGAGCCCATGCATTATTTCACACAGCAAGTGACAGCCCAACACACAGGCACAAATGCCAACAGACGCCAGGGTGTTAGTGAGAGGTGTGTGTGTGTGTTGATGTGAAGGATGTTTGTGGCTGTGTGCACTCAGAATTTTGCATGTGTGTGTGTGTTTTTACAGCTTTGTGCCACTGTGAAAGCTCGCAGCATACAGTATCTTCTGCAGCCAAAGAACTTAATGAAGGTCTGGATTTAGTTGTTTGAAGTCTTTTAAGGCTGTGTCTGGTAAAAGATTAGTTTCAAAATGAGGTGTTGCTCTCAAAGGTATAGTGAGCTGTGAGATAAGATGAAGCTAAAAGGCAGGAATTTCTTGTTTATGATTACTACAAAGACTCACTTTGCTTTTTAGTGTTTACCACCTGTACTACACTGTTGCCTGGTCTGTTTCATGTTGATCATCTTTTTTCATTTCATTTCTTAAGCTGATCATTTCCTATAGTATTAGCTATATTTTTTGACAAACTAAGTTGTTCAGAGCTCTTCTTCACTACCCTTCATACTCCTATCTACCTATTCTATCAGTTCCTGCATTGGTCGGTAATGGCCCATTGCTCGTAGGAGTAATTTGTGCCATTTCAAATAAAAACGTGATGCATCACTACAGTGGTACTGCTCTCATTATCAGTGTCATTCTCATTTAATGTGCTGTTGACACTGTTGGTTCCTTCATGACTAAACAAATATATTTTACTCTAAGTCTATTTGTAGACTTAGAGTAAACTCTAAGTATCTTAGAGTAAAACATTTATGAACTGTAAGGATCTATTCGTCCATTTATCTTACAGTGTCTCAGGATACCACACAAAACAGGACACCAAACACCTCAACTGGAGTTTAATATAATCAATGTAAAAGAATGACAAGATTCTTTATAGAAAAAACCACTAGTAGTAATCCTGAATAAACAAAGACAGTGATGAAAAATAATTACATCACTCTGAAAGAGGCCTTTTTGAATAATGACGTTTCATTTTGACACTTACTTTTGCTGATTAGTATACATTCTAAAAACAAAGTCTGTTCTTGCAGTACTAGTTTTGACTACTTTAATTATCTCTGCTGGACCTTAAAACTCTGATACAGAGAAGAACTGAACTCACAACCTCAGCATTGCTCAATAGCATGCTGTCATATAAATACCAAACACAAACTGATTGTGCCACTAGAGCTCATTTAAAGCAACCTTGACACATTGTTGTTGAATGTATTGTCGATTGGTGATGGGTGATCTGACTCTGGATTCAGCCTTCTTAGAAATACATAAAAAATTATGTTATGTACTTTACTGATGTGGGAAAATTCAGGGCACCACAGGTATCAGGTGATACTGCAGTAACCTGCTGAATCATACCCTCGACCCTGCTCAATCCCCTTAAAAGTCTGCTCCAGGTGAGGGTCGAACTCACAACCTCGGCATTGCTCTACAGCATACTGCTATATAAGTACCGCGCGCTAACCGATTGTGCCACTGGAGCTCCCGTCAGTCAACTCGAGTGAGCACCTGAACACATCATTATTGACTGGAC
>JAUYWH010000006.1:1848567-1863336 GCA_034779795.1 Ctenopoma multispine
GCCACCCCTTAAAAGTCTGCTCCAGGTGAGGGTCGAACTCACAACCTCGGCATTGCTCTACAGCATACTGCTATATATGTACCACGCGCTAACCGATTTTGCCACTGGAGCTCCCGTCAGTAAACCTGATCGAGCACCTGAACGCATCATTGTTAACTGGATTGTAGATTGATGACAGGTGATGTCATAAATCTGGATTCAGCCTTAAAATAAGTATATATATTTAAGAAAGATACAATCAGGTTTTGAAGCAACTGAAGAAATTAAGGTTCCAAGGCCATTTTCTGTCGAATAGGAATAAAGATTCGATTTGAAATCTAATTACTTTCAGACATATGGTTACACCAAGATTAACCCTTTGTACAGTACATTGTTCTCACATGAACTCTGCTTCACCCAGATCTCTTAGCTCTTAGCTCCTAGCTTTCCCCTTTTCTAACCCAGCTTCCATTCCATTTTAGAATAGCTTATAAAGACAGTGAAATTTGACGATGGAGAGAGAGAAGTTAAAACACATATTTGAAGATTGAAGGAATGACACTAAAATCACAGAGACAGGAGAAAGATGGGAGCTGTCTATCTCACTGGTGTTACAGATTAGGCAGGAAAGACTATGTGCTTGTGTGCGTGCTCACTTAGATGTATGTTTCTGTGCACGCCTGCCCCTTTGTGCGTATTTTTGCGAGCGTCATCCTTGCCTACTTCCTCTTTCCCCTCCTGACATCCCACTTCCCATCACAGCAGCCTGGCTCTCCCAGATAAGGCACTTCCAGTACATTCCTCCTTCCTGCCGTCGCCCTCCGCCTCCATCCAGCGTGGCAGTGATCGATCCCACCGATAACGCTTAGCTGCCAAAATAAATAAACACATTCTGTCTTTTACACATCTCGATACAAAAGGCACCAGGCTGTTGGTGAAAAACAGCTTCCACTGGTGGAGAATAAAAACAACCTGTCCTAGGGATTTGAAGAATGACATAACAAAACGAACACAGAGTCTACTGCTTGTATCATGTTGAGCGCAGATCAATATTTCATACATTTTTGTGGGTGAGATTTTTTTGGACTTGAAACAGGGATTACGTCAAGTGGACATTGTGTCATGTCTCCTTGTGTGTTGAGAATTGCTACTTCTGAGTAACCTTTGTGTTAACTCATGCTGCATGGAGAGAATTCTTTATGTAGCCAGTATGTAGCCAGCACCACACCCTTCCTTCCTGCAACTGGATCCCTACTGTGGTTGTTGCTGACAGGACAATAGGGGGGGGGGTCTGAATGTGGGAGAATGCGTCTGACTTTCTGTCTCCTGTTTCTGCTTCTGTACACGAGCATACAGGTGCTTGGTATGTGGAGGTGGAACCCATTGTCCATTGTCCTGAGGCATTGTGGGTAGTGAAGCTGGCTGCCGCTCACACAATGGCTCAATTTAGAAAAACAGAGGCTCCTGCCTGGAAAGGAACAGTCTCCCCATGCTCCAGCACTTGATCAAACACCAGCTGCTGTGAAGTAAAGACACTGTTAACTGTGCAAGGAAACAACTAGTGTGTGAGCCTGAGAGAAGACGATCATTATCTAGCAGACTGCTGAAATCAATAGGGTGGTGTTTAGTTCACTAAGCTCATTACCTGGATAGGACAGTCTTTTAAGCCATGAAATGTCTTGCCTGACATTCACCAAGCATTTACATTTTATCATAAATAAATATTGATTATGAAAAGTGTACTCTCCTCTCTGTTCACTGGGCCCTGTATCCTAACCTAACATTTTACTGTATAAATGTTTGTTAATTTAATAAAATAATGTGTGCATTAGGTTAGGTTAATAACACAAACTGATTCAGTTGTTTCATTGTTGAATAGTTGTGTATTTGTATAGGTAGAGGCTCAGCCTGTTTTAATCAGAGAGAGTGGACACAGGTTTGCATCATTAGCAGTGAGAGGCTGGGTGCTGCTACATTGAAAGAGGAAGGGAGAAACAGAGCTGCAGTGGGTCACATTCTGTTCAGTGTGTCGAAGTTAGTGTTGTTTGTGTGAGCAGCCATAGATACAGTTTGATGTTATCAGCCACTGGATCTAGTTGGTGTTATGTCTTTGCTATGTTAACCCTGTGCTCACCTGAACAGGTGGTAGGTTAGGTGAAACTGAGAAGGTAACAAGGCCTCACATATAAATGTAAAGGGATAGGATGTGGCAGCTTGATTTTGAACATTTGAACTTCTCGTCTTATGTGCCAAATCACAACAGAAGTAATCTCAAGGCACTTTACAGTGTAAGGTTTAAGACTTTACACAATATAAGTATATACACACAATAATGTATAAAACCCAACTGTCTCACTGAAGCAGCACTAGGCAACGGTGGAGAGGAAAAACTCAGAATCAGGCTCGGTGTGTGCGGTTATCTGCCTCGAATGGTTTGGGGGAGTGGAAAGAGGAGAGAGAAAAGAACAGCTAGAAGCAGCAGATAAAGCACCGGGCAGGTTGGTAGGGCCAGTAACTGCAAGTGTAGTATACCACACAGTGTGGACATTTTCAGCATTTAAATGAAACACCATGCCGGAAACAGTGGATTTAATTGATATTGTGCACATAACTAATATAGTCCTAAACTTTCTTTCCCGCACACCCTAATATTACTAATATCCATTCATCCATTATCTTAACTGCTTATCCAAAACTATTTGCCAGAACATTAACATCCATCTAGTTTATTATAGAAAAACCAGTTTCAGAGTCTAATACAACCTGTGTGGTTACACACACAGACTGATACAGACTGAGGTCTGTACCTTGTTATTTTATTAATATAACTAAACAGCCACATCCTTGTCATTTCTGTCTCTACATGGTCGCGTTTATTTTTCTCCTCTGATCTCTGTGTCTCACACGGTGGAGCTGTGCTCTGATGCGCATAGTGAACACACGGAGCGAACGTTGCAAACCTGGACCTGTTGATTTGGACCTGAAAATTTTACTTTGCAGTGGTTACAAAAAACTGTGGCTCTATCAACTCCACCGTGTGGAAGAGATTTAAAATGAAAATGTTCTTGTAAAAGTGTGTAAAGTTCTTTCTGATGCAGAATGCTGCAGCAGTCTTAGACACACCCCCAAATGCTCTTATTGGTTGAGACGCACGATAACGCCAATCCAAAGCCAGTTCTGATCAACATCCCACCCCTCCTGTACCGTGTTGTTTGTCTGTATGTGTATTCAGACCCAGTGAGGGACGGACTTTCATCATAATAATAATAAGAAAACTGCGTTAACGCGTGTTACAATAATCAACGGTGTTAATTAATTAACGTGCCCGGCCCTAATTAATATAAACATCAAAAGGCTCATTTTCATTAGCAATTAGCCTTTGGCATGTTGACGTTACACATTCAAGTCTGGACTTGACATAATGTCAGCATGTATTAAAATCTTGTTGTTTATCTTAGTATGCCAGACATTGAATAGTGTACACCACAGGTCTTATTGGAGTGCAAAAACCGGACTGCACTGTGTACAGGCTAAATGTCCCTTATAAAATAAATAACACTGTGTACAGAAGTACTATATTTAGTAATAAATTATGAAGTAAGTAAGTAAGTAGCATATGTTATTAAAATCTTTCACTTATTATTTACTTAATTATTAACTATGCACTGAACCAATATAAAGAATCCCATCTATTAACACAGCTTAACATATTATTTTAAATAATATGATTATATAAAATTTACACTTTCACTAAAGAGTCCATATTTTATTTTGATGCAGACCTATGATGTTAAAGTTGTACATTCCTGTTAGCCTGTTTTGTATTGTGGGGAAATTTCTTTGTCCGTTCTTGCCTCAGCGATCATCTGTGTGTATTCAGGCCACAGCATCAGTGAGGAGTCTGCTCATGCTGACAGAACACATCTCATCACACCAGTTCTCATGTAACCTCATGGGTTACCTGTTGGTCTCAGAGTTCACTTCATAATGTTAAAGAACATGTTTTCATCTCTGAGCTTTTAGCCCTTTGTGCCAAACTGTAACCTTAGACATATAGCATTTAAGAAAGACTTCCTCAGACTTACCCCAATGTTCCACTTTTTCCCCACTTTCTAGATTTACACTATACTCACCTTGGTTCTGTCTCCATACCAGCTTATTCACATTACCAACAAACCAAACTTCCCCTTAAAGAACCCTATAAATCCACTTAATTGTCTTAATGTTGCTGATTTATGTAAGGCTCACACGAGGACAGTTACTACAATGTGCAATGCAAAGCAAATCATCACCGAACCACAGGGTCATGCACTAATGATACTCCCCTTAGCCATAGCTGGACATTGTGTTTAGTGATAATTGGCAAATGTGTGTGCAAACATAGCAAATCTGCAAAACATCACTTTGACTATCTTAGCATGCTGACATTAGCACTTGGTTTCAGAGGTGTGTGGTTATGGGTGGTGGAGGACTCCGCCGGAGTCAAAAGGTGATGGGGACCTGGTTTATTATTATGTTCTCATCTCCTAGCATCACATAATGACGGTTCCTACTTGGCATCTCATACTACAACTAAAGTTTTTCTTTTGGCGTCATTAATTGACGTACTGGGCCAGCGCCATCAGTCACTGATGCCATGAAAATGATGCCTGTCGAACCTCTGCTCATGACAAGATTCCTTGATATTTTGCACAAATGCAACGAATGTGGGGTTATGAATGTGGGCAGAACAAATTTCAGGGCTAGGTTAAGTTAAAAGTAGGCTTAAATACTTCCTGGAATGGTCTTATTACAACACACAATGTCTTACACAGTCACTTGACACCCCCTGTGTGTCTCCTACTGATGCTGAGGGGAAAATGTTATACTCAGCATAGGCTTATAAATGAATGTGGGACCTTCACACACCTTTCCTCCTTTTTATTTTTTCAAATATATTTAGTGGAAATATTCAAAAGATCACAGTGTCTTATTAATGTTGCTTGAGAAAAAACCCACCACACCACATTGAAAGGAAATAACATTCATTCATCTCATACCATTTAATCTCATTTCATCTCATTAGGGGAACATCTCCTGATGGCAGGTTGACAGCTTGATGATTGATGATTGATAATGTCTGACAACAGTGCAGCTATGCTGGTCTTCACTGTGGCAGTAGCAGCTAATATTTCTCACCATGGGTTTTCCTTTCATCAGTGACATGTTTACTGTCAGTCACTTTATTTATAGCTGAAAGTTTCATCATTTACATGTGGTGGCAGGATGTATACACACGTCTGACTCCCAGTCCGTCTGCTGCTACTGTTCCTCCACCCCAGCGCCAGATGTGTATTTCTGTTTGGGGAGCCTTACCTTTTAGCACTGCCTTTGAACACTGATAGGATTAGGAGTGTTGAGACTTAGCACAGAGTCCTCGCCACTTTGCCATCTAACCTAATCAACTCTTGAGTGCAGCAGAGATGAGAGGAATAGGTACTATGCTAACACCTCTGTCCGCACACTTTTATGTTATACGCTCACACAGAAAGAAAACTCGATGCATTTCTACTCTGCTTGCTCAGAGCACGACATCTGAGTGTGTTCATCTGTGCAATCATATTTTTGATTCATGTAGACATACCAATGTCTAAATCAATCAGTATTTAAAATAAAACATATACAAGAGTTGTTGTATGCATTGCAATATCAATATGTATCTGTGATGTGATATAGGCTACAGCTTAGAGCAGACGTGTATTGAAAACGTAAGACTTTAAATTCGCCTGCAGCCTAAACCCATTTCAATTTCAATTTTGTATGTTGTCAGTTTTCATTTTTCCACTGAAAGTCTTTAATTATGCCACTGTGTGTTCTCTATTCTAGTGCGTATAAGTGAAGTGAAATGCATAGTTTAGGTGTCAAAGCTCTATCATTGCTCAGTCACAGCATCGTTGTACCTCCCTCGTGTTTAAATGAATACTGGACAGACTTCCGAGCACTCCAGATGACCGGTGTTTTATTTTAGAGGCTGAATTTGTGCCATCGACAATTTTAGAGCAGTGACCTTGGAAGTCCAGGCTACGTTTGTTTTGGAAAAGAAAACATGACGCGCACAAAAAGGGTTTGTACAACAGATGCCTCTATAAGGTGTTAGTCAGTATCTCTCTGATACATTAAGTAGTAGCTTTTTCACTAACCTGAAAACTCTAGAACAGCTTCCTGTAGAATTTAGGTGTGAATTTTGAATTATATAAAATTACACATACATGTTACATACTGTATATCAGTATGTTGTAGTTGGAATTACACATTTTGTTTTGTTAAACCTCTGATATCAGGTAATCAGACAGTTGGGCAATACACCCATACATTTTTCAACCTATGAATTTATGGCAATAAAGTGGCTTGCCAATTAAAACATTATACATTAAAATTATAAATGAGCTCTCATGACTTAGGTCATTATAGATTTATAAAGAAAGTTCTGCCCCACTCTATGCTGTGGTCGATTCAGTGTTTGGTGGCCTTTAACATGTAAATTACACACTGTAAATCAAATATAATTCAGAGGACGGATGATATACAGCAGCAGCCAGTGAATAAAATATTTGAGTTCTAGTGTAATGAGTGTCTATTGTGTATATTGCCATTAGTGTAGTAATAGCTGGCTTTGTCTTACTGATAGGGCTGCAGTAGGATAATTATAATCTCTGCAGCAATAGTTACAGAGTAAGTATAGGCTTTCTCCCCTGGGGTTCTTTCTGAACTGGAGTCACACATTTTGATTATATCTACACTGACCCCAGCCCCCCCGTGTGCCTCACAATCTACAGTAACCATATAATTATGTGGCACAAGTGGTATAATTATAGTTAGTTTTTCATAGAATTTGCGGGGACGCTTATCATAACATATGAGCCACTCCTCTCTCCTGAAATCAGTCACTGGAAGACAAACAGAGCTCTGGCTCTTGGCTTCAAACAGTATGCAGTCAAAACAGTTAAGCTTTATGTTTAATGCCAGAATTATTTGTGACAACCACAAAATCCCCTGGACACAGTTATAACATCAGTTAACTGAAGACAGGCTGAGCCAAAGAGCAAACAACTGAATAGAGAGTATGAGTCTGAAAAAACACAAGAGAGGCAGTTTAAACAGGACGTTGATACTTCTAAATAACTTTTAAATTGTTGATTGTTTGGACTGTTGCTCTCTGCCTTTTTGTATCTAACTAAATGAGGAGCCAGTTCTGATTCGATCCCAGGTGATTGTCGCGCAGTGCAGCCAGTTAGTTTTCTGTTCGATTTGCTCTGATGTTGCTCACACATAAGCAATGATAACCTTGTGAGAACAAAGCAGCTGCAGACTTTGAAAGCCAGGTGCTGCAGTTGCTGTAAGACCACGTGATGGGGAATACCTGGATCTCACAAAAATCTGATGCTGTCTAAACATTGCCTTGATAACACTTAGTAAATACCTGTCTTAAAACATGTTGTTGCCGTCAGTAGTATACGGAGTACAGTGAACTGTACCTTTAAGCCTGAAAGTGAAATTTGTACCTCTGAGTGTAGAACGTGTCAGGTCAGTTTTTCCTTTTGAGCACTTGATGTGTCGCTCATAGATTAAAAGCATCTCCTTCAGCTCCTACTGTAAGTGTCACTCCCAAAGCCAGCGTTGCATTACCATGCAAATAAATATCACTTTCATCAGAGCTTTAAGGCTTTTATGAACCCTGACAAGTCAGCAGTACAGAAAAGACAAATCCCTGGTGGAAAAAAGATGGTTTGGGTTTATTTGAACGTTGTAAATGACAATACAATGGATTATTATTATTTATAAGAAGTCTTCTACTAAAAAAATTTAATTCTTATACAGCTTACATAGAGAGCCATTGGTCTTTTCTAACAGACTGACATTTCTGTGTTTGGTCTACGTCATCACTCTTGGCCTTGTGCCCACAGGGAGCTGACGCTGAGTGGTATTTTTCCATAAACAATTCCTCACAGTTTAGAGATTCGCTCTATCAGAGATGGATGTCCCTCTGAATAATCCGTCCACAAGTAACTCTTTCATCGCTTGTCATGAAGCCACAAGGGGCTGTTTCTCCTCTGTTTTCTTGCCATCTCTTGAGGCTAATACTCAGCAAATATCCCAGCCATGCTGATTTTCTTGGTTCAGTCTTAAGGTGTTATTTCTTCTTTTAGTTAGGCCCACTGTGGACAAAAACAGGACATTTTTCTCAGCACTTGGGCTGGAGGGGACATCAGAGACCAAACAGCAAAATAGCCATTTCCTCTAGAGACAGTGAACTTTGCTCGTTACTTCCCGCCTCGGGGGGTTCTTTTGTTTGTATGTGATGCCCCTGCCCCCGCCTACTCTCGCCGGGATTTGTGACCTTGCTAATTAGGATATGCATCGTCTTCTGTGGGAATGTTGTCAGAGGATGCTGGGGGCGACCTAAAGTAGTACAGTGATGTGATAGATGTTTAGTGAATGTTAATCAGTCAGCTCATCTCACTCAGTACTGGATCAACACTCGCAGCCAGTTAATTTAGACAAATTCAATTTTTTAACATACAAAATAGACCATGTTCAGTAATAAGCTCAGGAGGTGCTTTGAGGAGGCACCCCTGGATCTTGAAAAGTTTACATGGGGTGGCAAGGAGGTTTTGGCAGGTATAATATTAAAACAAGTCAAAAATGTGTCAAGGTCATGATTAAGCTTTGAGCAAAAGATGTTATACAAGTTTTCAAATTTTAAGGAGCTTCAATAAGTTTTTGATAATTACTGACTTTCTCTGTCTTGTTTGTTTCTGCGTTGTGACGCCACTTTATTGTCCTATTACAATTTAGGAGGAAGTGAACAACTGGGGTTACTGGGTTTAGCCGTGTCCTTCTGATTTCACTCATACCATCAAGAACACTACTCCCTGGCTGTAGATTCATATTTAAAGAGCATTTAGTAAAGTTATTGATCTAATCATTTAACTCTGGCAAGAACACAGGCAAGCATATTTTCTAACTGTTCTTTGAAGCTCCAGTTTCCTCCACAGCAAATATGGCAGCTTTTCTCTACTCAGCAGCAGGATGAATTTCTTAGTGTTCTACATTAATGAATGTCCATTCAGTATTTTAACCCAAACTGTAGCAAATACATAACAAAAACAGAGAATAAGATGCTGAATTCTTATGTAAAGAGTCATGTAAAGAGTTGCGACATGGCGGGTAGGGAACCACTGTTTTCTGAGAATATAATATAACCCGAGCTCTCATGCAGGCCTGTCTATGCTCTGTGTTGTGGTAGATCTCACTTAACAACATAACCAAACTGACTCATTAGCCCATCATCATTCTGCCAGTGATTGTATAATCTAGAAAATACACTACTTTCTTTTTTTCTTTTTATTTAATTGCTGGGAAAAAATGCAGATGTCATTAGACTGTGTCACATAGCAATAAATCACTCTACAAGTGAGGAGGGAAAGTTTCGTGCAGACGATTTCATAACTGACATCTCAGGTCAAATTAGCATGTTAAATTGTTCGACATGTTCAATTAGAATCACTACACGCAGACAACGTCATTCTCACTCCTCTTTCCGCACCCCCCCCCCCCCACCTCCACTCACCCACAACTCTGTACGTTATCAGTCTTTGTGTTAAAACAAGATGAATGCCTCTCCCTCTCTCACAGCAGAGCTCTTATCTTTCATTCCAAGCACCGTCCCCTCTCCTTCCTCGCCCTCTTTCAAGGGTGTGCAAGACTAGGCTTTTAATTATGGAGAAACCCACTTTTAACTACAAAACAGTTGCATCTTCAAAGTTACGCAAGACTTAATAACACATCAAATAGGACAGAAGCTATAAATTCTAATCAGAATTTCAGGATCCTTTGGGAAATTCAGTGAAGTTGGAAGAAAAGGTGAAGCAAGAGAACCAGAAGAGCATGATGTGACTCTACTGTGATATTCACACGCCTGATTCTTGAGTTTTTTCCTCCTTAATAAGGCAGGTGAATTTGTCATACACACACTGAACTAACCATGCAAACATCAACATCTGCTGCTGCTAGTTCTGAGGGAGGAGGTGGACCGAATGCAACGTGTGCATTGCACCATGGGAGGACCAAATGGCGTCATTATGGACCTCGTCTGCTCCTTCAGTGCCAGACAAACTGCTTTCATCTCCCCAAAAACCAAGTCTTTCGTCTGCTCTCATGTCTTTTTAAAGCATAATGCTCCACAGCTCGCCGCTCCCCAAGGATCACTTGAATTCCTTTTGCTTTCTCTGATGAAAGCATTTTGTCAGTGATTCAGTCGGGTTTAAAATGAATGTTTATGTTGATGATCACCATGTCTTGTTGGTTTTACCTCAGCTCGACTTGGCATTGACTCAGAGCTCTGCACTCAGCTGGCAGTAGCACAAATGCTTCAATGGTGGGTGTGATGAGTGTGATGCTGCAACTAAACACGCAAAACAAAGCTCTACACGAGATAACATGTATTAGAGACACCCGGCATCTCAAGGTGTTTGCTAATCTACAGTTCTACATGGAGATCACATAGCTGTCTGTCTACACTCATCTCCAGCAGAATCTCATCTCTTCTATTTCACTTAACCGCTTGACAACCTCTAACTATGCCACCATATTTTTTTTTTTTTTTTTCCTTTTTCCGGCTTGTCAGTAACACAGATGACACATAATGGTGTAGCTGTCCTATCATCATTCACAGCCAGTATTTATTATTTTTTTTATTGATTTATTTTATTTTTATTTTTTTATAAGTATGCAAAACTGACAAGACCGGTGGACAGGGAAGGTTAGAAGAGAGAAGAAAAGTCAGAGAGAAGGGGGTAAGGGAGAGGGATAAGAAAAAGTCAGAAAGAGGATAGAGAATAGGAGGAAGAAAAGAAAAAAAAGGAAAGAAAAAACAAATAAACAAACAAATGATTAAACAAGAAAATCTGCTTCTATACCTGCTGACAAAGAAAGAAAAAGCAAAAAAAACAACAACAACAATCAACACCTGTATGAATCACAGCAAATAATAAATATTAAACAGAGCAAATAACTGTACGAAATATACCACCATATGCCACCAAATTTTTCTGACGCTATCCACTCACACACACCCACACACACCCACACAAACACACACACACACACACACACACACAGTCAGCCACTGGTGAGGACACATCTCCGTCCATCTTCCCTGACACACTAGAGATGGGTAAAGTGTAATGATTCCCATCTTTTGGGAATAAAAGTGAAGAAATGATACCCAGATTCCAAGACTGAAGACTGGTGGTTTCTATGTCAACACACTCGTTCTCCCTCATGTCAGGTCATACTCCAGTAGGAGGAGCAGAAGAGTGGGATAGAACAACCCGGGGCTCAAGTCACTGTGATGCAGTGTTGTCCTGAGCAGATCATGTCACCTGTCATCTTTTCATATTGTTCAGATTGATCTCCACAGCTGTCAGCGACACATCATAGTCTTTACTGTATCTGTGCCACATGTACGTGGGAAATGCTCTGTGGTCCAACACTACACAGTCATATCCCATCTTCCTACTGTCACTGTTTGTAGCATTTCTGTGGTCGTGTACTTTCTGTGTCCTGCTGCTCAGACTGTGAATAACAGCAGGAAAAGCTGCATCATGCAGGCGTGTTTTTCAAACTGACACTGATTAACCCAGGGTGGCTCCACAGTTACAGGTCAGTGAAGGTAGCATATTTATTACCGATTCTTCCAGATGGCAGCTTTTGTGAGGGGGGAGTGCCATTCCACCACTTGCTTTCCATGGACTGCATCAATTTGTGGAACACCTTCATAAAACATATAGAGAGTTATTAGACCATCACGTGTACCACTAGTGCTTTCTGCACAGCATTATTAGGAAAAGCACATTGATATAATGTTAAATTGTGTACTGCATTTCATAAATTGACTTAACAGTAAAGATAATGAATGCATTTGTTGACTGAATCTTACCATCAGTGCATTTAAAGCCCTTGAACAGATGGTTCACCCTCATTATGTTTTTTTGTTACTGGAGTAGCAGTGTAAGAAATTACATATTATTCTTGATTTACTACCACTGTGAACTTACTGTAATATGTAACCATACTACCATTAAGTAAATACAGTTGACTGAATGTGTTGTCAACTAACCGAGTGTATTTAAATAAAAATAATATTTGTAAAAGTACTGAGGTTAGGGTTAGAAAAAAAGATTGTGTTTTAGTGTCATTTGACTGTGTGAAATGACATTTGTATCTATTAACCAGCCCCCAGTCTTTCACTGACACTAACCCACTGCAGGGACGCCTGATCCCAACCTTTAATATCTCTACACTCACATGTCTGGATGTTGAAATGTAACGTTGGATATTTTAACCGGCTGCAGATTGGATATTTTGGCTGTCAGAAATTTGTTAACTGTGAACCTTTCATTAATACGTTCAGTATCAACATATGTGTGACTTGTCAGTGGCTTGGTAACTCAATGGGTTAAGCGTCAGACTGGGATGTAGAAGGTTATAGGTTCAAATCCCAGCCTGACTCCTAGCCCAACCCCACCAGGTGTGTCCCTGAGCCAGACTCTCAGCACTAGCTCCCTGTAAGTTTGCCAAGCAAAGTAAAGTAAAGTTGTCATTAACAGTGATCATATGATAATTTAAATTAACATTACATTACATTAACTGAACAAATGATCATTACGTTAACAGAAAACATAATTGGGTTGCTAATACGACCTGTTACAAAACATAATGGGGATTGCAGTTTTCCATACAAATTTTGAGACAGGACTGATTTAAAACTATTGGTGCCTCAGTGTGGGCTACTTCCTGTCTGACTGCAACTTCTGAATTACATTTTAACTCTGCCTACCAAGACAAACAGGCTAATCCTGGTATAAGTCTCCATCACAGCGCTATCAGGATTCCCAGCTTTTTCCTCCCTGCCATCATACACACAATGCAGAGGAAGTGTGTGTGTGTGTGTGTGTGTGTGTGTGTGTGTGTGTGTGTGTGTAGAAGGGTGTGAGGATGTCTTAGATTTTCTTCCTAGACAATGTGAACTTTTGCTTCTGGCAAAAGATTGTACAAAACACTTTTACTTTTTTTTTTTGTTGCAATTTCATTGTCTCCATTACCTGATAAGACTGACTGCGTCAGATGAACGTTGTTGGGTTTTTATCTGCACAGTGTGTTTAATAAGGGCTTCAAGCTCTGTCAATGGACAGATTTTAGTAATCTCTCCTCTCCAGCAGTTCCCATGATGTCTCCGTTAGATGGAAGGCAGTTCTGATTAAGCAATGCGCTCCGTGAACTTGCTAAAAGCTCAGCTGCTCTCAGAAACTTGAACGTCATGAGATACTGCATAAAAATAAGAATCATATCTGATTGTAATGCAATGGAGACAATATTTAGTAGTAAAAAAGCATGTTTTAGTGACTTCCTGATCACATAAACATGCATTTATACAAATTATCTAATAAATTATTAAATAAATTATATTTATACATTTGCTTGAGAAAATAATTTTTGGTTGCAAATGTATTGCCTTTATAAACAGGACATATTTGAGAAATTAAGAAGAGAGAGGAGATGACAAGCATGAGGAAGCCTTGATGAACAAGGAAAAAAATCTGTAAGAGTACAAACAGAATGTTTTTAATAACAGCGACTGTCATTAAATAATGAGTGTGGTTTCCTGGGTTGAACTTTTCTAGTGTTCAACTGCTTTACTGATTGAAGTGTAAATTCACAGCAGTGCTTCAAAAAGCAAACCTAATTGCAGCTGTCCAAGAACTATTTCCTGCAGGGATGAATGAAGTGTATCAAATTAAAAGGTATGACCAGTTAGATGTAGGGTTTCTATGCTAACTATTAAAAGTGAGGATGTTTCAAGCCATAAGTCACACAGCTGCTGGAGGGAAGCAGGCCATTATGAAAGCCATTAGAATACATTTTCTGGGACCATGAAGTCCTATTGCTAGAGGATAAGTGGAAAATCTGACCTGCTGGTGGTGCTAGAGGAAAGTCAGCAAAACTCATCCTCTTCCTGCAGTCAACATCTGGTATAATAATAAATAAGAATAATAGCTTATGAAACCAAATCACAAATCAGAAGCAGGCAAACATGAAAGAACAAGCAACTGATTAGCCACAAAGTTTTCATCACCATCGGCCATAAGCAAAACAGGGTGACCCTCTCCACCCAGAGTCAAGCTCCTCACTCATCACTCAGCTCTTGTAGCAGTAAAAGAAAGTAGCAGACTTTGAAGACAAAAATGCAATTTCTGATGCATAAAGCTGAAATGCCCTTTTAAATCTACAGTTTTATGATCGGTAATTACATCTGCACATTATTAAATTCATATACACATGGCCGTTATGAGCAGGATAAGCACTGTCCCATCAAACAATATGCAAAGACAGCAGGAGCTTCATCCCAGCAGCAGGCTGGAGACACGACATACAGTGTGTATTTAGCAGTGTTAGTGCAGGATGAATTCAGACAGCGAGACATTTGTTATGGGCTCCAAAACACATTTGCAGCTCTCTCGAGAGATGGCAAGAGTCCAAGACTGGAGAAGTGTATTGTAGGTAGATGGAAAGTCATTTACATAAACACGTGAACGCACACACACTGTTGACCTTCCTGACCTCATAATATCTCTTCCCCCAATTAAGCAGATGCTTCTCTTCTCATTGCCTCTGTGTGTGTGTGTGTGTGTGTGTGTGTGTGTGTGTGTGTGTGTGGGTGTGTGTGTGTGTGTGTGTGTGTGTGTGTGT
>JAUYWH010000006.1:1883998-1916597 GCA_034779795.1 Ctenopoma multispine
GAAATGATTCTCCCACCTGGGTCGGTCTGCTTTTATGCACAGCACTGTGCTGTAGTCATACAGCAGCATACAGAGTTCCTTAGTTAGAATCAGCAATCAGCGGGCAAATGCAAATGTGCCAGGCCTCACAGGTAATGAGTGGTTTGCACAACAAAAGATTGAGGAGAATCAAGCTGACGTCCTGTGAAAATCTCAGCAGGGGTAAATAACACCTCGGACCTTGCACCAGAAAATAAAAACCTCAGTAATTCTAGTGTTAATAGGTTTAATGGTGACAGCACCTTTAACATCGGCAGTGAGTGCCGCTGCCTGACAAGAACACATTTGTGGGCCATCATATAATAAAGATTTTAGTTAAAGATTTAGAGTAAAAAGAAGCCTTTGTCCTCATTATGTTACAAAATGAGCATGTGCTTTATGTTAGAGAACAGCTGTGGTCATGGTTCAGAGAAACCAATGCTGATGATGTTCATTAGATGTTTTCCACAGTCATCCATTAACACCAGCCTGCCCCTCTGCAGACCTGGGTCTACAATAATGTCACTCTATGTGCTGAGGAGAGAACATGCCAACGTGACATCACACAGGGGTTACACCAGGCGGGCTCTGCACACACACACACACACACACAAACACCTGAGCAGCTGTGACGAGAGGCTCCTCATTCAGGCAGTTGGCGTTGTCATTCTTCTCGTTCATCTCTTCTTCCTCTTTTTCATGAATCTGCCAAATGTGAGACAAAACATGATCAGACAGTATGACCACTATGAAGATCAGGAGTGTGGACAAACTATTAACTGCTGTGGAAAAAGACAATCATCTGGGACTGGAAACGGTGGTTTTCAAGCGGTCTGCAGCCCCCTGGTGTTCTGTGAAAGCATTGCAGGTCGTCCGTGCTCATGAATTCAATAATGAGATTTTTCGTTTTTATGAATCATCAAATTTATGCAAACATATACAATTTAGAAAAGCTAAGGTGATTTCCTCATCAGCATCAGCAAACATCAGCATGTTATGATGCACCTGACCAATCTGTGTGCGATTTTGTCTGAATACAGTAAATGTCTCCCACTTACTTATCTATAATTTTCAGATGTGTCATTGTATTGTTTATATTTGTCGTATTAATATTACATTACACCAACACAGCAGCCATTTACTCATGTGGATCAGCAGTCTTACCATACCTTGGTATCATGCCATACCTTGTTGTGCTGCACATGCATAGAAGAAATCTGTGAGGCTGCACATGTTGGGTAAAGACAGGGCAAGCCTCAAAGTGTACACGGTTATATCTGAAGTATTTATTTTGGACTGAAGGAGCATCTTGACAACAAACAGCAACAATAAAAATGTCTCTGGCCTTGAGCAACACAAACATGGCCCAGACTGCTAAGTGCCTGCTGTCCAGCTAAACGTGACAGCCAATTAAAGGGGAGGAAGAAGGAGACCTTGGCTGAATGCAGGCCAGTCAAGGGTGGTCAAGCATGTCTTCAAGTGTCAGCATGAGACTGAACCGCACAAACTATCCCAGTTATCATCTCAGTTATGCATTGTTTCAGTCCTTTCATTCACAGCTGTTAAAAACCAGAACAGCAGAATCGGATTTCATCCTCTAAACTAGTTCATCAGACAGTAGTGAAACGTTTGTTTAACATGTGAGTACTTAAAACGCCTCCTTTTTTCTCATTCTCAAGAAAAAAGAAAGAAAAGAAATTTACAAGACGTGATTGTCACAACAATTTGAGCATAAAATAACGATTCTAGCCGACCTCAGAAATCAGAATCTGTAATTAAATAACAAATACGTTTACTTTTTTTTTTTTTTACTACCAGAAATCTTACAGACCAGTTGGTTCTAAGCCACATACAGTTCAGCAGAAAGACGTGGACACGTACCTCGTGGTCAGAAAGATTGGCGTTAAGTCCCTCTGAGTCAGTGCTGTCCCAGGTAGAGATGTAGTTGTCGGTTAGAGCATCCCACACACTGTAAAACAGCACAGACACAGGCATACACACATTAGCAAGGGACTTTGCGGTGCCACAACAAATATCAAAAGAAGCATCAAAACACAGTTTCTGGCCTTAGCTCTAAAGGATGTCTGCTATTTTAAGCTGGTGTATCCACACATGATGCAGTTAGACAGTTATATAATAGCATTAGACTGGAGTTTGGTGTGTTTTATCTCTCTGGTTATAAAGGCAGTCTACTCAGCTCTGTCTTCAGCAGCCTGCAGCTCAGTCAATATTTCAATGTGACAAGTCAGTGATGGTAGTCAATGTGCGGAGCTGGAGGCTGCAGAGGAACAATGCACAACAGAAAAAAATCTGCTTACTACTCGTTTAAAGGTATCCTTAGCAGTGACTTAGATAAAGCCTCTCACATCATTTTGCCAGTGGTCTCTGACTGCAGCCCGCAGCGAGTGTTTGTCCGAGGAGGAATGACATAAAACTGGAGAAGAAGTCCCCTTTTGTTTTCCACTCAGAGGTTGGCTCAGGCCTGCTGTCCTGCTCCCAGTGGCACTGCCCACACCCGGACACACAGTGGACACCATTCAGCTCACGGCTTACCTCATCAGACGTGACTGCGTGCCATGGATGCAAGCAGAGCCACATTAACAGGGCAACGTGTCTGTACACTTAACCCTAAAATAAAAACTTTAGCAATATAAAGCGGCTTTAATGTGGCTTAGAGATTACTTCACTCTGTAAACAGACTTTTGTTTGCACACCACATAGTTAAAGGTTGACCCCACCAACATCACCAGTTGGTAGATAACTCCAAAAAAAGTACCACCTGCAGCCCCCCTGGCTGAACCGCTGAGGGGAACTTGCTGGGTTTTCTGCATATTTCAGTGGGTTTGTATGTTTTCCATAGAATTTAGTAAAGTTTTAACCTCACACTGGTAAAGTGCTTTCAGATTACATCTGTTGTGATGAACTGGCAACCTGTCTAGGGTATAAAGACAGCTGGGATAGGCTCCACCACTCCAGCGACCCTTCAGAGGAGACGCGGTTAGGATAATGGATGGAGGAATTATCTCTCTAAACTTGAGAATTCAACTCCCCCTCCACGGTGACAAACTGCCCAGACCCTGAGGCAGCACAGACAAACTTTCTCTTGCCACTGTGTGTTGGGCATAAAGTCACCAGCACTGATGATAAAAGTGAAAACACATGATAAAACACATACAGCACTTGCACTTATTTCCAGAGAATACCAGCAGCTACTGTGTCCAGAATGGAAATAGTCCAGTGCATGACTTCATGTCTTTCTGCTGAGCTACACCAAGCAGGGGGCAGTCTTTGAATCATGATTCTATCTATCTTCTCATTAAACTCAATCAACCTCAAATGTAAAGTGTTTTCTGCAAGTGTAAAAAAAAGTATACTTCCGACAATGTCAAACAATCCCTTCATATTTATATGAACAACAACAACAGCACAGCGACACATGAACACACTGTCTGCGTAACACACAGTCACAGTTTGGTTTGGTTGTCCGGCTGCCAGGAACTGGAACTCCATGTGACAAAGCTGTCCTGCTGTGTTTTCTGGCCTGCAGCCACTGAGGAGAAATCATTTTTTAAAATATTCTAGCTCTCCATCAGCGACTCGGACTCGCTCATATCTGCGTTTCTAATCAGGCAGCTGAAGGGATTAGGCCCAAATGTGCGACAGACTGTTTTCAACCAAACAGCGGATTTAGAGTGTTGAGAGAATTCTGTGGGTCTGAGAGTCTTTGAATCCATCTCTCACTGAAACCAGATAGTTTTCCCATATACCAAAGCATAAGATGAGCTCCTTATGGTTAGCTACATCAGTACTGTGTTAGTTCCTATAAACAGCTGCCTGTATTCTGTATCTTTAGGTCACTAAATAAATATTTAGTGAATGAGACACACTCGACGAAATGTTGTGACAAATAAGTAATAATGAGGCATTGATAATGTGCCAGAGACTCCAGGGGAGGTTAAAACTGTTCTGCAGGGGTCATAACGTGCAGATTAGTGTAATACTGTCAAACTCTATCCCCCCACAGCCCCGTGTTGTCAAAGCATGAAGACACCGTTCGAGAAATCCTGCTATTCACATCCCAAAACTCCTCTATTCCACCTACAGTCAGGTTATTTTTAGCCTGATTCATGTGCACGCAGTGTGAGGACGTCTGTGTTTGCGCCCTGAGAGGCTGCGAGCAGAAAGGCAGGAAGGATCTGGCAGTCAGCTGGTGGAGAGGCAGAGACAGAGGCAGACCAGCAGAGCTCAAAGCCAACTGAGGCGTACAGCAGAGCACGCTGAATAATTCAGCATGCAGCCCGACTGTGGGAGATGGGGAGGGCGGGGTCACGCTGCTGATTGACTGCTTGTTTGGGATGCTGTGGTCTATGTGTGGAAATGTTTTGGCTGCGTGTGTCACGTGTGTCACGCTGGGCTGCAGAGCCGCTGTTTTGGCCTCGAGTGTGTACTGTCAGTGGCAAGAGTGACGACGACGGGATGTAGTTCAAGATGTCAACTCACTGTTATTCACAACTCTGCAGCTTTCTTACATTACAGTTTCCTCCTTTTTTCATTTCCTGTTACAGTTGAATGTTTCTATTTTACACTCCTCCATCACCTTTCTTTCATTTTGGCCCAATCCCAAATCTCCCCCGTAGCCCTAACCCCCCATCATGTGTGTTCACATAGCGAAGATGCTTTTTCCTGCTGTTGGGTGTTTAAAATTAATTTAAATTTCACTCTTTTGCTTTCGATACCTTGACTCCTTCACAGCTGATCTGACAGGGTTTGGGCAAGTGATGGGCTGGCATTGTGCTTAGTCTGTGGAAGCAGAACTTACTCTTCATCCTGCAGCTGCTCCTCGTCCTCCTGGTTGTGCGACTGGTTGCGTATGGGAGCCAGGCCCTCCGTCTTGGTGTTGTAATTGTGGAAGCAGACGTTGAGCTTCTCGTCAAACTCGTTGACCAGGTCCTCCATCGACTTGAAGCTCATCATTTCAGAGAAGTTCTCCAGCTCAGAGAAGTCCTCGCGGGTGATGGAGGCCAGTGGGACGGTGGGAGTGGTGGTGGGGGAGTTAGAGGAGTGATTCAGTGTTGGGTGGTCCAGCTCATTCATCCGACAGGGCCGGAGATCCTCAAACTCCTCATCCAAACACACGAGAGGGGCTTCCATGGCGTCCCCTGACAGGTTACTGTCTGAAAAACACAGAGGTGGTGATCAACGAGCATATTTTAAGTTTCAGCCTAACCTCAATCAGACAAGACCACTGCAGCAGCAAATGTTTTCAAAAGAAAGGACCAACTAGTCAGTCATTACAGTCTCTGATGGATTTTTGTGTCCTCATCTGTTAGATTTACCAAAGTCCCAGAAGGATTTATCTGGCGTCTCCTAAATCATTCCTGCCTCACCTCATGTGGAGTGGCACCGTGTTGTCTAGACAAAGAGGAGATGGAGGTAGATGTGCCAGAAGGGGACCAGGTCCCAGAGGGAACCCAACCAGTTGGCTTTACTGGTAAACCACAGTTAATTAAGTACCTCTACTGGGATTTAATTGAGGAGGATTCTGAGCATCTGGGAAGTTACAGGAAAATGTGTCAAATGTCACATTACAGTGTGAAGATTATAGTGCTGGCTGAAAGCTTCTTCTTCTGATTTAAAAAAAGGATCTTCACTAAATATTGTAAATAGTGTCGGATATTAATAATGCAGCTCCAGACAGACCTTCAATGTAGGAAAAATCGTAGCCTAGTCGTTTCCTTATGCTTCTGAGTCAAACTTCAGAAAATCACTTCAAGACACATTTGGTAAGAATTCTTGGATTCATGTAACCTTACAAAGAGACAGGTGACCAAGATGACCTTTATTTTACTTTCCATTCTACTTTAATTTCCTTGTTTGTATATTGTATATCAGCAAACCATTCAGGAGAATTTAGTCAAGCTTTGTCCCTTCAAATTAAAGTAAATTCAGATATTTGCTTTGAAAATCTTTAAGACTAAATGCATCACCCAGGTATTTTATTTATTAGGAAAAAGTCTCAACTAAGATATTGTTGCCTTTTAAATATTAATGTTTACGTAATTAGCTGCTTCTGTTTTTATTCCTTTACAGCTGTCTTTGCTACATGCATACAATGTTCCATGGGAACATTCAACACTGAATTGAAATTACTGTTGGAACATTTTGGAGTATGCATATTCTGTACTTGTAAAGTAGCTTTAGTAGAGGCTGGAACAACGGTAAGCCTTCTTCTAGAAACACTGATCAGCTATTGCTGTGTTATATTATAAATATATTAATAAAGAATAGTCTGCTGCTGTTTACCTGCGTCCACATAATAAAGTTTTGTGTATCTACCTGCCTGTCAGCCTGGTGTGTCTGCACTCAGTTTGCTCTGCCTGCTCATTCCGTTATTTTGAGAATAACATCAGGAGTGTGTCCAGTGGTTCCTCTGGGAGATCACGTGGTTTGGGAATGAAAGAAGTCTGTGTTTTGCAAAGTGGTGTAGAGTATTTAATATTTCTTCCTTCCCAGTCGTCCCGCTCCTAAATGCTGAGTTTATGGCTGCAACATACACCACCAGTCAAAAGACACATAGGAATGACAAAGATACATGCCTTCAGCTGTGTTACCATCATTACACATGGTTTTCTAATGATCAGTTCTCCTTTTAAATTAATACATTAGCATTAACAAACATAACATGCTATTGGAAGTTAGTACTAATGTTTGCAGAATTAAGGCCTCTGTATGTTTATGTGAATATCCTTTTAAAAAACAGTTGTTTTCAGCTACAATAATCATTTACTTTTGACTGGTAGTGTAGATCTGACAGCAGAGGTAAAACTGACATTTATCAAACCTACTTGATTTTGATGGTTGAATATTATTTTAGAATAAGAAGTCAGGAAACAGTCTTCTTCTAAAATGAGGAAGCTGAGTTTGGCTTAGGTCTTTCCACTAGATTATCATAGATGGCTCATGGATTGGAATGTACTAAAAGAAAACGGATCACAGAAACTGCAGACGACGATGACTGTCATGGTCGTATACGTACAGTTTATGGAGAAAAATACCTACGTGAAACACTTTCCTGACATCACCACTGACCATCAGTTGCTGACAAAAATAAAAGCTAATTGTACAGAATAGCAGAAAATAAAAGGTGTAGAAACGTCATTCATTGACGAGCTGTGCCTCTGTCGGTCAGGCTTACAAGCTGTGTAATTACTGTGGAGGCCTAAATTTCATCCTATGTGCTGCTCACCCACTTAACACTAGGCCACGGTCCAGCAAAGCACACAGAGGAGTCCATTTGAAAACAAGCTGGTGCAAGCCTCTTCCTCCTCATCACAGCACTCAGCAAAGTGCAGCCGGATGTTGATTTTCACAATCTCATCCTCACTCTCTCTGTTTCTCTTTTCTTTGTGTGTGTCTCTCTCTGGAGTGTCCTTTCGTATTTGTCTTCTTTTTGAACTGCATTATTGGCTTAAGACTTGCATTATTTCTAATTCCTCTGTAGCCTATAAGCTGAGAAAGTGACTCGGTACTGAAAGAAGTGAGTTATCTCTTTGTGTGACAGTGACAGACAACTTGTGTCAGTCAGTAGATCCAATTAAGGTCAGTTGGTCAACATTAAAATGAGGAACATGAACATGAAACTGACTCTTTGCAGGAAGCACTAATCCACTGCTGCATTAGCAAAGTGCAATTTCTTCAAGCAATCAAAGTGAGATATGAAATCACAGCATCAGCGCTGTGGATGGTAAGGTGTTTGAGGTGTGTGTGTCAGCCTTCTCTTTTTTGTATGTGTGACCTTCACAGAGAGCAGTGGTGGTCTCAGGTGTATCTCCACACTGTGCAAGGATGCAGGAATGAACATTAGCCAATCACAGGAGCTCTTGAAAGGTAATTTAATATAAGGGAGCCATGTCCTATTTTAAAATAGATAGATAATAAAGACAAATATGTATATTAAAAAATGCCGGTACAGCTTTTTTTGCATATTCAGAATGTTAATCTTTTGCACTGTGCTGTAGATGTGCTTCTGTTGTGTATCTGTGAAATCAAATTATTGGTCACATGTTTTATGGCCTCAGTGTCATGTAGCAGCTCTTAAGTCATATTTATATTGAAAATACATGTTAGAAAATTCAGATTTTATCCCACGTAAATAAACATAAAATGGATTCTACTCCTATAATCATTCACTTGGCTGTGGCCTGAAATGGAAATCAAGGTAGTCCATGTCATCCGCTCATCAGAGGAAGAAAAAAGAGGAGAGTGGGGGGAGGAGAAGAGCAGCAAGGAGGAGATAGGTATGATGGAGGAAACCATGGTTACCAGGCAGGGATGGAGGCACAGTGAGGACCTCAGAGAGGTCAGGACTGAGCACGGGTATGGAAGAAAGAACAGTAAGGAGACAGAATTACCTGCAGTAGACGAGCCGCTGTTGTGCTGTGGTTTGGTGTGTAGGTGTCACACAACAGGAATCTGTGCCTAAGCCTTCCTTCGGAGCGAAATCCACTGATGAGCAGCAGCAGTTACATTCATTCCAGAGTGAAAGAGAATAGAGAGGGGAGGGAAAAAAGAGAGGTAAAGATGGCAGCGTGGTCTGAGCTTTGGTCTGTATTCCTTCCCTCACCCGTCAGCCCACAGCCACCCTTATCTGTCCTCCCACAGCCCGTTGTTTTCCAATCAATAGGCAGCCAGCCCAGCTCACACAGAGCCTGCGCACTGCCAGGCTGCTGACGAAAGCAGCTCACCCCTCCCTCTCTCTCTCTCTAGCTCACTTCACCCTCTCTTCCCTCTGTCCTCCCTTTGTCCCTGCCTCCTCCCTCGCTGCACACAGGAATTGCCCAATATTCATGAGAGGAGGAGGAGCAGGAGGAGGAGGAGGTTTGGGGGAAGGAGGTGTCTCTGTGGCAAGGTAGCACATTGTGTAGGTGCCTAGCTTGTGCATTCAAACCTACTTACTATGTCACAAGCTGTTCCTCTATTGTCTGCCTAATCATTCTGCCACAGATCTGAGGAGAATACAAAGACTTTTATTGTTTTGAACATGTGTGTTTGCACAGAGGCAGCAAGCAAAGCAGAAAAGAATGAAATCCGAATGCTCTGAATGCTTTCGTTATTTTATATCAGAATTCAACTTATACACACTGTGCAGTAGAATTAAAATAACACATACATTCCTTAAAGCTAACATCATGCACATAGTCTACTTCTATTCAGAACATCATAAAATACATGGAAATAGATGGTAAAAATGTTAAATGCTCATTATGTTAACATGGACTTCATCACTGTGCATTAAAATCTGTATAATCCCTGGTTTCAGTTTGTGGTCAAACCCCCTGTGTAAAAGCCTCGGCTGTAAGAGTATGAACACACGCACTCACACAACAGTTGATTTGTTATTATCACACTCAGAGTGCACTCAGGCTGTGAGATATTATATCTCTGAGGCCTGGAACATCCAGCTCTCAGATATGAGCAGATTTGACAGATTAAACTCTTTATGGCCTCTTTAAAGCAGTCAGCATGTGTTTCAGTGAAGACTTGTTCATGTTTGATGATGATGACGATGAATTTCAGCCCTACATCCATGACTCTAATAAAGATGTTTAAGATTTAATCCAAACTAATGATTAGTGCCTGAAAATGTATTTTCTTTTTCGAAACTGGTGAACAGATACAAAGAGGCAAAGACTGATTCACTGAACACATGACGTCACTTCACAGGAGGAGCTGCGCCCACTTGCTCAGTTGTATACTATAAAAAAATCACAATCACGGGACATACAGTGCTGAACATGAGCATACGCACAAGCTCCCACACTGTGTGTGTGAACACACACACACCAGCATGTGCTGTATCTGTACACATATTCCATCATTAGTGTGAAACACAGCGGCATCATAACCGACCGGCCAACTAACACCAACTTCATTAAGCAGCTGCTTCTCCTCCACGCAGCAAGAAGAAGAAAAGGAAGAAAGGAGATCAGGCCAGTCAGAGGCCTCCCCATTACTACGGCAACACAGCTCACAAAGCCCAGCTCTGCGCGGGCACTGGTTGCTATGGTTACGGTGTGGTGTTATTGCGCTGGCAAAAGAATTACTCCACAAGCAACAGAGGAGGATAAGAAGAAGAAGAGTACTCTCACTTGTAGTTGATTTCAAATACTATAAACAACACCACAGCTAACAGCTGTTGATGTGTTTCATCATCGGTCCATCCTGCATTTAGATAGAAAGTAGCTCAACTAGAAAGACATTTTGCTTTTACTCTTAGTGGACTACTTTTTTAGCACATGTAGTCAGAACTTGTAAGTCCTCTGCCTGTGGTTTTAAGCATGTTTGCATCTGTGTTGCTCACACTAAAGGACACACACACTGCACCTGTCAGCAGCCCCATCCATCATAACAAGAATTTAACAAGGTGTTCAAGATGTTATTAGATTTGTTTAAAATGAGTTTACCATGCTAAAAATAGATACGCCTTATATACATATTATACCATACTGCATCACAATTCTTACATTTGAGTTAAGCCAGTTATTTAAATCAAGTCTTTTCCAGTCAGTTTGTATTTTGCTGACATCTACTGGTGATTACTGACACACTGTGAAAGGATTGTTTACACCACACAGTGGTTTATATCAAATCGCTGCATGAATTGTAATATGATATCAATAGGTTATACGGATGGTGACTAAACCTCTGTGAAGAACGGCGGCTTGACAATAGAGGCCACCAGTGCAGCTGTTCCTACTGTTCTTACCCTTCAGATAATAGTAAAGAGAGATAATCTGATTGTAAGACTCAGTTCTTTCCCAGGGTGACTCTTTATTAATAATCATATTAAAGTTAAAGTCAAAGAACCATTGTGTTCCCTTTACACTAAGACAGAAATCTGGTGTCTGATGATAGGTTTCTTTTTTCAATTAAAATCTGTGACAAAGTAACAAAGTCATTACTATGCATCATCTTTTTATTCCATCTCTGTAGTAAATATACAGCTGTCCCAGGTTTCTGAGCAGCCTTTCTTTATACCTCAAACAAATATGTATTTACTGTGAAAAAGGAAAAGTACACTCTTCTCAAAGTGCTTCATGTGTCAGTACAAACGTTCACACAGTGAGACAGTATTTAAAAACACACACAGCACATAATACTGTCCACAAAGCTCAATGTGTTTTCTTTACACGATCTTGAAGACTAGCAGACTAGCAGAAGCCGATCAGTACCTTTTATTCTGTGACTACTGACAGGTCAGAATGATATTCAAGCATAAAGTGCATGTTCTCTGTAGGTTCATCACTAAACAGGAGACAAGCTGCACAAGATGTTTGTGGTTCATTTAGAAAAATCTGTATGTGTGAACATACTGAATGATGCTATTCTCCAGTACTATTCAATCCTTTAAAGCCCAATGTTTTTAGCTACAAAGAGTAGGAAGGTTTCTAAAACGTTTGCACTTTGCATTTTAAATGGCTCCTCCTCCCCCATCTAGAGCCACATGCTCATACACTTATATCCAATAAACAGTTTAGTCTCACCTGTCTGACTGCTCCCGTACTCTTTTCTACCCTCATTTATTAGTATCTTCAATTCAGAGAACACAGTGATGAAAGTGTGGCATACATTATGTTCACTGTGTCATGTGCTTCTGCACTGCAACACCAACGACCCATTGAAGACAATAAAGTTACTTATTGATTGATTAAATAACTGATTTATCACAAACAGATTGTGAGGGGTGAGAGAACTGCAGAAACAAACAGCGTGTGAGAGTCTGTATCTCTGAATGGGGAAAAAAGAACATGATTGGGACACAGTGTTTAGAAAACATTTGATAATCTCTAGTTGTGTGCTAATAGATATGTTGAATTTTAAGTAGATTTGAGATCTGAGTGTTGTGATCACTATCTTTTCACAGGGTTGTCGATCCTGAAGCCTCCTCCTGTGAAGTGGGGTTTGCTGCTCAGCTGGGGCAGGGGTTCCAGATGCTCCACTTTGGTCTTGGTCTTCTGCTCACTGAGGAGACACACAGGACATCACATAACCCACATTTTATACTCCTCACTCTTGCTCAGTGTTGTTGCTGAGACAAAGCAGCATGTTGACATCACCTGTGGAGCTTTTTCTGACTGAGGTACTTTTTCTTGATGTTTGCTAGCTCACTGGCCAGTCTTTGGTTCTCACTTTTGTACTCATTCATCTTTGAGTCAAGCATTCTCAGCTCCGCTATCAACACCTGTGAAATTATATTACACACACACACACACACACACACAGACACAGACACGCACGCACACACACACACAGACACGCACACACACAGAAACGCACGCACACACACACACAGGCACAATTAAACAGTGTATTGTGCTGTATTTGTGGAGATTATGTGACTTTGAAAATCTTGTCCTTTGTCTTACTGTCCAAAAACATACTGTCATAAGGTGTATTACCTGGAATTTATTTAATTTAGTAGAACAGATAATTTGACACGTCTAATGGAGACAAAGATACAGCTCATCTGGTGTCAAATACAAAAAGCAGGAGTAAAACAATAAACAAAGAGAAGGAATAGCAATAAAAGGGTTTGTGGAATGATACTACTGAAGACTGGAGACCTTGAGCTTTTTGGTTCTCTCTCTGATGGTCCACTGGCACTGCTGGAGCTGCTCAGCTGCCTCTGGACCAGGCTGCCGGGCCAGAATGTGCTTCAGCTCCACATACAGCTTCTCCTTTTCCTTAGTGCAGAAACAAGAAGAGAAAAGACTTGTCAAGACAGATGAAAGGAAAAGGAAAAAGGAGTGAACTAATAAGTGTGTGCGTACACGATGAGGAGAGAGCGTTAAGCTTTTACCTGTAGCAGGAGCTCACGTTCCTCTAGCTCTTGGGTTTTGGCGATGAGTCGTTTCTGTAAGGACTGAATCTTTTGAATGAGTTCATATTTGCCAGGGTCACTACCCTGAAAGGAAGAGTCATTTATAGAATGTGTTAATAGCCTTATTTTTGAGATGGAGAGGAACACCTGTAACAGACAGAAGCTGCGCTCATCAGCGGGTCACCTCCAGTCGTCTCCATCGGTGAATGTTGATGGGCTTCAGCTGTTCCTCGAGGACGCTGTTTCTCGTTCTTTCTCTGAGCAGCTCCCTCTGCAGGTGGAACAGCTCTCGCCTGCAACACATCACATCAGTTGGATTGCACAGAGCACTTAAACACACCTACATAAACCAGGAGGAAAACAAAAACACATTTAGGCAAATACGTCCCATCACTGATGAGAAGAGAGATGTGGTTAAAAAGTGATTCTTATCTCAGTGTCAGCATTTGTCATTATACCTGCTGTCTCTATTTACAACAGAATGAAACACAGAATAGGACTACTTGCATATTGTACAAGATCTTCTAAAGTGGCCTGAACAAAATTTTTGGCAGCACTTAGATGACTGGCTTCCTGGCTCCTCCTGTCCACATGTGGAAGTGTCTTTCTTTAAGACACTGAACTCCAAGTTGCTCCCTGGAACACAGTCCACCACCTCACACGCAGCTCCACCACCATCAGTGTGTGAATGAGAGGCTGTAACTGTAAAGTGCAGTGACATGATCTAATGCTTGTTTTAAAAACTTGTTATGGTTATGGTCCCAATATTTGCATCAATGTGTGTTTCATTTGCTGTATTATATCAAATAAAGTAAAAATCAAAAGCAACGTGTTCTTCTAAATGGGGAATTGAGAATAGTGAGTGACAATAACTTCAGAAAAGAACGACCTAGGTGGAGAGTTAGACATTGAAAAGGGGGTCATTCCTATCTCTTACCTGAATCTCTCTGCACCATTTTTCTTTGAGTCACGTTGTTCTAATCTAAACACCACATGCTGTTGGTCAATTCATCCTTTCTCCACCCTGCTCTCTGTGATCAGTACTCGTCTCCTGCCTCTCCTTGTCTATTCAGAATTCTCCTCTCTTCTCTTTATCCTGCCCAGACTGTCTGTTTTTAAAGTATACCTCAGTTCCTCTGTGTTGGGTACAGTCTTGTCAAGGATGCTCTTCTTGCGCCGGAGCCTTTTGATCTCCAGTTTGAGCAGGCGGATGTCTTCCATCCGCTGGTTGTAGTGGAAGTCACCCTTGCTCAGGATTGACTGCTGGATTCTGATCTTCTCATAGAGCAGTGCACGCTCATCGTTGCGCCGCAGCAGCTGTTTCCCCAGGTTGTCCCGCTCTCTGATCACCTTGACAAATTTCACCAACAAATAATGAGACACTAGTCTGTCACTGTCCTTTCCTGGACCTCTTTTCTCATCTATCTCCTTCTTTACCTGTTCCAGTTGCTTCTTCTGTTGGATCTGCTCAGCATCAGCATCGGCTATAATCTTTTGCAGTTTTTGCTGTTCTGCTTTTTGACCGTCAACTCGCTGCTTTGCTTCTTCCAGCTGCTGCTTATTTACCTGCAGCTCCCCCTGTGGAAGGACACAGAGATGGGTGCACACAGGCATACAAATAAGACACAGCAGGTACTGAAAATAACAAAAAAGAAGATGTGCATGAACATATGTTCATTTTTAAGTACCTAAAAAGACTAAATATTACTACTGAAAAGAACAATGAACCTTTAGAGACTCGTTATCCTTCTCTAAGCGCTTGTACTCCTGCTGTTCCTTGGCAAGAGCCTGCTCCTTCCCAGTGATCTCATCTCTCAGTCGAGTGACCTGGTTGTTCATGGTCTTCATCTTCCTCTTCATCTCTACAATGTCTTCCTGAAGCAGAAGGGGACGGTGGTGGGAGGAGGGAAAGGAAGACACAGGGGCACATTTAGTCTCAGCCAACTCAAGACTGAAACTAGGTGATGTGTTTTTATGTAACACAGAGAACTACATAAACAAACCTAATCCAAACGTGGTGTAATATATCTGTTCAATTCATGGCCTCAGAATCAAACCAAGTCAAGCTTAACTTATAAACTAAAAATTATGAGGAGGCATGAATGAACATTAGGACCTATACACGATGACTCGCACCTGTGTCTCGATGAGGTTTTTGCTGTAGAGGTTCCTCTCAGACACAACAGACTCCAGCAGGTTCTCGTGCTGTTTGAGCTTGCACTCTGCCTCCGTGACCTTCTTCCTCCAATCAAATATCTCCATCTCTCTGACTTCAACGTCATTCATTTTTTGCTGCACCTGTGAAAGATCCACACAGAAAGGTAAAGCTGGATGCCATGTTTCTTAACCTCATGTTCAATAAATAATAAAAACCTATTATATATATTAATCTATTCCTTATGCATGAGGCTGCTGGTCTCATTGATGTAGCGGTCCCGTTCTCTCTCCAGCTGTTGGATGATCTTGCGCTGCTTCTGGGCCTCCTGGCGGTATCCATTGATCTCATGTTCCAAGGTCTTCTTGTCCTGCTCGAGGAGTTTCACGAGGTTCTGCTGTTTCTCAGTTGACTGTGTAGCTTTAATCATGTTCTATTGATAATAAAATAAGTAGTCACCGAACACAAGAGGTCAATGAACAGAAGATTTAAGCTCAGATTCACACAGAATCTACAGATTCTTGTTTAGAGGGAGAAACTGGAATTTGTTTACTAATTACTAATGTTTAACAACCGAGACACTTGTGAGCTGATGAGGACATGAGTACAGGAAAAAAACACCCTGTGGGTCAAATTGCAGCACATACAGTACCTTGCTTAACATGTCTCTCTCACGGATGAGCTCCTCTATGGCTTTCTTGTCGGCTTCAACTTGCTTTTGGGAAGATTCAAGATCTGCAGGATTCAAAAAGGACAATAGAAGAACAGATGTACATATAAATACTGTAAAGGAGAGACAAGTACACCAAATATCCAGAGTATAACAGGTGTGAGAGTCATTATTAAGGTGAGAAAACTCAACTGGTAAAAGAGATATGGACACATAAGATGGACAAAAGAATAAATGTGACTTAAGGACCACATCACTGTCAGAGTGTGTGTGTGTATTAGAAATGGCCATTTCTTGTTGTCCTCTGAGTTAGCACATATAACTGCTGCCGTGTGACTCCATACATCACCCCATTGTATAAATTGGCAGTAATCTGGCAGTTTCCACTTAGACTCTGTATTTATATTGTCATTTTAATATTATTATAAAAATTTTGCACCTCGAGATTTCTTTATATTTATGCATAATGATGCATTTACTAGTAGATGTGTTGGGAATAATTTGTACTAAAGTAGTATAGTACACTATATCAAATCAAAGCAAATCATCTTTTATTTAGTCCAAAATCTTAATTTGTAATTGAATTACTTAGATTACTTAGATTTTTATAGAATGGGAGTGGGAGGGACAGGCTGAGAATCCAGAAGGTAACCAGTGTGTGTGTGTGTATGTGTGTGTGTATGTGTGTGTGTGTGTGCGCGTGTCTATCTTACACAAGGCAAGTTTTCATACCTTTCTCCAGACCAGCAATCTGAGCTTTCAGCGTCTCCCTCTGCACATCCACATCCGCTTTCTGTTCCTCCATCTGGTGGAACTTTTTCTGGATGACTTCTCTCATCTTTGTTTGTTTGGCAATCTCCTGCCGCATCTGACTCACCTCCTCCTCCCTCATCTGGACAGTGAAGCATTATACAGAGGAAGGGTAACATTTGCTACTGTGTAATGAGGGCATTATCTCTCTCAACACATCACTAAGATTACTGATGAGAGAATAGGACACAGTTCAAAGATCAGCAGACTTGCTTCTGACTTGCTCAGTAATTGACCTACTGTAGAAGCAGTGCCCCCTTGTGGTTCAACAGATAATTATCATCTACAGACAATCGTGTGTAAGTGGACTAACATGTTACCTTGAGCTCGTTTGTAATTTGCTGATTCTCTAAAGACAGATGTTCTTTGGCTGATGAGAGCTGCTCACCCTCCTGCTGCAGCTTGGCTTTCTTCAAGTTCATCTGCTCCAGCTCCCTGGTGTATCGTTCATTCACAATCTGTCACAGTCAGGGGAGGGAACGTGGCGTGTGTGAGGAATTGCATTAATGGCAGGTGTTTTATTACATGAATAGCATTCTGCAGTATCACATTATTAACTACTCAATTCTAAAAGAAACTGGTTTTATATAGTAACAGTTAACCACCCCAGACAATAAAACATGCACTGTAATAACAGCATACTGAAAGATAAAATATATCTGCCATTCAGTTCATATCTAATCCAAATTTCTAATTGCTCACATTAAAGGTATGACGTGAATGATATAGTATGATTATGATTCCCACGCCATCGTTCACCTTTAGCTCTTTCAGCTGCTGCTCCAGTGTCTGCTGTTCCTCTTTGGCCTTTTGGCCCTGCTGATTCAGAGCTTTGATTTCCCCCATCTTGGACTCCATGCCGATGTGCAGCTGCTTTACCTCCTTGTCCAGCTTTTCCTTCAGCCTCATTTCCCGGGAAATCTCATTCTGTTGTACCTGGAGCTCCTGCTGGAGCTTAGGGTTACACACAGACAAGCAGAACGTTGGCCTTGAGGCTGGATTTAAGCAGAGAGTATTTCAACCAGCGTCCACTGCTGGAGCCCCACTTCCAGAGATAAATAAACTAACTACAGTGGCACTAAAAGCTCCATTTAAACTTTGTAATTACAATTAAATTAAAATATCATTATACTTAAACTGTGGTTCAGATTCATTTAAATGTAGATTTTCTTTTCCAGGTCGTGTTTTGACAAGTGCATAATGCTGTACCTCATGTGAATCCTTTATATATACACAATCCTGCCTACTGTATGTCTCTACAAATGATCTAAACATGTCTCTTGTAATGTGAATTACATCAGAAGTCACATTTCTGTCAGTGAGAATTCTCCCACACAGTACATACCTGAGAAATGCTCTCAAAGGCACGGTCTCTTTGAACCTCTATCTCCTGATGGGTTGCAGTGGCCTTGTTTAGTTTTTCTCTCAGACCCTCCACGGTTGTCAGCAGCTGATCTCTCTCTTTTGTCAACTCCTCGTTCATTTTTAGCAGATCACTGAAAAACATTTTTAACATTTTCACTATACCACTCTACTTCATGCTCACTGTAAAATATCCATTAATATGGTAACTTGTTAAAAGTTATGAGAGTGAGGACAATAGTGGCTCACCTCTGCTCTTGGTCAATAGAGAAGCCAGTTTGTTGTTCAGCCATTTTTGTCAAGTTGGCAACTTCTTCTGTTAAATGTCTGATGGTCTCTTTGTCACTCTTCTCTTTATCATGAGCAGCATCGACCATTTTCCAAGCTTTATCCAGTTCCTACAGTGTAGGCAAGAACATTTAAAACATGTTGAGTTAAAAGAGTGTAAAGAGCTCAAAGATAATAAATGTAATAAATAATTCCTGTCTCATTATTTTATATACAACCCAAATTCCAGAAAAGTTGGGACGTTCTTTAAATTTGAATAAAATGAAAACTTAAAGACTTTCAAATCACATGATCCAATATTTTATTCACAACAGAACATAGACAACATTACAAATGTTCAAACCGAGAAATTTTACTTTTTTTAATGTTTGATTTTATGGACAAAATTTCAAATTTGATGCTTGCTACAGGTCTCACAGCATCTCATGAAGACGGCTGGGCATCAAGGTTATGAGTATCTGGAGTTTTTGTGTTGGAAATTGTTCCCTTTGATGATTTTTTGTTTAATAATGCGCCAAATGTTCTCTATAGGTGGAAGATCTGGACTGCAGGCAGGCCAATTCAGCACCCTGACTCTTCTCCAACAAACCCATGCTGTTATAATAGCTGTAGTATGTGGTTTTGCATTGTCCTGCTGAAATACACAAGGCCTTCCCTGAAATAGACGTTGTCTGGGAGGAGTATATGTTTCTCTTTTATAGACCTTTCAGCATTCATAGTTCCTTCCAAAACATGCAAGCTGCCCATAGTGTACGCACTCCCCCATACCGTCAGAGATGCTGGCTTTTGAACTCAATGCTGACAACATGCTGGAAGGTCTCCCTCCTCTTTAGCCTGAAGGACACAGCATCCATGATTACCAACAAGAATGTCAAATTTGGACTCGTCTGACAATAGAAGACTTTCCCACTTTGAAACAGTCCATTTCAAATGAGTCTTGGCCCACAGGAAACGACGATGCTTCTGGACCGTGTTCAAATACGGCTTCCCTTTTGCATGATAGAGCTTTAGTTGGCATCTGCAGATGGCACAGCAGATTGTGTTTACAGACAGTGCATTCTGGAAGTATTCCTGGGCCCATTTAGTTATGTCATCGACAGAATCAGGGCGATGACTGATGTGGTGCCATCTGAGGGACCGAAGACAACAGGCATCCAATAGGCTTTGACCCTTACGCACAGAAATATCTCCAGTTCCTCTGAATCTTTTGATTATGCACTGTAGATGATGAGATTTGCTAAGCCTTTGCAATTTGATGTTGAGGAACTCTGTTTTTAAAGTTTTCCACAATCTTTTTACGCACTCTTTTCATGTGTGAACATGTTATGTCATGACATGTACCTTCTTTAGTGAAGCTATTGTCGTCTCATCTTCTTGGGACAGTTTCAGGGCAGCTGCAACTTTAGTTGAAGTGGAGACAATCTCTGCATTCAGCTCCCTGCACTTGGACATCAGCCTCTTCTCATTCTCTCGGGACTTCTTCAGAGCATGGATGAGCTTCTCGTACTCCACTCGGATCTTGTCCATGCTCTTGTCTCCAACCAGCTCATTGAGGATCATCTGGAACTCCTCCAGAGACTCGAAAAAGTCTCCACCTGCAGGGCCCGTGTCCTGGAAATACAGCAAAGCCACAGACTCTCACAGTGTAAAGAACTAACAGATTAGATTTGTGGAAACGGGGGGACTCAGTAACAGATGTGGTTAACGTTAGAGTAATATAAATACTTCATATAACGTTACACGACTTTTAACTGTAAGTTAAAATAAAGACTAAAAAATGACTTTGTAACTACAATAAGGTTAGAGGTAGTAACGTTAGGCGTTTAGATAGCAGAGTAATGACATTAACATGCTAACTAACAAAAGATGCCAGTTTTGCCACATTTCAACGACTTTCGCTGACAACAACAACACGTCAGCCACAGTTTAATGTAAAATGTTCTATCAGCATTAAGAGCTTTTCCAAATCTTCTAAACTGTCACGAAAAAGCACTTACCTCCATTATTTTACGTGAAAAGTCAATATACTGATTCATGAACGACTTAGTTTTAGCAATAGATCTGTTGATTGTAGTTGCTAAGCAACTACCGATCTCGCGAGAGAAGGAGCCACCTCGCCAGCTGGGTTCGAGAAGTGCGAGCATCAGTCACTGAGTCTTCATCCAATCACTGAACAGTACAGGTAATCTTAAAAAAAAAGGTTTTCAGTGGCAACTGGACGTGTTGTAGTTCCTTGACTACGTTTCGCTTTTTCATGTCAGAGGTACTGAGTCCAGGTAACATTCAGTGCTGCGCTCTCAGTAAAAGCAGTACCTCTACCAAAAGATGATATTTTGATTAATGATCTTAAAATGATTTGCATTTATCAAGACATTTGCAACACAACACAACGGTTCACACAGGTGTTGAGGACAGTGATACTGCTGCACAGTGGTATTGATACTGAAATTAATGAAATGGTTCTTCCAGCACTGGGCAAAGGGCTCACTCATTTAGTGAAGTCTATTATATTTCAATGGAGTGTATGAATTAAATAATTAGTGCAGTACAATAATAAACGAACAGTGTGATACATAGCCTTAAAGTTTCTTTTTCTTGACTCACCTGAAGCATGAGAAAGCATTTGTTCTTTTTTTTTCTTCAGTGATGAAATTCATTCATAATTTTTAGTTTTGTGGCATAGTTTCATCTTAAACATCCTGAATTGTGTACATGTCTAATGATCATCACTCCAAACTTTCCAGCTTTATATTATAATAAATAATAATATAATAAAGTAGGACCATTTTAGTCAAAGACTAAGCATCTAGTATTTCTGTTTCTTTTTGTACTAGCCTATATATGTGTTTACACCACACACAGAATTTAAAACTTATGAATAATGAATAAAATGTTGTAACAGTCAGCTAACTGTTTTTTATATATTGTATTTTTCTTTATAGTATTTTCCTCTCCTGTCATTAATGCATTAATCTGTTCCTATTAATTATCAATTATTTTTAACATTATCCCTGTAGAGCAATGCAGTATACAGTGGTTACATTAAAAGATAAATAGCTGTCAGAACAGTAGGAAAAAAGACTTGCAGAAACACTGATGTGGTGGTTCTACACAGTGTAACCTTTAAACATGACGTGCATCAAATGATGAGGCCCGTTTTGCTCAATAACATGAAAAGTCGTCTTAGAAAATTTAAACATTTTAATAAATAAAAACTGATGTAATATACACCATTATGAATATACAACTACAACACGCATACCAAGACATTTGAAATACAAAAAAACTGACAGTTCAATTTAGTTGCTTTAAAAGCCAAAGCTTTAAAATCTTTAGGAAGATTTGAGGGAGGGAGGTGGGGGTGAGCAGGAATTACAATAGCCATACATTTGTGTTAGTGTTCGTGCCAACAAATATAAAAAAGCATCATGAGTGCTGACCTCTCAGAGATGGAGAACGTGGAAAATAAATGCAATAGTTATATGACTATCTGGACTAAGGTTTTCCATGAAGAGACATTTTGAGGTACTGAGTTGTCTACGCCTGTAACGAACAGTGAAAACGCTCACACGTTTGTTGTTTCCCACAATGTCATACTAACATTAATCCTTTAAAAAATAAAGTACACTATGTAGGTCAGTCCAGATCTACACATTTCAGGAAGACTGAACAATTAAGAGACAATGAGTTCACTTTGTTCTCCCACATGTATTGCATTTTGGAATGGGGGGAAAAAAGATAATCAGCTTCATGTAGCTTGTACATAAATATAAATTTCTCATGTGTATAGGCCCCAAAAACATTTTGCAGAAATTTTTAAACTAGTTTTAAACAGCATCTTTATGACGTAATTTATGATGCTTTCACTGGTCTTCGAGCATAGTAACACTACAGGTCCCTTATGAGCAAACAAGCAGTTGCATTTTTGGCCACAGAGTGAACGGAAGTCTGTTTTTCACTTCTTACAACACAAGGGTACCTGCACGCAGGTAGTTAGTAAGTTTACCTGACCTGATAGAAATACAATAGATTGAAATGTCTAACATAAATACCATACTAAAAGTCATGGTGAGCATATCTGATCAATCAGCACCAAAACATGATGTGTGGATACTATCTGCAACCTCCACTGCATCATAGTTTGAAGCACTGTGAAGATTTGACCAAATTGAAGAAGAAAACTGTAAACTCAATTCCCCAAAAATCATCATGACGTACATGTATTCAAATTAAAATTTCCTTGCTTTATAGTTTGCCACTCAAAATGTTGTCAGTCATGTCTGATCTGCGTATTCCCTGAAACAACAGCAGTCGACGAAATGTTCAGAAACACATGACTGAACCAGGTCAAACGCTAAATCGTCCTCCACGACTCTACACAGTACAGTACAGGATTGTGTAGCTACATTTTGTCTGAAGCAAGGAAATAACTAACTTAAAAAAAGCACCACAGATGTTGTTTTTTTTTCCTCTTTTTAATAGCACCAGTTGTCAGAATGTATATGATGTGTTTGGCAATGTACAGCATTGAACTGAATGTCTGGAGTAACTTGTAGCAGCTGCTGCATTGCTCAACCTCCACTTCTGAGCGAAAGGCGAGAGAACGTTGGTCGCATTGACTTGCGCATGCGTCCATTTATGACCCGGAAACAATCATTTGGTAGCACCCACCCCACCCCCCATCCCCATTTAAGTCAGTTCAAAGCAACATCATGAAGCACTGTTACATACATACTATAAATATATGTTGTAAAACATTTCTATCTGTGGTATGAATTAGATGACTAGACATTTATATTTTGTGCTATGCTGTGATACAGATTGCAAGGGAGCACCATAGTTAGGGAAATAAAAAAAATAAAATCTCACCATTCATTTCATGCCAAAACAAATGACTGCAGAAGCCAGCGAGCCAGGTGATCGATCTCGAACAATTCAAAGCAATAAACCAGCGATGGGCTAAATCGCTGCCCTCTAAACAACAAATGATCAGTGTGATAAGACGATGGCCCACAAAAAGTTTCAACAGTAACAGTTTGCTATTCACACAAATTGCTATAAAAACTAGTTTGCTGTATCCTTCTCTGAGAGTCTCTGTGTAATAGACAGTGAGAAATACAGTACAGTGACAGCCATTTTCTTTTGTTTGTACACGTCAGACGTCATAGTTCTCTACATCGTGTAAGATTCTACATTGCTACAGTATAAAGCAACAATGGATATAAAAATAATAGAATATAGACTTATACATTCTTGCAAACAAGTAGTGTCCCCAAATATAGATATATTCATAGTCATATATATAAGGTACGCCTGGCTAAAAGTAAGTCAGTCTGACACAACAGTCTTGCAGTGAATCATCCTTTATAAAGGTGACAATGCTCAGTTTTAGAGAACTGTATGGATGGTTGTATCGGACTGCATCAGCTTTAGCTTTATGTACCGAATACATTTTTTTCTCTCTATATTATTCTGTATATCTCATGTCTCTATAAGATGAAATTCTTAAACTATTTTCTAGCATCAAGAAGATTTCCATCACTCACGCACAGTATACACATTGGTCTGTTATGTCATGTTATAATGTTTCACTGAGGCAGACCCTACGCTACTCAGTTCCCCACTCACTCTCTCGTATACATGATGTGCATCATATTTTCTTCTACAAAAAAATATGTGTGTGTATATATATATATATGACAAGGTATGCTTATTTGAGATATTATTTACATGGAAACATTTTTTAAATCTCAATCTCCTTTTGTACTCTCAAGATTGGACAAAGGTTTTTGACATAATATCTCAATACTTTTCTCCATGTTGCTGTACTAACAGCGTGTTGATGGCGAGCTCATATGTTTTAAATCAGCCTGGCTATGTCTCAAGTTTGGTTTTGATTTGTCTGAATGCACCTTTCTGCTGATATGGCATTTGTAAAATTCTCTTTATTATCAGCCCATACATTCTGATAGATTTATGTATTATAATCTTCCCTATCTTAAAGGATGTTCTTGGCAACAACACTGGTTAAATTATCCATGGCCTTCTAATCAGTATGAGATACTGAGTAGTCATTTGGGATGTATTCCACTGCAGTTCCATCTTTGTGTCACTTTGCAGTTTGTTCCCAAAATGTCAAGTAGTAGTAAGCAGTTGACAAATAAGTGTATTTAATTACAGAAATCTCACACATATTGTATGTTACATGACATGTGTAGACTGCTTATTTGGGATCAAATTTCATAAACACTTTTCTCTTTCTTTCTTTTTTTGAGGAAACATTTGAGAAAAATATGATATGGCAGTTTTAGATGTTGATTACGATGAGCTCAGAGGGCAAAGAGGCGCATATCAACAACAACTCAATATATTAAAAAAAGACAACCCTTTTACTTGTGTGGCATGTATTAGCACCAGAGATTCTGCACTCTTAGCATACGGGATAAAAGCCTGTTCAGCATGTCGAAAAATGAGAATTTTTCTCCTAAAATGCAATGAGCAGATTATTTCAATGCATCTTAAAAATATGTAAAGCCAGAGAGGAATGACACCAAAGCCAGACTCTAGTTCTCCATAGCTCAAGAGTCAAGAGTGATACAGTACTGAGATTTCCTTTTCTTTTTATGAGTAATAAAAAAATGTGTGATGTTAAGTGTTTTGTTCACACACACACACACAGACACACCACAGACAACTAATGTGTGTTATTTTAGTCCGGTACAGCACCATCAATTGCAATTCATCAATGGTCTCTTAAAACGTTTTACATTACTGGGGACTCATATCATAATTGGACTGTGGACTATGTGCTGTATTTAACACATGTAAGTGTGTAATCTGACAAAAAAATCAAAACTGATTTTTTTTTTAGTTAAAATGATGAGGTGGCTATGTTGCTTCCAGAAGATAAACATAGCACAAACTAAACTGATCAGCTGGGGGCTCGGACGTCAAATACAAAAGGCTTCTAGGGTTTGGATCCATACTCTACTCCAGATTACTGTTAGTGGGGTTTTACCTACTATAAAAATATCAATTGATGAAAATCCTAATAGTAGTAAAGAACAAGGCTATCAGCCCTACTGAGCTAGAGACGACACAGTGTGTGCTTTTATTGTATACAACACTACAACACACAGATCTAAAGATCTGAACCTACAATGCTTGTAGTTGTTCAAATTTTGTTACATTTTTAGACACAATTAGCAGATTTATCTTTTTCAGATTAAGATGTTAAGGGGATGGTTTCTCTGAATTGGTTGTAAAAACTAGCTAAAGCCTAATTGTATAACTATTATCAAGCTACAGAGTGTTTGCTCTGGTAGTGGTGGATTCCCTATTTTTGTCAGTGCTATTCAAATGTCGATGCCATGCAAATAATATCTTTTACTATACAATATGTACATGGACACATTTCTCTGTGGCACATGAAGAGGTATACAGTACATCTGTTTTGAGGCAGTTCTGACCTCGGCCCCTCATGCTGTCCTCACTAAGTCTCATTAAAGCCCTTGGTGATGAAACAACAGCACAGTAACGCAAAGCTACAATTTCCCACCACCGCTGGTTTAAAGAGGTGTCATGTGTACTGAAGTTTTCATTCTCTGTACATTCAGCCTAAATATATCTTTATTAGTTGGTTTATCATTTTATATGTGTCCCCGCATCATGTTGGAGGTAATGTAAAGGCGCCCTCAGTTTCTTTATTTCTTGCTCTGAGGTGGGGGGACTTCACTTTTATATATTAACATGGAAAATATATAGACTGGCTTTGTGAACACAGTCAGGCCAGTATCTACATAAAAACTATTTTGATGTTCAAATAACTGTAAAAAAGTAATATATTTGATCATTTATGTAACTGCATGCATATTATTCACCAATTTTAATAAAATATGCAACTTCTTATTTTACATTTTACACTAGAGACTAATGATATCTACACATTTCAGTAAAGACTTGTGTATACTTTAGGTTTTTTTTCCCAAGTGTCGGCTTCTTTTAAATGCTCCAGTCACAACATGGAACATTTAGTCGAGTGTTCAATCAGCGTAGTGCATCAATATGTCAATATTAATAGTCATCAATTGTTAAATTATTTCCTCAGCACAGACATTTTAATGGGTCTATATTGGGACATTGACTGTAAATTATAAGTTATTGTTGTTTTTAAGGAAATTCCAGGACTTTTACATACCTATCTGATCTAATATTGTTTCAATTCCAGAACCTTTCAGAACCATAGGTAGAAAATAGGGATTATTTTTGAACAAATGTGTTAGGAATGCTTTGCCAGATTCCCTAATTTACACATATGCCTGTATCATGCAGGCTTTGAAAGTTCTTTCAACAACCATGTGCCATCATTTGTTCAGCCAGTTTCCTCCAGAGCTCTGTTAATAGGACCCTCAGCAACACAAACATCAGAAGAACTGCAGTGAAACATTCAACAAACCAAAAGCCTTCTGAAAGGAAACCATAGCACTCTTCCTCTTCTACCTATTATAAATACCTTTCTAAATGTGGCATAAAGACATGATACTCAGCAGCAACAAGGCGCAGTTCTACATTTTAGTAGAATATCAGAGTGCCTGCAGTTTTTTCTTTTTAATATTGCTGTTAGTATGCCATAATAAAGGCTTTTATGGAAGAAGAGGTTCTTGTTTCTCTTTCAGTGTGATTTTGAATCCAACCACCACTCCAACAAGTGACTTCTAACACTGATTCTTTTAGGCAGCTGTGTAGACCTTTCTCAATGCTTATAAAAAATACAGCAACTACATGGCTGTCAAAATGGAACTGGCGCTAGTAATAATTTGTAGAAGGTAATTTGTTAATTTCATGGTTTACATCAGTTAGTGCTTTATACACAATGTAAAAAGACACTGTGGTTCCTTCTTCCCACAGCATGTACAGAGGTGAGCAGTTGCCACTTCATGCTCACTGACATGATTCATGCTGACTGTGGGATCCTTGGAAGCCAAGATTATGGTTTCACTTTAGTTTTAGCAGTTACATTTTAGAAACTGTATTTCCACAACAAATGCATTTATATTGACACAGATTCAATACTATCTGCTAAATCCTCCAACCTTGGAGACATAATTATGTCATAAATAAAGGCACTACTGTAGCTTCTTTACTAAAAGTGTTCCTTTTTCACTGCTAAAGAGACAGTGATGCATCCTCATGATGCATTTATTAATTTTTTACAGTGAGTGAGTGAGTGAGTGAGTGAGTGAGTGAGTGAGTGAGTGAGGGAGGGAGGACACTTCTTTTTATTATCCATCCATCCATTACCTAAACTGCTATCTCAGTGTGCTCCTTTTTTTAACTGGGGATCTCATTTGGTTTCATTACAGAGATACTACCCCGGCTGGAAACACTTGTTAATTAGTCACTTTAAATGTGGCTTGTAGTGTTAGAAGACTATATTGGAGTTGCAGCTGTGTAAGAATCTGCACAAAATCACAATAAAAAAAACACATGAGTAAATACTTAAAAACTACATATAACGACTGAACATACCATTCCAAATACAGTTCAGCAGAACATGGACTCTGCTTTCATGTTGTATTTGGAGCCCAAGATATTCCACCGTAGCCTCTACATGTGAATACACCCTCTGAAGAAATTGAGCACCTTTTTGAGCAAAAGTTAGAAAACAAAGCATAAAAAATTAACTTTTACAGTACACACTCATGGTGATTCTAGCTACAGCATGTGTAATGTGTGATAAAGTTTCAGATCTTATGGCACTTCCTTTGCTCATCCAATAAAGCCAAGCTAGCCTCTTGGTGTCCACATCTCTACAGTATGTCAGACATGCAATTTAATCATCTCAATCACTGGAAACTTTCAAAATAAATGTGAGCATAGAGTAAACAAAAACTGCTTATACCAGTTTAGAATTTGGGCTCACTATGTGTTGCCTCCTGTACCACACACTGTTTTCAGAAAGGATAGCCGTATTTTCAATATTTTACTTTTAAATGTCGAGCACGTAAAAAGGCTGAATAGAAAATGGCCCAAAAAGGCATGTATAAATGCACATAAATATAGAAATAATATAATTAAACAGAAATAAAAATATGACAGAAGTGAAGCGGGCAACCAACCAGAATCTTCACTAAGAGCCAAACAAAGTTGTTACTTTTATACCCTCTAATATGCAAAAACACAATCAAACAAAAAGACAAAACAAAAATCATATACTATGGCACAATACACTAAATTATATCCTCCATTATGCAATGTTATTTTATTTTACTTAATTGGCTTGTTTTTGGCATGACTACACTACTTGATTTGGATTACTTAATTTGGAGCCCTCTAAACTACCTAAAGTAGAAGAACTGGGGATGGAGATGTCAAGGAAAAGACATACTGAATATCTCTTGAAATGGACAAGATTTTGCTCCAGTGCAAACCATTCCGAGACAGACAGATCATGAGAGCAATTAAACGGAGCACTTATACTGAATCAAACAGTTTTCTTTATGTTTCTCTAATAATTTGTGTAACTGAATTTCCACTCTCCATTGTGCCTGATTGCTATATTTAAATGTAAATGACCCTGGTGAAACCCTGTGTGATTGATGTATAATAAATAACATCTGTTCAATATGCAATTAACAATTTCTTTTGTGGGATAAGTTAATAGTTCAGGGTTTCTGTTTGGGTTTCTGTTTTTTATTTCTTAAACAACCTATATCCTGATCATTGACAACATAGCAGAAAAGTAAAGGTGATGAATTCCCTCACTTTTTTGACAAAAGTATTTTGCAAGATGAATAATGTGACTCATCTAACAAACTAGAAGAAGAATAAATTAGAATGGAAAAATTTAGAACATGTCAGCTATTGTAAGAAAAACAAATGGTAAACAATAATGACTAAAAAGGCTAGTTTGTTCTGCTGGCTGATCCTGGTGGTTGTGTGGTCTCGTGTCCTGTGCTCTGAGGTATACTTGGTACGTTTGTTTGTTTGTGTTTAAGTTTCTCGGCAGATAAGAGACGTTGCTGGTGGAGAGGATCCGGTGGAAAATGCTGTAAACCGAAACCCGCAGGTCTTTTTTTTAATGTGGGGTGGGGGTCATGACCCATGCCTGGAGAAGCCTTTTTAATGAAAAACTCACTGGATTTGAAAAAAAAATCACTGCAGTAGGAAAACTGGGACTTCCTTTTCTTAAAAAAAAACTTGATTACTTGATCAAGTATTGCCTCTTTTTGAATTAATCTGTTGCACTGGAGTAAAACTTTGGAAACTGTGGCAGCTGTAATTTTGATTTGAATGGCTAGCAGTCTAAACACACTTTTTAAAGGGAATACTACTTGATTTAAGCATAGAACATTTTTATGCCTTTGGGCATTACAATAAGATTCAAATAATTAAGACTTTCTCCGATGAAATGCTTCTGAAGCAGGACTCCAATCACTGAGACCAGAATTCTTCTCATTATCACTAATATGAACTGCTTAACTGGGCAATCAAACCACTTTTTGAAAATGTCTGGTCTCTGGAAGTACTTCTTGAGAGTTCTTGAACTATCTTCTAATTTTCCCAAGTATTTTTGGGATTACTACAGATTAGCACATGGACATGGCAGAATGCTAAGTAAGTAAGTGTAGCTACAGAATATTCCAATCTGAATGCTGAAATTTAGTGCTATTCCCCTTACAACTAAAAAAACCATTAATTATGTGCGTATAGTGTTGTTTTTTTGATAACTGGGATGTACCTTTTGTAAGTTTGATATTTTGGAATGGGGGTGTATTGCATGGTTGCGACCCTGTCCTCAAGAACACTCAGAGGAGAGTGGCATGGTCTAGGTCTATGTTGTCCATGCTAGCCAAAATAGCCTTCTGGTCTTCTTGAGGTGGACGGCGGTACAACAGAGCAGAAAAGCGAGTGTATGGGTCATGGAGAATGGGCCGTTTCTTCTTCTTGCGGAGGTAGAGAGCTTCTTCTGGCTGGAGTACCTGAGAGGTGTGGGCCTGCTGGGTCTGAGAGGTGGAGACACCTAAAGAAGGGGATATAAATATAAGGTAATTTCCCTCCAGAACTCATAAATGCAATGTCTACGGGTGATTCAATCTAATAATCAAATTGACATAACAACAACAGCTATTTCCTACCCCACAACTAAATAATTTTTCCATGTCATGTGATATTTAACCACATCAATATCCATTACAAATTACAATGCCGTTGATAAAGTACATTACTTCAATGATGGTGTTATGTCTAAATCAGGATATTTAGTACACCAAGTTGAGTTTGGCTGTCAGCGGTTATTTTTTAATGGAAAACATGCTTCTTTGCTTTCTTGCAGGTTTAGATAAGAAGGGTGATACATGAACCTGATGGGTCCCCTTACTCCACCTCCTCAAGATAGCGTAAAGATAGCTTAAGCAACCAAGCTTCAGTAAACACTCAAAAAAACACACTACAAAAAAAGTGATTTTAAAAATGAAGATCATGTTCATGATATTGCTCCCCTTGAACTGGGATGAACCAGGTCTACTAACAGGTAAGCCAGCCATGCACGACTAACAATGCATACTGAGAACCAATAACAATGCAGGCGCAATCAACATAACAAAAGCATCCGTGAGCAAAAATACAGTAATGATGTGAACAATGTAACTCAATGGTAACTCAATAGTTGTTTTATGTAATCTGTGTGTTGCATGAGGGAGAAACCAGCAGATGTAAAAACCTGTGTTTGTCGAAGGCCAAATTGCTAAGGCCAATCACCCAGTTCAGAGAATCTCTAAAATTGTAAGGCTTGTTCCCAGCCAGATGTGCTGAGTACCCACCAGCGGCCAGCCAGAGTGTTGGTCATTTCTAGCTATCCTCCCAACAAAAAGGCTACTATGGCACCAGGATTCGCTGTGGGAAGAACACAAGCTGGTGGAGGAAGTCTGATGCTGATGAGAAAGCGTGGGTCAATTTGACATGTGACACCTACCAAAACAATGTTGCCCCTTCACTCCGTCTCCCTCTTTCTCTTCCTCTCTGTCCTGCTCAGTTTGCCATATGTTTAGCTTCTCCTCTGCCTCCTTTAGTGGTAATGGTATCTGTACTAAGTGTTGCTTATTCGTAGCTTTGGAGGCAACATTGACCGAATTGGAAACTCAGCTCCGTATCATGGAAAACAAACCAGATAGTCAGGTCCCGGTAGCTGGTGTAGAACCACCTAGCATAGGTGGTTAGCAGTCTCCCGGTAGTCCCACAGCAGCAGGGAAATCAGGCCGGCTGGGTGACTGTCAGGAGGAGGCACAGTCAGAAACCCTCGCCCAAGATTCGCCACCGACCAGTTTACGTTTCAAATAGACTTACTCTGCTCAGTGACACACCCGCTGAGAAACCAACTCTGGTTATAGGCAGCTCAATAGTCAGGAACGTGAAGCTAGAGACTCCAGCCCGGGCCAGAGCGGCCAACATAGAATACTATTTAAAACTCCTGTCTAAGGAAAAACGTAAGTACAGTCAGATTATAATTCACTCAGGAGGTAATGACAGGTAATGACACCTAACTACGCCAGCCGTGATCGGTGTGTAAAAAACGATGACGGGCCCCGTAATTTTCTCTGGTCCCCTTCCTAATCTGATCAGTGATGACATGTTTAGCCGCATGTTGTCATTTAATCGCTGTTTGTCCAGGTGGTGTCCCAATAACAACATGGGCTACATAGACAATTGGAAAACGTTTGTGTTTACACGCCTCTCTGCAGCTTCCATACAGACGTCACCCCGCTAAAACTATCAGCACCCCATAGAGGCTGTCTGCTCCCCATCTATCTAAATCATATAAATCCAAAATTAACACAAGATGAGTGATTCATAAGAACATAAGAATTCTTACAGAACAGGATAAAAACAGAACAATTAAATCTGGATTATTAAATAGCAGCAGCAATCTGCAACTCAAACTTAATAATCAACCCCAGACCTAAACATAGTTATAATTTATTTGAGAACCCCACACTTAGTCTTTCAGTTCTAAACTTGAAAAATCAAAAAACTTGTAGATCTTGTTCTGATTTTTGGAGTAGAAATGATTTATGGAGTAGAAATCGATAATTTATTAGTTTTTCCTCAAAACCCTTTGTTGTCTGAACATTTTAAAATAACATTTGAATTTACTATACTACAGTACACTATCCCTTCTTGGTTGAAGGTCGAGGCCTTGTCGTGGCAGAAGGGATGGCGTGGTCTAGTGATCCTCCGAGCTATGTTATCGGGAGCCGTGTGCTCCTGGTAGGGTCTCCCAAGGCAAACAGGTCTGAGGTGAAGATCCAAACTAACTTGATCCAAAAGACCAATATGGAACAAAAACGAGGAGCAACGTTTCCCTTGCCCGGGAAAGGGTACCCGGGGCCCCACCCTGGAGCCAGGCCCGGGGTAGGGG
>JAUYWH010000006.1:1926592-1977068 GCA_034779795.1 Ctenopoma multispine
TTATATTCGTTTATATGCTAAATTCATGCAATTCCATTCTAAAGAAAAACAACTGTCAACTACAAAGTCTGTGTTGTGTTAGTACAGAGTCTGAACATACCTTCTGTGAACACTTTTTACAAAATTGTATTAACCTTTGAGTTGTTGTAAATGTTGAGCACTCATTTAAAATTAAATCATTATTTTTCTGTTATACTCATATCTATAAAAAACAACACTAACATAAACAACATCTTACTAATCAAACATTTAATAACTAATAACTCAGCTGGTCATGACTGACCAGAGATCACTCTTAACCAGCCGAGTTATTCGTTGTTAGTTTGAGTGTGTGAGAGAATCACAAAAAAAAATCTTCCAAGTCAAATAGCAAAAACACTTTTCCAAATTGTGTGTTCATGTACTGTTAGACTTCTCAGTCTCTCAGTCAAAAGCTGATTTAAAAAAAGGGTCTCTGCATACTGCACAGTATTATATATTATAATTCTCTAAATCTTTTTACAATGGAATGGACAATTCTAGTTGGTATATACAATGATGACTGTTTTGTTTTTTAAAGGCTTTATAATTTCAGGAATGATATGCATAACTTGTAACTAAGATTATCATTAGTACATTACACACAATATGATATAATCAGTTTGAAGGACATGCATGTAAATAATTTTAGTAGGAAAAAGGAAGAAAACCACAATTTACTTTGAAGCCAGAATGCCTTTATTTAGTGGTAAAATGTAGCACATAGTAAATTGTGGAATGATTACGGTTTTTGCTTGTAATGAGTTTATTAGACAGATGCTGGTACATACTGTATGATAAATAAAGGACTGTTTCCAGTGAGATATGTGAATAAAATCTGTTTTATAGCTCACACATAATGTGCTCAATACTTAATTAATTTATTCATGTGTTTTGTAGATTTAACCATCATTCCTACAGGTAAGAACAATATTGGTCACAATTAATTTATAGTTATCTACTATTAATCTGATCAGGACCCACACAGGACTTTTAAAACTTGATATGACTTCTTTGATAATGCTATATGTTATTGTTTCTGCAAAACTGAGGACTACAAGCACAAAAAAATATGATAAGTATCAAAATTAAAAGATGCAGGATGTATTGGACCAGAATCTTCCCAACATGTGGTTGGTACACATACAATTTCAGATGCTCTTCTAAACGGTTGCATCATGACAAAATGGACCTTTTGACAACATAGCAATCACACATCACTGAATGATTACTCAGTGATTACTCTGATGCTGTAAGTATATAGGCTATTTAAATTTACATATAAATATTGAATTGTCACAATGTTTTCCATGAGTTTACGCATTATGCCATAAGGAACAGCTGACACTAATAATTATATTAAAACATTATCCACAATAAAGCACGATAATTAAACACTTGGCTATCAATTCACAGAACAAGGTAGCTTAATGGGCAGAATGAATAACGTGCTTGTGACACCATCTGGGATGGGAAAGGAGCAGTGAGAAGTGTCAAAAAAGTTTTCAGGTCACCTGGAGGTGGAACTGTGATTTAAAGGAGTTAGCAGGGACAGAATTACAAAAACAGCCACAAAGCATTAAGAAGAGTGCTGTGCAGAGAACAATGATTTTGTTAAAGAGGTGATTTGAAAATTTGGGAAATATGATTATTCACTTTATTGCAATTTAACTTAATTGTTAGGTGAGATTAATGCCATTATCATATCTGTATCCTAAACACAGGTCTATAAATATAATTTAAATGCTCAGGAAACAAGTATGTCAAGAATTAAATATAGCCTTCAGAAAATTCAGCAATATGTATGCCAATTACGCTTATAATAGCAATGCATCATGTCACTCTCCACAATAAAACTTAACTCTTGGACTCTTTCACTCTTCCCCCACAATCTTTCAGTGAATTATCACCATTATGATAAAATGAGTGAGTATATTGCATGTAGTTGACCAACAGGAATCTCAGTGCCTGAAAGCATTAAAGCCTGATTATTTAAAGTAATACTTTAATGTTTTCAGTCTTACTGAATGTCTGCCCACTAAATGTGAAGCTGTAAGAGCAGGGAACAGTTAGCTTTGGTTATTATTAAGACTGCACACAGGAGGAAACATTTAGTTAATTTGTTATAATTGATTACAAAAACTGAAAGTGCAAAAATATTTATCAAAGTTTAAGTGTAGATAACTGTTTCTTGGCCAGGGGCAGTGATGTCCTTGAGTCCTTGCCACTTCCTAGCAGTAGTGATATCAATTCTGGTTTACTTTTCAGCAAGAAAGAGAATAAGTGTGTGTTCCAAAAATGTCAAAGTATGAAATAAAAGATGAAGGAAAATTTAACAGTATATCTACTGTTTGTTCAGACTAGTCCTGCTGTTCTGAATAAGGGTCAAGCTAGAACAGGAAAATGTATGAGAGACATTCACAGACAGATTTTGACATCCTTCCCTGTGTCTTTTAACCCTGCATCACAATGAAGCCTTTGTATCATCCCTCATCACCTGATGACAAATTCTTTATCTTTCCTGTATGAAAAACTATGACCAGTGCTGTAGTTGTCTGGTGGGGACACTTGGCCAGAAGCATGCAACCAGGTCAGGAGTCTAGGGAACTGGGGCTGAACCAAAGTGCAGAAGGGTGTATACAGTGTGCAACAACAGGGGGACAATGGCTGGCACACTCACTGAGGACTTGCAGGTTGGGGCCTGTACCTCCTTGTGTCCAGCCCCTCCCAGTAATGCTCAACGCTGGGAATGAAGCTAAGTGGACTCCTGTAGAAGTAGGGAGATCAGACAGTGAGAAGTGGGGAGAATACGAAGGTAAACAGGAAGTCTGTCATTTAGAGGTATGTCAGGAAAAAGGCTGCAGAAATGCAAGAAAACTGCTTCATAGTATTCTTATTATTATTAGGTGGGTTAAAAAAAAGACAGTGAGACAGAGAAGATCTGAGAGAAATATATGAGAAGATTAGAAACAACAAGAGGTACAGTAGGTAAAGGCAAGAGAGAGGAAAGAAATGAGTAAAGGTGTGACTGCACGTCGAGACACTTCTCCATTTATTGATGTAAAGGTATATGCCCAAAATCCCACATCCAGACCCAGAACACAAGTCATACAGTACGCTGAAAAAAATCATCTTCTGATAATCCTTCAAATTCATACATCTTATTCGTCACATCCTGGTTTCTCCCACTTAACACATGGAAAGGTAGAGGTGGGGTGAGAAAAGAGAAACTCAACAAACATACATTTCATAAAGTGAGACGTTTCTAGTCAGGTTCCACCTGAGGCAACGTCACTTACTGATGATGGCTACATGCTTTGCTCTCTACAATCTCTGTAGCCTTGGAGTTATAAAAATGTTTTTTTTTGCATGTCATGGAATCAACAGCATCCACACATGTACAGCAAACCTGTATTTGGACTGTACAGAACCACTGGGAGTTAGCAGCACGAGTTATATGACTTTGCAAACAGGCTATGCAAACAAGTCCAAATCTTTCTGGAGAAATTGTTTTTAAGGTTTCTTTTTTGGTGACACTGTATTATCCAGCTGTCAAACAAACAAAGTCTGCCTCTCAATGTGATCTGATTCCCACGCATGTCTTTGAGACTCAGACTCTAAAAGACATGCGTGCAAGCGATTCCACTGAAGGGGCTACACTGATTGTGGTGAACAGGGGTCAGCATGGGAAATACTGAATTCTGGCCATGATCAGTTTGCTATGGGGCCACAGAGCAGACCAACCAAAGTTCCCCTGGTGACCACATTAAAACCACTAGGATGTTATTGCTGATTGGTGTAATTTTCATACACCTTCATTTTACAAATATTAAAAATTTCTGAAACAACTGCTCACTGTAGATTATTCACAGGAATAAATAGTGTCAGTGTTTATCAGCTACACAGTGGAACCGTGTGTTTTCAGTTTCAGATGCAGCTCCTGGCAGATGAAACTTGATGTTAGGAAACATTCATTGTTGGTTGTGGTCTTACCTATTCGCTGTATCACTTCACCCATATCAAGTTTATTTAACAAGTTGATAAAGAAAACAAATACAGAAAATATTATTATGCTGTATATAATATATAAATAAATGATATTATTTGTCCACATCAGCAGTAAAGCTTTAGTGGTGACATTCTTTCAAAAATCGCCTCCAGTATGCAGTTATCTAAAGATAATCAGTAATGACTTACTGAAAAGACATCCTCAAAGAATCATTATATAATTTCTTACTCAGAACAGACCTCTGTCATGGCAGACATTTTGACTTGTCTAAGAAAAATGTAACATAATGATGGATACTTTCTATTTAGCTGAGTGAGGGCTCTAGTGTGTCTTCTATTGCCATGATGAAGGGGCACCTGTGCTCTTCCTGCAATGACACGTCAAAATGTCTGCTGGAAATGGTCTATTAAGGGGCCAGAGATGCCCTTTATGATGGTGGATTGGATCGATCAGTTCCACATGAAGTCAGAGTGAATGAAAAAACATAAAATACGCATCTGCAGGCATGCTGTCATGAAACATATCTTTACTGATTTTTCCAACCAGCAGGTTCACTTTAAGTCATCAAGTTTGCTTCATGACAACCCTTAAATACAATGTAGAGAGCACAGCTTGCAATTGATACAGCCCAAATCCACAGAGCAACAGCGGCAGGTTCTCCATAATACCTGTACCAGGAGAAATTGTGTGCAAATGCACCGAGAATTAATGTAGTTTAGTGCAGTGTCCAACATTAAGTGGCAGCTAACGGTGGGGTAGGAGATTGCAAACATTTGCAACATCACTACACTGCAAAGGCAAAGGGTGATCACACCAAATATAGATGTATTGAGGTCTTTTTCCATTTACTGCACTTCTTAAGTTAATTTTAATAAAAACTGCTTGTGCACAAAACTATATAAAATTATGTTAATATTAAAGTATACTTTGCATTATTTCATGTGTAAAAATAAAAATAAAAAATTCCCCACTCGCCACCTGCAGGCTCGGCTCCTCTACCAGAGGCCTGGGAGCTTGAGGGCTTGTGCAGTACTTTAGCTGTTCCTAGACCTCGCTCTTCTGAACAGAGATCTCAGTCAGACAGCCAAAATGAAACCGTTGGAAACAGTTGGTTTGGTGTAAACTACTGCAACTGAGCAATATTGCTCTTAGAGGAAGTAACAGAGGTTACTTACGGAGTTTCCATGCTTTTTCTGCAGTGGGTTATGGAAAGAGGGGGGTCTGGAAGATGAAAAAGAAAAGAATGTGTTTAGTATTCATAATAAACAATACAGATTCAACACATTCATGTATAAATAAAAACAATCTATAATAATAATAAAGACAGTATTAGTGTATTAGTGCTGAAAAGAGCTAATGGCTCAGATAAAACAGCAGGAGGTTGCTATACAGTTTGGTAATTTGTGTGATATTAAGTGTTAGATTAATGTATTCAAAACTAACATAGTGATATAAACATACAGATGATGTCAGGACACAACAATTAGCAAAAAATATAACATGAAATGATATTATATGACCCAATATTTAATTTAACAGGTTCCTTAAAATAAACTAAGCATTTGTGGACAACAACCACTACTAACTTCTCCATCACCTCTTTTCCTCTTGAGCTTCCGTCGGCGCTGCTTGTTGACGAAGCAGGCGGCCATTGTACTGAACAGGACAGCTGCTGCCAGGAAACAGATGGTGGCCACGATGCCAGCCACCACAGGCCGCGCCAGTCCACGCTCCTCCACCAACTCTGGAGGAGGGAAGACGTCTGAGAGGAGACGAGGGAACAGTTAGGGATGTGAGGGCATATGCAATCCCAGTCTAACATTACAATGTTGTGATTTAAAGAAAATACTATATTCTATATCTCACTTCTCCAGATTAATGCTAGTGTCAATTCATTACTATTATATATTCATTTTCTGGCTCTGAAATAGGGACTGATATTTACTGTGAGATTACCATACAGATATGTCCACTGAAGAAGAGCACACTATTCCCTGCTAAAACAGAGCATGCTCTGGATAGGCAGCTATTCCATGTAATAATCATAAACTGGAGTTTCATGAATCAGGACTTTGATGGGTAGATGAAAAATTGCAAAATTCCTGCCACATCCAGTGACATTCAAATATGCCAGAGCTGACCTTTAATACTGCCAAATAGTAATATAATATCTGGATCACAATTGGCTCAGGCTAAACTGTACTGTTAAAAGTCCTTCTGCAGATAAATGTAAGAATCTAGTGTCAAACTGTGCATAAACATCCCAGTCAACACAGTTCTGACAGGAGAGGAACTTTAAGGCAACACACCATGATTCAGCTGCCTCACACAAGAACCCAAAACAACTCATAGATATCCTCTGTTTAAACATCATTTCAAATGACACCAGACGTCAGCAGTGAGTAAAGTGGTTGTTCTCTTCATTACAGTGAAAAGGGATGAAAGACAGAATTAGTTTCTGATTAAGCAGTAAATACCTCAAGAGGAAATCTAAAAGGTTCACTTGTTTCAGGCTGTACATAGAAACCAGCAATAAAAGCATAATAACACAAACTATACTAATTCAGGGAGTCTGATACATCATTTGTGAACTTAAACAATGTGCACTGATGACAATACACACCACTGCTGAGCCTAAAGCATGACTTTGAGTTGGAATTCAAACCTCTAGTGATTATTTTGTCCTTAGAAATGATGGACATATCTGACCCTGATTGTCACATTCAAAGCTGTCATTGCAGTTCAGATTGCTACAGTACAACACAGAAGCATTTGTTTCTGGTTCAGAACTGTCCTCACTTATTAATGCTGGAGTAGGTTTAGTGACCTAGATGCTAATGATTCGCTCTGTAGGGGTACAATGTGTCAACATTTGTTATGGCCTAGCCAAAGTGATACATGTGCTGCAGGGGATGTATGATACAGCACAATGCTAATTATTGCACCTTCAGCAAAAACCTGAAATAACTACTGATAAGCTACAGAACAGACGATCGTATTTAAGGAGATGTGCTGTATCACACTGTGTTTAGCCTGATACTCACTGACAACATACACACAATAGCAGTCAAACTAATACCGAACAACCAAGAAATGAGCAGCAGCCTTTCATCACCATGCTGCACAGCTCTCCAGCTTCACCAGTGGGGGGCAGCATAGTACTTCCTGCTATCTAAAGGTCCCTGAGCAAAAGCTACCAACAGCTGCTCTTACCAAATGATGTGTACTCAATGACCTCTGCAGAGGAGTGCCATCACATTTTGAGGGGTTTAATTTTGGATTCAAAACAGACAATCAAAAGAAAAAAGAAAAGAAACAAAGACTATCTCTTAATAAATCTTTTTTTAGCACAAAAACTGAACCATTACGCTGGGAGACAGGCTGAACAATGATGTCATACTTTTGAGGATGCTACAAAGGAGTGTGAATGTAAAGCGATCTTTAAAGTAATAGTGCTGAGTGGCTAAAATGTAAAGTTGGAGTTGCTGTGTGTGCAATACATCTACAGTCCCTCGTTAGCTCAGACATGATAAGACCAGCCAGAGGTTCAATCCCAGCACTGAAGTCAAGCCGGTTTGCAGGATTCAAAGCAGAAGAGCTGCCCCTTTATTCTTTCAGCTTTAATTACTTTACATGCATACAGCATATGTATATTAAATAATACTGGGCTCACACATTCCATATTTCCTAGATTCTGTTAATTATGACCAGAAGCAGAATCCCTGCATCACACAGGTCTTGTGTTAGAGAATTGCTTACCTGTGCTGGACACTCCTACTACATTACTAGGTTCGCTGATTATGTCATCCATGACAGCGATGATACGAAACTCATACCACGCCTCCTAGAAACAGGAAAGCAGGTAAAACGTCAAGATCTCGTGACTGGTCAGAACGGTTCAGTCAGGCTACAGGAGACTGTGTCACCCACAGGTATTTCTGAGTTAGCATCACAGTTCATGAGACTGTTAGGAGATTTAAAAGCCAAAAGAACTAGTGGTGACAAAGTATGTAACATACACACAGACATTTTATTCTGCCTCTACTGAACTGAACTGAACTCAACTGAAAATAACTTTCAGATTTCCATACCAATTATGTTCTTATACTATGTATCTTGACGTGCTCATGGTTATTTTGAATTTATTTGTATAAAAAAACCTCCAGGTTACTATACTGTATATCACATTTTGCTTGTGCACTTGAAACAAGATTAACTACCAACATATTTGTGATTTCACAAATCCTGCTCATGTACTAAAACTTGTAGCATCCCTTTAATAGAAATTTGAAAAGTGATGTCAATTGATGCCTACAAGCTGGAAAATAAAGAAACATGTAGGCACTTCATTTTGGTGCACACTATTGGTGTAACAATCAGAAACAGAAAAGACTGAGTGTTTGAATGTGGAGAAGTGTGTCACAGCAAACATCACACCAAACACCCACTAACCCTAACCCTACTCGCACACAAAGTCACATGTGGTGACAACTAAACAGAGAATCCCTCCTGGTTAAATGACCTCAACCAAAGAGGTAAGATGCAGCAGAAAAGTTATACAACCTAAGTGTGTGTGTGTGTGTGTGTGTGTGTGTGTGTGTGTGTGTGTGTGTGTGTGTGTGTTTGTGTGTGTGTGTGTGTGGTAAGAGAGCTGCAATGAGAAATGTGTATGCGGGGGTGTATGCTGTGCAGTGGAAAAAGACATAAAGCATCTACATGAAGCTGAAAGTGAAGGTTAGTTTAAAGAAGAAAATCTCTAACAGTGTCAGAACTCAAAAGCACATTAATACATGTGCACAGTCTGATACAGGTACATACACAAAATATGGAAAACCAATCTCTACAGTCTGATTTCAGCCTTAATGTGTCCATGCTGGCAAGTTTTTAGAGGCAACTGTTTTTTAGTCGTTAAGCAGTTGTCTATAAACTACAGGGTCAGTGGTTCAACTTCTGGTTCGTCTTGGTTACATGCGAAGACGCTAAACGCTTGCTGCCTTAAATGTAGCTGTCCAGAAGAAGTCCCACATGGGGATTAAATAGTGTTGTAGACTAAACACTGACACAACAGATTCTGGTGTGCTCATTTACTTGAGAGCTAAGATATATAATTTTTCTGGTATTTGGTTTTTCTGCACTGACACAGATGGAGAACTTTTTCTTCCACCTGCAGAAGCTCATCCCCATCTGTTAACCCAATACAGATGGGAATAAGCAAACAGGAAGCAAGATTTAGTCACAATAACAACACCAAATGCTTTCTGGTCAGACAATGACTACATCATGTCAGAATATGGAACACTTCAGCTGTTGTTCTGCCGACTTTTTATCTTGGTGATACAGCATGAATATTTTTAAGATGAATAAATTATGCTGTAGCAACAACCTTTCATCTGCATAGATTTATAAAGGGAACTGGTGTTTTATATATACCATTTAGAACCCTAACCCTGGTGAAAGTAGAGAGTGAATAGAGCGAATAACCCCCTCACAGACATTGTTGTTAGGGGTAGGGGTAGATGATGTTGTATTACTCCGGACAAATAGACAGAAAAACATAGAAAGCATGTAATACCTGCACATATGTCGTGGTGTTGCAGTGTCAAAACTTAATAACGAACATGTGAAGTTATTCTGATCAAAGGTCAGAATGGACAAAACTAACAGAATAAACCTAGACTGAATCATTGTGGATATTGCTATTTTCAGTTAGTCCTTAATCAAATATTAAAAACTTTTACTTTTACACTGGGATGTTAGACTGTTCTGTAAAGGAATTCACTGTAGCAACTAGTCAAAAAACTTTTCCTTTTTTTCATTATCTTACACAAACATGGCTGTGATCACAGAATCCTAGAGATGGCAGAGGTTGTAAAAGTTTGCAGTTTGAAAGATAGATTTTCTTGAACATTTGAAGGGGCCATCAGGTAACAGTTACAGCTACAGCAGTGGTAACTAACTGTCTGAAGCTGAGAATTTACATCAACACTCCCATCTATGTCTCAGGTGCTGTACAACCTGTGTAAAAGCCTTGTTCTGCAAACTTGAATGTGTGTTTAACACACCACTGCATCTCAGATATCTCTTAACCTAGTTTTTCCTGGACCTGACAGACAGTTCATACGTGGCAGTCTGTAAAATCTGCAGCCCCTCGTCCTGCGCTATTACCTGGATGAGGTCTCGGGCAAGCAGCTCCAACTCCCCGGCAGGGATGCTGTCGTCCAAGACCTCCCATCGCTCCCCAAGGCGAAACTCCATGACGTAATGCTGGATAGGTGCTGTGTGATTGGCAGGTGGCATCCAGGTGAGAAGGACTCCCTGCTGCGTGCGATTGGCTGTGAGGCACCGTGGTGGGGTAAGCAGCACCAATGGTTCAGGGGTACTTATAGGAAATACTGAAAGAGCACATGAGGATTGAGAAGATGTATGACTTACATGTTTAGTGAGAAGTTTCAGTGAACCAGCCCCTTCTACGCTGACATTTATCTTAACTAGACTGTGACTGAACGTGATTAAGCTTTTATACTAAATGCATCTTTGACATGCATGAAATTCACATTTTCCATCAATTTATCTCTGATTCACTGCATCCATTAATACCATTACATAAACATTTAATCCTGCCAGCTCGCGCACAATCGACACCAATCCTGCCACTACATGTAACAAGCTGCTATCCAATCTGCTTGTGTTGTACACAAATGTTTTGCTTCACTGTTTTGATATTTCAAGACTGAACTTACTCACCATCCATGTTTGCCTCCTCTTTAGATCCATACCATTACATAAGTCACTAATTAAAATCTTCATCCCCATTAACCACATACAAACTGAAAACTGCAGGTGTCATCCAACATATTAGCAACTACTGTTCAGACAATTAAGCTCTAACACTGCAGACATGTCAGGATATCTGACATGCAAACAAAGGGTCTTAAAGGAGAAGTCAACGAGAAGCCCCTGGACAAAATGCTTTGTCTCCTTTGTTTCTGCTCCTCGGCTGACACAGAAGGTGATGCAGTACGCATCGTTATCCCAATTTTCAGCATGTCACTTATCTTTAAGTAATAATCTGTGACAGCTTCACTTACCCTTAATAAATGTACTATTCCTCACTGCTGCAAGGAAATATTTAATGCATACTGATTCAGCTAAAGTCCAGTTTAAGCTTTGACAAGGTAGCCTCTACATCGCAAGCCTGATAATAACCAAGTCTTTAACATTCTTAGGCTTATCTGTAGTACTACTATATGACAGGGCTGAAAAATTCATTATTTTATACAGCGGTCAGCCAGAACATTAATACCACCTGCTGGTTTTAATGCTGTAGGGGGGCTGTAGTGGACCCCCTGTCCACCATTGACTGACTAACCACTGACTGACTAAACAGCCTGTAGATATCAAGGTAATAATAAGGAAAGTGATAGCTTATAAAAACTCAGCATTAGTAGTAGCTGGATTCTTTAGTCAGTGAAACATCACACAGCCTGCTTTCAGCTGAGTCTTCATTTGCAGCACTGAAATATCTAAACTTACTTGGTACTGCCCTACCGTGTTAGCTCTAATTTTATCTGGACGTGCATCAATAGAAGTGGAGACATGTCAGGAAATGGTATATTATTTTTAAAATTACAGATATGAATCAAAATGAATTGGATCAAAATAATTTACCACAGTTTACCAGAGGTTTTAATGTAGTACAAAAAAATCTGTGGTACAAGTACAAATGGTTCTTTTTTGTCCCAGTAACAGCCTGTCTCGTCATCCTACAGTAGCTGCATTCATGCCAAAGACATTTTATTTTTGGATATCTTTGTCGCGGTCACGAAGTAGAGAGTATACTTACCTAGTGTGTTCACAGTGACAACCTCGCTGAAGGGGCCTGTGCCAAGCTTGTTGTGGGCCAGGACGCTGAACTGGTATGTTGTCTCTGGCTCCAAACCAGGCACCACCATCCAATCGTGGCCTCCAGGCACAGGTATGGAAAGCCAGTCATGTGGACCTAAATGCTCCCTCTTCAGCCTGTACAGGAGCCAGGATGAGAGATGAATGGATAGGCAGGTAGAATTTTTTTAAAAGATGACTAAGATACTGTAATTTGAGTGCCTTTAATTTCTTATTTTAGACTGAGCACTTATATTGATGACATTAAAAACATTTAGTCTTTTCTCAGCAATCAGTGCACTGTTTAGCACATTACATGCGATAACAATATGTTAGACTGTAAATTTACTTCCAGTGACATTACTGATGCCAGTAGTTAGTGAAATAAATGTGTCTTTCATGAATTCTGATCGTTCACTTCATTCACAACATGACTCTCACTTGATAGTAATAAGCCCATGCTGCGCTCAGCTTTGCACTTTGCAGTTTTGCACTATTGCCCATGCCATACATTCAGCGTCGACGGCACCCAATTACCAATGAAGCACAAAACTGTACACATGCAACAGCTATAGCCATCCTGAAGTAAATGCATGAAGAAATACTGTGATTTACTGCTGTAACTCCTTTATGTTTAGGTCCTGTAGTAATGATGTTGCAAGAAAAGTAACAAAGTAGTTTCAGTAGACATAGAAATGTGAACTGGAACAATGGAAACACTCAGATCATGTCACAAAATTATAACGGTGACACTTGAAAAGGTTACATTCAAACTGCCATTGTGCAAAACTGAGTTCTTTATGATTAAGTATCCACTGTTGAGTGAATGTGTAGGTTTTTTCTGTTGTTTTTTTCCCCCCACATACATGGCGCACACTCAGCTTAAAGGGGAACATACTGTGCTTTGTCATACTTTTAGATGCACCCTCACAGTCATGATGTGTGTTCATATTAAACCCCATCAAATTTCTATGACATGACCGAAATGTATGTAGCAGAATTCACAAAAAACTAAATCTCAGGTCTGTGTCTGCTGCTCAAGACTAGTTGTACTTTGGGTGTTAAAAGAACTTACTATAAAGACTAGTTTATCCCATGTCACCGAAAATCCCACAATGCCTTCTAAAATGATCATATCCTATGGAAAATGAATGGTATCAAGCAGCTGTCACACTATAAAGGAAATTATGACATGCTACTAAGCCACAGAAAGGAGAGAGGTCGGGTTATATCTGTCAACAGTAAAGTAACGTTGCCAAGTTAGGTAATCTTCTTCTCAAAATGATCTAATAATATTCAAGCAGGTATGTCTCTATGTTGAAGCTGAAACACATTTTTAAATAACAGGAGATGCATGGGCCACATGAGAAATGTCACTGAAACCCAAAGCTGCTCTGCTCGCATCACTCGCTGATGTCTGCTGTCAGTGTGAATATTATTAATTGAAGCCACTGACAAGCTTTATTTTTCATATTTGTTCCGCTCTGCAATTCCCTTTCTGACTTAAAGCACGATGAGAACATAAACAGAGCTGGGTTTATTATGGTTGATCCGATGGATTCGTTCAGAACATCCTGTTATATACAGTAACTATCAAATTACTGCAGACGTGTAAGATCTTTTAAAAAGGTGCAAAAAGGTGTATCACTTTTCCCATAAATTCTCATTTGCATGTTATTAATGTTATTCTGTTTGTTGTAAAGTGTTTTGGGGTTTAATGTTAAATGGTAAATAATCTCACTTTGTGCCAGAAAGCATAAAACTGAATTTGTCCTTCTTGCTGTATTATTTGTTGTCTCCAATACGTATACGACTGGCTAATATTGATATTTAATGACTGAGTGATAATTTAAAGCAATTTTACAAACTTTACTAAAATCATCCTAGTTTACAGACACACACAGCCAAATGCAGGTTCATTTGTAGGCCTGAGTTAAAATGGTGCTTCATCATCTCCAAAGATGTTGAAAGACACCTTGACATGCTGCATCATAATCAACAGGAAGATGACCTGATGATGACGATGGTGAGTGATGTCAAAAAACGATGCCAGTCATAGCTAAAAAGTACTGAAATCAAAGAAAAATCTAGCCTTTTCCCCAGTCAAGCAACAGCAAAGCAGCAGCAGCAGGACAGAGAACTCTGGGTGATGTTCAGTTTAGTTGCAACTGCTTTTTTTAAGCACTTCTCCAGAAATTAGAGATGAAAACTCACACTGGATCACCATGTATTTCCATCTCTACGTTCTCACAACTGTTCTGAACACAACCCTGGGAAAGACAATGTCAGAAACAACACAGGAAGTACTAGAAGAAGAAAAAAGCAGGAAGCAAAGCATGCTGGGATGACTCACACATGGCCGTACCAGACTGAGAATGTCTGTTGGAAGCCTCCGTCATAGCCCACCTCCCAGGACACATTGGCCCAGGTGGCGGAGGCCACCACATGGACATTGGTGGGGGCGTGGGGGCTTGTGCCTGCAGGGAGGGAAGGCAGTGAGATTGGTGCTGTTAAAAGGGCAGGACATTAGTCACTGAGTGGCACTGCTGTGATACAGTACAATCACTTTAAAGACATTTACTGTGAGCTGGACTCAGTAGCATGTCAGCAACACAATGCAACATTTAAATATAAGAAAAATGTTTCATAAACAGCATAATTAACCATGTTTTGGGGCCATGCCTTCCAATAGTAAATAATGTAAGTAAAGTGGCTAAAAGTTATTTTTACCAGCCCAAATTGTACTAATATACACTTTTTATAGCAAAAGATCCCTACCTATGTTAAGCCACCGCTTAGGTACTGCCAAAACAACCGTCATATGCTCTATTTCACTGACTCACATGTGAAGAGAAAGCACAATAGTCGGCGAAAACTGACACCACAGCAGACATGACCAGTAACTGCATTTAGCAGAGGCATTCAAATATTTTGGAAATTCGACATTTAATAATTATGTCTTGCCAAATGATTTTTCTTCATGAAAGCTTGTAGTGTGCAGTTATTGTGTTTGTTAACTGCCTCATTGAAAGAGCTACAGGATGGCAGTAGCGCTGTCTACCAACACTGCTTACACAGGAAATTATCTATTTCAGTAAGGGACACCTTTGGGAAATGTTATGTATCCACCACCAAGCAATTCCTTCACAATAAAAGCATCTTAAGACTATCCCAGTTAGTTAACACAGTTGCTGTGTTTGTTGTATAGGTTACTGCTGATCACAGTTATCTAGAATAGTACATTACACATTTTCATTTGAAAGGACACTGATCATATATTATTTAATTACACACAAACAGATATGTAAAGTAATACATGATTTTATGATGAGCTATTTCTGCAGTGACCTCGTGCACATGCACAGGTGCCGTTTCTGAGAGAGTCATAGACTAAGACACTTAGTTAATTGATGCTTTCGATCATCTCACGTGACTCTCAGCAAGACAGAAGTTTTCATTTCCAAATGCTAGACTGTTCCTTTAATAAGAATAATAATGAGGCTACTCTTAGTATACTGCAAAAACATTAAGGCTTCATCTTTGACCACTGTGATTCCAGCATCCATGATGTTGGCCTCTAATGTCATGTTCAGGTCACAAATGGTGTCCTATCCAAGGTATTATCATTATATCATATATTATTTTACCATGGACAAAGTGCACCTTGAGATGAGGGGATTATTTTTAAAACATGGTTTAAGAAGGAGAAATTAGACTCGGGCCATGTTCCATTACTGGCTGTCTTCTCTCCTTTTTCCGAGTGCCCTTGACTGGGTCCTTCAGAACTCAAGGAGTTATAACAGAACAGGTTGAATATCTTACAGACTCATTTCTATGGTGTCTCCATTATTCACTCCAGAAGAGGGTCATAAGCCAAGAATCACATTCACAGGCAGGTCAGTTGTTCCATGCTAGCTTTTCCGTGTCCTGATGAGAGAGTGTGTCTTGTGTTTCATTCATGACCGACCTAAACATTTATGAAAACCACCTTTGCTGGTCCTACTGTATGTCATATAATCACCATGTGCCGTGCTCATTCACACATTGCACACAGCCAGTTATCGCCTCCACATTATTATTACTATTCACTATACTTCTCAGTCTCAGGTCATCACAGTGACTCTAATCAAACAGTGAGGTGAAAACCTTACTTGACCCCCTCCAGTTTGCCTACCAGTCTTGGTAGATGATGCCATCATCTGTTTAACAGCACCTACAACCACCTGGACAAGCCTGAGGGTACAGTGAGGATTAAGTTTTTCTCCAGGGCATTTAGCACCACCTGGCCTGCCCTGCCCGGGGAGAAAGTAAAGACATGCAGGTTGACACTACCACTATTTCGTCATGGACTACTTCACCCTTCCTCTTTAACCAGTATACAGTACCTCAGACTTAGTTAAACTCGAGTGTAAACTCAGAGTCCTGTCACTTACAGACGTTCTCCAATGAGTCTGCTGGGCAAGGATGTATTCAGGAGACATCACAGAGTACCAAAAAGTGGTGGACAGCTTTGTGGAATGGGGTGGGCTTAATCATCCCTACCTCGACATCAGAAAAACAAAACAAGCTGACGCTGGACTGCAGAAAGTCCAGGTCTCCTACCACTCTTCTCTCTGTCCAGGGTGAGGAAGAGGGCTTTCTTACTACAAATAGCTGGGAATCTACTTTGACAGTAAACTGCAGTAGACAACAAACTACAAAAATGCACAATGCTGCAGATGTTTTGAGACACCAGTGACCAGTATCATCGTCTATGTTGTGGTGTGCTGGTGCAGACACCAACAGTTCTGGATAAGTAATTCAGGAGGGCTGGCTATTTGCTGGGTGTAGATCTAGACCCTCTATATGATGTGGCTGAGAGGAGGATGCTGTCTCAACTTCTCAACTGATGGACACCAAGTGCTCCACAGAGCACTACAGGTTGTCCTTTCTCCCAGTGGCCATTAAACTGTACAACAATTGAACTGAGGGCAGCTGTAACGAGGCAAAACTATTTCCCTCCCAGATTAATCATGTTTTTTTTAATCTTTTAATCTTGAAAAGAATATGTCAATTATTACATGTATAGTGTTATTATTCAACCATGCAGAAGGTATCAGCATTTACTGTGACATTACTGTGTTCAGTGAATTATCATTTTTTAAAACAAATTTTCCAATATACTATAATATTCCAATCCACTATTGTCACAGCTCAGTGATTGTAACTAGCTCTGTGTGTCTTTGAATTCCTTGTTGTTGAAGTGATTAACATGGAGCTGTAATAGTAATGTAGAGAGACACTCTGTGTACTAAGAATGTGGCGTTTCGTTTAGCCTTTGCAAAGCTGAAAACAAAAACAAAAGTAACACAAGTGTAAGAACTGGAATCAGCATATTGAACACTGCTCTAACCTTACCTGTTATCAACTTACTGGTTTAGCCTATGCGATAATGAAATCACCCATAGGAACTCCATGTTGAGAAATAAATCATATTCAGAGTCTAAGTCTGAACTTTGTCTCCTCCTTTAGGAGAAAAATGGAACAACAGCTAATATCAATTTACCACAAAGAAATGAGAGAAATGTTAGTGGATGCTCATGTTATATTTTTTTTATAAAGCCTGCAATTAGTAGACGACTTACTTTACTGACCCACAGTGACCTGTGTTTATTTCAATTTAGGTATTTGAAAGGATATGTAGAGTAAAAAAAGCTTGAGAACCAAAAACACTCTTTTTTCTTTGTATTAATGTACAAAAATAAACATAAAAATAAAATGATTTGATTTACTTTTTGTCTGCTTCTAAACGCATTCAGTGCAACCTGTTTTGGGAAAATTAGGCTGTGTAAACCAGCTCTTCTCTGATTGGTCCAGAGTAGAGTGACTTCCAATCAAGCAGATCACAACCACCTGACTGGTGTGAGAGAAATATTGAAGAGTTTTGAGTCAGTATGAGACAAGAAGACACTACTTCTCAGAAGCTACAGAGGTTTGAGAAACTGACCAACATTTCATAATGGTGTTAAAACATGCTCAACTGTGTCCATCACTAATAATCTAAAATTGAGATAAGCTCTTCTCTGGGATTTTACTTTCTTTTGGGCAGTTACTCTCAAGTACAAGTATTCCATATTACTATAGTTATGGGGTTACATGCTACAAAAGCTGATGAAATCTGCCAGTGACACTTGTAGTTTGTATAAGCTAGAAAGCTGAGGCTGCTTTTGTTAACCAGTTTCTGAATTCAAGGAGCCATTGTTTAAAAATGTAATGTACAGCCTGTGTAGGTTTCTGTATTTATGTATGTGTGTATATTTGGAGTACCTATGACTTGGACGTGCGTGCTGGCAGTGATGCTCGTGGCAACGTTGGTGGCGACACACTCCCACTCCCCGTGGTCCTCCTTAGTGAGTGACTTCAACTGTAAGCTGCCTCGGGGCAGAACATTGTGCTTGCTTTTACTGGGCTTCCCTACCTGCAGTCCACCCGCCCATGGTGAGACAATTAAAGAGAGACAGAGAGGGGGCTGCAAAACACGTTGTCAACTTTGCACAGGAAACAATAACACACTTCAGTCCTACATATACTACAATGACACCTTTCATTATCTAAGTATCAAATTAAACAGAACAATGAGTTTTGTATAGTTTGACACAACAATAGCTCATCACATAGTAGTCAGTGAGCAAGATTAACATCTTCATAATCAAGCAAACAATTGAGAGAATCTAATATGTTGTCTTGATTGCATGTTTTATAGACATCATTAAAATGAGATTAAAATCGCTAAAGTGAGAAGTTTGAGTAATTAAAATTTGAGCACCCAGTACGGGTACAGTGTTGAACAAAAATCAAGGTTTCTCAATGGAAAACACTAAGTGCAACATAAAAGCCAAATAAGCAGCTCTGATTAATCAGAAAGAGTGTGTGTGTGTGTGTGTGTGTGTGTGTGTGTGTGTGTGTGTGTGTGTGTGTGTGTGTGTGTGTGTGTTTGTTTGTTTGTTTGTTTGTGTGGGTTACTTACCTTCCTCCATGTGATGTTGGGAAAGGGGTCTCCCTCTGCCTCACAGGGGATGACCAGCTCTCTCCCAGCCTCCTGCCTGTACTCCCCTCCAGGAACCACTGAGAATTTGGGAGGGTCCTGCCCACAGTGAAAGGGCAACAATAGCTGAACAAAAACTGGACCGCGTAGGGAAAGTTGCAGACTTTATTCTGTGCCCATATGCGTACCTTTAGCACCAGGGGAGCGGGAGGGGACCATCCCATGGAACCCAGGGCATTGTAAGGCATGCAGGTATAGGTGCCAAGAGAATCCTCTGTCACTTCTGCCACACGGATGCTCCCATCGTCCATTTGGCTCCAACCAGGGTACTGTGATAGTAAACAACATGTAACGAAGGGTAATGTTTTGTTAAATCTAATTTCACCTATTAATTAATTATAATTAGAAAACCTCATTTGGAAAGAAATGAAAGAAGTTCTCTAGTTTTTAACAAATAAAAGACAGGAAAATTGAGTCCAAAACCAAATCACATAAAGCTTCATCTGAAGAAATGCCACACTTACTTCCAATCTGAAGTTGGGGTAAGTGGGGGAAACCAAAGCTGTAACACTGCACCAACTCACCTTATCTATCCGGAGAGGGAGACCATCTTTCTTCCACTTAACCAGAGTTACAGGGGGGTTGGCATCTACAGGACAGCGTATGAAGCCAGGCAGACCAATGGCCACGTAGATAACAGATGGCATGTTTACCACACGGGCAGAATCTGGTGAGAAACACACAAAGGGAAAACCATGCGATAACACACGGATTTCTAGCTTAGTGTCCTTGGTGCCTGGTGATTGTAACAGCTGTCTATAAGACTGGGAAAACGCACAGTTTATAGGAAGTGGCCACATCATGAAATGATAAATGAATTTATGTGGGGCACAGCTGGTCTCAGAGCTGCATTCGTTAGTGTAGAGTGCTCCCACGCACATTAGGTTTACTCTTCAGCTGAAATTAAATGACCTGCTCTACATGACGACACATACCGTAGATCCAATTTTAACCAGAAAAAAAGTTCCCTAAAACTGTTGCCAGCCAAATTGGTAACATAGTCTTTTATCAATATCAAATTGTACCAATTCACTTACCCTTGGAAAAAACAGCAGTAGTTACTTCAAGGAGAAATTTAAAGAAAGCAGTTAAAAAAATTCAATATATAAAGAATTTCACATTGTGACTTGATAGTGAAGCTAGAAAACATTACAGGACACATTTCCCCAAAGGTGCTGTTCAGTGGCAAGTCGACTTGTTTCACGCACTTCATAATCTTTAAAAGATTTAAATTCATCCTGAGGAGGACATGAACGTTTATACAAAATTCTAAAGGAATATATCCAACAACTGTTGTCATTTCAATCAACGGCTAAACTGGTGGGTCAGCAGAACAATGCTGTAGGGTTGTTGTTGGACTCATACTTCAAGTTGTCTTCAGAGTTAACTTGAAGTGTATCTGTACTTTGCACAGTTGATAGCTGTAGTATTTTGCAGTTTGGAATTTAAGATTCAGCAATTTGTAAAAACTCCTTTTTACCCAGTGTTTTGATTGTACTAGTGCACTGTGATATTTCAGATTCTCCTCTTATCCTCCAGCCCATCTTCAATTTGTTCACTATCTTTCAACCATATGCATATAAAGATCAGAGATGATAAGGATTTCCCATGCTTTGCCATTCAGTATGAATTCCTCCTCAAATTCAAAGTCTGAATGGACTGTTTGTGTTTTGTTTTTTTTTCACTCTGTACTCATCAGTAATAATTCACTTCTGGGAACAAACTTACAAACACGCAACTTCTAGAAGGTACCTCTTTGTCACAACTCTGCAAAGAATCGTCTTTGAAAGACTGCATATGAAAATAAATTTCACAGACACTAAGACCTATTGTCACTTACACATGTGCACATGCATATTGTTTGAAAAACCCACAACTTATCATTTTAAAGGTTAGGATCAAAAATTCAGCTCACATCTTAAAACACCTCTGACAAAGTTCCTCTTAGTATTTAATAGCACTACAATTAATCCAAATAAAATAATGTTCAAAGCTTCAGTATGTAACTCTGTTTAATATTCTTTTGCTAGAAAAATGCTTCAAAACGTGTCCCAACATGGATGGTGCTGTCAAAACCTCCTGTGAAGTCAGACTAATACTAGCCGGCAGAGCTAATCAAGTAGTACTAGATATGTCAAGTAAAATGAATCCCTAATATGGCCATTAGCTACTCTTTACTACTTTTTGTTTTTTGTATTGATTGAGTGAGTAAGATAACATCAAGCCAGTGATAGTGATTTTTAGAGGTGCTGATGGGTGATATTTGTTACCTTTGGACAGGTCCAGTGCTAATGACACATATTAATGGCTGCAATGTCATGTTTAACAAGCAGATATGAGAGTGAGCATCAGATCTGCAGTTTGTATTTAGAGTGTGAATGTTCTCCGTGCCGGCCTGTGTTTTTGCTGGTTTCCTTCAAAACTTCAGTTAGGTTAACTAGTGACTTTTAAACTGCCCATATGTGTAAAAGTGAGAGTGAATCATTGTCCGTCCACCCTGAGATAAACTAGTTGCCTGTTCAGTTTGTCCCTGCGACCTATAACGGGATAATCGGTTCAGAGGATGGATGGATTGATGCATGGATGGATATAAGAGTGCCTCCAACATTCTCATTTAATCTTAAGAAACCCAAAACGTGATATTTCCATGAGGAAACAACTTCTTCAGATCAGCTCTGATAGTGTATGGTGACTATCCTTTCCCTCATGTGTGTTAATTGTATTTATGTCTTTAATTGGTATTTTTAATGGGGCAACACAGGCACACAAGGGGGAAAAAAGAGTCCATCTTGTAAAGCAATGTGGCTCAGACAAAGAAAAAGAGAAGCAATAACATCTACTTTTTAAATCCTCAAGAAGGATGAGAAAAATATTTGTCTAAATGAGGTCAAGGAGGAGAGCTTCAAAGTGGGCACTGGGAAATGAGGCAAAATGTCATGTGAGAGAGAGAGAGGGGAGGAGGAGGAGATGTGAGCAGTATCAGCAGAGCAAGAGAGGAAGGACAAGGGAGGCTGAGCATAAGCGTGGGAAAGAGGACAGGTGTGTGAGAGAGAGAGTCATCCAGATGACGTAAGGTAGAGAGAAACTGGTGGAAAAAAGAAGAGGATGAGGCGCTGTGACTATAGATGCAATAAAGAGAGAGGTGAGTGAGTGAGCGAGTGACACGATGAGACAGAGAGACTGAAACTAAAGTGAGAGGTCAATTGACTGCACAGTTGCCAAAACAACTTTGTCCTACATCTGCTGTCCTCCGTAGTCCTAACCACAGGCCCGGCAGTGCTCTGCCACAACGAGCCCAGAGGAGCACTGCCAGCAGCACCACAGACAAGAGCAGCAGCCAAGTTTCTAAATATAGCCCTCAGACACCGCTATCGCTCACGACATGCTGGTTTCCACGGCAAGATGCTTTGGGGAAGTTATTCAATGGCAAGCACTTCAGGGAGAAAGACAGGGAGGACAGAGAGAGAGCGCGACTGTGGGAGAGAGATTTAAACAGGATGAGGCAGGAGAGCGAGAAAAAGGGCATGAAACAAAGGAAGAGAAGAGGCTGTCGAGGACTCAAATAAAGGGAGGAAGAGGGGACAAAAACGAGATGATAATAAGAGGAGAGGATCGGACAGAGAGCCCTCTGCAGTCTGACAGAGAAAAGTCCCCAGTTTTCGAAAGAGATGATGTAATCCCCGACCCACTCACTTCTCCATCCCTCTCACGACTGGTGTTGCCTGCCTCTGTTCATCACTCACACACATACACACACAATCTAATGTACAGCTATCGAAGGGAATGCAAAATGGCTGTTGCCTTGACTACTGCCAGCGGCCGGTCACCGCTTGACAAATTTTCCAAGCTGGTCCTGCGTTTGCCTGTCTGCCCCAAAAAAGAGCTAGATGCTTTATGGATAAGGTTTCTACAGCAGAGTGTTTTATTGGTGAAGAAAATCAGAAGGCGGCAACTCATGATGACAGAGAGAGACAGAGATGTGTCGGTGTGCACATGAATCTATAAACACACTTGACTGATGACAAATGAGAACTGAAGATAGGGGGGAGTCAGAAAACAAAAATGCTAAATAGAAGTGTGTTTGAGGAAGCAGATGGGTGATTTGTGGGATTAAACGATGAAGGCTACTCTAGGGAGTCATATTCCACAGGGCAGGGGAAACAGCGAGCACACTTTCATTCTAAATAAGGCACTCAGTGAACATGCAGCTCTGCAACAGTGTCAAATCTGACAGGAAACAAAGATTAGTTATCTCAGACATCACACTGTTGATGTTAACCATTTAACTGCTTATCTGATTTCTTAAGGAGACATCTTAATACGAAGCTTTGAATGCCACACTATATCCAACTTTCTTTAATAGAAAGCTAGTGATTTTGCAACAGAATAAATGTCGGACCTGTGCAAGCTTATTTTGTTTGGTGGCCAGGCTCAAGGGTGATATTACCATTCAAATGTTTGAGATCACAGGGAAATGTTCTTGATTTTGTGGGGGTAAAAGCTGTTTTTATAACTTCACATTGAACAGAAATACAGTGTAAACAAAGTTGTAAATGACTATTGTAGCTGGAAAAGGCTATTTATTGATATGTAGATATCAATATTTACATTGACAATGATCAGCAAACTTGAGTCATTTGTTCTAATGTGACATTGTGTTTGTAAGTGCAATTCAAAAGGCTAAGTGATCATTAGAAAACCCTTGTGCAATTATGTTAACACAACTAAAACACATGTTCATGGGAAAACAAGGACATTTGTAAGCGACCCCAAACGTTTGAACGGTAGTGTATATTGTACTGTATATACCAAAAATTATGACCACTCTTTTTTGACATTACATACATGATATGACTATTAGTTCTATAATCCCTGAAAAGTTGATATTCATCTGAATCTTAAGTATTTATCTACAGCAATAAATATCCATGAATAAATAAGTACTACTTCAAATTAAAGCTGAAAAATAAATTCCCCTAACCTATTAACAATTGAACAAACTCTGTTCAAACAGGGCTGTATAGGCTGGTTTGAGGGTTTGATCTGATTGGATTGACAGCCACCCAGAAACATCAGCAAAGCAAAACAAACCACACAACTGTCATCACATTTTTCAAATGCTTAACATACATTAAGCATAAACAGATGTTTATGCTTAATGTATGTTATTTTAGGATGAACATTTTACGCAGCATTGCACACACATGAATTTCCAGATTTGCATTTGTTTTGTTTTTGTTGTTTCTAACTACAGATACGAGATTATACTGCATGATAACAAACAGTACATCCAGTGGAAGTCACAATGCCACATATACGTAAGCTGCTTAATACTTTTCCTATGTTGTGTCTGGTTTATTTACTTGAAAACATACTTGATATTTTTTTAAGCAGCTTCTCCTTAACAGGTAAAGTGATCTTACAACACATATTCTGACAAAGTTGAAATTAATAAATAAAGTGAGTATGCTCACATTGCACTGTTAGGTAGGCAGAGGCAGTTGGTGGTCGGCCAAGGCTGTTGCTAGGTGCACAGGTATATTTCCCAGCATCCTCTGGCTTGACTTGGGCGATGATGAGGGACCCGTCAATAAGAATACTGACTCTGCGTTTCAGGTCACTGTGAAAATGACAACAACAGAAAACATTAATGTTAGGATCTTAACTGGACAGCAAGATGTATTTTGATTAATGGCATCATGTCATTAAGAATTCAGTGTAGAAAAGTATATATTGCAAAGTCGTGCTTAAAAATAAGGTTCATGAAGTGTTGAAACACTGTAGCAGCTGGGTATAAGGCCTAAGCTTTACTTTTGTGTACTGAAGTTGTACACTGCCACTGATGTATGATGCCATACTCCTATGAAGATGAGGTCAGTAAATACAATCAGTGCCATTTTTGTGTTGGTAGATGTGTAGCTATAACTTTCATATAAATGAAAGCTGCACACGGCTTCATTTTTGATTCAGAGCAGAACGGTTGGCTGTAGAGGAAGTGTAAATCTACAGGCCCTACAAAAGCAACTGGAAATCACAGGAACATGTATTCCCCCGCTTATTCACTACTGCCCTCTAGCACAGATACATTAGAATATACCAGTGTGGTAGATTTATTAACACCAATACCAATGAAAAGTTGTCAGGCACAGAGATTTAAGACTTTTAAAAACTCTGTACACCGGCATCCATATCCCAGGCTCTGTGTTGGAACAGCAGAAGGGATCACAGAGATCTTGGTTCATGCTTGACCTGCTGTCATGCATGGTGGCTAGATATTTTTCAGCAGCACATTCATCCCATGAAAATCCTATTTTTCCTCATCCAAAAGGTGTACTAGTATTGTGAGATCAGGCGTCTGCAGGACTCTAGAGAGCTCAGTCATGTTTCTGGACACAGCTGCAGGTGCGACATTTAAGCATTCATTTAAACAGAGTTAAAGACAGTAGATGCGAAGGGATTAACTCTACTGGCTATGACATCAAGTACAAGTAAATTGTTGAATTTCCACAGTACTTCTACACCCAGAGACAAAACAAAAGTGAAAAATAGTGTTTTCATCCTCTACAAATTTACAATTATTAAAATCATATTAACTTAAATAATGTTGTGCTATGCTAATACAATCAAATGGCTATTTATAGCTAAAATATTTTATTTTGTCACATGGCAAAGTCCCTCCAGAGCCTATAGAAGAGACTACAGAGCACAACACTGTTCACAGGTTAAGGAGTAGTACCTGTGACAACTAAAATGACAATTCAATTTAAATGACATCAAATCAGTGTTCTCATGTTCTGTAGAGCATGTTTGTACTGTTTAGGGTTTATAGGGGAAACTGTGTAATGTTACAAGATGGTGTTTCTATTGTTTTTTTACTTCAGACCTTTAATTTTATTTGGAGAGAAGGAGCTGTAAGGAGATTTGAGCCCTGAGATTTTGGTCTGCTGACCAGCCATTTGCAGTTGTCAAGGCAACAGATATTTAGCATTCCTACGCTCTGCTCCCTGTACTGCCCGTTCTGCATCTCACTGTGTGCAATGAGTAAAATTGGGGTACACAAGTCTTATAATCATAGGTGTATACACGTCATGACTAAAACAATACATCATGGAGCTGAAAGCATTTGCATAGTTGACCATCATCATAACTTCTCAGCGTAACTAAGAAAAAGATTATGAAAAAAGATTTTTTATATATGGCAAAACCAACATCAGATTTAATGGACTCACATCCTTTCATCAAATTACACATACAATAGTCATCACAAAAATGAATCTGTAGTGAGAAGGATTCTTCAGAGTTCACCAAACTTGAGACTTCAGGGAGCTCTTTGTTACCACACTAAAAGAACATAAAGCATGGAGGTGATAGTGTGATGTTGTGGAGATGCTTGGCTATTTCAAGGTCAGGGCTACTTGCTATCATTGATGGAACCTTGAATTTCGTTCTAAATACAACTGAGTTATTGCAACAAGACAATGATCCCAAGCATAACCTCAACCTCTGAATGACGTAAGGTAGAAAGAAGCTGGCCCGGTCAAATATCAGACTGATTATGTTCTGGTCAGTCAGTTATCAGACAGACTGAACCCCAGGGAAAAGACTTAACAGCCTCTTCAGTACAATCTGGGGTCACATCAGTCACACTTTTAGTTTAGACGTGGCTAAAGTCTCCTGGCAGCCTGTCTATCTATCAGGTGCAAGAGAATATTTCATCATTCTGAATATTTGATAACCTTCACATAAGGTATGTTTTGAGGAAACTACTAATTGCTGACTGTCTAAGAAACCAGGGTTGGTGGTTCATGTCCCTCCCTAGTGCCGGTCCCAAGCCTGGATAAATGGGGAGGGTTTTGTCAGGAAGAGCATCCAGCGTAGAATACTAGCCAAATCAAATATGCGGAGGCAGATGATCCATTGTGGCGACCTCAAAAGGGAACAACTTAAAGAAACTTTAGCAGAGTTGTGTATTGAAACTGGCATTAACACATTTTAAGGTTTTCGTCAAGATCTCCAAATTCCAGGTAGGAGCAGCAGAATCCTGAGACCTGGCAATAAAACTAAGAAAAAGCTGAATCTGTCATGTAAACTTTCATTTTAAAAGACAAATCTCTAGTCAAAATAGGATACATCAAAGCTCTTGCAGAATGAGCCATTTTGTGGACAGAAAAGCTCATAAAGCAATGGTTCAGCATATCACTGACTTAGGAACTGAAAGCCAGTGGCCGCGGCTGAAACTGGGCCAAGCCACGTTGATTGCCAGGCTGATCTGCTGTCTCTGCCGGCAATTCGAAAATAGTATTGGAAGACATTACTGATTGCTTGAGTTGTGTCATTTCCACAATATGCATAGTAGTGAGGTCATTTAGCAGCGCAGGGTCATAGCTGTTTGTCACCACCTGTACTCACACAAACTGATGGGCATTAAGAATTAATTACTCAGCTCTAAGACTGTGCATCTAGTAGGTGATCCCTTCTATAGAAAAACCTAATGGTGTAAGTGGACATCTAAACAAATTAGAAGATGCTTCTTCATGTGCCTCACTTATGGTGACAAGCTGGATTAATCATTTGTGTCATTCGATCTGTTCAACTGTTTTTATCTGTATTTATTTCCATCCCATATGAAGAATGCAAAAAGAAGAGGTGCTCAAGGAACTACTCGGTGCCAGACCCCCCAGGCCTGTTTGATGGCCATGTCTGACCCATGTATTTGAAAAAATTACCTAATGTGAGACCTGCAGACCTCATGATTTAAAGCTTTAAATACATATCATCTACAGAAGATAAAATAGAAATTTTACCTGCATGTAAAACTATTAGCTATCATAATTTAATGTAATTAAATAATAGTCTGGCTTGTATTAAATGGGTATACCAATAATGAAGTAAAGCTATGCAGGATAGCTGGGTTCATCGTTGTCTAGTTGGTCTCCTTCGGAATCTGTGCACTAAAGCAGACATTGATGTAAATTGAAGCATTGTAAATGTGCATTATAAACCTAACCTAACTTCAAGCTTTGGTGGCCCTGGGGGACTTTAAGGTTGGTTAAGAGCATTGTCTCTGTCCAAACAGCTTCAAAGCATCAACAGCAGAAATGTAATCGCTTGTGGCAACTGAGGAAGATGTGCCTACTGACATTTCTGGAGATTCAACCTACAAGAAGAAGAATACGCTTTCAGTTATTGAGTTGATTTACATGGAAGGATGATCAACCACAGTCTTTGGAACTGAACTGAACTAAACTGAACTGGCTCATTGTCATCAACGTCGTGCTTGTCTCTATTTCTCTAAAAATATATAAACATGCGCTATAAGCCATAACATTAAAACCAGCCAGAGGTTTGGTGGAAAAGGGTATGGACACTGACAGTCTATGTCTATGCTGCTCCATACGCAGGTGAGGTGCACCGCCTGTTCTGATAATGGGCCATGGTTTAAATTTTTATATTGTAGATTTTATATTAAGCCCTTTCCAGATATGGAAACTGTTAACTTTTGCTGATTTCACCAAGCTGTTACCATTGGACCTTTTTGTCATTCAAATGTAGGTAACTTTTACAAATTGAATCTGACGTGACAGGTGCGTCACACAAACTGTTTGCATACGCAGAACACAGTGCACAAGAGCAATTGGTCTCACTGCTGGAAGCAATGAATTGATAGCTTAATGATATAAAGGAAGAAGATTGTTTTCAGGCTGCATCACTGTTGGATTATAAATATATATTTTTTGAAGCTTTAACTAATGACCACTGATAATTATATAAAATATTAATATTTGGTGTCCCTGTATCAATATATCACCACGCAAAAATATCGCGATACTATACTGTATTGATTTTTCCTCCACCCCTACTATTAATACAATAAACACAAGGCCTGTCTCTCTCCAGTGAATCTCCTAAAAAAATTCTCATGATTTAAATATTTATATTTAATAGAACAAACTGATGCCCACTTTAAAAATCATATGCACAAGCATATTCAGGCATATTAGGAAGAGATACATACTGTATTGTATTCATTCAGGTTTACAGAAATGTTACAGGTTGATTATAACTAGATTGTTGTCAAGTAGGAAATGACTTAATGGAACTATATTCGTCTACTTTATATAGGACTAAACTAAACCAATATTTACCATGTGTGTCTTTACTGCAGTTAGTGTGTAGGAAGGATATGAAACAGAACAAGACTGCTCACTTTGATTTAAATCCTGTTCAAGTCAGTATTTTAAAAGATGAGTATTACCTTGACTTTGAGACCCACTTATTTATTTTAATTATTGTCATTTTTATTATCCTGTACACAGCATAGAGTATTTTACATGCTGTATTGTTGGACAATTCAAAGGCAGAAATCTTGTCTGTTGCCACGATTGGGCTGTTAATCTTTGCTGTCACTGCTTCTTCATTTTTTTTTGTCTGTGTTCTTTCTGCACTCATACTGAGCATCTAATGTTGTTCTCGCAATAATAAAATATATTCTAAAACCTAGGGGTGCACCGATACCACTTTTTTGGAAAACGAGTACGAGTACCAGTACTTGCATTTGAGTACTCGCCGATACCGATACCGAGTACTTAATAAAAACATGATTTAAATTTACAGGTAACAGCTTTAGTAAACTCTTTGTACTCGTTGTCGTGTTGGGATTTTAGGTGCTTGATTAAATGACTTGTGTTAAATGCGCTACCTTTTGAGCCTCCTCTGGACCATTTCGCTGAGCATAATTTGCAGTCCGCCTTTTTTTTGTTGTCTTCATTCACTTTGAAATAGTTTCACACGGCTGACATGTCTCGCCTCGCCTTCTCCCCGCTCTGAGCTGCAGTCGGGGACTGGGGGCGGGCACTCGGCGCCTCTGATTAACCCCTTACATGCCGCTCAAACTTAGACATTTCTCAGACCGTGGTATCGGTCCCCGGTATGAGTACTCTAGAAAATGTGGTATCGAGGCCGATACCAGATACCGGTATCGTTATCGGTGCATCCCTACTAAAACCTATGACCAGCCTATGGCCAAAGCTGCCACCCATTAGATTAGTATAAATTGCCCTTTATGTCCACCTATGTTTATTCACAAGAACAAAAGTCAAATCAAAAATTAGCAAAAAAAGCACTAACTCTATGCACTTATGAAGGAAACTAGACATAATTATGAGTCTATCGTTTTTACAGCCAAAAAAGAGCAGCACACCACTCAGTGGCCACACACTGGCTGGTGAACAGTAGGAACACACAGGTAAGGTGATATAGTGGACAATAATGAACCGATCATAACTTTACTTCTTGAAAAAGACGTTGTCCTCCTCCCAGAACCAGGTGTAGGTCAGGTTACGAGGGTAGGCCTCTGCCTGGCAAGTGAAGAAGGCGTCCTGTGAGATGTTCACTGTAATGTTCTCCGGTGGTGATACAATGAAAGGAGGACCTAGTGGAGAAAAAAAATCTTAAAAAACAGCACAGAACCCAGTAGGCAATTTAGTATTAAAAATGCATAATGGCAAATGTATTTTTTATCTGACTTCGATTGAGAAGGTTTTGAATTGAATATTAATCAAAAAAAGAACTCTGTTCTGTTGAATTCATTCACACTTTCAGAGAAAGCACTGACAGCAGTGCTGTATTACAAAAGTGTGCACCAGTGAACCACAATATTAAAACCACTGGGTGCATTTAAGGTTGTGGTTGATTGGTGTATATTCTGATCAACCTTTTTCTGATTACAAACTCACTTGCAAAGTGAGAAAGGAAAAGAATATACATCAGTGTGCTTTCTAAGGGTAGTGACACACGGTCAGGTGGCTAGATTATCTGTCAGCATAGTTGTCACAATTGTCAGCATAGGTACAGTTTGCATTGGCTAATGACAGGGGTCAGTTATTCAGTCGTGTTCAGCTGGCAGCAGGTCTCTCTGACAGAGAGACCACTCTGATTGGCCATGCAGCTTAGCACTACTGTACAAGGGAAATCAGATATGACATGAGAGACATTAGAAGTAGGTCTTCTAGTACATTCCCTTTATTTAAAAAAAAAAAAAAAGACAGACAGACCGGCTTCCAATGGGGGAAAAAATCGTTAAATTATAGTATTGCGATATTTTTGCGCGGTGATAAGGTATCGATACAGGAACACCAAATATCGATATTTTGTGTACAAATTCAAAAAACAAATCAAAAATCAAAATAACTTAAATTGCACAGTAGTCCACATCTTTGCATTCAGTTATTAGTTAGTACTGTAATACAGACAGTTTGTACAAACAGTAGAGTTAAGTATTGTGATAATATCTCATCGTGGGGTCTTGGTCTGGATTCCCACCTCTAGCTACCACCATCTGCTGGTATAAAGATAATTCCTAGTGCCACTCTTTGTCCCAGAATAAGGTGACATGAGTTTATGGAGCTGGTCTAAGTCATTGCCTTCAAGTGCCCTTGCACAAGACAGTGAATCCCAATTTTTCCCAATAGTTGGACTAGGACCTTGCAGCTTGTAGCTCACAGCCATTGCTGTGACTGGTGTGTGTGAATGGGACGCAAATTACAAAGTGGTGTGTACTGCAAGCGCAGCCATTTGGAACATTTTCAAACATTGAAGAAGGAATAAAGTTGTCTGACACTGTCCTTCACAATGGGAACAAGGGTATGTATAACGTATTGCAGTGGAATGAGTTAACATACAAGTACAGCATTATGTCTACTATTTAAGGTCATGTTCACATATCGTACTGTTTAGGCAGAAGGATTACTCCGCTACATTACATCCACTCTGAGTTCTGTTTAGTTCCATGGCAGACCTCAGAGCCATATCACAGACAGTGTTTATTTTGCTCTCAGTAGAGGATTATGAGAATTCGAGTGATCCTTGCTGTTCCAGATGGATCATCCTCCTTGCACGCATGGATATATTTATATTATGACACTTGATTTGCAGTCATTTGGTACCTCCTGACCGTAACATTATCTGCTTTTAGATACTTAACGCACACTAGGTGCTGCATTTATCTGAGAGCACCACTCAGTGCTGCAATGTGCAAGTATGCAGCAATTCCACCCAAAATAGCATATAGACATGCTGCAAACAGTTCTTAAATGCTGAAACAAACAGTGAAGCAGTGTTATCATCCTTTAACAACCAAGCTGAGGGGATAGTTGTTAATGAAGAGAGTAAAGAGATGGGTCAAGTAGCCTCAACGCTGATGTGTCAGTAGTTAAATCTAGCTGATCCAGGAGCAGCTGAAGGTGGAGTCAAGGGAGAAAACCAAGACTAAGTGAAAGAGGGTCAAGAAGTGTAGCCTTGTTGTCTTTCCAGTAATAACCTCAATTAAATACAAACATTTTGTTATTCTATGCAGTCATTGGCAGCTGTCTCTTCTGTGCTTCTTCTCACTTTAGAGTAAAACTTTTATTCCCACACAATTTCTACAAATCAGAAATCAGCAGACAAAAAGTGAACAAAATGAGCACAGTCAGTGTTCACATAATGCGACCTGGAAGAATCTTATTCTAAAATCTCAAAAAATGGTAATATTATAGTTACAGAGGGAAATGTTTAGAACACTGATTCTCAAACATTTTTCAATTCTGTTGCTCCTTTGAAATATTTTTAACACCTGACAAACGCAAAACATCTCTGGTAGAAAACAGTGCACGTAAAGAGACAATATAGTGCTGCTTCATTAGTGTAGTGTTAGATGTATTCCTTGCAGCATGTTGACGTAAATCCCAGTACAGCATATTGCTTTGATGGTATTTAGTTGGCTCCATTTTCACTTACATTTACATTTTAATAGAAATTATGCAAGACTAAGTAACATCGTACATAACCCCTGCAGTACTCTAAAGTACCTCTAGAGGTATTGGTATACTCAGTGTACTAATGTAGAGATAGTTTTTGAGTAGCCTCATTTACAGGAGGGGGCAGAGGGGCAAAGGGACATAACAGTTTTATAGTGACAGAGCGTGATGCCTGTTGGGAGAAAGAGAGGATGTTTCTCTGAACCAGGGCTTTAAGCAACAACTCAAGTCTATCAGTTGTCATGGTAATGTATGCCAATAATACACAGCAATCTTAAAGCAGCAATGATGATACTGTCTGAACATTTATTTTGCATTTTGTTTTAACAAATTAATTTACATTAATGCTACAGTGTGTATTTTATTTCTAATATTTTATTTTGTATGATTATACTCCAAAAATTCTACACGTAAAAAGATTCTGCCAAAGGTTTCTGTAATCTAGATACTTGCTTCTACATGTTCAGGCTATTGTTGCTCTAACCAGCCAGAGGAAGGTGAATTATTTGTGCTTGACTGGTGAGTACTGATTATTATGATTTCATAACACTAATACCTGCTGCTTAGAGAGTAGCAGAGCAAAGAAAGGCGGCTGGGCGGCCTGTGTGGAGTGGATTGATTTTGAGTGTGGTGCTACTACGAGATTGATTTCAAACGTTTTATAGTTATACAGCTTTAAGACATTTGGATTCTCAAATCAAAAGTGTTGCCTTGCTGTGAAGAAAGACAGGTTATGTCTTCATGACTCATGAAAAAGAGAAAAAACTAAAACATTCATAAAAAAAGACAATTGGTGAATGCCACAAGTTGTCATAAATCACTTGAGCTTGCAACTTGCATGAATCACAGTAAGTGTTGTAGTTTATACGTCAACACCAAACACCATCTAATGATTCTGAAGAGCAAAACGTGGTGGCAAAGAACCCAAGCCACAAACCACAACATCCCAGTTCAAATCAGTCTCCCTCTCTCTCCTGTCATTGATCTGTTGTAAACTTTACACTAAAGACATGTAAAAGTGAAAATATATTTCTACTTTACTACATTTCAGAGATATATTGTATTTTTATTTCACTACATTTATCTACCGGCTGTAGTTACTTTTTGCAAACACTGCACAAAGAGCTTCATCTCTTTAACGTGCAACTAAAGACCAGAGTTGATTTGCAGAAATGCTCTGCTTTCTCCCTTATGTAGAGTGTGGCTCTTCTAATCATAAGGGAATGACAGGAACCATAGAAGAACATTTAGCTCTATTTACTCAGACTGACAGATATAAATACCAGCACCCTGTGTCAACATCTAGCTGTGACACAGACGTTATAATGGGACTTTTGGACAATGCACACAGACACATCTCTCAGATTTCTTCTAATTTAAGTACACATCTAAAGGAACATGCACTCAGACACAGAAACAAGCATTCAGATGCACACGTGCAGCTGAGACGAGCCAGTGTAACAGCTCTAAAGTGCTAGTCCCATATGTTAGTCCTGATCTGTAGCCCACAGCCTGATCCTTTAACAGGCAGAGCATTTCCATCTGCCAGCCACCTCAGCAGGACAACCAGGACAAGGCCTGTGCTGAGAGACTGTGTTGTTGGTGTCTGACTGTGTGTGTAAGTGTCTGTGTGCGCTTGTGCGTGTGCCAACCCGCCCTATTTGGAACCAGCTGAGTGCTGGAGATTTGCTGGCACTGTGGTCTCTTAGCTGATCTGCTGCTCAGTGGCTTTCCAGGAGGGCCTCTATTAATCCATCTCTGCTGTAAATTATACAGGACGGGTCACAACGTCCATGCTGGCTCAGTCCCCACTTTGTATTTGGTAGCAAAAAAAAAGTGATATCCATGAACATGTTCACAGTCCGTTGTGATGAAAGAAGGAAACATGTAAAGCAGGGAAACATTCTATCAAACACAGAGTTAAGGATTTAAGGAATAAGTTCATTCACACAAAGCAGTGTGTAGGTTGTGCATTATGTGAACAAGCTGGAGCTGCTCTTGAAGATGCGCTAGTCACTTACAAACAAAACTGAAAACTTATTTTAGGGCCAGTCATTTATATTAATTATTTTCGCACTGTAACTGCACCTAGACTGTATTTCTAATTTACTTCATCTTTGTCTATTTATTTATTTTATGTTTCATTTAATCTCTTTTTGTGTCTTCACAGATTTTTACATTTGTTTAAATGCTCTTCTGTGCCTATGTAAAGCGGTTTAAATTGTCTTTGTGCTATAAATAAATATGCTACATAAATAAAGTTGCCTCCTGCAAAGTGCAGATGAAAAGACTCATCTGTGCAGAATGACAGAATATCTCAGCACAGACTGGTATCATCTTTGCTGCTTTGATGCAGTTCTGCTTTGCTCTTCATGCTCGCCCACGCTTTGCACCACCCTTCAGGTAGTAGTTATGAAATTACAATAAAAAAGAAGCTACAAAACTTACTTATCAAGTAGAAATATTGTCTGATTGGTTAGAATCAGGCGGAACCTCACTCAAAAACTTTGAGTAGCAAATTTCTCTGTAACGCTGTGGGGTTGTTCTGAAAGCCTGTGTCACAGGAGGCTTCAACAGCACATTCTCCACATTGAGATATATTAGTGAGCCTCCATCAATCCAGTATCTTAACCGCTTTTTCCTCTTAAGGGTTGCAGGGGTGCATTTGATCAAGATAATTTTTATATCAATGTACTGATATATATATATATATATATATCAACATATAAATCAAATCCCTATTTCTGTCTGGATGTCTTCTTCGATGATGCTTTTGAATGTTGACATTCACATTCAGCTTAAATGCTTATAGTAAGATGTCTGCATACTGTTTCTGTTCCGATAATATTCTGTCCATTCTGTTAAAGATAAAAAAAGGTTTTGGGGGTTCATATAGTTTCTGTTGCTGCAGATCAATATAGCTCATGTTCTGTGTCCCTGCTGGTGTTTCCAGCTCTGGTAGCTTTCCATGTACCTTATTGATTTATCTGAAATAACATTTCTACTGGAAAATATCACAGAAATCTGCTCCATCGTTCTTCACAAACTGTTCTGTTTGCTCTCTCTACACTTCCAATGCACTCTCTATCCTCTATCTAGCCTCTTTCCTTAGATGCTACTCTCTCAGTACTCGTAGTAGTTTAATGATGTTACACTTGTAAATGCAAACTCAACTTCAGTAATAAGGGAAACTGTACAACTGATGGCAGTGGCCTAAATGCTGACATTATTATCTTTTAAATCATCTTCACCTCAGTCAGAGGTGACAGGAGTTACTGCCTCATTAAATGCAAATTCCACATTGCCTGCCCTTGGAATTACATTTTGTGTATTATACTTATTATTTAGTGTGCTGTGTATTTTTTCTGTGAATGTGCTCCAGCTAAGCTGCCACGGACTCATTACATTGTCTGCTGTTTTTTAAAAAGGAAGGCGAAGACCTGAGGTGATTGGTCATTACTAAAGCCTGCCTGTTCAGCCAACAAAAGCCCAACCCAATGTATTCATCTTGCATTATCTTTCAAAAGTGATGCATCACATTGTGTGATTTTTTTTTGCATGCAATAAATGTAGGTAATAACTTATTCTGCAGCAGCACCTTTGAGTTTTAGATTATTCAGTGCTGATTTAGGCCTGGGGTATACATGCTGTGTACGAATGCAGAGGCATAGATGGCAGCACCATCAGCATCATTGTTCACATACGTGGGCTACATAGACAATTGGAAAATGTTTTGGAGAAAACCTGGGCTGATTAGAAGAGACGGCATCCATTCTACTTTGGATGGTGCAGCTTTTATTTCTAGAAATATGGCCGAGTTTATTAGACCTCCTAAACCTTGATATCCCGGAGTGGAGTCCAGGACGCAGAGACGCAGTCTTACGCGCCTCTCTGCAGTTTCCTTACTGCCCCAAAAACTATCACTGCCCCATACAGTCTGTGTCTCTTCCCCGTCCACCTAAATTATATAAATGAAAGATTAACATAAGATAAGTGATTCATAATAATTTAATAAAAAGTCTACTCCTCTTACAGAACAAAATAAAAACAAAAAAATTAAATGTGAATTTTTAAATATCAGATCTCTCTCATCTAAATCCTTGTTAGTAAATAACTTGATAAGTGACCATACTGTCCTCCTGTTCCTTACTCTGAGTTTTTATTTGATTTAGTTCTTCGCACAGATAGTGCTAAGAAGTGCAGTGATCCTAACTTTACTCCTGTACAGGTCGATTATATTGTTGATAGTGCTGCAGCTTCATTCCACTGAAAAAGAAGGTAGTTTATCAGAAGAGGCTAACTCCTTGGTACAGTTTACAAATTTACAGTTTAAAGCAGACATATCGAAAGCTTGAAAAGAGGTGGCGCTGCACAAATTCTGATTAATCTTGTTAGCCTGGAAAGACAGTTTAATAACGTATAAAAAAAAACTTCCATGAAGCTAGAACCACATAACCTCATTAATATGAGGTCATAGGGGGTCATAAGACCTCAGTCTTATTTAGACTGCTCCTTTCCTGTAGAGTTAATTTCAACAATTAACTCATCTAAATCGTCTACATGTCTCTTAGATAAATAATTTCTCTACTATGTACCACAGGCTCGGAGTAAAACCTCTAATCAAGCAACCTACTCTGGATCCAGAGGTTTTAGCCAATTATAAACAGACATTGAATCTGCCCTTTATCCCTAAAATCTGTTTCAAAGCAGCTCTGTGACCACCTGTGCATGAACGATGAAGTCTTTCAGTCAGAATTTAGAGTAAATCATGTAGTACAGAAATGGCATTAAAGTTACCAATGATCTTCTCTTAGCTTCCGACAGTTGACTTCTCTCTATACTAATCTTGTTAGATCTTAGCGCGGCTTTCAACACTATAGATCATAAGATTTTATTGCACATACTGGAACATGTCATTGGGATTGAAGATACAGCACTATGCTGGTTTAAATCGTATCTATCAGATAGATCCCAATATTCCATATACATACAAGTTAGATACCAAGATGACCAAGATGTATCATTTACTTCCTACATAAAAGAAGAACTTTCTTCTTCCACCTGAGGAATATTTATCTAATCTAAGATTAGAATATTTCTCAAAGTGATGCTGAGAAATTAGTCCATGCATTTGTTACTTCTAGACTGGACTACTGGAATTTCTTACTGATAGGATGTCCCAATAGCTCGCTCAAAAGCCTCGAGTTAATCCAGAATGCTGCAGCCAGAGTCTTGACTGGACTTAACAAGAGAGATCATATTTCTCCTACATTAGCTTGTCCCATTGGCTCCCTGTAAAATCTAGAATAGAGTTTAAAATCATACTCCTCACTTATAAAGCCCTTAATGACCAGGCCGCAACATATCTAAGGCCTCATAGAACCTTATTATCCCAGCAGAGCAGAGAGAGGAAGAGCCTTTAGCTATCAAGCTCTTCCATGTGTTTGTGTATTTTTGGAGGATTTAAATATTTAGTCACAAGGTGGCAGACCAGAGCGTAAATATCCCTCACCAACAACAGAATTTCTTTCTCGTGATGTTGTCTTTCCACAACATGAATAAAAGCCATGGAAATGATGAAAATAATGTTAAAATAACAGCAGAGAAAACTTCAAAACAAGGATAAATGTCAAGTATGTAAATGTTGTGGAACATTTTTTCGTAACACTTACAACTTGGGTAGTTCAATATTATAAAAATATTGTATCATGATATTTTTTTGCCATTTTCCCGATAACGATAATTTGACGAGATTTTTAAAAACCCAAAAAATTGTTAAGTCTGATGTTCAATCTTTTCTCTCTGTAATAGGATCTTTACTGTTGCTAAATAGTACTAAAGAAACGGCATGAAAACATACATAAACAATGGAAAAACAAGTCTTATTGAACTTGCAAAATGAGTAGTGTGTATAGGCTTTGTCTGCTAAGCCTCACCTGATCACAACTTCTCTCAGCGTATGAAATGAATGAGACTCACCATTGTCTCCTAATTCCAGCGTAATCTGAGTAGTTCTTGAACAGTAATTAACAGTAATAAGTCACTAAAGGTTAGTTTGTAGCTTCCAGTTGTATTTCCTGTGAGTTTGTAAAAGGATTCATATGAAACATCCCCACACTGTGCATGAACGATGAAGTCTTTCAGTCAGAATTTAGAGTAAATCATGTAGTACAGAAATGGCATTAAAGTTACCAATGATCTTCTCTTAGCTTCCGACAGTTGACTTCTCTCTATACTAATCTTGTTAGATCTTAGCGCGGCTTTCAACACTATAGATCATAAGATTTTATTGCACATACTGGAACATGTCATTGAACTACTTTACTGTTGCTAAATAGTACTAAAGAAACGGCATGAAAACATACATAAACAATGGAAAAACAAGTCTTATTGAACTTGCAAAATGAGTAGTGTGTATAGGCTTTGTCTGCTAAGCCTCACCTGATCACAACTTCTCTCAGCGTATGAAATGAATGAGACTCACCATTGTCTCCTAATTCCAGCGTAATCTGAGTAGTTCTTGAACAGTAATTAACAGTAATAAGTCACTAAAGGTTAGTTTGTAGCTTCCAGTTGTATTTCCTGTGAGTTTGTAAAAGGATTCATATGAAACATCCCCACACTGAGAATGTCTGTGCGCATTTCTGCAGCTGTCGCAACATCGGTAACTTCATTAATTATTAGTGATTACTCAGGATTAGTTAGAACAGTAAATTATATTTTATAGGGATGTCTGCATATTTGTATTTTGCTCAATAACTGCAGCAAATGTACAGAAACAGATTTAATTAACAAGAGCAGTTATGAAAGTGAAAACTCGCTTTGATATACTTTGTTTTGGATAACGAGCACGTTTGCAGAACGAATTATTCCCCCAAATCAAGGATTCACTGCCTTTTTGGTTATATCTTTAATTTTAAGCTTCTGTGGTTGTTTTTTTCTTTTTAGCTGTCATCGCTACCAGGGATTTGACAGACCCCCCGAAGCGTTTCATATTCCTCATACTGAGTCCAGTGGTTGGTCTGGAGATGGTAAAACAGGTTTGTTGTGGCTTTTCTTTCACTGCAACAGCTTTCCTACATAAATGACAGATTGGGCTGGTTTTTCTTATGTCCAGTTTATGTCTCTTAAACCAAACCATCTCCAGGCGAGAGATGAAGACCCACGTCTTGTCACTGGCTCTTAGGACGATGACTCCAAAGCTGTTAACTTATTTGTTTGGCTCTCTTTCTTCTGACGAGTTAACACTGAATAGCATGCTGCTGCATTGACTTGGAGCAGACGGGCGCACTAGTAAAACTTCAGCGGCACCACGTAATACACTCTTTAAAACATTTTATTGCTAAATGGGGTATGACTTCATAATGACCGCCAACTCATTGTAAAAATAAGAATTTTGATGTTTCTAAAAACAATATATATATATCGCACACCCCTACTTACAACACTATTTATGTGGTGATTCATAGCTTTTTTACACTGCTTAGTTGTTATATGTGGGATTGCATCTTGCATATGTATAGCTTTAGTTTCAATGTTCCAAGTATCGAGGTTCCAAATCACATGAGTACTGTGTTGTGTAAGTGGCCGCGTATTTAACAGCAAATATATCTTCTGTCTCGTTGTACCTCTGAAACAGAAAGTAGCTCTAAGATTGTTTGGATACACACATGCAACCAGTGTTTGATTTTTAGTAAACTTCTGAAAAATAATATATTTTCTCTTTGTCATTGTGGGTTGAGTGTAGTCTGGAGGGCTGGAAAGAATAATGTATCTATCTTAAATCACATTAAAACAACACAAAGCAAAGGGGTCTGAACACTTTTTATAGTGGCTGTTTATGCAGGCTGCCCCAGTTATCCAATCTCTAAATCACTGACTGACTGAAGCACCTTGAAAGGACATCACATTCAATGTCAAGGATTAAAAATGACACAGAGGGCACAAATGCCAATCCATTATAAATCCCACAGTATTCAGCATGACAGCGTGAGGTCAGCCAAGGTCGACAACAATCAACAATAGTGACCTAGTGCCAGTTTATTATAAATCATCTTGCAATAACATCAGGAAAAAGACATTACAATACTCAAACGTTTTCACAGAAATCGATTGAGGAACCAGTTAGGTTTCTTACAGTAGTAAATAGCAACACAAACACATGTAATTACCTTGTACTAGCAGCCGTGTAGTGTGAATGGCCTCGCCCTGGGGACTGAAGGCTCGGCATGTGTAGGCCCCACGATCCTCCCGGGTGATGGATAGCACCGTCAAACTCCCATCAGACACCTGATCACACACAACACATCAAGTACTTAGAATGTTATGCAAAAGAAAGTCAAATATGGCAACATAGTGCATTTTGTTTTTTAAGGCCATGACCAACAGGGAGGAATTCTGAAACTCAAGTGCTATGTATCTATCACTATTGTTACTCCATTAAAAGAAAAAAGGTTGAAAAGAAAAGGACAACTGTTAAAAACAATTTGTACATGTCTGTATGTTGACATCCATCACATAAAGAACATTGTACGAACTCACACTTCACACAAGACACTTCCTCGGTATGTGTAAGTCAGACCACTTGGCAACTTTTGCAGGAGCTTTTAAAACCCCCAAACATATTTCTATGGTGAGCACATCATATCACAACTGAAGTCAAAACTCCTTCAAAGGACACATTCTGTCTTTGACTTCTCTTCCCACCAGACTCATACTCTCAGGCACAAGATGCAAATTTATTCCAACCATTTCATCAAAGTAAAGTTCTACATCTGACAGCAGAAAGCCCAGCGTGATGCAGCAACTTCCACTTTAAATGTGTCTAGATATTATTTATTTCCTTTTAGGGAAAGACGCATTTGGTTTGCTGTGTTTATCCAGATTGTAGCAGTGTTTACCACCTAAATCTATTGTTATATGTATTCACATAAAAGCAATGAGAGTACAGACTTTTATGAAACCTTATAATTATTTTTCAGTGGTATACTAAATATTTTTACAGACCACGTTGCTTTCATTTCCTTTACTACAATTGTTTCTATTCATTATTTGTAGAGCTTCACAATTAATCCAATTGCAATCGCGATTACATGAATGCAAAATGATGCAATTTATATTATGAATACACGGACTGAAGTGATAATCTATTATCTCTCATTCACTCCAGGTTTACCAGCTGTAATGCAGTTGTATAAAATATTCCGAGGGCCAGGTGATGCCGGTCGGTTGTGATAACGACCTGACGCTCCTCACAGAGCCTCTCTCACTCCTGAGGCTATGTTCGCTCCGCTGTGCTCATTGGTTAAATATGACGTTTGCAAGCAGTGTCTTTTCAGCTCAGACTCTTCATCAACATAGTGCACAGTTAAACTAATGTATGGTTCAGTCGTCCTGGTGACCACAGTGCGCAGCACAGACCAACAACAGAGGCCCAGGTAAGTATATAGGTTGGTAGGGTAGGTAGGTCACAATACTTAGCATATCGCATAAAACCTTTTAAATCTTTTAAAAGTATTGTGATAAAATCGTATCGTGGGGTCTCTGGTGATTCCCACCTCTAGTAGTCAAGCTGGGCAATGGTTAACTGGTAACTAAAAAAATAACAACCAAGCAAGCCAAATAATAATAATACTATATGAAAAATCTACACAGAGATATAAAGAAATCACTGACTCCATAACTACCTCATATTTGACCAAAGAGCACACCGGAGAGAAAAGAGGAGAATCGGGTCGTTATCACAACCAACGATAGTACCGACATTATCAAAACAGTCAAGCTTAATAAGTGAACACAGGCTCTGGCCATTGGTAGGGTAAAGTTTTAGAAAATATTTTATACAACTGTATTTTAAGGATATCAGCATATTTTTTTTCCAAAACTGAGATCCTGATCTTTTCAAGCAACAACTCCCCTCAGCAAAACATCTCAATTCAAACTGGCTCGCTACTACTACCACCTACGGGATCTGCAAAAAAGCCTTGGAGTTTGGATCATGTAGCTGTGATCTCCAGGTCCTGCAGGTTCACTCTCTATAACATTCGTAAGATTAGGCCTTTTCTCTCAGAACAGGCTACACAGCTCCTCATCTAGGCAATGGTCATCTCTAAACTCATTGCAACTCTCTCCTAGCTGGAGCTTCGCGGTCACCATCAAACCCGGCCAGATGGTCCAAAATGCAGCAGCCCGCCTCATTTTCAGCCAGCTGAAATACACCCATTTCACACCTCTTCTCACCTCTATCCACTGGCTCCCAGTAGCTGCTCGCATTGAGTTTAAATCCTTGATGCTTGCCTACAGGGCTGTGAATGGAACGGCACCCTCTTATATCAACACGCTATTAGTAAGCTACACTCCTGCACGCCCTCTCAGATCTGCAAATGAAATGACACTAAAAATTCCTTCCTCGCGGGGTCTCCGATCCCAATCAAGTCTATTCTCCTTTGTTGTTGGTGGAACAACCTGCACTGCTCCATTCGATTAGTTGAGACTATCACCACCTTCAAAAAACATTTGAAAACTCACTTGTTTAAAAAGTATTTCAAATGGGTCTGACAGACACACACACACGTACAACCCCTCCCCCTTATATTATATTATATATTTCTATTATTTATATTTACCTTATACTTGGCATTGCTGACCATGAGGATGCCTTCCCGCAGCCAGGTGACTGAGGGTTTGGGATTGCCAAAGGCCGTGCAGCTCAAAGTGATGCTCCCCCCATCCTTGGCCTCGACATACTGAGGTGGTGTATCTGTGAATGTGGGAGGGGCTAAGGAGAAGTTTGGAGATAAAAAGAATAACCAAGGACGTGTTAATGTTGGACAAAGATCAAGCAGAGGTAGAACAGAGAACAAGGTAACAAGCAATTTTGTAGACTTCTTGCTTTTACTCAATAATTTATTAAGCAAAAGAGACAGGTATGGAGGAGAGGGTGTGACAGTTCAGAGGGTGCTTTGCTGATGACATTGTTAGTAATTCATTAGGTAGTCACGACAAACTTAACCAGCATGGCTACCATGACAGTCAGTGGGATCATTAAGAGGAATTTCTTTTTTAACCCAAAACCCGTCCAGGCTTTGTCAGGGCTGTGTCACCACAAAAAAGAGTGAGGGACTGCTGCATCAGATTACCTGGTAATACACTTTTTTGCTCCCTACCTAATCCCATATGTGTTATTTTATAGTTCTGATGTCTTAAACTATTAATAATTAAATCTGTAAATTCATTTGTTTGCACTGGGTAAACATTACACACAAGCTTTGCTCAGTATAATTAGAGGTGCAGTACTTTCTGTTACTTAATTTGCCACTGCCACTCGATCAGTGCTTTCACAGCACTATATTTCACAAATGAATACATATATCATATCATACTGATATTACAGTGTCCAGGAGACTATAAAGGATTGACATTGTGAGACTGGAGTGATACTGTTCACGTTTAACACGGAACAAGATGACAGGATGGGTAAAACATGTCTCCTAGTACCTAGTACTGCAGTTCCATTTATAGGTTTGCGCTGCAAAAAATAAACATTATTGATTCAGGAAATCTCATTGAGGTCAAAATGTTTTTTGCAAGAGTGAACAAAAATGAAGGCAGTAAAATACTAAAAATATTAATAAAAACAATATGCATGTTTATATTACACAATTACATACACACCATTTAAAACAATCACGTTTTAGCCACATTGCAGAACTTTTTCACTCATTTGTTTGCAATGTCCTGATGATAATCCCAAAAATGTCAAATCATCTAATACGTAGCTGTAATGTCACTTGAAACATACCCAGCATTCCAAAATATAAAACTAAATGAAACCAGTGACACAACTCATTTATTGCACAACAATTCCAGTGCTATATCTGGGAGAAGACTTTTAAATCTTTAAAGTTATGTTCTTACTCAGTAGCACAGCAAATTCGCCTTCGTCCTGTGAGGGAGCAGCCAGGTGTGTATAATAGCAGAAGACTGGCTAATCAAACAAGTTACCCTGAGACAACAAATAATGCATGTGTGTAAACCTGTACCTGTCTTTGTCTTTGCTATCTGGTCGGTTGCACATGTCAGAGTCCACCATTTTAGCTGTGTACCAGTACGGAAAATAAATGTGCTTGTCACAACAGGAAGAAAAGCAGAAGAACAAACATGAATGGATTTTACTGATGGGTCTCGAAGTGCACATATTGAAAAACACCTACAGTTATTCCATCAGTGTCTCTGTCACAGAGGGACAGACAAGTTTGACATTTTCTGCAGCAGTAAAAGCATTGTTTTAAAAATCAGGACTTCCATGAATTTGAAGTAATGAAATTGTTTTACTTGATTCTATATTCCATGTTCCTCCTTGTTTAACACATATTTACAAATTAATATGTTTTAATATCTATTCACCTCACTTTATGAACACGCATCACAAATGCTGTGTTTTGTAAAACCATTTTTCTGAATCCTCTTTAGCTCAGAGGCTGTCTAGATTATGAAGAGGGATGATCATACAAGACAGATCATACAAGACAATTGGCACGTCCTCCTACCAAAACATACTTAAGCTCTGTTTTCTGCTCCACCCGGAAACAACTCAATCCACCCAGACACATGTTGATACTGTCAGCAATTCATTACAGATTTTGTTCAGTCATAATTCCCGTTTTGATATTCTCAATCTAATCACCTTAGGACTGAAGCTGATCTGCTTACATGTGTAATCCTGTAGCCTCTCAATTGCTAACATGTCATTCCATCTGCAGCCATAAGCCAAGGCCATAGTGCTAATTCTACGCCACATGCTTTGCCACGCCACAGAGATGGTAACAATTTTAAATTTGGGATAAAATAAATAAATCAGCAATGGAATGTGTATGTGTGTAGTAGTGTAGTGAACTGTTTGCTGGTTTTCATGATCTTACATGTTTTTACATACCCATTAAACATTATAAAGTGATGGTGGAAAAGGTAAGTGAAACTGTTTTTGATTAACTGGTTGAACCACCTTTGGCAACAATGATCTCAAACTGTAGATTAGATCTATACATCGACCAGGAGGAACTTTGGACCATTCGTCCCCACAGAACTGCTTCAGATCGCATATATTCTTAGGGTGTCTAGTGTAAATAGCTTTCTTCATGTCATTCCACAGCATCTCTACTGGGTTGAGGTCTGGGCTCTGACTCAAATTTCAGCCATTTTCTGAAGCCATTCTGCAGTAGATTTACTTCATTGTTTAGGCTCATTGTCTTGCTGCACAGGCAGCATAGGAGCCCCAAATCATGATGATCCGTCCACCAATTACTTTTTTCACTGTGTATGTTTAATGGGTGTCTTCAATAAAGTCATAAAAGATCTGAACTGTGTTTTATCAACTTATAAACACAATATTTCTACCATTTGACTTTGGTAAAGATCAGATCACATTTCTTGTTAAATTCATGCAGAAAATCAGTAAATTGCAAATACTTTAAATAATTTACTTTATCTTAACTGTAGTAGAAGATGAGCATTAGTTCAGCCTCCTCTATTTCTTTGACATTTACCTTTCATTATCTGCTACACTACTTATTTATATTTAGATTAACTTTTTAACTTTTCAGATGAAAATGTAATGGATCAGGAACTGATGACCTGGAATTATTGTTAAGTGTTCTAGAAATTAGGAACTGTACATAGACTGAACAATATACCTGACCAGTTTCTACAGCACACTATGAGACTTTATGCTAAAAAAAATGAAAATCAGATTGCAAAACCTTGAAACGTACTGACCTTTTACCAAAGTAACATTGTTGTCATGCGTACTGCAGGTATTTGAGCAGATATTTTTGTAGCTCTTCTGCATTAAAGTGATGGTGGAAAAGGTAAGTGAAACTGTTTTTGATTAACTGGTTGAACCACCTTTGGCAACAATGATCTCAAACTGTAGATTAGATCTATACATCGACCAGGAGGAACTTTGGACCATTCGTCCCCACAGAACTGCTTCAGATCGCATATATTCTTAGGGTGTCTAGTGTAAATGTAATGGATCAGGAACTGATGACCTGGAATTATTGTTAAGTGTTCTAGAAATTAGGAACTGTACATAGACTGAACAATATACCTGACCAGTTTCTACAGCACACTATGAGACTTTATGCTAAAAAAAATGAAAATCAGATTGCAAAACCTTGAAACGTACTGACCTTTTACCAAAGTTACACTGTTGTCATGCGAACTGCAGGTATTTGAGCAGATATTTTTGTAGCTCTTCTGCATTCAGTGTGATTCAAGGACTCCCAATAATTGACAGACATCTTCCAAAGTTTTGCAATTACAAACTATGTTGTTAGTTAACCAAATTTAAAAAGACAATATCATGTGAGAGCTGTGGTGTGACAGTGGTCACCAAATGTCATCTGCTTTTTATATAGAAACATGCTGGTGTAGAAGCACAGTGGAGAATTTGAATTTGTATGACCAGGACCACATAGGGTTTCACCAGTTGGAGATCACCAAAGAGCAGGAACATTTTTTAGAATTAATTGTACAAGCCCAATAGGATTTAAAAAGTTGTCGCTGTTATCTAGTGTCTGCATTTCACTGCCAAAAAAAGCTACCTTTCACACCTTATTAACACCTAATGCAGAGAAGAATTAGCATGCTGATGTTAACAGGGTTCACTGGGAACAGACATTTTGGTACAAGTGTACCACTTGGTGTCACTTTTAACCATGTGGCGATGTCCCTTTCTGCTTACTGGTCAGACGTGTCTGTTGCGGGAATAACAAAAAGTAAACATGGGAAGAAGATCGTGTTGTGGACTATGTTGTTGCTACTCTTTCTGTGACATGGGAGAAATCAATACAATACAATACAATGTAGGCTTACCTACGCCTCCTTCTGGTTATTATGCTACATAATTATGGTCATCTGACCAAATGACACTGCATCTCTTTGCGCCCTCAAATCATCCGATACATAGGTTTTGCTCCAGTTTTGATTCAGTTGGTTATTAGTTTGGATTGAGGCCACCTCGTTTGGTGCAGTTGTTTCGTCAAACCCGAGTGCAATTAAAGTGTTCACACTAGACAAAACGAACCGCACCGATAGTTCAATTTTAAACAAACTTAAGCGTGTAGGTGTGAAAGCACTGGAGCTTATGCTGAGACAGACAGAAGAATTTTGAGAAAACATAATGTGTCCAACAAACAAAAGTTAGACATTCTTTCCAACATCTTTTGTGCAGGGAGACTGTGGCTCTAAGTCACTGTTAACTGTATCTTCATAAGTCTACCACAGCAGTGATTACCACCCTGGGATCAGAGTATCATTAACCTATTGTGAGAAGCGGAATATGTAACATGTAATACAATGTTCTACCTATGGTCCTATGCAGGCAATGGCATAGAAGAAACTATCAGTGTTGTATACTGTGTGTAAACTTCCTGATTTTGGTCAGTCAGCAGTCTTCCATTACATGACAATGACTGACGGTGAGAAAATTTAAGCCACTTCTACTGTCTCTGATTAGGGGCAACGTGAGGTCACTGGAAAATAAGATGGATAAACTGACAGCTGTGGTAAAGATGAAGAACATCTTTAGAGAGAGTAGCCTGATGTGTTTCACTGAAACATGGCTTCATGACAGAATTCCGGACTCGACGGTTTTAGCACTGCGCGGGTGGACAGGAGGAAGAAGGAGAGCGGTAAGAGGAAAGGAGGGGGGCTTGCTGTTTACGTGAACAACAGGTGGTGCCATCCTAGTAACATTTGTGTGAAGGAGATTGTCTGTAGCCCTGATATTGAACTGTTGGCTGTGGGACTATGTCCATATTATTTGCCCAGAGAGTTTTCTCTTGTAATATTGACACCCGTTTACATTCCATCTGCTAACGCCGCTGCTCCTTGTAATGTCATACAGAACCAGACATCCCAATGCCCTTTTTATTATCTCATCATGCCAATCTTCTATATTTAGCCAGTTTGTAAACTGTCAAACCATGGGGGAGAAGACACTGGAATTAATGTATACTAATGTAAAAGAAGCATACAGCTCCAATGCCCTACCACCCCTGGGCAATTTAAATAACAACTTAGTTCAGCTCCTTCCACCAGCACACCTTTGGTTAAAAAGCAGCCTGCCATTGTTAAAACTGTAAAGACGTGGACAGTGGGGGCCAATGATGCCCTGCAGGCGTGCTTTGAAGTTACAGACTAGAAGACTCTCTGTGAGCCTCATGGTGACAAGATTGATGGACTGACAGACTGCATCACAGATTACATTAACATTTGTGTGGACATCCATGTACCCACAAAAAACAATTCACTGCTTTCCAAACAGCAAACCCTGGGTCACCAAGGATATCAAATCTATCCTGAATGAGAAGAAAAAGGCATTCAGGTCTGGTGATAGGGAGGCAGAGAAGAGGGTCCAGAGGGTACTGTCAGTCAGGGGCCATTCAGGGTGCTGAATGATGTCTAAAATCCACTCAATCCTGGACAATCCCTCCCACCCACCACACAGTGTCTTAGCTGGACAGAGGAGCATGTCTAACCAGAGACTGATCAATGTGAAGTGCTCCACTGAACGCCACAGGAGATCATTTCTGCCCATGGCCATAAAACTTTACAATTCCTCCCACAATTATAATTATTCAATATTAGTCATTACTGTCCTATTCCATCCATTTTTAGTTTTCCCTACCATGTTTTTTGTTTTTGTATATCCTGTGCTTTGGATATTGGTGTATTAGTATTGCATACTGAGTATTTTGTGTGGGTGCTGATGTTTTTTGTTTATGATTGTGGTTTTTTTTCTGTCTTTCTGAACTGAGAGCTGCTGTAACAAGGCAAAGCAAAGGAGAGCTGAAGAGGGAGTGTAGATTGAGAGATATGAAGACAGCATGTGATATCAGTGTTGTTAGTTAGTTTGTAAGCCAATAATAACTGTCTTTATTGATAATTTATAATAGGATGGATATTGTAAACAGCAAGTCCAACTGTGTAACAATTTAACAGTGTCAGAACCCTGGTTGTGACAAACTGCTGCAAACTGAAACACAAAGGTTTCAGTTTGAGGAAGGAGACTGGTTTAGCCGTGGCTATTCACTGCTGCTTTGACAACACACTTGTGTTCATGTGTGCATGTGAAGATAGTAATAGAAATTTGAAAAAGCTTGAATAAATTATTATAGCGGGTAAAATAAGTATTTGACACATCAGCATTTTTATCGGTAAGGGTATTTCTAAGTGGGCTATTGAAACAAAAATTCCGCCAGATATTGCCATGAAGCCAAATATTGAATTCATACAAAGACATCAGAACATTTAAGTCCATAAATTGATTTATGTCTAACAAAAGTGAAAAGACACAGGGAAAAAGTATTAAGCACATGAAGATAACAAGGTGCCAAATGGCATAGAAAGCCAGGAGATCACCTGAAATCTGTCAGTATTGAGGAACAATTGATAGTAGCTGCTTTAGTCCTAATTGATGACCTATAAAGGCTTCTCTTTACCCAGGAGGCACACAGGAAAGACTTCATGATGGGTAAAAGCAAAGAACTCTCTCAAGATCATCGTAATCTTATCATTGAAAAGCATTCTGATGGGAATGGTTATAGGTACATTTCCAGAATGCTGAATGTTCCTGTGAGCACTGTGGGGGCCATTATCCGGAAATGGAAAGAGCATCAGTTCACC
>JAUYWH010000006.1:1978046-2007708 GCA_034779795.1 Ctenopoma multispine
TCCACATGTGTTCATTCATAGTTTTGATGCCTTCACTGAGAATCTACCAATGTAAATGGTCATGAAAATAAAGAAAACAACATTGAATAAATTGAATGTGTCCAAACTTTTGGCCTGTACTGTATATGAAAAGCTTTGAGTGTCTGCCATCCACTACAGACAAAAAAACAGTTAGGTACCACCATACAAACACACAGAAATGTTAGTGAAATTATTCAGCTTAGTCTAAAATATTACAGTCCAACAACTAAATTGTTTGGTTCACGTTGCCCAACATTTCACATTTCACATTTTGCCAATATTGTCAAGTTATCATTATTAACAAAATGCCAGAGTCTAGTTTAAAAAATGTACCCAGATAATAATCATGCTTTTATGTTTGAATGAATGTTGGAATTCATACATTTCTAACAATTTAAATCTAATAATAAAAAAATCAATTTGTGAAACTATATATTTTTGACAAAACACTGGCCACAGTGGGCCTCAACATTTTTGTAGAACTAGTAACTCAATCAGCTGCAGTACAACTAATAAAGGGCTGTGGTTCCCATCTGATGTTGCAACAAGGCACTGGAGGATGGTGGACAATGCACATAAAGACAGCACCAGTAAAAACGCAGAGGATAGAGCCTCAGGCCTATAAACACGTCTGGGAGAGGAAGGAGAAGGAAAAGAAGGGAAACAGTGTAAGAGCAATGCTGATGAAACTGAGCTAATGCTCCGTGACCAGGAGGGGGAGGTGGGGTCTGTGGTGTGTCTGTCGCCACAGCAACTAGCATCATCATACGCTGTCTGATTAAGTGATTCGATGAATGCTTGAGCTGCCAAGTGAAGGGGAAACTGTTTTTTGTGGGAGAGTCCTGTGAGTGTGTGTTACTTATTTTTACATTACTTAGTTGTTTGTCTGGTGCTCTTCTCTGAAGACACTATCAGTGACACAGCACAGAGAGACTTATGTGTTTTCATCGGGGACAACTTTGTCAAGTTGCTGACTTTGTGACAATCTAGCTGTCACACAACGTGATCTTATTCTGATCCCACAGACAACAAGCAATAATCAGTGTCCATTGTCCTTGTGGTTACTGGACAGTATTTCCACTGAGCTGATCGATGTGTAGAAAATATATATTTAGAAATATTTCTGCTTGGTAACAGAATCTGTGTCTGTAATTAAACTTGTGTTAGTATGATTTGAACCTTCATGAGCTATTCAGACTATTTCTACGGTCAGTGTCCTTGTGTGGAGGAAACTTCTAACTTCTTAATCTTAATCTCAGCTGTCTTTAATGTTGTGTGTACACATGCTTGTGTGTGTTTGTTTAATCTGAGTGAACAGTTTTCCCTGTCTTAAAATAACAGTCAGGTGCCAAGATGAACACTGAAAACAGGTTTTACTTTTACTTAGCAATCATCCCTCGTGTTAATACTGGCCTTTAAGTGATCCTTCCAAAAGATGCTTTCTATGTAAGTGGTGGGAAATGTTGGAAGATACCCAGTTGATTTAATAAATTCAGACTGCTCAAAGGTACAACTTAAGGTCGAGCTCTCCTTCTCCCTGCTCATTTTTGCTCCTCTACAGGCTGCTACATTCTACCATACTCTTCTAGTCTATTATCAAAGGCTCGAAAAAAAGGCTCAAAATCAAAGGCTCTGAAATTTACAAAAAGTCATAATACCTGTTAGAACATATCAGTCCCCACACTGCACTGTACGGTGTGTACCATATACAGTACATATTATACACACTGTGTCTCCACCACTTCACTTCTGAAGATTAATGTTCATGCAGGATATTGAACAGTCTGAATAATACATAGTCTTGACTCTTACCATTGACAGTTAGATGCACCCAGCTGCCATTGTGGAAGGTGTCGTACTGCTGTTCCAGCATCAGCACCTTACACTCATACCAGCCTTGGTCGTCTGAACGCACACTCTCTATCCGCAGGGAGGACTTGCCGTGTAGAAAGGCCCGGCCTGGCCGAGAGAGAGAGAGAGAGACAGAGAGAGACAGAGAAGGACGGAGATAGGTAGTCAGCAGGAGGGGACATGGAAAGGTGAGAAGGATGGATGGGTGAATTGAATGTAATGAAGGGAAGAAAGAGCAGGTGAGGGGTGAACGAACAGAGAGAAGGGAGAAGAGAAAACGCCAGATGAATATTAAAGTGAGACTCAACCTTTGAACAGTCCAGATATAAATATGCAGGTATCACAGTGTGTTAGTGTGGGTGTCTCAGGGTAACATCACAGAGCAGAAGAACTGGTTTGAACACTGCAGCACCTCTAATGTGCAACACAGCATCAAAGCAGAAAACCAACGGCAGTTGTATTGTATATGCACAGTGAAATGTGTCACTTAAGCTTCAGTGCAGCTCAGATGTACCCGTCTCCGTGTGTTACAGTCTATTTTGAAGATGCACTGAGGCAAGGACAGGTCATTACTTCCTTTGAGGAGTGGGAAGTGGCCAACATGACAACAGAGAGCCCTCAGGGTTACATGGCAGCCACAATCCGTCATAATAGATATTGGCTTTTGACTCTGTGAGTACAGAGTCAGGAATAGCCACATTTTACTTTTACAGATCAAAAGCTGAAAGAGGGGGATTGATGATGTTGCTCTGGGCAATCTGGCAACTGGCTCATAACAGATGGTGACTGGCAATAAGGTCTAAAGAAAGGGCTTTCAGGGAGCACATAACGTCAACATTATCCAAGCCTGCCTATCCCTCATTAATCCCCTCACTCTGCCTTCCCCTTTCCATTTTGGGGGTATTCCTGACTAATTCTTTTGTATGTCTTTCTAAATCCTCTGCAGAATGACACACCAGGTAAAATATGAGCTGCACTTGCAACTGTCTCTGCGAGCTAAGGTAGACAGTCTAAGTGATGTTTATTCTCTAGCCTGTGTGTGTCCTGAATAGTTTATTTGTATATCAGATTATATTTGTCCAGCTTCCAACCAATCTCTTATCTTTGACTGGGAGGAACTAAGAAAAGAAACTCTATGAGTGTGAACTATGTAATATACTGGTTACACTGTGTGTGTGGACTTTTAACTATCCACTACTGTATTTATTCATGAGATATCCATTTTCATTTTTGTCTAAGAGTAAACAGCTTGTTGGATTTCCTTTCCTGGATTCATGAATTTTATGAAAGTTTATGAAAAAGAACTCATGTATGAGTGTTAGAACAACTTTGACCTTCACACAGTGCTGGGAAAATTCAGATCATTAACCAAACTTTAATATTACACAAAGATAACCCGAGTAAATGCAAAATGCAGTTTGTAAATGATGATTTTATTTACATATTTTGTATTTTTTTTATCTCATGCTGCACAACACATCTGGAGAAAAGTTGTTAAGATTCATCAAGTGTTAATCTCAATGAGCTACACCCTCTGTTTTTAGTCTGCAGTCTGTTTATAGTCAACACTAAATTTTAATTTGATAAAGTTATCAAATTAACTGTGTGATTGTACAGTGGCAAAAAATATATAATATATAAGAATTTGGCCATTGTTTGTATATTTTTTAGAGCACATTATCCGATTATACACAGAGTACAAGTATATTTGTTTCTATCTCTAGTTTGAAGTAATGTAAAATGAGCTGTGCGAAAATGTTGTCTGCTGTCTTAACTTGGGCCTGTGTATACTTATCAGTGGGTTACAGCACTTGTACTTGCTAAGTATTTAACTTACTGTAACTTCATAACTTCAGTTCTGTACAGAATGGAGGTTCATCCTGCCAGCACAATGGTTGACTGTCACGGAATAATTCATGAAGTGTTTCACAAATTTGAAATGAAGCAAACTTGGTACAACCTTTTGTTTTTAGTGGCACGTCCTTAAAATCATGTTTAAATGTGTTTAAATACTCTTCTACATGATTCATTGAATCACCAGCTGAAACTGACAAAATTTTAATCTGCACTCAAAACAGATATGATACAAAACAGGCAAGATTGATGCTACTTCAAACTGTGTCTGCTGGTAAGATTTAGTCTTTCACATAGCTAAGTCATCAATTGCCTGGCAGCCTGTGCTGCTGCAAACATGTACATTAAGAAGTTTTAGGTTAAGTAAACAGTAGTTTTCCTAATGTTATTCTAACACATTCATTTGTTGCAGAGTAATACCTATTCCACGACTGAGGCAGCTCATTTTCTAGCTTCATCATTTCACCTGCCTGACTTCAAACATTACAGTCCAACAATTCTGCCTAACTTGTGTGTTGCAGTATGTTTGTACATGGAGAACTTGGATCAGGACTGGGGCCAAAACACTTAAAGGAGGCATCCATGACTGCTACCTTTACACACAGGCTCTGTCTTAAATATTAATGGGCACAGCACGATACAAACAGTTACACACTAGTATGCTTTGCTTCTCTTTCCATAGTGGTCACAGTGTACAGAATCTGCATGTCACATACTTTCAGTTGTTAAGAAATACAATCCAGTCAGTTCATGTGTTTAAGGATGTAGAAACCTCTGCAGCAGGAACACCACTTACTGTTTCAGTAGTTTTTTTCAAACATTCCTGCAAAATGAAATGCAGTGCATGAAACTTTTGATGGTTAAGAAAGAGTCCCAAAGGCGAGAAGCCATTCAACGGCTCCGGTGGAATTTAAAGAACACCCCACACTCTCTCTGGCTTTATTTTCTAGCTATTCTTTATTAACTCTTTCAGCAGCTATTATGTCGTTATCTCTCACACAAAGCCCAGTGTGGGCAAACTTCATGAAAGTCACAAGCAATCATTTGAAATGGTAAATTCAGCAGAGCATAACCCCACAGCAGCACTTAATCATTTAAAACAACAGTTGTGACAAACACGTATCTATCCAAACCAGTGACAACGTATATGAGAGTTCTTTGTTCATGTAACTGAGCTGAGGGACTCCATTCCTCTACGAAATGCATGTAAACCATATATGAACAGAAGGAGACTCACTGTGACTACGTGCCAAATTATCACCAACGAGAAAATTGACTTTTTCAAATCACTAAAGACCTTTGTTGGTAATGAATCAAGTCTGAAGAGGTCTCACAACACAGCCAAGTCACAACCACTTTAATGTATGATGACATGCCAGGGTTCTGGATGAGAAGTGCAATCCATGAAACAAATACAAACCAACAAAAACATGATTTACTATGAGCAGAAGTAAAAGTCAATATATTCTGTTTTTCTTACACTGTGATAGTTAATGTACAGTAAATAAGTGTGATATGACCAGTGGTAGAACATATACATATTACATATATTTAAGTGCTGTATCCTTATAAGATATTCTACTTCTTTTTTTTTCCTTTCTTCTTTTCATTTCAGAGGTTACTATTATGCTTTTACTACACTAGTTTTCTTTGCTAACTTTAGAGGTACAAATATCTGGGTGTCCACCTTGACAACAGACTGGACTGGAAATGCAACACATAAGCTTTGTATAGAAAGGGACAGAGCAGACTCTACTTCTATTCTACTCTACATGATGTTGCAGATCTTTTACCAGTCTGTTGTTGCCAGTGCAATATTCTTTGCTGCGGTCTGCTGGGGCAGCAGCATCAGAGCCAGTGACATCAACAAACTGAATAAACTGATCAGGAAGGCTGGCTCTGTGCTGGGGACTTCACTGGAACCCTTAGAGCAGGTGGTAGAGAGGAGGATGCTTATCAAGCTGCTGAACATGATGGAGAACAGCTCACATCCTCTGCACAGCCTGCTGGTTAAACAGCGGAGCAGCTTTAGTCCTAGACTTCTTCAGCTCCACTGTGATAAGGAAAGGTACAGTAAGTCCTTCCTGCCAACAGCCATCACTCTGTACAATGAACATATTATGCTCCAACAGTCTGTTTATGTTCCATATTTGATTTACTACACGTCTGATCCTCAGTTACTATTACAAGTGAATAATAATATGGGATTTTCTGTAGATTAAGTGCAACTTTCTTGTTTCTGTTCAGATCTTTTCCTGTACAACTCTTTATTATGTTGCTGTATTGTGTTTTGTATTACATATATTTATTATTACATCAACATCTATCTATCTATCTATCTATTAAAATTATAACATCAAAATTTAAAACAGTTTAATGCAATTAAAATCAGCTCCATCATTACGAGCTGCAACACAATGTATCAATAATTAATCCAACAATGTCATATTCTGTGATGTGAAATGAGATACTCTGAATAGAGTGCTTTTACTACGCTGTGGTGCTGCTATCTTGTGCTATTTTACAAGTAAATTATCTGAGGACTTCATCCACCAGTGTGAAACATCCAGTCTACCAAAAATAGCATTAGGAAAAAAATGTAATTAATTCAACAGAAGAAAACGACCGAGATCAAGCTACATGCTGTCATGGGAACAAAACTTGTGTTTCTGTTCTTTTTAATTAAGCGGCAATCTCATGCAGTAGCACATACTGGTCCTACATATGTGTATGGGCATTGGCTTGTTAAATACGTCTGTCATAAAAACACTGGAGGAGAGAGAGAGGTTTTAATATTAGTGCTCGAGCTGATGCAACACAAAAACCTGTGTGCATAGATGAACAAAACATGCCAAGAAACAGTACACAAGCCAAGATACCTATAAAAAATCCCCATGATGAACTTTATTACAGGTGTTATTGGGAGAAGACAAGTTAGAAGCACTGGGTGTTAGGATCTTAGACTGTTCTTTCTTTTGTAATCTATTGTAGCTTTAGTTTAGTTTATGGTTATTAGTTTTTAAGACTCACTGGCTTCCTTCTTATTCTTATAAACATCTGACTGATTTGGTAAATTCTCACTGCATTTTTATTCTGATTGGTTCTAATTATTAGTGAAATATTACCTCAGCTGATAACATACATTAAAGAGAACTCAAATATTTTACTACATATATTAAAATTATTGAATGACTCTCACATAGGTCATTTAAAGGCCTGGTAATAATTTTGCCAGTATCAGAGGGACAACATGGCATCAGTGTCATTATATAGGTTAATATAACATATTTTACTAATGGACTTTCAGATTTCAAATAACATAGCATTATAGCATATAAGATCAAAGTGATTTCTACCTGCTCAGTTCATGGATGAAATATACACTATACTGTATGACTGTTCAGTCTGAACTGTTTGATGTTACAAGTGAGCAGAACAGTATCCCTGAGGCAGTCAAAGCAGAACTCAGCAGGACTTCTGTTCAATGAAGTAATTATGACACGAGTCCAGCTGTTCCTCCGATCTTGTTCTATTCAGTTAGTGCAGCTCCACTTCTTGTCTCTTCTATCGGCCTCCTGCAGTCAACACATGGCAGCGTGTCACAGAGCTCCACTCCTCATGACTGCCATGAACTAGTGATAACATAACAGGACTTGCCTTGGGTTTTCTTATGTTACCAACTTCACATGAGTTTGCTTCTGCTGCTGCAGCAGCGTTCATTAACCAGTGATACTGAAGATTGCACAGGGTCTTCTACATCTATTTGTCTTTTCTAAGCATGAGCCCTGCAGAGCGTCTAATCAATTCTATTTGTTGTATAAGAAGTTTTCAACTAGGCGTGCTGGATTTAAATCCGTGTCCAGAATATTCTGCATAACTTTGACAGAAGAAGGTCAAAGCAGATTTATTAGCTTCAGAAAATGTCCGGTGGGACAAGTCATTGTCAAATCCCACCATTCTTCTAGACCAGCTAAGAGATGATGATGATGATTCCATGATGATAGGGAACATTCAACTATGTAATGTGGGACCACTTCTTTCTATTTTATTATCTTTATTTTTTCCATTTTTTTCACTTCCAGTTTTATCTTCAGTTTATATTGATTTCTTCCTGCCTGGGTATTAATGTATGTCCATCTCTTCATCTCTACAGTTTCTCATGAAAATGTCTTTTTTTTGGTCTTATACTCTCTATCAGAAGAAGAGAATGACTTGTTCTCTTCTTCTGATAGAGAGGAGGAAGGGCATATGGGTATCCAGGAAACGCAATGGTTTGCTCCACTCATTAACCCTTGACCTTATTTAAAAAGGGCACAATGTAAGCCTCTGTATCTCTGCATTTTTTACCATGACCTATGCTTCGATACCATGATGTAATCTCATGGTCATGCTGAAGAACAGTTCCAGCATCCTGCTGTAAAAAACTTCAGTGCTGCACATAGAAACAAAGAGCTAAACTGTGACTCCCTCAAGGCTGAATCTGGTCATTGTTGGGAATAGAAAATGGAAAATGTAGTAAGTTATTTAAAACAGCACTGAGACCAATCTTTGTCAAACGTATGGAACTAAATATCATATCTGCAGTCTTTACTGCATATCACAGTTCAATGACACAAAATATAATTTAGCATTAGTTCAGTGATGTGTGCAGCTTTGAACTGGGTTCCAGTATGCAAAGTCCCTGGATTGCTTAAGCTCAAATGCAAACAAATATCCTACTGTACACTTTATTCCACTAGTGGCACTGTTGTAGGAGCTACATTGTGTGTACAAGTAGAAGGTTAGAGCTGGTATATCAATGTCAGATACACATTTAATCAAAACCTAATGTGTTATTAAGCTCTGCTCATCTTCAAGTTGTACTGTAGCTACAGGTTGTGAACATTAATTGTACAGTTTCTGGCTTGTCAGCTACAGTTTCATTCATTTTCTTTCAGAATTAGATAAGAGAGTTTAATCTTGTACAGAAAACCAGCCCAGTATGAAATCAATCATATAATTTGCAAACTATTTTCTGAAGCTGAATGGAAAGCTAGCTGGCAACAATTAAAATGACTGACAAAGCAAATTGGTCTAAACTGTTGTGAAAGTGTGGTCTCGGTCCTCTGTTTCCATGTCTACTATACAGACATCAGTTCATGACTAAGTGTGATTGTTGTCTTCTACAGGGACACTGGATTACATCTATAACCTGCTTCTCTTTTTTATAATTGCCAGGACTGTGTACCTCTAACCACAGCTTTTCAAACTCTGCAGTCTTTTTTGTCTCAGGAACCTGTGTTCAGTGATCAATCGATTAACAAAATTAATAAATAAATTATTGTTTTGAGGATGCAGACAGATTTGTATTAGACACATTGTCTTTCTTTTTTGTCACCACCTTCTTGTTCATCTATTTTTCTTCCTGCTGCAGCTGGCAGGTGGGATAAGGTGTGCAAAAGAAACCTTTCCCTGTATCTGATGCAGACAGTGACCAATCAATCAACAGGCTTTCAGACAGATCTGGAGATTAGCATGCCAGGTTAAAGGCAAAAAGTTTCTAATTAGGATTAACCTGTTTTGACAATGTTTGCAACTTGTGAAACAAAGTGGGACTCTACTAGACTTGAGTTTCCCAAAATTTCTCAAAAGTTACACAGAAACAAATGGTAACTAGATGGGTAACAGACATGAAGCCAAGTCTGACATGGTGATAAAAATGTTCATAGTCTTGTGTGGTGGAAAACTGCTGTTCTCTATTCCATGATTTTTTATTATTCATCCCCCACCCAAAGAATCAAGTATTAACTAGATTAGAGTCTCGGAAATCCAGGTGTGAATTGTTACACCCCTAGTAACAACGTAACATAGAACTGAGAGTGACACCCAAGGGTCAGCAGAGCCACCAAGTACCATGTTGTATAACAGCAGTGAGACTATTACGACTTTTTCGGGGGTCGCCACAGCGGATCAATACCGGATATTAGTTTGACAGAGATTTTTTAATGCCCGATGCCCTTTCTGATGAAATCTACCCCGCTGGGCTTCGAGCCGGCACTAGGGAAGGGCCGGGACGCCGACTGCCCTAACTACTGCACCACCATCCCGTCTTTATCACTGCGTGAAAGTGGAGACCGTGAAAGCTCAAATGTCTCATAATAACACCTGAGAAGATTTGACAGAAATAAAAATAAAAGTGACCTTGACATCAACCTATGGTGAAAGTTTAACCATGTCCTCTGACCTCACAGGTCACACATGACAATCACAGCTTAGATTACCTCCCACTCCCACTCGCTATATATGTCTCTGTGTAACACAGTAGTTACACCATTTTATGCTGCAACACCACACTGAAAGACAGCTCTGGTTGTTTCATGTTTTGGCCTCACAGTCATCCAACACACTGAATCAAGACCTTGTTCTAACATACTGTAAGAGACACAGTTGGATGCAGTTGTTCAATATGCTGGAGGTCTGGTTGCACCTAGCCTGCTATTGGACTGGGAGTGGTGGAGCCGAAGGTCCAGCACATCCTCAAACAACCATCACCTCCTGCACTTATGACGTATTTTCCTCTAATGTCCTTGTCGGGTACAAATCAGGATGCATTAGCTTTTACACTACAAGGTGACAAACAAGGTTTGAACTGTACCATATATAGATATATATATATAGATGCACATATTTCTCAAGTTCTGGCATTTCTGCATTGGTTTCGTGTCACTCATCAAACTGATAACAAAATCATACTAATTGTTTCAAACCCATGAGGGTTTGTGACACTGCATTGTCTTGTGTCCCTATTCGCTCCCTTAGACCTTCAGCACACTCTGCATCTTCCTTTACACCACTTGTAAAAGCTCACTTTTTCACAGCTTTGCTTTTTGTACAGATAACTCTACTGTACAGGTTACAGACTGCAGAGAGAAAGGAAGTGCAGTTCACTCTTTAGATTACCCAGAACATCTGTTGATCCTTCTCACACTGACTCCTCTTCACTGTGGTGACACTTACATTTAATTTATTGACATGAATTATTGTATGATAAAAGCAATTTTAATAAAGCACATCCCAGAAGGGGGCATAGGTTCTGAAATTTAATGATCAGGGGAATGGAAATAAAAAGCAGGCAAGGGGAAAATCTCCCACACCTCCAGTAAATTTACCTTGAGCACAACACATAAATAATCTGAGGTGGAAAGAGCTGCTGCCTCCAAAGGAAATGTCACCTCATTAAAGCTGTCTCCGTTAGTTAGTAAATATATTTATTGCAGTGTGCACTAGTAAGCACACCACTGATCAAAGAAAGTACTGTCAAAAAGGTGACAGTTTAATTGTTTCTCCTGCTCTGTGTTTTAGCAGGAGAAACAATTGGTTTACAATTGATTCTATAAATCAACATTTGTGGACAGCTCTGACTCTGCTGCTTGGTAAGAATAGTACCACTGCTTTGACAAAGATTAGGAATAAGAGTAGATGTGGCACAGGTCAAGAGACTCCATCATGGTGCATTATATGATTAATAAAAAAGTAGAATAGGGGTGGAAAGATGTATAAATGCACATTAGCAACAGTGGTAGCATGAAAAATCTGTTTTAATGGGTAGATTTATGTAGGGTTACTCCCTGTTCTGCAATATACTGAGTTGTGGATGTGACAAGGTAACAGTCAATGCATGCTCGTGTTTAAAAAACACTTCTGACTGAAGTTATCTCTGTTTGTGGGTTGTCCTAATTTGATTTTGTGTCACTTTTCCTCCCTGCCTACAGGTTACCTGCTGAACACCTGGTCCTGCTTCTCCTCTCACCCACACACCTGTGTTCAGTTCTAATCAGTATCTTTACTATTCACCCCAGTCACTTTGACTCTTGCTCAGTTTGTCAGTGCCTCAGTGTTCTAATTATTCTGATTTTTAGCCCCCCACCTTGAATGTGGTTGTGTAAAAATGTCAGCAGCATGAGTGTGAGTACAGATAGGGAGGAAAGTTTTGATTTGAATCAACATTTTGAAACAGACATGATGGTGAAACTGTTTTCCCACATTGAAAGTGCAGGCAGTTCTTCCCTTACCAGCATATTCCGGGTCCACATGAGGAGGGTAGAAGCGAAAGTTGATGAAGAAGGGGATGGGCATTCCATACTTGAACCACTCCACCACATAGGGCTGGCCGTTCAGGGGGCGGGACACGTCGCATCCCAGGATGACGTTCTCTCCTGCACGTGCCGTCACAAACTGGGGCTCTTCTCGCACTCCGCGGGCACCTGAGGAAAAGGTTTGCAGCCCGGTCAGTGACCTGAAGCCTGTGCCTCACAGCGCACAAAAAATATCACTTTTTTTTTTTATAATTAATGATCCAGCTGTTTTCACACTGTCTATGATTTACACATTCATAATTTATTGTGTCAAGATGTAATAACAGTCACCTACAGCACATGAGATGACAGAGATTATGACTTTGTATTAAGGCCTGGAAGAGTTTCAGCAGAGTCATGGGTTCAAAACTCACATACACTATGTGCTTACCCAAAGAAACCCCTAGTTATATTTCCTCTAAACTTACAAAGTCACACACTTCACGTACAGTTAAACTTTTTCAATGTATCAGTGAGGTGCAGAAAATCTAGCAGTAATAACAAGCAGTGGTACTCTAAGTCACCGGTTCAATCCCTGAGACCGGCAGGATGAAGTGTCCTCTCAAAGAATTTTCAAGGAATAAATAAGTAGTGAAAGACGGAGAGATCTTAAGAATTCCAGTTCATGGAAGAATCCAAGCTGAATTCAGCACTAGCACAAAGAATTAACAACAACACCTGAGCAATATGGATGCTAAAGAAGTGACTCATAATCATTTGATTTGATGTTTTATCAGTGACGGCCACTAGTCAACACTGTTAAGATCACTCTTTGTGAAACTCAAAGAGTGAAAAGCCTCAGAAAAGCCATGTCTCACTACCATTACTATACAGTCACACTAAACTCTGGGTTTTATGGGTTCTGGACAGTTCAGTTATCATAGCCACAGTTTAGTTTGCCGTTTATTTGCCCTCGTCTATGGGCCTACTGCATATTTTCTCAACTGTCTTCTTTTGTGTAAGTGAGACTGCCTTGCTGGAACATGACAGACTCCTGATGAACGCCACTTTAGCTTCTCACAACCCGCACAACCTGCAACCACACAATGTTTTACGTTTAGACAGAATCGGGCTAAGAGTTTCCCCTGAATTACTTTTTTTCTTTTTGACAGTAGTGTAGTATTTGAGGTAAAGAAAAGCCAGCTCTTCACTTCCAGCCTGTTATTTCCGAGGCTGCATTGATACTACATCCCCTACCTCCTTCTTCAATCGTTAGACTATAGTATAATGAAATCAATCTGGAGTTGACAACATAGGTGTCTGGTAAACTGATTCCACTCGTGTCACAGAACTTGCACTTATCAGAGATGATTCTGATTAGAAAGAAATACAGCAGATGGGCTTTAGAGAGCAAATGAATTTCACCTATGAAGCAAGTGTCTGTGTGTGATAACACAAATGTGTGATAAGCTAGTAGTTCTATCACTCGGGATGGCAAATGACAAATCCAATACCGAGACAAGGCCGGCGGGCTGGGAAAAGCAAGATTAACAGCACCTGCAGACACATGAATGTGATTTATCTCCTAAACAATCTCATTTGTCTGACAGAATGTCGTCAGAAAAAAAACACATAAAAGAGTGAATGTGACAGTAATGCACTAGATATGTGCTAATAACTTAACCTTTAACCTTTTCTTAAAAGAATTCATATGGTTAGCTCAGTGTTGGAGCAAACCCAGAGTGAGACTGTGTGCTAGCTGCTGAACAGCCACACTGATCCCAGGCTAATTACTATGTAGCTTTGCTTTATGAGCAGCAGCCAGGTGTGGTAGCATTTTGCCTGTCGATATGGCTAATCAAATACACTCACTGCTCGTCCCTCCGTGGCTTGTAAGGAAACCAGGCAGGCAGATAGATTTTTTTCCTGCTAACAGATGGTAGTCTACTGCCTGCCTTAAATGTCATTAGTGAAAGCAAACTGTTAAGACGATGTGTGCACAAGGAACCAGCAGGACTTAATCTGTGACAACGGCAAGAATGACTTATGATCGTAGCAAAGCACAGCAAAAGTGTGACTCGGTAAAACATGTTCACAGGCCAAAAGGAGTGGAGTCATTCATTAGTCTAGAGAAAAAAACTAAAGAACTGAAATAGCAGCCAAACTTGCAGATGTTACCAAAAAACTGGCTGCCTAAACATGGGATGGAGAACAAGCAGAGTTTTGAACAGTACTGTATGATACAGTACATCCACCTGCATCTTAAGTCAAATATTAGAATCAGAAAGATGACTCAGTGTTATAAATGTTTTAACATTGCAAAGACCAGGAGATGAGAGCAGACAAACACTTTTTAAAATACCAAACATAAACAGAAATGTTGACGTGATTTCAAACAGTGTTCCTTTACTGTAGAACCATGTGGGGAAAGTGAGACGTTTCATTTGAATGTCAGTACAGAAGTTGGACCTAAAGTCATATTAAGAGTGTGGTAGCGTGATACATTTAGGAAAAAGGTTCCTATCCAAATTATTCATCACAATATTCCTGTCAAAGAGTCTTGCTGTCAAGTTCTCATATATGAATTATGATCTAAAAAAAGAGAAGAATCACTGACAGTGAGGAGTTATCTTTGTCCACACTGCAACACAAACACTTACCAGACGTTACAGCTGTATGTGACATGCTGCTGAGCTTTCCACACTTGATGGTTCTTTATTGTGCTGTTACCAGGGCGCGTTCGTTTGTTTGGAACAGACCCAACTAATTACATTGCTGTAACCACTGAATATCCAATCAAGGCCACTCATAAATCCTCAACAGCGTTAACCTAAAATTATCTGTCTTGACTTGACAGCGCAGTGAGGCTCCACACTCAACTTCAACTGAGGTCAATATGAAAAGCAACTAATTGTCTTGTTTTTTTGCTCTAAATAGAAGATGTTTATTGTATAATTAGGCCTAATTGTGAATGTCAGACTAATGGAAAAATTGCCTGCTCTCAGATTCAAAGTGAAATGTAAATCAGCATGCATCTCATCCGTGTGAAATACAATGCAAAATATGACATATGTTTCAGTACATTACCATTATACAATGCAGCCCCTCATGTGACATCTGTATCTGTACATTACATCACTGAGAGGCTCTGGGTATCAGAGGAAGCCTGTGGATTCATTAGTTGATGTGCATGTGTGCTCCTGTGCTCACTGCCAGAACCAGATGATAACTGAGCAAGTGTGCTTTTCCCCAGTGGTGACCCTCCCCACCCCTCCCACCCCCACCCCCCACACACACACTTATATGCGCACATGCTACCTCAAACGGCTCTACATGTTGATTGGCTGGTGGTGACATCATCGCAGCCGGCACAAAAACAGGCCCCTTGGAAGGTATGACTTCACTGTTTATAACTGATGAGACGGAGAGGGAGAAGCAGGACGACAAGCACAGCTGATTCGCTCACCAGCCCCAACTCTCCATAAGGCTTTAGCTCATTTACAATCAAAGACCCAGGGGAAGGCGCCAGGTTCCACAGAGGAACATTTGTACACACACACACACACACACACACACACACACACACACAAAAGAGTGTGAGCAGGGTAGAAGAGAAAGGGAGGGTACTCTGGATACTTGTGACTGATGCCAGGAGTACTGTAACACAACTTTGAAGTCGCTGTGCTGCAATATTAGTGAAACGTGGGCAGACACCATACAGTTAATGCAGATGTTTGTATTTTATATAACGAGCTTGAACAGGTTTCCTGTAAAGATACGACCAAAAGTCTCTACACTGTGCGTGCTTACAAAGAAACCAATAAAAATTGGGTCATTTATTAATATATTAGTATTAGACTATATGTTATTCTGTATGTGAAAATTCATCACAATTCTTCTCTCTCTCTGTTTACTGTATGTGTAAATATTTAAAACAGCTATTTATCTTAGAGGAGTTGTTTGTTCCCAGGTCATGCGGTGCAAAAGATAAATAGTCTTTAGTTTCTCCTCCCTGACAGTGCAATAGACTATATATGACAGTATTATGCTACGTGACAGTGTGGGCAGGCTTATTTAAGTTGAAGCCTCACTTCAGACTGCATTTCTATATTTATACAAGGTGACAAATGAGACTGTTCATGAAGATTCACCAAGATGCAATAAATAAACAGCTGAGACTGTGTGTTGGCACTTGAAACACTGAATATACTCAAGCTTTCTTGTCTCAGCTGGTCCCCTGGCTCGTTCCTGGTGCTGTCTAGCAGTGACAACTGGCCCCCTCTGCTAAGTGCCAACAAAAATGAAAAATAAATGAGATTTTTACACAGTAAAACATAAATAATTGATGACTGTAGCAAGGTCAGTGCATTATCATACAGCCTCTTATTCTTGCACCTGCACTTAGTCTTGCTGCATCTTATTCCAAAGTTGAACTCATATTGTGGCGGTAATAAAACGACAGCCCTGTGAAATTAATGGAGGCATTAATAATGTTGCCAGCCCTTATTCTGCCAGCACTTATCTAAGGCAGTGTACAGCGTACAGCAACATTTTGAACTACACTTTCTCCACGAGTTTCATTTCTCATTGTTTTACCTGTCACTGCTCAACACACCATAGCCTGCTCCTCCACCATGATACTAGTCAGGTCAGTAGAGATATGATCCTCTGCGGATGAACAGGATGAATGCTCGACTAAGTTAGTCAGTTTACTACAGCAAAACATTTCCACTTTCTTTCAGTCACTTGGCTTCTAAACCATCACCATCTGCTACCAAAATCTCCAGGCTTACTTCTCTGGACTCCCAGTCGTGCAGTGGCTACAAATGGAAACTTTCACAGCTTATAGTAAGTTGCAAATGTTGAATGATGAGCAAAGCATGTTGTAGTTCAAACTAAGATGAATTTGCTTTGGTGGAAATGCTGACGGTTGCATTTACAGTTTGTCACCGGAAGATAAATCCATTCACTCACCAGATTTTACTCTCATGCTGATCAGCTAGAAGACGACACATCTTCATACTATACATTAAAAATAGCATCCTTGCCTAAAATAAAATGTAATAAATGCCCAAATAGGGGATTTTTAAAAATGTGACAACTAAATAGTTTCCTACTCCTGAAGCATTAGAAGAGGCCATTACGAGCTTTTATTCCCCTGTGCGAAATCTAAAACAATTAGATTACAGTTTTAGATCAATAAAGCAAAATGTGCAAAACCACACAAACTAGACAGTTATCAGCTGGGATGGAGCGGTGAGTGAGAGGGTCAGACTCAGTTTAAATGAGGGGAAAAACAGAATGCAGCATCCAAAGTTAAGAGATTCTGGCTATAAGCTTAGGGAAAAGACATTGCTCATTTGTGTTTGTCAGCTTGTGCTACAACCGTCAGATATATCAGAGAAGCTTAAAGCACTAATGCTACACCAAAGGGTGGGAGACTTGACCTAGTTCTGCTTTTCTTCTCTCAAGTAAGAATCCCTCATCATGTGGAATTCAAAGCAGAACTTCCCAGGGTGCAGCATCTGCTCACAGGGCCACAGGATATGATGTTAAACGCTTTTATATTGCTTTGTTTCACATAATTGATTGAATAGTCTGACTACAAAATTGATTTTTCAAAGGTTTTTAATCCTGGACACAATTTCCATTTGTTGTTAGCCAGTGCCACTGATCAAGGTGACTGTGTTTTAAGTTTTAGACACAGACTTGGAGTCAGCCAGTTCTATCATCAAGCTACTGTCAACAAAATGTCAACAAAGAATTTTGTCCATTAATCCTATCCTTTCCTGTGACCCATATACTGCAATTAAATAAAACATCTTTATAATTCCTGAAGTTCAATTTCTCTTCTTTCCGGTAGGCAACCATGTCTACCTGCACCAAGCTTACATATCTACTTGTTTTGTAATGTAACATATGCTTTAACATTTAAAGAGTCTAATTTAAACTTTGTTTTACATACAAATCTCTTAGAAATACAACCTTTAATCTAGAGGATATCACTGTTTGTAGTGTAATGGAAATTTAGAGTTAAGAAATTAAAAGTGTTTGTAGCGTGTTGTTTTGCATAAATGTCACTGTTATGGTGGACACCTTGCTTCTTGTAAACATGTAACAACAAAGGGTTAACATTCGTGTGATAGAGACCCTGATGTTCTATGAAGGACGTTTCTTTCTTGTAAGTTTAGGTGGTATCTATATGCTTTGCTTTTCCCTAGGTTAATCATAAGATAAGATATCTTTATTGTCACTGTTGCCTGAACAATGAAAACTGTTTGGAAACTCTTAATTTTAGTAGCAACAAGTAATAAATACAAAGTATAATACGAAAAGATTTTGCAATGTACAACTTAGAAGCAAGTGAAACAGTCATAAATATTATATTACCATGTACAGAAATGTGTATATACAATGAATTATTATGTGGTCTGTAAACATGTGTCATGTAAGGTGCTGTGTGGGGTCAGTAGTGTCATAGAAACCAGCTCGTTAGAGCTTCGAGCTTCGAGCAGATCAGCATTCAGGGGAGTGAGGGGAGGACAGATTTGACGACCTGCAGAAAAAAACTTTTTTAACCCATGTACTAATGTATTCCATCTTATTGTCATGTCAAAGATGGTAGGCTCCACGTAGCTAGATTTCAGTGGAGTCTAAACAGTCCTCTTTGTTGCTGCAATGTTTCAGACCTCCCACTTGTATGCAGGAGTACAAGTGTTTGTTTCACACCTTCTATGTTGCTTTTTCACTCTGCAGAGTGCTCCGGCACTCTGCATGACTGTTAGCCTCGCAAGGAAATAAATCTACAAAAGACAGATCTGTTGATGATCTCTTGATTCATCCCTCACCAAAGTCAATTGTCTTTTTTTCATAACATTAGTTTATCTCATATTCAGAAAGATATAATATATTTATAACCCTTTCAAATACTTTCCCAAGAAACATTTTAGAACACTGTGTTTTCTAGAAAAGGATGACTTAAACTTTTGAGCCTGTTGCAGGCATCTATCTGCTGTAAGAGTCTTACATTTGCCATGCGCCTGTGAGGAGGACAAAGAAGTGTTTTTGAGCCTCTTACCTCCTGCTGACTGGTTGGAATTAAGGTCAGATGGCTGAAGGTGGATCAGCAGACAGTAATGTTTAGGAATGCTAACAAAGAAGAAATTGAAATAAAACAAACAATCCTCTAGACAGTATGACCTTCAGTATTACATCAATATTTCACAGTCAACAGCAACTGCATCTAAATTAACTGCAAGTATTTTTTTGTATTATAGCTGAATTATCCAGCTTTGGTTAAAAATACATAGCTGTTCAAATTTGCTGTACTGTGTGTTCTAAAACTGTATTTTTAAACCTGGCATTTTCTCTCATGTTTAGATGGAGGTTCTGCCTTCACTTCTTGCAGGTGCTTTCACACCTGCCATGCTGCAACTGAATCAAGCTCTGGCACATCTACACCTTGGCACAATTTGTTTAGGAAGGTGAGAACACCCTAATCAAACTGTGGTCTGCCACAGAGAGGTATTCTTGGAGCACTTCCAAGTGAAGCCTGGAATATTACGTGAGACAAAACTAATCGGAATAGATGCTGCATTTAATCGGCTGACTGTGCGGGGCTGTAAGCACACATTTTAAAGCTCTACAGCCGTTGGCATGTATTTTCTCTGTAAGGAAACTGGGAACAAATCAAGATAATGTCCCATCACATCCAATCTGTTGTATGTAAGCAACCCACCAATTTGTAGAAGATTCAGTGGCAAGTAAAAGTATGTGATCTGTTTGCATTTTGCTGGTTTTGTGCGTCAGTTGACCATGAAACATGATGAGATTAATGAAATGTGAAATGTGATCTGAGGTTACTGCTGTCCAGGGTGGCACAACCAGCTATTAAAAAAAACACTTATTACACTTATTCTTTTCCACCATCACTCTGTTTGATGAGAATGATCTATAAAGACATGAAAGATCATGATTGTTGACATTTTGTGTTTATTTGTGACTTTGTTGAAGATCAGGTCATATTTTGTGACCAATTGCAATATTCATACGTATTAGTCACCCTTGCAGCATTCAACAGATGCCCTTAGCAAGAAAGACGTAACATACTACTACTACATACTATCCTTTATTCAGGCAATGTAGTCCTCTGAAATTAACATAGGTATTCTTTCACAAACAAGTCATTACTTAATTAATGTTTGGTTCCCCTTGTGAAGCTTCAGTCCCAGTCCCACAATTAATGCAAATTAAGTTACTGTACATTCCAGTAGTGGAAAAAATATCACTTAGTGACCCTGATTCCTCCTGTCAGCATTCAAATTTCACTATAAAACAGCCTGCAGTGCATTCATGTCACTCTGGCCAGATCTCTATAAAAGTGTTTTCCTCCTCTTTATTGAACCATCAGAATCACTACGGAAAAGTGCTGTGGTAAGTAAGTGGAGATGAGTTGAGACCATGGTTTCAATCAAACTGTTCGCTAAGAGCCATTATTTGATTCATCAACAACCAACAGTTGAACACTCTTCATCAGCACAGCTATAATGACAGCTGACGCCACCATTTTTGCAGTGGTAGAGGTAAATCGAAGACAGTTGTACTGACACAGATAGTTGCTGTGTAAGAAAGCCATTCAATCAAATGACTAAAATGTTTAATCAGAAACACTGCATCTAAGAGAGACTGCTTCCCACATGTAGAAATAGGTTTCACAGTAAAGTGTTTGTTTCCTATCTTTATGGACCAGAGGAACAAAAGAAACAAACCACCAAAACTGCATTAAAATTACCATTTAGACTCACTAGTGTTTGACAGTTCAGGTAATGGTGACTACTCTGTTCCCGCCAAAGTCAAAATCTATACAACCATATGTCACTCATCAGTACAGCATACCTCTACAGCTACTACTACTGCGCTACCACACAATGGGCCCGAAGAAACTACCAGCTATAAAGACAGATTCATTCTTAAGTAGCATAGAGTCTACAATCTCTTATGATTTAAGATAATTTGTGTATTTACTAGTTTCATCGTTATATTCTACTACAAATGAAATTTACATTAATCCAGATCTGATCCAGATCACATAAGTCATAAACGTATCTTCATGGGGAATACGCACCTGTTTCGTGTATACAAAAATGAATGTGAAATTAGGCTTGAGGCGTTATTTTAATCACAACAGCTTCATTTCCAGCCCTGTCTTTTAAAAATGATCTTATAAAACTTAACTGCAAATACACTTCTGTTTTTGTAGCAAACATAGTTCTATGATCATTTTGTTGTGATGGAAAGAATGAAGCCAGGAGGGAGGGAGGTGGTTTGGGTAGATGAAGGAGGTACACTACATCTCAAAAGTTTAAACATACATACATTTGCCACCTTGCTGACTATTAAATTTTTTTTTTTTTTTTGCATATTTGTAGGTTGTGGCACAACATAACATCTCCTTCCATAGTCTTAAGTAAGTTGTGGCCACAGGATTCTTTTTTTTTTTTTTATAAACATCCCCCTTATATTTTTCAAAAAAAATATAGCTTTACCTTCCAATTAGTGTCTGATAGCCAGTCAGGTGCATCACATATGCACCAGATTGGTCTTAATAACAGACAACAGCATAATAAAATAGTAGATCTGCTTGTCAGAACAGCTCAGGTATTGTTTGTTGTCTGGACATCTTTTCACAGATCAGAGGTCTGTACCATAAAGCTAGATCCATGTGTTGTTCAGCTATCTCTGGGCTTAACTCAGCTTTTGTGGTATCATGAAGCAGGCTCACTTTTAAATCACTAAGGTAACTCATGCAGCTAACCAAGATATGATCAAAATCCTGGAGCACTCAACCTACTGACCGATCAGATCACTGGAAAAATGAGAGTTTTATCAGAATAAACCACACAAACAACGTAATGTATAGCTGTGCCAAGTTTCTTTTGTTCTAGATAAGGTAGTCAACAGTCAGTGTAGTCAACTTTTGCTCTTACTGCACCTCAGCTTAAAATGAGGCTCAATCTCAATGAGATGATCGTTTCAATGTATACACACACACTCATCTCTTACTCTAGAAAATACCTTAAATTACATTAAACATTACATTAAGATTCAGTCAGATGGACCTGATTAGGCATTCATTTCTTTCCTTTAATCCTTATTGCACGTACCTGCACATACACACCAAACGTGTACTTTTCCTCTCTGCTTTTACTTTAAACTTTGAATCAGTGTATCACTTTTTCATGTTAGCTTCTTCATCATGAGACAAAATGTCACTGACTCCAGACATTTTAAAAATGTCAACTTCAAAATAAAAAGGACTGTTTAATAACTAGCATTTATTTTTAGCCTTATATTCGTATTTTCAGCTTTATATAGTACCCACAGAGAAGATAAAAATGAGACAATGGTGTACTCCCAACAACAAAGCTATTTAGTGTTTTTTGTCTGTATATGAGTAAATTCCTGTATATGAATGGAGGAAAGTGTCAGTGTTACAATAAATATTGATATTGCTACACTAAAAAATGTGTTTATATCTATTGAGAGGATAATCATGCATCATGTTACCTTACTTTCAGTATTAAGGAAGTTCTGATTATGTTATGTGATTATGTGTTTTATACAAGGTGGGCGTCTCGCCCAACCAAGACGGTCAAGTTAATTTTATTTTATTTTATTACCTGTACATTTCCCATCCTTTCCTATAGAACAGATGTGTACGATGTTATTTTATTAAACTAAATAGACAGCTTCATGTTATTCATCTTATTTACATGACGCCGTAATTTCTGTGTCTCTGTGTCGCAATGCGTACACACAAAGACACACGTGCGCACACACACAGGTGAACACTCCTGCGGACAGAGAGCGTGCGTGTCTGGAAATATTATTTTTTTATTAATAAAACATTAAAACACAGTGGCCCTGGTGCAGAGCGATGCTTCACTTGAGTGTACTTCCCTTGTTATGTTGTTGTTATGTTTCTAGCATTGAACATGTTTCTACAGACTGGAACCTTCCAGCTGTATTATTATTATTTCTTGTGTATTGGAGACATCGCGTAAAAGGCTTCAATTAATCATTTTCATGATTATTAATTGTCCCGACACAGATTCAGGATCGGTCAAACTGTTTCAATCTTTTCTGACAGATTTGGTCATCCTGCTTTGTGCCACTTTGCATACAGCAATATAAATGTTTTAAAGCACTATTATTCTGATTTTTCACAAATTTGTCTAACACTGAGTGTGTTAGTTTTCAAGACAATAGCCCAGATCCCCCCTCTCCAAAAGTACACTATAGGCTATAAACAGAAAACATCCATTATTTATGAGCACCAACTTTGATTGTCTGGGATGTAGCCAACACGCTGACCCAAGTCAATAAGAACATAGCCTAATAAATCAGGCACATTCTTTTGATCCTGAATGTCAAGGGAAGAACCTGCTGATGCATAACTGAAACATCACAATGTCTTAGTTTTCTAACAGAATAAAACAATTGATCAATCATATCTAGAGGCAGTTAGCATAGTGTTAGCAAGGGGTGAAAAACTGAAGGAAACCATGTTCACTGTCGTGCTTGACATAAAACTACATAACATCAAATGTATGCAACACTATGCACAGGATCTTATTGAAGCCCTTTACCAATCATAACCTCAGATCATGGGACACATACTGTGTGCTGTGCAAAAGTCTTAGGCCACCATTAGACTTTTTGTTTGGCAGTGCTTTTATGTATATATTTATAAATAAATAAAAATAGTGGGAGTGCAGGACCTGTCAACATCTGATAAGAAGTACCTCAGAGTTACGTCTTTGAAACTTCTTTGGATCTCAAGTTGATCCTTCCATAGTTGGAAAAAACATGATCAGGAATGGTCTTTGTGGAAAGAGAGCAGCTAAGAAACCACGTTTTGTGTTTCTAGGTGTATAAACTGACAAATAAATAAATGTGGCCTTCATGGCCTTGCTAAAAAACAAATGTAATGGTGGCCTAAGATTTTTCATCAGTGCTGTATGTGCTGTCAATCCCAAATGTATGGACAGAGATTGAAAAGAAAGTTACTATGCTTCTTATGCCAACCACCTAACTTGCAGAAGGAACTGACTTAACAATTTAGTAGCACAGCTTTAATGTAAAGTTATTATTAGCTCCATAGTTAAAGAAAACCCCATCCAAAACTGTGGCGCACACATGTCCATGGTCTAACCAAGATCATGTACAGTTGATGGCAATTTTACAGCACAGCATGGCTGTACACCACCCTAATCCACCTCCAAGCATTTTTTCTTGTTTTCCATAATACCAGCTCTTTATAAAACCTCCACTTACCACCTATTTGTAAAGACAACTTTGTCCAAATTGATAAACAGTTTTCTGAAGATGCACAATCATGATCAGGGACTCTCTACGGTGTTATTTACTCCAGATGTCTTTGACTAAAATACACTACAGCAATAGACTACAGTACAGTTATTGTGCATCTCTACGTGTTATTTTTTATGTATCAGTGACATTACATAACTCCTAACTTTGCTGTGATGGGTTTTACTTCGGGCCAGCTGGTGTCCTATCTTTTCAGCCAAAACCACTGGCAGTCCTATTTGGCTGCTTCTGTAGATTACTTTAAGGTCTGATGATGTAAGCTTTGATCAAAATCCCTCCCTCAGTAAACTGGTTGTAGATGTGAATACCAATCATCAGTATCCAGCAGTGCAGCAGCTCGTACAGTACTTCTGTAAGAGTTCAGTGTGTCTAAGCATCTTCTTCTTTATTAATATGTTTCATATACTTAGGGCCCTATGATTTCCACGATGCGGTAAATGCGGACAGAACTAAACCATTAAAATAGAATCCATTGTTAAACACAGAATGTCGAAGAATTTGTTGATATCACTATGCGCGCAAAGCAAAACAATAATTTCTAATGAATTTCGGCCGCTGCAGCGCCCTGTACGTGTCACCTGTTTAAACGGCACTCAGCTTTGCACACACACAAACGTGTGTCCCTCAACACACAGAGGGAAAGAAAGAGACTGAGACTGACTGAAACACCGAAGTCATTCATCACTTGGTGCTAAGTTCAGAGCAGAACAATCCAAACAACGTTTTTGAATCGGGAAAACAACTCTTTTGTAAGTTTTACCAGCGATAGCCTGGACCCGCAAGAACACATGTGACGACCTCTTACAGTCGGCGGCAGGGGCGGGGGCGGGGGCGGGGGCGGGGGCCGGGGCGGGGGAGGGTAGGGTAGCGTAGGGTAGGGTAGGGTAGGGTAGGGTAGGGTAGAGCAGAGCAGTCGCCTGCCAATCGTGGGATCGGTGGTTCGATTCCCAGCTCCTCCTGACATACGTCAAAGTGTCCTTGGGCAAAATACTGAACCCCAAAATGCCCCCGGTGTGTCAGGTCAAGCTGCATAGCAGCTCTGACATCGGTGTGTGAGTGTGTGTGTGCTTGTGTGTGTGAATGGGTGAATGAGAAGCAGTGTGAAGCGCTTTGAGTACCAGTCTAGATAGAAAAGTGCTATATAAGTGCAGACCATTTACCATTTACCGTCAAAGACTCACACCAGAAACGCGAGCGCGAGCTGCACTTGGTCATGAAAACAAATCAGATTTGCATTCCGGATGTTCCCTCTGTTTATTTATTAGAAGCCTTTTTTATGTTGATTTCAAATGTGAGGCACTTGTATTTTACAAAAGGAAGACTGCTTCTTTATTCTAATGTAAAATACATGAGGTTCTTTATTTTGTATGAAAAATTTATGTTTTTTTGTTGTTTACAGGTTGAAATGCATTAGCAAAGCACTAAATGTTCTGCTGAACTCCAGCACTGTGTTGAAGTTGAATAACTGATTTTTCCCTATGGCCTTGTTGTTTTTACACATCCAGTCCATAACTAGACACTTTTTAGGTGAATAAATATGATTATGACGTAAAACACGGAATTCAGAAGAATAGAAAAAACTGAATTTAGGAAAAAATAAAACAGATTTCATACAGTCTTCTCACACAGTATGAGTTCTCTAATGTAAGCAAATCACTGGTGTTAGACTACAATTACAGGTCAGATGTGAGGTAGGCTTTTGTGGATTGTGAAAGTTTTTACTTGTATTAGCTTTTTGCTAATCTGATGCCTCATTTTAGTCTCATTCACAGCATGGAGGAAAATTTCATGTTCAACAGAAACATCTTAAATGAGCAAAAGCAGAGAAAGTCTTTTATATATGCAGCTACATCACACTGTAATCCTGAATTAAATAATCAGGTGATTCCTCCCAGCTCCAGTTCATGTCTGAGGTTTAATATTCCTCTCCAATATAGTCCAAACAAATCAGCATCCTGCTTAGTAAAATGTGTGGATTAAATTAAATTTGAGTTCATACACATCAAATGTGCCCGTCATACACCAGTGATCAAAATATTGTTCAGATTTAAAGAGTGCTACTTAATCTGACTTTCCTTAAACACTCAGCTTCCCTTAAACCTACAATTTAGCAGCAGCAGCTTTCAAAACAATTCAGGACATTCAACCTGTGCAGTGAGTAGTTGACATGCGGTGCAAGTCAGAAGGAACACTTGCTTTGAAATAAACCTCTCACTCTCTCTAGTTATTTGAGCTATTGCAATCTGTCTCCTCAGACCGGACATGTGTTTTCTAACCACAATCAACAAACAAAGGTCTAATTGAGATCTGACAAAGGAAAAGGCTAAGGAGCACTGGTGCAACCATGCTCACATTTACAGCTAAGTTTGCGTCGCAATGTGTGACTGTCACTCCTCTAACAACGTTACAGCATCAGGTCACACTAGAAGGACATATTGTATACTCATCAGCATTGTACAAACAGAATGTCTAATAAAATTGTGAATGGGTGCCTTAATATATAACACAAGGGGTCAGAAGAACTAAGGGGGAATGTGCAAACACAAGAGCTGTAGCAGATCCTGAATAACAATCTCTGATGGGATTATAAAATTGGATTCATGGCAGAAGCAGGACACAAAGTCTGCACTGTATGCAAAACGCTGTCGTCCAATCTTCACAGTAAGCAAACTGTAACCCGGTGGTGGAGGACATACAATGCCAGGTTCCCTAATATGTCTCTATTTAGATATGACAGCTATTCCCTGGTCACCTCATGCCCACAGTGCACTCTAGCTGCTCTGAGCACCAGTAGGTTTCCTCTACATCTTTCCAAAAGCTTCTGCTTTTCCATTTCTCTCCCCGATCTGCCTCTTTTTTTCCACTATAAAACCACACACTGTCACATTTTGGCCTAGATGAAGGCAACAAGAGGAGACGTAACATTCGGTCTCAGATGGCTCTAGTTCTTTGATGTCAGTTAGGTGTGTCACAGCCCTTAGAGACCTCATTTGTTCTGCTGTCTTCTCTATGATCCGACTATTTTTAATACTGAGTTTGGCTGGCAGTTTAGTTCTATAGTAGCACAGAAAGCTAAAACTACTTACGTGCCAAAGTGTTGAACAAACCAGCACACTGGACTGATGTGTTCTCTTATATCTACTCTGATAAGTACAGATAAATAAAAAAATCAGCTGTTATTTTGGGCCTTTAGTCCTAACCACAACCACCATTTATCTGTGGTATGGACTCCAAGTTGTATCAATTTGTGTACTCAACACTACAACACTTCTGCCATGCAGATGCAAGGATATCATGTGTCATATGCTGTGGAACAAAGGCCAGGCACCAGCACAATCAATCAGTTTGTCTCCTGCATGCATTTCTACTGCTTCTCTCATACGCAGCCATGCCTTTAAAATTTGTCTCCTGGTTTGCAGTATAAGGGTTAGGATGGGAAGCTTGGAATTTACAGTAGGACAGCTGAGGCTGTGGCGAGGTATCTTATAGCCCTATCCATGGATAGGGCTATAAGATACATGGAGAAAGCTGACTGTGCTAAATCAGTAGGCCAGGCTGTAAAATGAGACAGGAGAGGACGCCAGCCAGCTCAGGACAGTGGGAGGAAAATGGTGAGAGGAACGCAAGGGATGGAACATACAGTAGAGTATTCAGAGAAAGTATATAGACAAGTATATGGCAGAGCAGCTAGAACGTGTGTTAGCAGGCTTCCATTACAAAAAAAAAGAAATCACAACGCTGCACTAAAAACCCTCCAAATGAAAGTGGAATGTGTATGAATCATACTCTTCAGAAGCGCTCTACTAAAACCTGCACTAAAACATACCACATACAGTATTAACACTGTCAACTGCAAGTGTCTGTCTGCACAAATTAATGTACATTGTCCACTTACAGTGTCAGTGTCCATGTGTCCATGTCTGTCAAACAGACAGTGGGGGAACACAGTAGTAGGGAAGCACAGAACTGTGGACAATTACATCTCAGGAATAACCTGTCAACTCAAGGAAAGGCTTTTCTTTAAGCACTGTGGCTGAACTTAACTGCAGACATAAACTGGACAAATAATGCATTACCACTGTCTATAAACAATGTCAGGATTACTTCAAAGGCTTTTTGCTGTGTCAGAATAGAAAGGCTGAAGACTATCCCCACAAGAGGCCCCAGGCCTGCCTGCCTCAAGATGGCTTGATGGCTGCATGTTCTCATTACAGTAACATCAGAGCAGACGTGACACTGTCAACTGTACAACCAAACAGGCCATATCTAAGTCCTGGAGTAATGCAGTAAGTTAGGCTTTCAGCCAAACGAGAAAACTAGTAATGTTATAGTAATAATAGTAATGCCGTAATAAATTTTAAGTTCCAGTACTGCATCTGTCATAGTTTCTATTTTCACTGATTTGAATAAAGCTTCCACTTGCCATCAGGGACTGCACTTCTTCTCCATATGTCCAGCTGCAAGCCCAGTGTCAATGATGTGTGCTATGACATCAGAAGCATATACAAAATGGAGGACCAAAATGCAGACCAGGGCGGAGAGGGTTTGAACATAGAAAACTTTAATAAAGAAGGAGTACACAACGAAACACAACCAAACAGAAAATCACTCCAGGAGGAGGCAAAAACTACTAAACTAAAATTAACACTAAGACAGGGAGGTAGACTAAGTGCAGAGGATGAAAGTAACATGGAGACCAGGTGACAGTACAAGTGAACAGAGGCGAGGAAGACATAGAGGACAGAACAGAAACTAAACCCAAACCAACCTATTGATATGAGGAAGGGAGATCATGAGCCAGAAGTGAAAGACTAGATAATGACAGGGTGCATAACAAGGATGAACTGACAAGGGGGCAGTGAAGAGTGCAGGACAGAAATAGTGAGAGGACTAATTTGGAAATGAGGAACACCTGGGAGCAATCGGGGACTGAGAGTGGAGAGAGGGGAGTGGCCAAGGTGAGGGAGGATCAGAAAGGCATGTAAAGAAAGACGCACATGGACCAGAGGAGGACATGGCTCAATGAGGCCTAAAAACATCAGCACATAAACAGAGAACCATGTATTTCACTGCATAAAATATCATTGTAAGAAACAAAATACTAATTGTACACAGGGCCAAGTTAGGAGCAAACAAAGATTGGCCCCCATCTTTAGCCCACATCTAGACAACAGACTCTTTTTGTGTCAGTCTTCAAAGTCCTGCTACTTGTAACGCCTCCTCTCAGGCACCTCGTCTCCATGGTCACCTCTGACATGGAAACATGTCAAAATACTCATAACAACTGACAACGTGACAACTACAGACATCAGTGATGTCCCAGTGCAGTGTTTTCGGACCTGATTCCGATCCAAGTACAAGATTTATCTCCAGTTCAATGAATGAACTAGTATTTGTATATATCCAAATGTTTAATTAGTGGGGGAGCATGGAATGCTCCAACACTATTGAGATCCTCTTTTTCTCTTTATTATTATTATTCCGCCCTGTTC
>JAUYWH010000006.1:2014126-2027847 GCA_034779795.1 Ctenopoma multispine
AAACCCCCCCCCCCCCCCCCCCCCCCTCTCTCTCTCTGAAGCTAAAAACGTCACAACTCAGATAGTGCCGCTAATCACTGAAACCCCCCCGTTTCCATGCTGTATCAAAAAGACAACCTCCTCTAAAACAGATGTAACTGTACTACTTTCTTTGAACGGCCCCCGCTCCTCTCGTCGTTTGGCGGGCCGGCTCCGCTCAGGTGCGGTGATGAACACACGTATGAAGTTCGTGACGTAGCCAAAAAGTGTGACATTTATAACATTTAAAGTTAGCTGACAGACGAGCTTAGCGAAAAGAAGAACAGCTCAAAGTTAAGCGAAAAAGGCGACGGAGGACACACATACTGCACTTCGACTCACCTTGAGCGGCCGTTCCTCGGGTGCTGAATACACTTGCTATCAAAGTGGCCACATACCAAATCATAGTACTATTGCCGACCAGAAATAAACCTCATCGTATCTCAAAGTGCCCCTTTCGGTGAATCTCTCATCGCCGAGTGGCCCAGGACAAACTGAAGCGGGCCGGTCTCCTGTTTTCTTGTTAACCGAGCCCTGGACACTTTTCCATCGGCGCTTTCCCCTCTCTCTGCCCCTCTCCTCCGCTCTCCTCTCGCATCCTGAGACGGATCACCTGCGCCAATGGGACGAGAGCAGACGACGCTGTGAAACCAAGCGCGAGCCTTTAGATAACCGCGGTCCCGCCTCCGCACTCCTTTCATTGAAGGGCGAGGGAGGGTGCCGCTCGCTGATTGGTCATCTGCGCTGTCGATTAGCGGCTGGGTGAGGCGTTCGCAGTAAAAGGTAACGCATGGAGTTTGCAATGTTCACATCCATGAGAGGACTTCAGAGTCCTCGTAGACAGCTTTTGTTCACCTAGGTTGCTCGTTATTAGCTTTTCTACCTTTAAAACACATACATTTACACTAACAGCGACACTATGATTAAAATATCTTATAAATTACCTACATGCATCACTTTTATTTAATATCTTTAGAAGGAGAAACTGTAGCCTATCTGGGCTGTAGCAAGCCACTAAAAGTGTATTGTACTATGTACTTGTTATATAATATTGTCATAACCAACATGACAATATCAACATGCAATGTCCAACAGGTGGTTATCATGTATAAATGAGGTGAAAATCACTCCTTAATACACAGTAATAAGTTATTCTCGAGGACTGACTGTAGGTAGTGTCTACGTATGACACTCAATTCAGTGCGAGAAAACAGGATCTATTGCTCAAACTGCAAGTTTCGAAGTCCTGCGTCGTGACGGGTTGTGCATCTTTCCTTTTTTTATCGGGGTCCTGAATGTAGCACTGGAGGGAACCGTTTCAAGGTGGGTTGACGTGTGAAGACGTAGCGGAGCTGCAGTATCATCCTGCGCAATAAGGCGAGAGGAATCCTCCAGCCTGTGCATCGTCAGACCGCTGCCATCCACACATCACATCATGGAAACCCTCTTTCATATATGACTGATTGCGTTTGTTCAAATGTTATGACATGAACATTTTAACTGTGACTGAGAGACATGGTGGTGCTGAAGGCCTTGCAGTGTTATTAAAAAGACTTGCCATAACCACTGCCATAAAGAACAGTGACTAAAACTGTTTGCAGTACTTACAAGGTTAGAATTTTTATTTATACAGTGATTCCATCAATGATAGTTTAAGATTCAGCTGACTCAGTCTGCCTTGCTCATAGATTATCCATCATGAGTCAGAGCCATTTCTTCTCCACCTCCAGGTCTAGGGACCACAGTGTTCCTTCAGGAGGAGGTTCTTGTAATAGTTATAGCTCTCACAAGTTGACAGAGGTGGGCAGATAATCAGGACGTTCTGTCAAAGTCCTAGACCAGCTGAACTGAGCCAGATGCCCCAGGTTCAGGACAGAACACACAAACACCCTTAACATCCGTCTGAGATTCTGAAATAGCTTTTACACAGACTTTAAATCCTGTTATTGCATCAAAACTGTTTTCTGTTCTCTTTCTTCTACAAGTTCAAGGACCCGTCGTTTCATTTTAACCCGTATACCCACATAAGCAGCACAGTTTGGGGATCAAACTAAATGCATTCTGTTTGCTGAGGCTGACGAACCTTCATACACTGCTGGAGCAGAGGCTCATGACATCTCAATGGAAAAATAGTCTAATGACTTGACCATGAAGCACAATAGAGTAAGTTACTTGTCCTGTTATTTTTCTACAGTTTAGGTTACATTTTAGTTGGAGTTTAAGCTGCTTTCAGAGATCAATTAAGGAATGCATTAATTGAAGTAATTGAACTAATTACCATTTATTGTACATTCCCATGTAATTATGAGTTTTTTTTCACATAGTTACTTACAAGATCTGTATGTTGTATTTGAAGGAAAGTTTTGTAATAAAGTGATATTAACCTAAATCATTATTATTAGGCATAATTTAAGGCTTTTGTTCCCCTTTATATGCTTTTGTCTCATTCATCTGTCTGTGAGAGGACGCAATCACACCACAGTTTAGTATGATTCAGCTTTGACCTCAGACTGTGGAGGATCTACAGGGGGGTATGGAAAGATTTGCACCCCCAGCTGTCTCTTCACCTCCACATGGTTCTAAAACCTTGTAAAAATGACACATCACCACTGTGTTCATAAGTTGTTCAAAAACAAACAAGAAATTGAGAGAGAAATCCTTGTAAATACCATTTTTCTTCCACCCAAAAAATGACAAACATTCAAAGCAGTGTTCACTCACACTAAGGAGAGACGTGACTGAGAGTTTCTGCTGTAGAGTTTCTCTGTGTTTTAAGCAACACTCAACACATAAACTGAACTCAAGCTAAGTCAGATTAGTAATAGAATTTAATTGGTGCCTGAGGCTCACCAGATTCATTCATATATGTCACTAGAGTCAGGCAGTGAAGTCACCGCTTGTTTGCCTGTGTATACTACTCTCAAGTGATACACGACTTTCAGTAACTGCTAGTTTTAGTCGCATGCTCGAAGTTGGATTTAAAAGCTTCTGTTGCCTCACATCATTTCCTTCTGTTCCTATCATGATACAAGACTTGGTCTCATGTTCTAGGAGACAGAACTGCGACATCTCCTCCCACCATTATCTCTCATGATGGAGTCACCTGCATATGAATAGCTTAAGTAATATTTTGTATATTTTTGATCCATCTCACAGGTTTGAATTCCTTTCATATCAAACATATTGACAATGTGATGAACATGTTACAATGTGTTTGTTCTTTTAACAAACTCAAACACCAGTCAGATACAGGCCAACCCAAAGTTCTTTAATTTTTAGAACTGTTTATCTTTTTTTAAAGAGTGATGGAGATGTTTACATAAGGAGCATTTTGAGGCAAACAGAAATACTGTATCTCTCACTCTCTGTCACGCTGTCTGCTTCTCCTTCCCGGGGCTAACTTGATCTCCATCTCTCCTCTATCTCACAAAGCCTGTAAGGCCTCAGTTATGTTGGCTCATCTACAAACAGCAGACAGGAGAGTGTGACATGTCAAGTCCCAGCATGTCAGCATCTCTGATGGAGACATCGTGGATACAGATTCCACTGAAGGCACTTTTCCTGGCTCAACTGCAGCTTCAGCCACTACAGTGATGTGTTATGTTCAGCTACAGCTAACTCTGCTTTAAAAGAGCTGTGTGAAGTGCAAATACATAGTCTATTCACATTCAGCTTTCATCATGTCCAGTGATGGAAACCATCAAACTCAGTTCTGATTAGGTTTTGTTCTTCCCTGGTGTTTGAGAAGATCAATTCGCCCATTAGTTGACTGACAGAAAACAAATAAGCATTAAGGAGTTGTTCTATCAGTTTTCAAGCAAAGTTCAGAAGTAACAATACAGTATTTGCTTACAGAGAAAGCCCTCATTCTGAAAGAAGGCTATGACAACAAATCCAAACCAAAAACAAACCAGGGCCAGATAAACATTGTCCAAAATCAGAGTCCAAAAAACAGTTAACAGTCTGGAGGGTCAAGCGCAGAAGGTAGGTTCTAGGAAACAGATAGGGTGCCAGGAGAGCCCCGACCAGGCCCACAGAGGCAGCAGATGGAGAGACCGGAGAGCCTCAGGCGGGCAGCCCAAAGGCGACAGACGAGGAAGACAGAGAGCCCCGGCGGTGGGACCAGAGGTGGGAGACGAGAAAGCCGGAGAGCAAGGAGCGTACCCCTCCAGGAACAGGAACCACGGACGCAGTGGCGGTGGAGAGGACGTCCTCAACGTCATTCCACCGTCCTTGACGCCGCCAAGACACAGGAACCAGAGCGGCAACAAGAACTGATGTCATGGTGGTTGGGTCAGGGCCTGATGAGGGTGGGCCTGGAGCTGCTGCAGTGGTAGTGTCTGTAACGGGAGACATGGTAGAGATAGGAACTGGAACCGTATCAACACTGGGTCAGGAGCTGCTGTGCAGACCAGGACCAGACAGGAACAATGGCAGGATCTGGAGAAGCTGGAATCAAAGCTGGGGCAGACATGGCTTTGGCAGACGCACCAGAAACTGGAGCAGGGGCCAGGGCAGGGGCTGAGGTTGCAGCAACAGGGGCCGGAGCAGGGGCTGCGGCTGCAGCAGCAGAGATCAGTGGGTGACTGGAGTGGGCACCACTTTTGGCAGCGATCATTCCTTTAAGAGCTGGCAGAGCTGTTCAGAATCTACTAGCTGTTCAGAATCTACAAAAAAAACTACGGCAAGTGGGGGAAACAGCAGAGACTGAATCTGTGGGGGAAGCAACATGTGTAGGCTCAAAATGAGAAGGAACAGCTAACTCAGACTCTAGATTGTGTCTAAGGGTGGAGACTTCTGCGGCTAGCTGGGGTACTCCTGAAAACTGAAACAACCAAGAGCTAGAAAATAAAACTTTGTCCATCTTTGCTACATAAAGACTAAAGACACAAAGACTAACACAAAGACTGGCAACGACTAACAAACTAAACTATAATCAGGAGGAACGAACCTAAGACTGAAGTATAGATAAACTGAGGCTTGGAGAAAACTAACACCGGTAAACTGAAGACAAGACACATTGAACAAACAAGAGAAGCAACAGAACCAGATCAAGACCAAGAACACTCACTAGAGGGGACACAGAATGGAGACGAACTACAGAAGAGACAGGAGACCAGAACATAGTATGACCGGGGCTGACAAGTGACCCACGGGAAGGTGAGTAGTTGCAGGAGATATCACAGAGAAGCCACACAGGAGAAAACAACGCAGGGAACCACTTGAAGGGGAACAAACACAGAGGACCTGACAGAGAGTGACTGGTGAAGGAGGCTTAAAAAGGAGTGCAACCAATGACCAAGGTGAAGACAGCTGGGAGAGTGACGGGGAGCAGGGCGTATCAGGTGAGTAGAAATAGCAGTAAATAATTACTAGAAGAGTGACTGAGAGTGGGGGGGTGTGGCAGGTGAGTACAGAGAACTGAGAACATGAATGAGAGGGGGTGTGGCCTGGGGAGTGTGGGGGAAAAAGAGAAGACGGGGAAAACATGAGGATAAATCAAAACATAACAAGGACATGATCAGAAAATATAGCACAAGCCACCAGGAGCCACAGATCATGACAATTACCAACTGCACACAACCTCAGGAAAGCCTTAAACACACACCAAATGTCAGTGACACATAACTCAGTTTTATTGGTGTATATGCAGGTCAGATTTTAAAAAAATATATTAAGTACGTAAAAAAAATTATTCAACTAATATCAGCAGAACAAACATGACTTAAAATCTACTGACACATTAGTGGCTCTATTTCTAGATTTTGGATTATATCCACATCTTTAAATACATCTTTGCATTGAATACAAACATAAACATGTTAAACAGGTACACTACTATGTGCCTGTTGACAAAAGGCTGACAAAGGTAACCACTGAAAGTCAAACCTTTGAGCTTCAGGTGGTGCTACAGGAACAGTCACTAAAGATAACTAACCTGGTAGACCAACAAATATAGCCATAGCCAACATATCCAGCTTCTAGTATATCACTGTACTTTTGTTTTTTAGCATATTCTGTGCCTCTTTTGTACATGTTTTAAGATGTCATAAAGTCCTGCTATCCCTACCACGACTACATTTCGTACTTGATGTACTAGTGGATAGTGTTCAAGTGCCAGTGATGACAAGTCACATACAGTCCCCTCCAAGTTTTGAAATGGCAAGGCCAATTTCTTTATTTTGAATGTACACTAAAGACATTTGTGTTTAAGATCAAATGAAGGATAAGAAACAAAAGTTCAGAATTTTAGGACCTTGACAAACAACACAGGACATATTTTGTATTAGGTGATGCAAATTCTAAGTGAGCAATAGTATTAGAATGTGTTACTGATAAGTTCTTCTTGTTATTTTCTGTGAAATTAATTGTTCAGCCAATAGACAGATCTAAACTTCTCTTTTATACACTATACTTACTGTATTGATCCCCATCTGAAATTGCTGGACAGCTTAACATCTATTACAGCACTACTATTGTATTTCAATTTTTTTTGTCCAAGGACATTTCAACATGAGCCAGGAGTTGAACCACCAACCTTGGGGTTTGTGGGTGCATTCCCTCTGCAGTACATTACGAGAAGTGTTAGTCTGAGGACATCAAGAAAACCTGACAGGAAGAGCACGTCCTTTGTATTCTCACATAAAGTATTGGGGGGCAATCCAGCAATGTGTCTCATTCCCATCTTGGTCAGAATCACCAGTTGTACGCCATTTTCAGTTTCCTGCTATGTTGTTAGTGTGTCCTGTTGAGGGAACTAGAAAAAGGTTTATCGTGTGCCTGGGAGCGTTCAGTCTGGACCAGAGAGGGGATCAATGCCCACCCTTGTTGTCGTTTGTCAATATGGCTCCAAATGGTGACAGCCCAGCACAGTGAGACTCCCCATTTTCACTGCCTCAACAGTGCCCCATGCAACTCCGTCAGCAACTAATTATGTTCATGTTCAACTGAACGGACTCAACTGAGCCCATTTATGTTTTTGTAGAGTAGGTAGTTCACTGGATGGAATATTTTATGATGCTATTATTTGAAAGAGTGAACAGTTATATTTATTAACAGAAAGTGAACTGAAAGAATACCTGCCTGCAGACTAGGATCATGGACTGCCAACAAGATGGTGGATCGCTGAAAGTTAGTCTCTTTGGCCTCACCTAACCATAAACAATCCTATTGCCTAAACCTAGTGATGGGACTTGTTGTGCTGAGGCTTTAGAGCGTGTGTCGAGTAATCTAGGGAATTTTTTGTCATTGTCATAATAGCTTGACACACAAACGAAAATATTTAGTTCCTGGCACTCATTATTCCCATGTCAATCTCAAACTCAAAGACAGTTTTAAGAGCATTATACTGTATATAGTTACACTAGGAGCACATCTGCCTGTTTTACAGTCTTTGACCAGCAGGGGGTTTGTGAGCACAGGAACCCAGAGATGAAGTCTTGAGAAATGAACCATTTTGCGAACCAATTGACTGCGAGGCTTTAAGGCGTCATCAACCTTCATCTTACCATCACTACCTAAACCTAATCATTTGTGTTATATACTCAAGCTTCAACTACGATGAGCAACTTAGCTAATAGTAACCATTTCTAGCAGATGTCTGCAGCTAGGTCGTCTTGGACCTACAAAGCACATAGCTATAGCACCACAGACTCGACTTCCACTAGAAAAGCACTTTAGTTAATGTTAGGGAAAGATTGTGGTTTTGTTTAAAGGGAAATAAACACATTGTTTGTTGAGAGTTCTGTTAAGTCAAACTACATTCTTTCTTCAGCTTCAAGCCTCACTCCTTTTTTCTGTTTACCACCCCATGCACCTGGAGCTCGTTCAGCTCAGTCTGCCCCAGTATATTAGCTTTTCACTCACCAGCAGATTGACAAACTGTCTCTCTCACTATGTTTTGTCAGCCTGTGTGCTTTCCTGTTCACCATGCCTTGCATGGATTTTTGTCTCCCCCTCTTTTGATTGGTGATTTACCTGTTAGACTGGATATTCATAAGTCTATAAATTTTCTGCTTCTGTTACCGATCCTGTAAGGGAAATTGCATATTAAGCTTATGTTTGTTCATTTATCATGATTCGATTTGTTATGATTGCCTGTTTGCCTTTAACGAAATCCATGTTTGTTTATCTTAGGTATCGACCTGACTATCATTTCATAGGCTCACCCATGTATGTTCATTCTGGTATGTGTTTAAAGGTTAACTTTAGAATGGTAGAAACATGTAAGACGAGGGGAATATGGTCTTCACCTTAGGCCTAGATGCAGCCTCTCTGTTTCACCTATGTTCAGCATGACTTATACCCATGGTCATGAGGACCCGTGTTTATGCATATTGTGTCTAAAATTTATCTTATTATCTCATGCCACTGGCCCTGGCTCCATAGGTGGCTCCGAGTCTGATTCTGGTGGCGCCTAAGATGAGTCCAAGGCCATTGCTTACGTTAATCAGAACCTATATATGTGTACCTCACGTATTGTTTTTGCCCTTTTCACTCTGCAGACTGCACGACACTCTGTATGACTGAGAGCCTTTCTTTTCAAAGAAATAAATTTCATGAAGCTTTATTTGAGTTGAAGTTTTTATTTCATATCTCACCACCCAAACATTTAACATAATTTTTTCCACAACAATCCTTAGTTTAATGTTTAGTATTTGACTAATGTGAAGTGCTGCAAGGTAGGAATTTCAGAAACCACGGCTACTAGGACCTAATCACATAGGTTGACTCTACTTACAGCACAATGACAAAGTAAATCCTAAGTAAAATCTTATTTTTATAATATATATAGTAGATTATTATTTATTATTTAATTTATTACAAAATTATTTTAACCAATTACTCATGGAATGCCACAGACTGAAATAGATGTGAATGAACATGTTGGACTCCGTCCAGGAGACTGTACAATCAGAGCCTGACAGCAGGTGGTAGGATGCTGTGCAGAATCTGACTCAGTGAATAGATGTGGATCTGTTTACAGGCACTGATGATGAAACAGCTGAGAGAGAGGCTTGGTATTGCCCTGAGATGACGATAATGTCTTTCCACCAAAAATAAAGAAATGAATTAATTTAATTCAAATAATCTTCTGTGACACTTTTGAAACCAGCATGCGGTGGAAAAAAAGATGGAGGATGAAACACACTGGTCCATATACATTTATACACAAACACAACACTATTTTTTCATGTCAAAGATCTAAACAAAATAATGTTAATTAAATCAAATCTAAAACTGAAAATAAGTGATTATGAGTATTCATCCCCTTTAAAGTTATTCAACTAAACCATCACGCCATCAACACTTCAAGTCACAAAAGGTTGTTGAAAACACAAGTCAGAGAAAGGATACAAGAAAATGTGCAACTTGCTGTAAATACCTGGAGTATGGTTAAAGTCATCATTAAAATGACAGTTATGGACACTTAACATGTTTGTTACATGCTTGTCAACTCAAGCATAGAGACAGGTCCACACTACCAAGACTGAGAAATGGCAACAGTTTGTGGTACTGGCGGATGTTTTTGTGGTCCCCTGAGGCACCAGAGAGTGTGGACCCAAGAGATCTACCTAAGGGAAACTACTGTGATTTACAGCTTCAGAAATGAAGGCAATAGAAGAGGGTGAATCTATAGACACCGGGAGAGTGAAGCTGTCTAATGATGGACAGTCTTCCACAGTGGACATTTTGGAATTTGATTTAACTTCTAAAAGACTGTCTGCAGGTAGTATTTAGAGCTATTAAGGTTGTTCATTTATGGAATGAGGGCACTTTCCTGACTTTCATAAAAACGTTTTATTGTATGAATGTGTTACAAAAAAAGACCTTTGACTTCCATGAGTGTTGAGTCATACCATTGTTGAAAGTACCTTCAAGCTCTTGTAATGCACACATACACAGTTAAGAAACAGATTATTAGATGTATTAATGACTTTACCATAACCTGCAGCTGGAAGTGAAGGTAATAGCTGGCTCCATAACTCTGCTCCATTTGACCTGTGCTTATGAATGCACACCTCACCTTTCACGTGACTGGGATAAACTGGTAAGTTGGATGGAGGAGATCAATTATGGCTGTCTGCTGGCTTTCCTTCAGTCTCTCCCTGTCACGGTCTCCCTCTATCACACATACACAGATTCTGTCTCTTCCTTTCCTCAAAACGCATGAGAGCTGAAGGTCCAACTGGCATGCAGCCCAGGCCATGCCTCCTTCCCCTCAGACCATCATCATGGGGGAGTGAACCAAAAACCACAATGATATCCAGGTCACCACACAAGTGTTACAAGACATGAAAGAAGCATGCAGATGGACATCTGAACAAGTTTCAGTTTTTAATCACATACTGGGACAATATCTAGCATGACTGTTGGTATGCTGATCATTAACGAATGTTACTGACTAGAAGCGATTTTGTTGAAATGTGAATCAAAACCTGGGTGAGACACCTAAGTGACAGCCATAGAAACACTCAAAGACTCAAATGTTATTCATAAAAACAAGAGATGCGTGCCGATGTAAAAGAGAGTAGGTGTCACGGTTCAGCCAGGAGACCGAGTTGACCTATTTTTCTTTTGTCACTTTTATTTTGACATTCCCTGTCTAGCGCCATTTTGTCCAACCATCTTTTGTCCCTGGCTCCTACCGTCTGGTCCAGCTGTTCACCTCTCTCTCAGGATACTCACTACTCCTGCAGCCATTGTCCCCTCGTCTGCTCCTGTCATTCACAGCCCGTCTGCTCACCTAAACCTCACCTCATCCATCTATAATAAAAATCATCTCCTGTGATAATTACCTGCAACTGTTAAGACTCCAGCTTATCTCTGATTCTGGATGTGTAGATGCTCACCTGTAGAGGGCACTACATTCACCATATCCTCCACAACTAACCTGGCATTTCCTGTTTAATGAACCTTTTAAACCCATCCTGGGTGTCAAGCTGCTTATTGGGTTCAAACTCTGAAATCTGTTACCAAAACGAAACGATGAAAATAAAATTAGCATAATAGTGTGCACTGAGAAAAATGTTTCTGATGGAGAGGAAGCAATTTTTTAGCCAACATTACTGTTTGAAATGTGAATTTACTGACATACTGAGTTTTAATAAAATCAGGAGAAAAGAACATAAATAATTCAGCAGTTATTAAATTTATTTTGCACACAGGTGATCCTGAATAACTAGTGTTTATCTTTAACAAGTAAAGCAGACCATTTTGAAACACTTGGTCTGGTGCCAATAAATCTACAGCAACAGTACCATGCAAACATACACCATGTCCGTCATCCGTACATTCTTACGCTCTGCTTGTGGTAATATCACAGTCACAGAATGTGTGGTTAGTGTCTGCACTGCGGTGCAGAAGCCAGAAACCTGTTACAGAATTTGAATAACTTCACTTGGCAAGTGGAAACAAATGCACAACATTATGTCTGTCTGGCATTGGCACAGAGACAAAGAAGCGAGAAAGCTCCTGATCCCGCTCTAATGTTTTCGATGAATCTGTGCCATTTCTATATCTTAAAGCCACTATGATTGACTGGTTTTATTAAATGATTCTAAATGGAGCCCTGCCATCCATAGCCAAGCAAGAAACTTGGAGACCAACAGAGCAAGAGCTACAGCTGCCAAGTGACAGTAGAACTTGAGTTACTCATGTTTCCCAAGTACTTTGGCTCTAATAAGTTAGATAAAGTTACCAGAGGTGGTGGTGACTGTACGTAAGTACAGATTTGAGTTCCTTTGTGGTACTTGCACTGGAGCGTGGTTTAGGATTAGTTATATTTAGACAAAGTAAAGCAAGACAAAACAGGCACCGAAGGTTCTGAGCAGCTCCATGAGGTAGAGAATCTATAATTTCACACTAATTTCTATAATTAAATGAGCTCTTTCAATAAAACATTACTGTAATCTTGCTATCCTTTTTTAATCTCTGTAAGACGGTATCAGCAACACATTGTGACTCATCAAGTGGATTTCTTGGAAATGGCTTATGACAAAAAAAATGGTGCATAGTATGTTGTTTTATAAATTATTCAGTGTTTTCAGAATGTAGTGTACTGTTTCCATATCCATTCATTCACGCAGGCCTCACTGCAACGGTAAACAGACATGTTCATCATGCTTGTCAGTTAGTTCCTTAAACTGCTGCATTTCAAACAACCTGACAGAAAAATCCTTTATCATTTTCAATGGCAGTCTTAAGTGACTAGCATATAAGGTAATACTAGCCCTGGGTTACAGAGAGATAAAGGTGTAATACATCCACTGAAGAGCAGCAATGCAAGTGGATGCATTCAGAACCCAAAGAAAACACATTTCTTTTGTTGTTCCACTGTCTGTATGGCTTTACATGTATTGTATGTAAAGACAAAAAGAATAGAAATGTGCATGTGCATAAACACATGTACACGAAGTCATGTCTCACTATATGTGTGAGGACACTAACTGACATGATTCATTCCCTAACTAAATACCTAACCCTAACCAAAATCTAATTCTAGAAAATTCTCTTTAAACTTGTGAGAACCAGCTAAAATGTCTTCACAAGAATAGTTTTTGAAAAAAATGTGTCCACACAAAGGAATAAAGACACACACGAACACACATCGACGCACAGACATATAACACCTGTTTGCAGAGCTAAACCCTGATTTGTATAAATTCTGTATTTAAGGAAGTCATGATGTCACTGTGGGTTTTCTGCTCCCAAGTCAAAGGCCCTATTTTTGGCCTGTGTTGGTTTTGGTTAAATGCGAGGCTAATGTTCTTCCCATTTAAAAGAGGATTGTGGGTGAGGCAAATCCTTCCAAATGCCTAAGTATAACTCAGCTCCTCCATACAGCTCATTTTAACTCCAGTTTTCAGCTTAAAGAGGCGTTTAGCTTTCAGACACCTCAGAATGACGCCTCAGCTCAGCACACACAGCATTCAGTCAGTTTCACAGCAGCTGTTGTAGATCACACTGTGCAATGACTCCAGAGCCACATTTAGGTTCAATTCAGTTCAGCTCCAAACAGTTGCTTTGGCCCCCTTGGTTGATGTGACTGTCGTGTACTTTCTGACAGCTGTCCGACAACAATTTTTACAGGGCAACCATGTTGAAAAATGATCTGAAAAAGCTTTAAGTATACTTTTACATTAATATAATGAAAAACTTTCTCTACAGCTGCTTTGTTTCTTGTTTTGTGGGTCGAGTTTTTTTAGACAGAACAGGGAACTGAATGTAACTAAGGCCGAAGCCTTTTGATTCACGGCTCCCACACTTATGTGGCAGTGTACTTGCCACAGCCTGCTGAGCCACCAGGAACCCTTTAGTATGTCTGCTGTTCGTGCCAATACGACGGGTGAAAGTGACAAACAGGAGAACTCAGAGAAACTTTTAAGGTGACATGAGGAGAGGAATAGTTTGAAGGTGACAGCGTGACGAGTGCAGAGCTCTGAGGGAGGAAGAACTTTTAAAAGTGATCACATCAATGTCATTTCAGTAAGGAACAGAGTGTTTATCTCTACTAACTATCAATATGTTGAATCAGCAGCAATCCAATGTATTTGTAGTATGTAGACCAGTGTTTTTCAACCACTGTCGCATGAATGCGAGGTAGCGGTGACAGCATTGTGTACTACGATGACAGTGATGGAGAAGTTTTTGAAAAGGAAAAATCCTAACTCCGATCTGGGTCCTGGACAAAATTCGGACCC
>JAUYWH010000006.1:2030102-2050510 GCA_034779795.1 Ctenopoma multispine
ATCTTGCCCTTTCGGTCACTACCCAAAGCTCGTGACCATAGGTGAGGGTAGGAACGTAGATCGACTGGTAAACAGAAGTTTTTTTGTTTAGTAGGCGAGTGTAACTAATATTGATTTCCTTTCAATATTCAGTTAAGGAGGTGATGCTACCTGTAGCAGAATGGAGTAGAGACTGAATAAAGCCAACTTCAGAGCAGCTCCCAGAATGTTGACAAGCTCCCCAGAGCTCGCTGCATGTTCCTCTGGACAGTTCAGTCACACTCACGCACTCAATTCTTACCTTAATCAGAACATGTGAGGTGGTGGTGAAGTAATCAGTGCAGAAAGATGCAGAGCTTCCTGTTTCCAGTTTCCTATTACACAAAAGCAATGTAGCCTAAAAGATAGGATTCTTTCCACCTCTGATTAGAAATCCAGACTCACCTTTGTCAAGTGATTACTGCAGCATTGTGTCCTTGGTTAGTGTCTTTTGTGAGCTTATTCAAGGGTAATATAAAAACTGAAACACCTGTGTTTGAAAATGTAATTCCACTGAACGCAGGGCTGAGATATTTAGAGATTCTTAATATCAGGTCTATTAATCGTCCACTTTTACCAACTGTGCTGTTTTGATTACACACCAAGTCACTAAGTAACACATATCTTTGACATTAGTTATATACTATATATTTTCTTAAATCATTTCTTTAATTTTCACCTTCTGTCTGGACTAGACGTGTACATTTGTTATCAGCAGTATTAATTTTAATAATGTTCATTCAATAATTACTTCCTTCAGTGGAGTACCTCCCTGTTGTACATTAAATCAATTAAATGACATGTACTCACTACTTAACTTGAGTTAGTGGTACTTCTACTTGAACTGGAGTGATACTTCAAACAAATACTTGCACTTTTGCTTGAGCATTGAGTTTGTGTGCTCTACTCTGCTGTTTAAGATAGTTGTGTAACCCTAGCTTCATGCTTATTGTCATCAAGCTTCATCTTTACAGCAGCCTGGTAGCTCAATGGGTTAAGCATCAGACTGGCAGGATCGAATCCCAGCCCATCCCCCATACCAGGTGTGTCCTTAAGTGAGACACTCAGCGCTAGCTCCCCAGGTGCCCCCTGGGGCTGCCCAGTGCTCCCCCCAGGGGGATGGGTTAAATGCAGAAATCAAATTTCGCCGTAACATGTAAATGTAATCAATGACATTAAAGCTGATTCTTCTTCTTATTTTAACTTCTTTCTCTAAACCTGATCAAACAGTGACCATCATAGAATCTTATTAGGGCAGTCATGTTGTCAAAGGTATGATATGCAAAGTTGAACAATGAAAATGTTGGTGACCATACAATTATTATTATTTTTTAATACTTTATTGATCCCTTTTGGGGAAATTGTTGTTTGGACAGCTGCCAGACCTGTGTCAGCGCTACTACAGGGTTTATGTTGTCTCGTCCAAGGACACCTCGTCATTTAGCTTCGGGAGGGGACTGAGAATCGAACTGCTGACCCTTGGGTTGGAGGACAACTGCTCTACCCACTGAGAAAATTGAATACTGCTTTAATGTAAAGGGAAGTAGCAGGTGGGATTACCTCTACAAGTGACCTGAAATGGTCTCTGGCAGTTTCATGTATTTTTAACAGTTACAGGTTTCATTTGACACTCCTCTATCAAATGTCTTTACACATTTGCATGGATACTGGGTAGAAGACTGCATAAATATCAACCCATTAAACAGCAGAACCGCATCTCATTTATATGATCTAATTTATATAGCAGCATCCCCTTCTTTAGGCAACATTAAGTTACGATGGGAGGGACTGCATTTAGATATCCCTGTAATGACAAAGCAGGAGGCTGTTGGGTTAGTACATCAATATGTGATACATTCACAACAATCTCAGGGCATACCTTTGCATAACAAGAGAGACCCAAAAACTGTGCAGTCATTCTGGAGCACAGCAGGAGCTGCCACGAGGGGGCATGACGAGTGATAAACGCAGTGTGGATGAAGGAGAGGACAGAAATGTGTTCTGGCACATGCATGGTAAGGGATACTGTGAGATTATCATACCTGAGGGATCCAGTCTTTAGAAATGATTAGTGGCTGATGGGATTATTTGTTTGAGTTTCATGAACTTACATCAGTTGTTTTGTGAGGAGCTCATGTCCTTGTGGAACAGCAACACCCTTCACTTTTAATGGGATTCTTAACATTTAGTTCAGTAGCTGTAATATGTAGGTAGTTAACACTACTGAATCTAAAAATACAGTGCACATAAAAATATTTATGCCCTTTAAAATGTTCATATTTTATGCCTATATGGATCTAAATATACTGTAAACACAGTGTAAAACACAATGTATTCTATCAACCTTCTCTGGATTCATATTTAGCAGACATGACAGGAGGTACAACCAATAGGTCTCTATTGGTTTTTCACATCTGGACACTAAGTGAAGTCCAACGACACAATCTCAACTGAGTCAAGATCTGTGTTTTATGTATGTTTTTAAGTCGTTTGTCACTAGCTGTCTCTGTAACCATCATGTAAATCACCTGCCATTTTTTTCACGGAGACAGCGTTAGGTTTTCCTCTGGGACTTCGCTGTGTTTTGCTGCAGTCATTTTACCTGCTACCGTCACAAGCCTTGCAGGGCTTTACCACCACAGCACGACGCTGCCACCATGATTCAGATGCTGTGGGCGTGTTGTTCTTGTGAAGATGTGTACTGAGACATGTTAAGTTTCAGAGCCAGAAAGCCCAATTTTAGTTTCATCAGGCGATAAAACTGTCTTGTGGCTGACTATCTGATACTAACTCATCCTTTTGAGTCATGTTTTTCCTTATACGTGCAGTTCATATACGTGGTTCTCTCTCAACTCTGATTTGGCTCTGCTCCTTTGTCTCTCCGTGACACCCTGACTCCCTCCCTCACTTCTCCCAGACTTCAGCACTTTTACTAAAATAGAAGACATACTTTATGCTCTTTTACTTTTTCTAGTCGTGTCCATGTTGTTGTCTATATAGAGCTATATTTTATTTTATAGGAGCAAGCTTTGTATATGCTCACAATGAGTTAAACAAAGGCCACTTTTCAAAAAGAAAAATGTCTAAACATATTATTATAATTGATCTTCAGGGAGATTCTACAGGTTTAAGACTGCACCAGAACACCTGCAACCCTTTGATATCAATTAAGATCAAGACTCAGTATGAAAGGCTGCTGCAGTTTCCATCAATGTCTGTGCAGATTCAAATTCTAATCAGTTCATCCCTGAGTCCAAGTGGATGTTTGTAATGTGGATGTATGTAATGAAATTCCCTTTAGGTGTTTTTGAGATATTGTGGGACAGATATGAGGTCACAGTGACCTTGACCTTTGACCACCATAATCTAATCAGTTCATACTTGAGTCCAAGTAGACATTGTTCCAGGTTTGAGGACATTCCCTGTAGGTTTTTGTGAGAATGGGATGGACATGTCCTTGTGGACAGGTTATAAGGACTTGACCTTTAACCACCAAAATCTGTTTGTGGATGTTTTTTGAGAAATTGTGTTCCCAAGAATGGGATGGACGGACAACCTGAAACCAGTGTAGAGTCACAACAATAAACACACTAATTTGGTTGTAGCGGCCAATTCAACTTCTGTTTAACATTATAATATTAAACTGATGATCAGCTGGTTATTAAATAAAGTGAAGCAACAGCTCTCAGCTGATCTGTTTTGTTGTGTTGTGTTGACTGTGCCTTTGATGAGTTAGCTGTGTCCAGTTACAGTAGGTATTTCAAATCTGTGTAACTAATTTAGATCTCTTTGTAGGGATCAGTTTTTACAGTATATGTTTGTGTTAATCAGGAATCAATCATTTTTTAAAACATTTTAATAGGCACTGTAATTACAGGATAATATTGAATCTGTGATCCACTAATGAACACATTGGTCCATTTCACAATAAAACTCATTTACTCATATATGAAATTAAACTCATTGTAGTAAACATATCAAGCAGAAAATGCTGTCAGAGCACAGCAGCTTGAATGCAGGCTGCGGTGTACACTGAAGCCAGATGGCAACCACTGGTTAATTGCTAAATAATCTTCTCAAACACTGGATTGTCTTTTAAAGGTGTAAGCCAGCACTACCAGGCTGCATGTAGGGAGATCAGATTTTAAGTCTCATCTGCCGGGGAAACTTCTCAGTAGGGCTTCTACTGTGTTAAAGCAGATTATAGCTGTGAGACTGTCAGTTGGGTGCTAGTTTGCACCGCCTTATCACCCTTGCCTTAGCTATCGTTTACAATACATGTGTATTAAGCAGTGGAAAGTAACCAAATACATTTACTTAGGTACATAAATTCTACATTATACTTGTAATTCAATGCATTGGACAGGGAAATATTGTGGTTGCTGCTTAACTACATTTACTTAATAGCACCAGTTTCTAAGTGCATTACAGTAAATTAAAGACCCTACATAGCAACACAGGTGTCTGTTCCTCCACAGGTTGGGTTTGTGCAGTGCTGGATTTTACATGAGGTCACACAGGGCCACATACTAACAAGCATCATGATGTTTTTACTTGTTTTAACTACTTTACTCACATATAAGTTTAATAGTGTTGCATTAGCAAATATTAACATTTTGTTATTGTAAAGTTTCTCCACGGGATCATGCTGTTGCTGCAGTGTCTGTGAAGAAAATCAAAATAGCTAAACCTGCATATTTCTCTTCAGAGTGCAGAGTTTTCTCTTAGCTGTAAAATATGAGCAATTACAAACTCCCATACAGTATTTGTATCTTTACTACATACAGCAGAGTACCTTACTATTTCAGTTTGTTATGACCCTGATGTGAAGGACAAGTATCTCTGGATTTGCAAATTAGATGCTATTTGACACTCACTTGGAGTAAAGATACCCCTCGCTGTGTGAGTAATGAGCTCAGGTAAGTAACATTGATTTATCGACCACCTCTGCTTTCCCTGCATACAAATAATCCCAGCTGGTCTGGATCTTGAAGGGCGCTGATGAGTAGCGAACTGGGTGGGAGAAATACGTCAACCTGACCCACTACCAGTCAGCACGGTGACTCACTACTATGACTGTTCCCCAGCCAACCATTGATGCCTGTTTTTACATCGTAAAAGAACTACTCATTCATCATCAATCTGATACCTTGCTGAGTAGTAGATAAATGATAAATGGTGTCAGCATGTTAAGAGTTAACTCTTCCTTTTTTTGTACAGTCTCACTTACATTCTAACAGCTCTTAGAATAGGCAGAGGTGTGATTACTCTGTGATTTTCATCTTACAATGAACGTTAAATGCAGAGATTCTGTAGGTGTGTTATATTGTCATGGTGCTGCATGTGGATTTTTAAAATACTCCACATGGAAGAGGATGTGACAAAAGTATTGAAGCTAAAAGATTCTATTTTAAAGCAAGAAATTCATCTTTGTGCTATAATTTAAATCAACAACTCACTGCCTATAGGGCAGCCAATATAAACAGTCACAATGGAAAGTATATGTACTTCTTCATTTCAGCTTATTTATTTTAAATTGGGAAAAGTTTCATTTCCCACATCAACCTACACTAAACATAATGACAAAGTTTTTAAATTAAATAAAAATGAAAATATCTATATTTTATGTGGACACGTATAACATGAATAGTCTAACTTCATACTACATAAAGCTGCTGCACGTTGTCAATACTTTCTATATTGACAATACTTCAAATGATGACATGTAATGAATGATGTCATCTGTGATGAACCCACAGCGCCCACATCAACATGTCTACACACAAAGTGTCAGCTGTGTTTTTCAGACGTATGTGTTATTCACCCGATACGTTCTTATTTTAATCAGTCCAGCTGTCTACTGAGCCCGTGTGTCGGCTCATGTGTAACAGGTGCTATATGCATATAAATGTGATCTTAAGCATATTTTAGGCTTTACACGTATAACCACAGTGAGTTTTGCAATGGGCTTTGAGCACTTCCAAAACTCAGATGTCCTACAGTTTGTACAGGGCTCAAACACCTCCTGTGTAGACACACAAGCAGAACAAAAGCTGCTTCCACTGCTCTGCTAACTTTCTGTGTAGACATGGTGAGACTCTGCAGTTCCCTTCAGCAATTTAAGATCTTTCAACACATTGTATTGGTCTTGTTGCTTCTACCACCACTTTGGTTCACTCTCACTGCTCATAATTGCTGTTTTCAGTCAAAAAACACTAGAAAACCAATTACCTGACAACTCAGAGACACAGAGGAACTGTTCAAACAATCTGCTAATAATAGATACTGCAGGCAAAAGCAGATAAGGGCTTGAACAAGGGATGAAGCCCACGGACCACTAGTAGGTAAAAGGCTGGCCTAGAAACAGGTACAAGGAGGTGAAAAACTGTCTGACAAACGGGTGCACAAAGACTGCCTGTGATAAGCCCATCCAACCATTTAGTGACTTCAGTTTTCAGCTGCATTTCTAAAGTCTGTCAGGTGGTGTCAGGTGTTCCTGAGAAGCTCCCGCTTTTGATTTGGCAAGAACATGCAAAACAGCAACCTGTTTAATTCAAGATAGTATTCTGACATTATTCATGAATGTAAATCAGACACTAAGAGCGTCCCCATGGACTAACACAGAATATTATATGGTAGTCATGCTGTATAATACAATTTATAGGATTCCTACTTGATCCTAAATTCTGAAAGCTTCTTCTACATCCATCTTTAAGTGTATAACTTAATAACAGAATCTCCAGGACACTTGCATACGTCCTGCCTCCATGCTGACTCGGAGCCAGCGTGAAAGTTAACATGACTCAGCGGCTGATATTTCCATGTGTGGGCTCAAACTATGATTAATCCTGACTAACGTAAATGACCTTTCTGATCCAGCCAACACTATGTACCGTACAGCATTGTTCCCTCTGACATCATCTGCTCAGCAGCCACCCACCAACACCTGATGCAAGCAAGCGTCTGTCACTGCTGTCCTTCGAGCACCGTCATCAAGATATCGCCTCTCACCAGCCGCTCACATGCTGCATTCGCGGAGTCTGCTGTGTTTGTGTGTGTGGCAAACAGGAGAGAGACATGACATGAATGAGTCACATACCTGTGTGTCCTCACCTGCTCCTACATGTTAGTCTGTTTCACATTTTACTGACAGTGTGAGTGAAGTGTTTTGGGTTTTTTTCACACGGTGACTCACTACTCAAACTCCAGGTTCAGATTCCCACTGGGACCCTGAGTGAACGGCAACACTGTCAGTCAGCATTTGTGGCAATTAACCAACACTCACTGAAGTTTACAGAAGGCCGATTTCACAGCAGAATGAATTTGAAAAAAGTCTTTCAAACTAAATAATTGATCAGCTCCATTCTATAATGCTGTAATTCTATAATATTGTTCTCTTGTTGTTCCTGAAAATGAATTCATATACATAATAGTAGGTTTTCGCCTTGAGGAGTAAAGTCTTAAAAATAATGTGTGTGCCATCTGGTGTTGCTATGGTTTCCTGCCCTGTTGTATTGTGGTGGTAAGTATTCCCTAAATTCAGTTGCTCTGCCTCTGTGTGTATTATGCTCACTGCATCAGTTTGCAGTGACAGCGAGGTGTGAAACCCTGTGGTAACTTTCTAAGCTGAAAACAGTTTGATGAGGAAAGAATAGGTTTGTCAGTGTAGTGGAAACTCACTTAAATGTTTCCATATAAAAAAAAAATCAAGGGGGATCACTACATCACTACAAGATGGTTCAAATCAACCCCACCTTTACCAACTGCTTTTGTTTCACAGTCTGTAGGGAACAACAGAGAGAGACCAGAAACATTTGTACTAAACTTCTACATTTATGTTATTAAAAACACCAAATTCTACATAGTTTGAAGTTTTCTTAGCTGAGTAGTTTTACTTTAGTACTTTTAGAGGTTGCATGTTAGTACTTTTACTTGAGTAGAAAAATCAAAGGGTACCTATACTTGCAGTGGAGTACTTGCAGTACTGAGTTTGTGTACTTTATACGCCTCGTCAGCCCACACTACAAGAAGATGTACTGTACACGTGTAGCCAAGATTCAACTCAGAACGAGTGTTGCAGTTAAGTCAGGCCCAACACACACTAATGTAAAAGTGTAAATTAGCAAGTTAATAAATCCGGGTTTAGAATTTAAATTTGACCCCTATTCATCATGAAATTTAAATGAATGCATTTACAATTCAGTGTCTCAAACCATTTACTGCTTCATAATTGGGCATTGAAGTATAATTTAGTGGTGTAATACTATTTTGGACCAAGCCAGCTGAGCTTGGATTGACCCTCATGAATGAATTCATTAGTTGTTGTTGTCGGGGCTGAGCACAGGCTGCTTCATGCCTGAAATGCAGACACAACGTGAGGTTGCACAGCTGTAAAAACACACAGAATTGTTAGAATTTCAAGCGTCACACTGCAAATAAGGCAAATGCATCTACGCGGGGCTACCAGCTTATTAGCTGCACACACTGTAACTATGACCAATAAAATAATCCTACAATAAAAGCTCAGTTTTTGCTCCTATTACCTTTTGGAGGCTGTGGTTAGTGATGCTGTTGAACTGTGCTGCATTAGGGCAGCTGTGGATCAGTTGGTAATGCAGTGCATGATGAGCCACATGTTGACCACACATTGAAGTTTCTGTGTGCTTTTTGTATCTCCCTCAAACAGAAACAAGTTCTACAGAAGCGTTGGCCACCTGGTGACAGTCCAGCATTCCCATTTCGTTCTAGATCACTTCCTCTAATGGGAAAGTGCATTAGCAGGTTCCTACATGATGAAACTCATATTTAACGTGCCTCTGAAAGATCTCGTGTTCTCTGGTGATCAGATGGTTAATTCCACCTACTACAGTCATTAAACCTGAACGTAACATCACTCTGGGTCAATTCACAATGGGAATAAAAAGGAGGCTGCTGATTAGATGACCTGATCAGAGCTAATGTGGGTGTAGATGTAAAAAGAGTTATTCAGGCAGAGGGTGCATAAAGTCAGAGTCTAATTGGTTTACAGCGGAGCAGAGATTAGTGTGTAATTAGCTTTGGGAGAAAGTAGTTAAATTAGTGACTGGACTTTGGGATGCTATAGAGGAAGAGGAGTGTCTGTTGAGGGTTTCACTATTTCGGTGCAAAAAAACAAGTAAAACAACTAAACGGGCTCATACTCATTAATATTTCAGCTCGCATGGATTGGCAAATCGTCTTTCTATTGGCAGCCTCGTGATCAACGCAGCGCTGCAGATAAGTTATTGAAACAATCCGTATTAGATATGGAGGAAGTCAAAGAGGGATGTTCTTCATTTGCTCTGTAGCTTTATAAGTTGATCGGACAAGACGTACAAAGTGACACAGGGGTTTTAGTGTCGTAAAAGATGATCTCTAACATTGCAACACATAGTCATGATCATGAACCTCAGCTAGCTGCCCAAGGCAAAAAGAAAAACAATGAAAACAGCACAAAGATGAACACACAGCAGCATGATTTGGAGATTAGCATTTCATTTCATTTTAAATCCACGGTTTTTCTCTGATGTTCATTTATGAAAGCACCTACACAGCATTTACACAACCTGCACTGAAGAAGAAACTATTTATTTTATTATTGTGAACCAGCATGCAGTCAAACTAGAGATTTACACAGTTTAAAAAGCAGCTGACATCTGTGGTGAGTGTGTTGTGAACACAGGGGGGAGCTGTTGCTTCCTTTTTGTTCATTAAGCAATAGTCAAGAGGCCCCGGTTGTCAAGAACAAACAAGGAGCCCCTCATGTATTCATCATCATTTTCACAGGAGGAAAATTAACTAAGACTAAACCTAATCCACAGATATATAAGTTGAACATAGTGACATGGTTCTGATACCAAGTCATACATAAAATGATGATACATCATTGTTCAACATAAAATAAAAATTGTTGTGTGAAAACATTAGATATGTATACAGTATGATATGTGTTTGTAGGAATGTGATAAGGGAAAATTGTTTTAAGTTAACATACTATTCAAAGCTTCATGGAATAATTATTTTACTATAAAATAAAATGACCAAACAGGATTTGAAGACTATTGTAATTATTTATTGAAGTTTATGTCAGATTCCTGCTTCATCTACAAAATGTAACTGCTGACGTCTCTTGCTCCCTGTCCTGACTGTCTTACTACTGACTGCACATAAAAGGAAGCTAATGCTGACTTTCCATTGTGTGTCTGTGTGTGAGGAGCTTCCCAGCCCCACCAACACAGAGGAATCACTAACAAGTTCAGTTCAGTTCAGTGAACTGTTTTAGTGCTAGAAGAAATATCATCAACAGATGGACTGTTAACATACGTGTCTGTGTGTTTCACTGAGGGAATTACTCACTGAAACACACTGAAACACTTTTCTTCAGCTGATCCTCCGATCCTCCACCCTTCTTCTCAATCTGGAGTAAACACGATTTCTGATGGTCACTGCACAGCTCTGCACTGATGGAAACGATGATTCAACTGTACAATATGGAGAACACAGTATGAATAATCTGATGTGCCATTCTCACTGCAGACGACGGTGCTGCAGTGCCGCAAAGAGCTTTAAGGTGATGTTGTGCACCTCGACAGTAATAGACCGCCTCAGATCTACATGAAGCAGCGGTGATAAAATGTGACCTCGCTGGGATTAGCAGGTGCTCGGTGTTTCAGCATTCCAGGGTGACAGTCCTAATCCGAGTCACTGTCGTGAAAATGATCCAGCCAGCGTCTCCTGCTGGGGAAGGACCCGAGGCCTGAGGTTGAAGGAGCTGACTCCCTGTAGTTCTCTTCTCTGCCCCTGTCGGTGAAGCGTCCAAGGCCTGAAGTCGAAGGAACTGACTCCTCTTCGTGGCAGAGTCGTGGCCTGATGTTGACGGAGCGATTCTTCGAACCTCTGAGAAAGAGATGTGCAGGGACCAGCATGAGAAAGCCTGTGTGCAAGACCTTCTTCAAGTTTCTCCTCAAGAATCCGAGCCTGTAGTGGCCTGACTGTCAGGTGTCGAGGACACGCAGCAGGAACAGGAGGATCCGCTCGTCGCCAGCCCTGCCAGAAGTCTTCTGGTGGCTTCTGCTGGTTGAGAGGAGAGCGAGGCCTGGTGTTTTCATCATCTTCATCGAGGTCTTCATCCTCAGTCAGGGTGCTGTAACCAGAAGTCCCTGAGGGGTGTTCAGTAGCTCAGAGTCTGTAACTGCATCATTCATGCAATAGTCATATTACATTTAAACCTTACACTGTAAAGTGCCTCGAGATCACTTCTGTTGTGAATTGGCGCTATATAAATAAAGTTGAATTGAATTGAGCTACGCAGCAGGAGAGAAAGTGAGTGAGTGAGTGAGTGAGTGAGTGAGTGAGTGAGTGAGTGAGTGAGTGAGTGAGTGAGTGAGTGAGTGAGTGAGTTTGAGAAAAGAGGACAAGAAGATGTTCTGTTTTTCACCCATACATCATCAAAAGACCACAGTTGCTTAACAGAAGACGCGCAGGTACATCTGTGTAATCAAGTCCATGCGTCAATACACATCAAACTAATCCTAAATACACCAAACTAACAGATTATTAGGTTAGGTTTTACTCACCTGCACGGCCGTGGTCGACCCGAGGCAGCAGGTGTTCCTGGCTGAGCAGAGGTCTGCTGAGGACCATGGTGGAGTTGACTGGTTTTCTACAGTAGCTCAGTGATTCAAGTTCAGTTCAGCAACTAGATCCGTCGTCCAGTAGATGCTTTTTTCCAAGTGTTCACTTTCCAGGTGAAGGTGATCAGAATGTTCTGCAGACCTGACGTCACCTCGGTTTGCTCTTCGTTTCTCACATTTTCTACACTTTTATACTTTTATTTATTCTTTTTTTTGTCAAACAATTTGCTGTATTTTTTCATTACAGACATATGTGTATCTTTTGGGGGTAGTTGATTTTATTTAGAGGGCATTATAAACTTTACTTTACTTTACTTTGCTTGGCAGACGCTTTTATCCAAAGCGACTTACATGGAGCTAGTGATGAGTGTCTGGCTCAGGGACACACCTGGTAGGGGACGGGCTAGGAGTCAGGCTGGGATTTGAACCTACAACCTTCTGCATCCCACTCTGACGCTTAACCCATTGAGCTACCAGGCCACCCTTTCCCCCTTTCCCCCCTTTCCTTTGAGCTGTGTAGTTATTTATAACTGGAACATCACTATTAATGCATGTGTAAACAGGAAGCTGTCAAAGTAAAGGTATTTTTACCTACCTCAAAACACTGCGTTAGGTTTTTGTTTTTTTTATTTTGTCTCTGCAAAGTATAAATGTCAAATTAAAGCAGTGCCAAAAATGTGCAATATTTGCCCATTAAATATAATGTAACATAACAGTGAAATATTTCATGATAAGTAAGTATTTTTACTTTACACCACTGAACTCTAAGTAAGTTCCATTATGCATGATACGATTTTTCATTATCTTAATTCGCTCATTGCAATTTTATCCCAGTTAGTGCACAAGCTCTTCAGGTCATGCTTCGTTTTAATGTGTGAAAGAGTTCTGTTGGCTGAATGCAAACATCTAACGTCATGTTTTCAGGCTGGATACAGTTCACTAGTTATGCATGAATATTAAGACAGAACATAGCTTTTTCATCTTTCTAATGATAGAAGTATACGTTTAAATAATATAAGCACGATTGAGGAATTTAAATCCTTTCAATTCATTTAATAAATTGAACAGCAAATATGTCCCCAGGTGTGTTCAGGTGGTCTGATTTTAAACAGAAAGCAGTGTACTATACCACTCATCAGTATCAGAGATGAAGAGTAAAGTAAAGTAAACACTGAAAATGAAAGTAAGCAAAAAGACGATCTTGATAAAAAAACATTGCTTAACAGTTTACAGTAATAGATTTATTAAATCAGTTTTCCTCCAAATGTCTGTTCACCAAGTAAAACAAAGTCTGCATGCTGAACAAAGAGGCTGTGCAGTATTTCTGGTTTATTATTTATTATATTCGTTTAGACAGCTGGGATCTGCTCCTGAACACCAGAACCCTTCACATGATGGATGGATGTTTCTTTAATCTATATTTTCAATGCAAATGCAATGCAGATCCGCTATCTAGAGAAAGTTATCTGAGGAGAATCTCAAAGATAAAGTCGTTCCAATCTCCTGTCATTCCCACCTTCACTCGATCTCACCCTGACCTCTCTCCTCTCTAAGCTACAAGAAGAGATCATAGCAAGATAAAAAAACAGCCAATGGTATGTACTTTATATAATTATTACAATTGAATCATTTAATAACAACTTTGAATAATCTCACAGCAGATATCAGAATGCGTGAAGCACACCGGCAGAGTTTTAGGTGATGAACCTGCTGCTGGTTTGGATGTTGGACTGGTTTAAGTCACTGACTGAGCACAAGAGGGCAGGATTTCACCACAAACATTCCTGTCTGCATCTGCAGTTTTTGAGAAACATTATGAGGCACATGTGCACGCTGATGTACGGTAGTATTCTAATAAAGTATAATAAAGACATACATTTGAAAATGTATTAAACCACGTGCTGTCTTCATAAAACCATGTGAGCACAGAAAGAATGTGTTGGGTTTGATTTACTATGATTGCTCTCTGGTCTGTGGTAACTCTAATTAGGAACACATTAGAGGGGTGTGAGTGTTAAAACAGTGAGCTAACATACATATGAGTACCTGCAGCTTTAAAGTGAGACGAAAGAAGAAGAAGAAGAGAGTCATTAAATTTAGAGAGATATTACACAGTGCCAAATGCTGGCTGCCAGTACACTGCAGCCTGGCTCTTTTCTTGGATGATTCTTCCTCCTGTCAGGGCCAATTTACACAGAGCCTGGTGCCCCCCAACATTTCATTGAGGGCTGACAGCCAGTGATTTGGCTGTGGGCAGGTGTATTGCATTAACAGGTAGCCTGTGAGCTTCCACTGACCTGACAGAGCAATTAAATCACTTTCACAGAGCTGTTTGTGTGCACCCAGTGGCTATGACTGTCATTTGAGCATTTAGCAAAAGGAGGAGAGTGTATTCTCTGCTGAGAGGGGAGGGGAGAGGGCATGGTTTGCTGTCTAGCGCTCAGGCTGCGGGTGGCTAAAAACAGTGGATTAAGGGAAGGGTTACGACCTTGCTGATGGGATTTATCTGAAAATATACAGTAGTCATGCCCCACAGCAGTGTTTTACTTTCAAATATATAAGTCTGACATTGGTGGACGCTGTTTAAAACCTATTTACATTAAAGGAAATGTTCCCAAGCTTCCTAATCTGATTGGATCTTTCTCAGGATCAACTGTCAAGCTTTGGTTGAGCATTAAAAAAAATCAAGATTACAACAAAAAACAAATGGATTATATAGTAACAAAACTGAAATGACGGCATAAAATCATGGCAGAAATTGTAAATTAAAATAATGAAATGTCTCCAGTGCACCACATAACCACTGGGAGTGAGAGTGTTTCTGCCAGACGTGTAATGAATGAGTGAAAAAAGGTGGAGAAACCTGAGTGTGTAAAGAAAAAGAAGGGTAAACTGTGCTTAAGGCTACAGTTGGCTGGATCCAGTGTAGCGTTAAACTCTGATGGTCTATATTTAATTCTGATGTGAGATGTAAAGCTGGGACATTGTACCACGTGACACCAGATAATCCATGGATTCTATACTGTAAATTCATGTGTAAACCACATTAACATGAAGTGAACACATGTGCATGTTCATGCAGTGGAAACAACCTTCCAGTTCTTTAGCATATACAGTATGATTTATACAGTAAGACAATCTGCATGATGAGCACATTTAACTTAATAACCTCATACAAACTATCAACAATAAAATATAATACATGCTTGAAATGAAAACTAATAACACATTAAAGTTGAATAAGAATGTGTCTTTCTACATGTTATGTGTTTTTACATTTGATGATTATACTTTAATTTCTTTTTTTATGTGGACTATAAATGTAGATTCTTCTGTTGTTTGTTTGTTTGCTTTTTAAATAAATTTGTAAAAAAGCTAAAAATATTTCATAAAATGGTTGATTGTTGAATGTAAAGGTGTTTGAATGTGGAACAATTTCTCAGAACTCCAAACTCCAAATCTTAGAAACAAGCTAAACACAATATGAAGTACAGTACTTGAGCTAAAGTACTTGGTTACTTACCACCTCTGCATACCTGTACCTGTTGGACACTGCTTCAAAGTGTTGCATGTTGATCATGGAGCCTCCATTCAAATTGTCCGGAGCTAAAAATTGTGCAGAAAATCCTCTCAGGATCTACAGTGGAGACTGGCCCGGGCTGCCGGCATTCCTCCATAATCTCAGCCCCACACACACCCTCAACATTTGTCCACATTCACTCTTGCTTTCTTACCCTATCACACATCTGTGACTTCACCAACCTCTCTGGTAAATCACAGGCTGGTCACTGGAGCTGCTTTGAGTTGCTTGCTCTGCTCTTTATATATAATAAAAGTTGTGATAGATTTCCAAACGTTTCAGGTCATTTTAAAGAGAGCGGATGTTCATGGGCAGGAAAAGGTTGGTGATTAAAGGAAAAGCTATTTGGGGACATCTAAAATGTCACAAAGAGGATATCAAGGGAGAACTGTAAGAATTCAGGGTAAAACAATAATCTCTCCAAACAGAGTGCCTAGTGTTGTTTTCATTTTGTACAATTCAAAGTCAAATATCACAAGACATTCCTCTGGTGCTACTAAACCAAAAGTCGATGTCATTACTGTTGACTCCTCAGTCCCCTCACAGTGTGACCACGCTCTATGAACTCTATGAAGTTATGCTGTTGTAAAAGGACTGTGATGGCTCTTCTTTTCCAGTCAACAAGGTGCTCGGTCCAAAACTGAGAAAACTTGGCCACACTACTTGACGTGCTAATCTGCTTTAAATAAATCATTTCTAGACTTGTGATGTTAAACCAGATGTTCGGCTGTTATTCTGGGCTTCTCCCTCTGCCTCACTCAGTTTCTGCAGTGTGTCTTTGGAGTCATCTTGACTGGTTGACCACCTGTAACCACACACTGTAAAAAAGGAAAAGTTGAGAAAACTTAAAATTTCAAGGCAACATGATGCAATAGATCTTTGAGTTTTCTCAACTTTTACAAGCTGTTGTTGACTTAACTAAAGTTTTCAAGTTCAAGTTGCCAGGAGTTCTGCCAACTTGGATTTTCTTGTTCAGCCATATATAATAATAATAAAATAATGACTCCTTCAATGGCACGTATAGCTAGATTCACCAAACATAGGATGGTGGGAGGAAGCTGGAGAGGACCCACCCAGAGGACATGCAAACGTATTCTAGAGATTAAATCACAACATTAGTAATTATTACAGCTCATTACTACCTCATTTGTTTTGGATAATTAATGTTCAGCTCATACAGAAAACCAAAGAGAGAGAGAATAATGAATCCCCAACTCAAGTTAACGTTCAAATCTGGCTCCGTTTCATTTCATTTCATTTTCAAATTCACGTTTGAAAATGTCCGACAATCGCTCAGGATCAGTTGTTCACACGCAGCTGGGAGTTCCCCCAACTTCAATAAAAAATTAAATTAAATATAATGAAATTTAGATATATTTAAGAAATTAAATATATCTGTGAGGACAAAAATCTACGAAATTTGAAGGGCAGACAAGTTTTTCAAAGTGTTATGTTAGAGTTATTTTTGAGTCAGTTTAATTTGAAAACTTTAATAAGACCAAGTATAACTAGTCATCGTTTTTACAGTGCAGAGCTTCTTCTTAATTTATTGACAGTTTACCAAACAGTAGATTTATTAATGTCTAAACTCTTTCATAACACTACACAGCTTTATTCAAATCAACAGCCCTTCATCCTAGATCTCCTTTTCTAAGATATGATTCACATCAGCAGATGCTTCCTAAAAAACAGCAAATTGAAAATGTTTTCAATTTCTTTTTCAATTTTTTTTTATTACAGTCACTGTAGCTCTAACTCACACCTCCTATGTGATTTCATTGATTGGACTGCAGGTTTGCTAACTCCCAGAGGTTGGTAGAAGTACACAAAACCCAAGATTGAAGTATACTGTAAGTAAAAATTGTACCTTTACTGACAGTAACGGTGACTTCTGTGTTGTTTGTTAGATTGATAATGGTTCCTTGTTCTAATTGCATCTTAGATGAAGATCTGACTATACACAAGTGCAGGTAGTGTCTGCATCCTAGTCTGATCCCACCACAACATGACATAACATCTACAACATTAAAACAAGTCAGTCAGTCCTCAAAACCAGTCTGAGAGATCAAATTTTCAAACTCCCCAGCGAACCAACGAAGCAGTATCTTACTTAATTTACTAAAATCGTAAACATTTTGATGTAGTGTACTTTATTTCAATTTTATGCTACTTTATATTTCTACTTTACTATTTCAGAAAGAAATATTTTTATTCTGCAAAATGCAAACAAATTAGCTCTGTTACACATAAAAGTGAAAAATTTTGCCTGACAACTACTTTTATCGTGATACTTTACACTTTACTTACTTTTTAATAGAATGCGGCACCGTATCATGTAATTGAATATTTTATAGGAGTTTTACGGAAAAGAACTGAGTGCTTCTTCCAGGATAAAAATATAACCTATTCAACCTTAAGGTGGACTAACTAACCCTGCTCAGTGCTCAAATCACTGTTATTGAATGATTTTGTCTCTTCTAATTTGTACTTAAACCAACAGTGGCCAGTGTTGCATAACAAATCTCAGAGAGCTACATTAGTTTGAGCTGAATAAATCCTCGTTATTTCCAACAGATTGAACAGGCTTATCTTTCAGATGTCTAATGAGCACCTGTAAGAATCAGGGAACAGTAATAATACATCAGCTTATGTAACCAGCAGTTTAATTAAAATTCACAGAGACTGGATGTACACAAGTGGATTATGACCAGTTTTTTGATAAATTACTTTAATTTACATTGACATCAATATTAAATTTACAGAAATTAATGACTGGAAACAACAATATTTGCTCAGTTGTATGGTTTCTACAGAAACACCCATGTTGCTCAGAACACAGAATTAATATGTGGAAAAGGTCAAGAATAAATGAATCAGTAAAATAACTTTTATATTAATTTAAAAAACATATGTAATTATGTAAAACCTCAATATAGAAAAAAATCTATGAATTGGTTAATGCAAATGTGACATTTTACACTTGTGTCTGGTTCATAAGATAGAGCTTAAAGTAATTAAATATCAAACAGATGGTGTGCAGAATATATGTAAATAAGTTATAATGGGGCAATTTATAAACGTCATTCACACGTCCTTTCTCCCATAATCCACTCTCCTTAATGTGACAGTAGATTCGTTTTGCATTGGTCTAAAAGCACTTTTTAATAACTTTTGAATACAACTTTGGCCTTCACAAAATAAATGCTGATCTAATACCTAGACTGTGAATGTGAATGTGAAAAAGTAATCACCCCCCCTCATTTCCTGATTAATTCCAACAACTATAAATCATATTATAACAATATCTAACTGTATTCACCTCAGTCATATACTTAATGAAATTCCAAACTGAAATGAAATAACCCTGAAAGCAAAATCAGATCACACTGACTGCTCACATGCTAACATGTAGGTTCAATGCAATTCAATTCAAAGAGCTTTATGTGTTTCCGAGGGACAATCTGAGGCACATAGGGAAGTGATTCACCAACACAGAAGAATTTAAGTAATAAAACAATAAACATATGTAATATGGTATTTACCACAAGCTGTGTCCCCCTCAAGCATACTGAGCCTTTTTCTTCATGTCCAGGTCCTTGAGCCAGACCAGGAAGTGCTACAATGCCAACGTTCAGTCCTGAAGCTTTACCTTTATTTTCTACTTTTATTTTGAAATCCTGTTGTCTAGCTTTTTTTGCTTCCTGCCTGTCTCCCTGGCTTCTGGTGATTAGATTAAGTAATTCTATCTGTGAGTGTGACTATTTGTGACCTGTCTGCTTGTTCTTGTCTGTTTGCCAGATTGTTGCTTTCTGATGGTGGTAACTCACCACACAGCTTCTACCTGGGAATCGCCTGTGTTACTGCTTAGTCTGTTGCTCTTCTTCCGTTTATGTTTGGATCTTGTATTCCACGGAGTGAAGGAACTTGGATATTTCTGTCTGATTGAGTTCTTTGTCTGGGTTCATACTGTATTTAATGAAGACTTGGGCATCTGGATTTGTTCCATTTCTTTGAGGAGGATTTTGTGTTGAAGAGGAGTTTCGATTCTGTTCTTTCCTCACAGTCTTTAATGATCTTTCGCGAATGGGGATGAGGCCGTTCTTACCATCTTTGCACATCCATTCTCCTCATGGTTCAACCACACAGATGCAGACTTAATGTGAACTCTGCCATCTTGTGAATCCTGTCAGCAGCCATTTTGTGATGCCCTCTCATCTCCTGGCAATCAACATCCCATCACCTGTCTTCTACAATCCACCATCTCAACAACGAGACAAAGGTAATTGGTCACTTATCTGTTCTAGAGGAATATTATATCCTCACCTGTGTTTTCTGTGTAGATGCTGATTTTACATTTCTAACATATGAATGCAAACAGAAACTTAGGCATTTGAAATATGTGTGTGGCTTTTAATTAGATGAGAGACTGGTGGTGGTTTCATTTAGTTTCTTTCTTTCATGCAGGAGCACGTACAGTTCATCTTTCAATTAACATGAAAAACGGTGACGGTGAACAGACCTCGAGTCACACTCATGCGTACAAGTTGTATATAAATAATCTCCTTTTCATTATGTTTATTTCAGACGTTTGTTGTCTTGCTCTGCTATTAGTAAATGTTCAGATTCATCAGGCTGGAATCTGCAGCCAGAGTTTGGCAAGAAACCAGCAAACAGACAGAAGCAATGTCAAAATACATGTTTCGTTAAAACGAAGAAAAAATTCCATCCAGTGGTGCATCATGTATTGGATTCTTTACTTTTTGTTGTTGATGATGGTTGTATGATGACAGTTGTTGTCTAAAGTCTTTAATACAAACCACTGTGACCCTCTGTGACTCAAAGTCTCTATGATAGCATCATCAGACCTAATTCTAACTGCACGTTGCCCACAGACCAGTTTTCCAGGTCTAACTATCAGCAGTCACATCTGATTCTCAGTAAAGCGGGCTGATGAGAAGGAGAAACCGAGAAACACCTCAAAGCATTATCTGTTTCTGTCACCTTGGAGGAGAAGGTGAGCTTGTTTGATAAAATTAAGAAGCAGAGCAGGCCAGATGCAATCGAGTGCCAATCCACGTTAATTAGCATTAGCTCAGTGAGTGTCTCGCCTCATCAGAAGTAAACAGTGGAGGGGGGGGGGGGGGGGGGGGGCCGAGCGG
>JAUYWH010000006.1:2050610-2067545 GCA_034779795.1 Ctenopoma multispine
CCCCCCCCCCCCCCCCCCCCCCCCCCCCCCCCCCCCCCCCCCCCCCCCCCCCCCCCCCCCCCCCCCCCCCCCAGAGCTGAGGCAGTGGAGCACAAAGCATCTGGAAGGATGGCACAGGGCCAGTCCAGCTTTCCCTCTTTTGGTTCTCATTTGAAGCTGACTTACGTTCTCTCCAGATGTTGGCACATTAGGGGCATGTAAGTGAAGTCAATAGGCAGATGTAGGGACTACATCAGTCCTGATTCTCACATTGTGCAACACAGGAGGTGCCAAGGGAGCGCTCCATCTCTGAGACTTGCTCTCTCCAGCCTAACCAACCGGGCAATTTGCTGGCCTGAGCATTCTGTGTACCATGCATGCCAGGCATGCAGAGATTTGTGACAGCTGTGGGCAGATAGTAGAGACACTGGGTCAGTCTTGGCAACTGCAAAGGAGAGACAGGTGGAGCACAGCTCATCCGATTGAGTCTTGCATGCGCGAGGGGGCTGAGTCTGCCAAAGCCTCATATTATCAGCATAATGCAGAAATCCAGTACATGACCCCTATCAAGGCTGCATGTTGATGCCTGAAAAGCAAACTGACCAACGAGGACATGTGACATGAGACAATTTATTATCAACGAGCAGATTTTAAGTAGCTTGGCTATTCAAGCATTTAAATGAATGTTAAATTCAAGATTTAAACATAACATCTACACAAAATACATAAAGTATTTAATGAATCCACTACAGGTTTAATAATCAGAAAGGTTTAGAACTGTTTCTACTCTGCATCTCATTTAATTAAGCTTCTTTTAAACTGGGCCACCAAAACCTGTTTGGAGGAGTTTACCCAAAAATGAAAAAGAAGACAATGGAATTACATAAAAGACTCCAATGACCTCAGGTACATGCTGTCTTACCAACACTCTCATTCTACATGGATCATTTGTGAGTCAAAGCGGACGTTTGTGGCCAGATGTAGTGAAATTCCCTCCAGGGATTCCTGAGATACTGCACTGATGAGAATGGGACAGATGTGAGGTCAAAGTGATCGTTGACCACCAAAATCTAATCAGTTCATCCTTGAGTCCAAATAGATTTTAAAATTCATGAAATCTGCTCAGTGCGTTCCTGAGATACTCCATTCATGAGAATAGGTGATAGGTGGTAAGCAGTGATGACACTTACAGGACACAATACGTGGGACAAGCCATAAAGGACTTTATTTATGATGTTTGCTTCCTCGTGAGGCGAATGGCAGGAGGCAGAGAGAGAAGATAGTTCCACTAGACCAGCATCATGCTGTCAGATTGAACAAGATGCAGAGATGACAGATGTGGAAAATTCAGCTAGTCCCTGAATGACTTAAATTATGAGCAGATTAACAGGGTTGGTTCAGTGTGTGTGTGTGTGTGTGTGTGTGTGTGTGTGTGTGTGTGTGTGAGATTGTGCTTGGCAGATTGGTTGTTCAGGATGACTGACATTTTAACTATGAAGCTAATCTCTGAATAGGTTGTGTACATCTGGTGTTGTTTTGACACCTTTATAAAGTGAAGCCTCTGGACTTTAGGCACAGTCTTCTACATCCAGACCTAGATGGACCTGTGTTCAATAAAACCAGATGCCACACCATCCTCACCCTGACAATCAATTTCCTTCCCTCCTGCAGCGCAGCTTCTGCTCTGTCTGTGGTGAACTCTATAATTCACGTCTGCGTTCTTTCTCCATGCCTTTCTCAACGCTTCTCTCTTTCACTGCCTGTTCCTCCTCTCCTGCTCATGCATTTCCCATCTCTCCTGACTCTATTCAGCACTATTAATTTTTGATTGTAGTGTAACCACCTTTCCCTCATCTCCCAGAGACCCAGGGTCAGGAAGTCTCTGAAATGCAGTTTGTAAAGGTCCGTGCAGTTTTTGCTCCGGCTCCAGAGTCCACGTGTGGCTCGCTCATGCCTCCTGTCAGCTCCCATTACCTAATTGGAATTGAGATGCATCTGGCCTGTGTTTTTGTCTGCACTGCACTCCTGCTCGAGATTCCACCCCTCACCCCCCACCCCAACCCTTCTCCCTCCTTCACTACGACTACTTCTCCTGTGATGTCCTGCTGCAAGAGGTTTTCGTTACCCCAGTGTGGTCAACCAGTAGTTTACATGTGGAGACGGCACAGAGCAGATCTCGGCCAGCTGCAGGGAGCTAACTCCTGTGGTTCACTACATCTAATAAGAACACTGTTTAATTCATGAGATCTGTCATGCTACAGTGGCTTCATCTTCACTGTTTTTTTTTTTTATTACAGCAGCTTCTATGCTTCAAACTCTTCATCTGTCAACATCAGCGACCTTGCATGTCCCGGTCTGAGATCAGTGATGGCAGCGTCGAGCATCGTGAACGTGCCACCAGACATGAAAACGCTTGAACCACATGACTGATGATTTGCCATAGCTGAAGAAGAATCATAAATAAGTGTACAAAATAAGAAAAGATAACTGGAAACAGGAGATTAACAGCTAAAAGGAAATCATTTACCGGTTTAAAGGATGTATTTTTCATCAGAGGTGATGCAGCAGTTGTGATTGGTTTTGATTAGAGATTCTCATTTGCATACTGTGATTTGCTTTTCTAAACAGGTAACCTTTCTTACCTGTCTGTCAGTGAGACCCTTCTGAGTAAAACTCATGTAATAGCATCAGTTTTGACTTCAGCCTCCCTGAGATAGAAGTTGTATCCATGTCTCTTAAGGTAAGTAGCCTAAAATGCTTTCACAGTGAACAAGCGTATAATACGTCCAGCTTTAGTGAGATTTACAGCCTCAGGAGCGGAGAGGGATAGCACATATCTGACTCTCATTTTCCCTTCCCTTCTGTGATGAAAGCAGAATACAGACGTAATTTATCTGACCAAAAAAAGCTGAATTTGATTCGGGCTGGCCCTTACAAATGACCAATGTTCCTCAGCTGGCAGCAGCAGCATGATTGTTGGACTAATCTGCTGGACGTAGACTCTGACATACATTGCAGTACTTCAGCAGGGCTGAATGGCTTTAAACAACCATTTGAAATTAGACGCAACCAGTATGTTGCACAAATGAAATGTTTAGTTGCTTTAGTTGTTCTTGATTAATAACAGTATATGACGAGCTCGCAGCTGATTTAGAAGCCATGTAAAGAAGATTTCCCCCTGACAACGTATATGAGGCGAGGAAACCACGTTTGGTGTAACAGTTAATGAAAACAGATAAACCCCAAGCTGATTATTCGCAGGGCAACTGACAGCCTGAGCGGAAATAAATTAATGACTTCTATATTCTGTAATCTGTGCTTGTTGGATGTCACTATAATTAATTTAATGATCACATACCCAGTAATGATCAATTTAAAACTGCATAATGTGTTGTGTTGTAATACACATCATGTTATGCACAAGTTCATTCTCTAATGTATCTGCGAATGGCTGTGTCAACATTAGCTAAAAGCCCGATTCCAGCTAGTTTTTATCAGTCTGGCAGAGGTCGCCTGAGCTTTGCCAGCTAACTGGATACAAGCAACACAGAAACCTGAATAAAATTTTCATGTGTGTCTTAAAACAATACTCACACACCCGTACTGTCTTTATAGAAAGCATTACTGCTCACTACCACTGTATTCATTCCTGCTGTTTATACTACACTACTGTGATAATGTAATTCCAGCATATAAACTGACAATCAAATATTTTCAGAACAACTGTATATTTCCACATCCACTAGCTACAGAGCAACAGTTTGATCCATTTGTAATAAAGTTTGTGTCCACTTGTTGAGTCCACATGAAGTCCAGCCTTCGCTCTCTTTTGGCTCTTTTAGCTTGTCTAATGACAACATATAAGTGAGACAATACACAACAAACAATAAAAAGCATGTGAAGCAAATCCTACAAATTAGAGCAAAAAATGAAAATAATTCCACAGTGGTCCTGGACTGGCTGTATCACAAACAATGCTGTTGGAAAATCTGTTGCAAAAAGCTGAAAGTCTTGATTTTAAATAGAGTTTTTTCTAATGTTTCTACAAAAAAACAGAGGATCTTCAGGTCATTTATACAATATTTTAAATTTAACCCCCCACTGAAACAATTTAGAACCAAAAGCACCATATCTTTAGATTAGCTGCAATTAGCTTTGCACTTCTCATCTTACAGGTCACAGGGGTGACACAGAGACAAACAACCATTCATTTACAAACCTATTGGCAATTTAGAGCCACCAATAACATCCGTGTTTTTGGATGGTGGGAGGAAGCCAGAGTAGCCGGAGAGAACCCACTCAGACACGTTTTTTTCCTCTCTGTTACATTTGAAAAAGAAGAGTGAGACTCTGTGAGAGTGAGACTAAAGTTTGGTGCAAATACTCCTTTCATTCATCCAGCTTTGGTCACTAAATAAGGTAATGGATCTTGTAGATGACAGTTGACAGTGATTGATAAATATTAAAATAAATATTATTTGTGCTCATTATACAGTGTAATATATTCCACTCAATTCTCTAGAAGACTTTCTTTTGTGTGTGTGTGTATGCTCAGTCTTTTCCCCTCTGGCCCCAGGTGTTTGATCTGGGTCACTGCATCAATGTGTGCTGCTCAGCTTGCTGCTCAGCTTGTCTGGCTGCAGAGCCAAGACATGGATGCAGAGACTGAACGTCTCTCCCGAAAGGCATAATTCTTCTAATCAATCTCATCAATCAAATTAACCTTCCAGTGTGCCCACTGGCCCTATGCAGATTCACCATGTTGTCTCAGGTGGTTGTCTCGTGAATAATAAAGACAGTCGAGACTAATGCAATAAAAGCACTGGATCTGTCCCGTCAGTGGCTTTGCTCATTGCATTGTAGTGGTTGACCAATTTGAGAATGATGGAGGCTTCTGCTATTTTGAGGTCTTTATCAGAGTCATGCAGGGCAAAGCACTCCCTGCACTCAGACAAACGTCCAGTGTCCACGAGGAGCCATGAAGGGCGGGCGGTGCGCAATCACTGAGACTACATGAGAGAGGACTGGTGAAGGATGGAGACAAGGGTATCTAGGCAGTGTATTTATATCCCTCATGTCTCACAGCTTACAAAGTGATAGACAGGCAAACTGAAAGCTTCTGTCACACAAAATTCTCCATGGCAGCATCTTGCCCCATTCCCCCACTCCTCCCCCAAGAGTAAAAAAAAAACAGAAAAAATCATCTGAGGCACAGAAGGGAATCAGAAGCTTGGCCCAGAAAAAGAAACAGAAAAGTATAGAATAAATTGAGATCAAAGAAATGGGACAGTTTTTCTCAGAGGGACACAATATGTCTCAAGAAATAATTTGTCATGCTTAGCAAATCTGTCATGCAAATATCAAGTATGATGTGGTTCTCATACAGTAGCCTAACTGCTGTATTTAGCCATATCCATACTAGCAGCATGCCGTGGCAAGATCCTCAAGGGGGGGGGGGGGGAGTGCTAAAAGACCTGCAAACTTAGTGTGAAGCAGGAGATCTTAACACAACAGCCATGCCTCTATAGTGTAAAGGGCATTTTTACACTGGAGATTAAATAAAACAACCAACAATCCACATTTGTTGCAGCACAAATGCAACTGAAGATTTATCAGAAGGTGCGATCAGTGAAGATAAAAGGATGACACACATCTCTATGAGTATGATTTGATTACACGGCAAACATTGGGAAATCCGCTTCCATGGAGGATTGCCCACTTTGTTTGCCTGTCAAAACAAATCAGCCGCTGAATGAACAGAGTTTGGTTAAGAAATGTGAGCATCAAGGTTTCACTGTAGGATAAAAGGTGAGATCAATAAATCATTGGAAAGCAGTGTTTACATGGATGATACTGAGGGAACTGCTGCTCAGTTCAGTGCATACACAGGCAGAGTCACACATTCACACACTCGCTCACTCAACTAAACAAACAGGCAGACAGAGAGTAGCCCTGCGTCATCTGAAAAAAAAAAAAAGGGTGCCAGATGGCGCTGTGGGAGGTGGTCAGTGAGGATGAAGCGGGTGAAGCCCCCTCGGTGAGCTTACGTGAGATCATCCATGCGCACACACATTTAGCCTCCTGCACAAAACACAGCGGAGGAACAAGGAGTGTTAAAGCGAGGCACTGCTGCCTTTACAAGAAATTCTAGGTTTCTCTAATAAGGTGTTTTTTATTTCCTAAGACCTTCATATGAAGACATGATTAAGTCAAGCTGCAGCATGCAATGCCATCTTCATATACCGTCTCCTCTCAAACAGACAGATGGATAAAACTTGTAGAGGACACTGAATTTGACAAATAAAAAATAGGATAAACAGACTGAATGAAATGTTTCTTTTAATATTTCAATAAACATGTTTGCAGCATCAAAAAACACTTTAAGCCAAATAGAGTCAACTGCACCAAGCAGGGAAGGTCAAGTCTCGGTAAACTTACAGAGCGCTCACAATAAATGAGTGAGGCGTCAGGTAGTGTTACGCTGCTGCTGCTGCCTGTCACGGCCTCCAACAGTCCACATTACAGTGATAACCAGCGAGAAAATGGAAACTTAGGCCTGATAAATGAATTTCACTGACAGGAACCAGAGGTGGAGAGGCTCCCAAAATAACCAGCACTGGTTGAAGTATTCTGCTCAGGTCAGCTACAATGTTAAAAACACTGACGGGTAAAGTGACTTACACTGATTATCTTGTTATAATGTCAAATAGTGGGGATATATTAGGGGACAATGACTGGGCCAGAGCATCTTCAGAACAGCAGGACAATCAGTGAACTACGCATGACACGGGTGAGTCAGGGGTGTGTGGCCTTTCTTTTAACATAAAGGTTTATTTATTAGTAAAATGAGGATATTAGATTCTGGTTAAATACTAATTTGAACTAAATTGTCTAATCTTTCTTCTTTTTCTTATGCAATTAGCTACTGCAGCCCACATATCACCGAAGTACACACCTCGACCAGACCAGCTATGATACAATCAAGAGTTTACTATGAATGCAGTTTTTATTACCGTAATATTTTCGTCCATAATAGACGATTTGTTACATTTACTCATCTAATGAAAGAACATATTCATGTACACTGTAGACATGTGTTTCTGTGGCTCTCTCGCTGTGCAAAGGGGGTGTGGCTCAGTGAAATGGGTGAGTGTTTCTGATTGGCTGATGAGTGGGAATCAGCGTATGCCTTTCAGCAGCTGATTGGTTGCACACTGTGGTTGACCTTAATATTCGGCATGCTGAGGGGTGAGATGTTGTGGTCTTTGTAGGAGGTGGTTAGCTCCTGTTGCACTTCCTTTTTTCCCCTGTTTTTAAAGATACAATACACAGCTTTTTGGAATCAAGCTAGTATGAGAATGTAGCATTAGACTTGAAAACAAAATACCCATACTGATGCTGTGCTGTAACTTTGGTGACTCTTTACATCTAAAATAGATTTACTGCTGCAAATGAGTTGTATGTGACTGTGGCTATTTTCTCGAAGACTGGTTTGTTGTTGTAACATTAATGCTGCTATTACAAACGGGTAAAATCGTTGGTGCTCGGATGATTCCACACAGTTGTACAATCCTGTCTGTGAGTATCATAATCTGCTGTGCAGTGTTTAGGCATCTGCTAAGCCTTATCTGTTTCTCCAACTGGACTTTGTGGATCACATTTCATTGACTCACCTGAATCTCAAGCAGCAACACAGATCCCCACATTGTTTTAACACAGGGCTGATTTTTTTAATCCACACTTGATAGAGATATAAATTGCTAGCACCTGTAAAGTTTTAATTTAGTCAGCCCTGCAATTTTAAAAGAAAGCTGTGCTTGAATAAGTCTAGTGTCTAAAATCAAACCTCATCACTGAAACGCTAAATGTTTTCACTTATTATAGTCGTCTGGCTGGCTGCTGGCTTGTGAGCTCAAACCACTCAAGTTGCTCCCTCTTTCACACTATGAAGCCTGTCTTCAAAACATCATGACACAATACAAGGAGGAAAACGAGACACATAATAATATGTAAAGCTATCAATTTTTCAATACACCTTGCAACACGATCTCCACAAACCACAAGAGCAGCAATAAATGAAATGAAAGTGAGATGTGGCAGACACACGCCTGGATAACTGACAACTTCGCTCCCTCAGGCATAAACCTAGAGGAAAGGTTTCATTTTTCACAAAAATGTGCTTTCTTAGTGCAAAAAGTCCTGAAGTATTCATGTGCGGTGCAAAAAAAATGATGGTATGCTTTCAGAGCCAGAGCAGTAAGCCGAACATTTTGAAAATGAATCAGGTCACCCGGCTCGTTGGCACATTTGGTGTAGGACTATATAGTACACCCATTATCCACTAGACCTCTGAGGAGACCTGGAGAGAGACTGCATGTCAGCCTGAGTTAATGTATGACAGAATCACTCAGCTGCTGGATGTTTATCAATCAGGAAGCCTCTCTAGTCGTGTTAGGAGCTGGATCAGTAGAGTCCACGAGGCACGACAGCCGGCACTGCTGTCTGCTCCTTCATTAACACTGCAGCAGCTCTACAGCAGACCTGATCAATAATGACTAAACTTTAGAGTCATGTATGTCATGTATGACTGTCTCATCCTCCTCCTCAGCTTTACCCAACCATCTTGATTAGAACTGTAGAAATACATTTTCTGCATACATTTAATTTCCATTGCCTTGAGAAACACAGAGTTTTTCTGCATCATGACAGATGCTCCTCACCAGGGAAGCTACTGCTGTCCTGCCCACAATCACTTTAGTTGTTCCTGCTGGATTTCTTTAGTACTACATGAATGTAGGGGACAAGAGGTAGGTACTGGCATTTATTGGATTATTTATTCTCTACATGTCAGATGCTGAATAAAACTAATGAGTTTATCTGCCTCCACAGAAACCTAATCTAAAAAAAGCAGAGGCACAGTGGTGTTAGCTGATTCTGATCTGTCCACAGTGTTCTCTGCTGCTCTGATGGTTTCCTGCTGAGCAGCAGATTCTGGCCACTTCCAAATCAAGTCTGTACGTTGCTTGGATGATACATTTATTTGATAGCCCCTAAATGGAACCTTATAATGTAGTACTGGCATCAGACTAGGAAAGAAATGCTACTGATTACAAAAACAATTACAAGGTCTTGTATTAAGTAAGAAAATCTGCCAATAGAACGAGGGGATTTACTTTGGTGACATTTCTTGAAATAAGTTGTGACAGTTAGAAAAAAATGACCTCATTTTAAGCTATATCTTACCAGTATTTGGAAGTGATTGCTCTTATGCAGTGCAATAAGAAATTTTGACTTGAAATAAGACAAATATATCTTGTGTGTATCTGTAATCATTTTCTTAAGGGACATTGTTGGTTAGTCTGTGGTATTAAACAGACATTAAACAGATAGGAAACATGGTTTCCAGGTGATATTCTTGTGACTTTGGTGAATGTCTGTGGTATCTCTGTTATGTAGACCTATGTAGTTTTGTCCCAGTGTCCTGCTACTGGTTCAACAAGAACTCACATATCTGACTTTGACATCCACTAGTCAGTATTCAGATCATGACCTTCTCTGGTACTGAGCTCAGTCCCTCTGGGACAGTGTACTCATACTGGTTCATAAAATACAGAAATACCTAAACACAGTACTATCATTGTTACCATTTGTATTTAAGTATTATGTATTATTTCATTTGTGTAATTTCAGTCTGTAAATGAGTGATGTAATACTACATTGTTTTCTAAATTACATAAAAAACTCTATGATATAAAATGATGCTCACGAAGGTATTTAACACAGACTGGTGCCCTGTCTCTCACCCAGCTGACAGCTGGGATAGGCATTCCCAGGACCCCTAAGAGGTCAAGAAAAGGATAATGGATGGATGGATGGCTTTCACCACTGTGAACTACTATAAGAAAAAATCTCTCTTTCGTGATCTTTTGAAAACATAAATGTTTGCTGCAGATACTAACAGTGCTGGTGAATGTTGACTTTTATTCAAGCCAAGCAAGCTGAGGGGAAACAGGCCAACACGTCCATCTGGCATTTGAAAAGCTCAACATCCAAACTCACAATATTGCAATGTGTTCGATTACTGTGGGAACTTCCAAGTGGCAGTGTGACATGTAGGCCATAGCGAGAGGAGAAACAAATGGCTTGCCTGAGGTGAGAAAGCAGCAGAAGGCTTGACTTGTGTGCAGTCTGGTGGTGCACGTGTCTGGGTTTGGCTGTGATTAGGACACAACCACCAGAGTCACAATGTTTACAGTGACTGGTGTACTTCAAGGTCACTAAGAGCTAAAGCAGACAACTCAAAGTTCCTCCAGAAATAAATAGTTTGTGCTTTTCCATTGTTCACGATGCTAGTGAACTTTGAATTTCCACATACTGTATATGTATATATCCACCATTTATATCAGCAGCATAGTCACATTTTGGTATCCTGATGTATGTAGTTATTCAACCTCCCTGTAGTTCAGATAGTCATTTATCAATAATATCAACAATATCAACTATAACCATGTTCTTAAACAATGATATTCATTATACTTATGCAAACATTAGTTAACTAGCACTTAATGCAAAGTAAAACTGAGGCTGATGGCAATGTCAACAGACTGACAATTAACATGTTTGACCTAAAGATGCTGCTAGATGAGATCACCATAGTTACCCCAAAAATGCTGTTCAGTGGCAACTGAACTTGTTTTAAGTTTTTGTAAATGTTTCACCTCCCATCCAGAATGCTTCATCAGCCATAGTTTACAGTTTATACAGAGAGGAATATGAATGTGTGCATGAACATAAAATGTTGTACCAATCCATCAAAATAAAAGTGATATTATTCACCTGCTGGTGGACCTGGATGAAAAGTTAGGATGAGGTTGAGGGAAGATCAACTCATTGATCACATCTGATAATGGAGTTAGTTTCCTGGTTACCATGTTCCCAGCACTGTGGCTGTCAGGAGCTCATAAGTTGCAGAACATTTTGAAAGTGTGCTTTCTTTCCAAAGTGGCTAATGGTTACCGTAGTGATTAATTTGAAAGTTAACATCGATTTCTCAACACTGAAATATAAAGTATAGTGCAATTCAACAAACTACCATGAAACTAGTTACTCTGTGAGATATTTATTATTTGTGCAAAATACAAGGAAAAAAGCACTGAAATAAAAATGTTATGCGTAACATAGAATATCTTTAATTTAAAACTTGCTCACAGCACGAATTTACGGAACATAACATCACTGCATATTTGCTGAAAAGGTTCAAGAGGTGATCCTCAAATACCCACACTGTTGTTTTATTCAATCCCAGCTCAACGCGTTCGACATCTCTCTCTCTCCTCTGGTTCACCCAGTTCTCTGCAAGTGCGTTAAAAGTAAATGCTCATAAGTAAGGAGGGGGGAAAAAACAGATTCACAAATACAGTGTATGTAGGCTTAGTGCCAGGAGCTTGAGTTTTGACTGAATGAAGAAAGGGAGAGTGTTGTTATAAGTGCTGGAAGTAAATCTGAGAATTCAATAAGTCTCTAGCCACTTCTGCCACTTCTATTATTGAAAAGACACAAGGAATACAATGAAAACAAAAGAGGCAATGTAGTGTGTATGGACATGCAAGTCGATGTATGTGTATGTGTGTGTTGCAGAATTCTTCCCATCCACACAACACTGGAAAACTTGATGCATCTGGTGCATAATTTATCTGTGCTGTATCTGCTACAGTCTGTGGTACCTAACATCATTGTTCTCTGGAATCAACTGAACTGTAAGGAGTACATGTGCAGTTATGCTACCTGATGGGAGGATATATTTTGTTCCTCCAGTTCCCATGACTACACACACTGTTAAAGTATAGTCTTTCTCTATTTCTTTTTTGTATAAAAATTAACTCTTATTTAATGCACTTTTTATTTGCTTGTTTATTTTTATGTAAAAAAGTAAAGGTTCAAACAAGATAATTTAAATAATGCCTTAGCTTTGTACTTTGTTAACCTACAACAGCTTTAACCCAACCATGAACTGACAGTGTAGCCCAATGACCTTTGGTCCCCTATCTTTAAGTGAGGTTTTTTCCTGAGGTTTATATTTGGGGTTTTGCATGATTAACATCTGTTGAATGGATCATCATTTCAAACGTTCATGTGCAGCTTCAGATTAATTGTAAGAACTTTGGAACTTTATACCTTCTCTGCAACATGGCCATGCTTTTTTAGGTTATCCATCTGTTGTGAATAGCATTACACCTGCCAAATATCAGCTTGTTAGCATTTACACATTTACACTATCTCAAATTAATGCTGTGTTTGAACCTGACAGATCTGGTAGCATGGTAGCGAACTCTAGTTAGAGTTACAGTATTTGGGTTATAAATTGTAAAACGTCTAAATGTACAAGTGCAATTAACAAAGTAAAATATTTAACAATATGTTATTGTTATTGTTAAAAAGCTTAATTCAATTTTAAGATGTGCTTTCCCTCCTCTGTCTACTCACCCCAAATGCTGGAAGCAGATGGCTTCCACCCTGAGCCTGGTTCTGCTGGAGGTTTCTTCAGTTAAAGGGAGTTTTTCCTCTCCACTGTCTCTAGCGCTGCTCAAGTGGCATTTGCTGGGTTTTCTACAAAAGTATATATGTTGTGCTGTTATATTCTTTAAGGTCTTACATTTTAAAGGGCTCTGAGATGAAGCACTTGTAAATGTAAACGCTTTGAGATGAAGCGATGAAGAAATAAACTAAACTTAATTAAAAATGTTCTGACACATTAGAATTACCTGTTAATCACAGGATTGTTTTGAATCTCTTAAATACTTAATACTATAAAATAAATGTCCATGTGACTAACCTAGGTGCCCATGCTGATGGCAGTAACTATGTATTATGTTTGCAATGTAATTTTAACATACTGTATTTTTACCATTAGTGCTTCTAAAATGTGCATTTATTGTCCACTGAAATGTAACTGATGGTCCTGCTGTGCAGTTTTTACGTAGGATTAACTTGGCATGACAGCGGTAAAAGACTAGGGCTGGAATTTCAGGTCCACTGGGATGCCATCAGATATTACCATCTGGCTGGTTGATCCATGGACGACTGTCAGTGTACAGAAAGATTTGCCAACCATCCCAACGAGGGGCCACCATTCCGCTGGATATAATAAAAAAATGGAAAACTGCTACGCAAAAAGCACTTAAAGCAGTGATATTGTTTATAATATGTTTTTTTGTTTTATTCAGTGTGTCTCAGAAATATAAATGCACTATATTCTGTTATAATTAATAAAGTAGTTTCATTGGATTACAAACTCTGCTTATCCATTTTAATTGAGTTAGAAATAGGTATCATGATAAATAGCACACTTTAAATGATGATATCAATTTTCATGAGAAGCTCAGTTAAAGTCGCACACGGTAAATGCTCAGTCAAAAGTCATTAAGTGATGAGTCAAAGGGAAGTAGGACAACAACACAATAGCAGGAATAGGAAACAAGCGGAAATAGATTTAAGCTAAAGAAAGAATAATCAGTCTGTTATTGAATCTGCCCTGACATCCTTCATAATCATTTTAAACTCACACAGAGAGACCAGCTCTTTCAGTTTTACATAATTTCCCCACGGGCTGTGGGAGCAGAGAACATGAAAGCCCTTTGGTCTAATTCTGTTTGCCTCAACAAGATGAAGTGAAAAAAAAAACACTTCCATGATCATACACTGTTATTTTCCACTCGGTTTTCCAGACAAGTAGAGAGGCAGGACTAGGCTTACCGAGAAGTGAACTGGGCTGCAAGTTTACAAGAAACAATGACAGTTGAGATGTTCGGTGCCAGTAATAAAACTCAGAGCACACTGACAGACGGTGGGAGGAAGTATGTGTAAACGAAAAACTATTTTTAATGTTGAACAGGTGTAGAGGTCTCTGTGTAGAAACACATCTTATGTTATTATTATTATTTTTAATAATGATGTTTTCTTACTGCATGTTTTTAACATTTACAGCTGATGGACCTGTGTTAAAATAGAGGCAAGATGTGTGGAACAATATGTTACTATACTGTGTAATAAGTAAAACTAACGTTACAGTAACAACAGATATTGGATTTTATATTAGGTTGTGTGTTGTTTTTTTTGCTGTCACTAGTGACAGGATTAAGTTTACACATTTAAAAATAATAATAATCAAATGTAAAAATAAACTGTATCCTATTCAACTGGAACAGCCACGGCTAAACCCCGCTTTATCCCTCCAACTGCTAAACTGGCAGAATAATATCTGGTTGATAGTGCTGCTGGGATTCATAGTTTGATGTAACTTTGCAATTGTGAGATGCTTTTGAGAAAAGTAGCCTACACTACATCTAGAAGAAAACATCCAATCACTGGATTCAGATTCAGTCAAATTCCAATTAATGCTTTGTGCCATTGTGTAAAAAAATGAGGATGGCTTAAGTTCAGTTGTTTAGAAAACCTGGGCTTCAATTCATAGGGTATTAACCTTTTTCCACAGTCAAAGCACAAAGGCCTGCCACATACTGACTTATAATACAATCCTAGAGAGCAGAGCCTCAAGGCAACACTGTGATTAAAATAACTCCACCTGATTCACATTAGAATCTCGCATGAATTACACATTTACATACGTTATGTAATACAATTTATACACATGCTAGCATAATTAGACATACTCCTATATTTAGACATAATTCATGTAGTTATAATATAATGTAGTGAGTGACTATTTGATCATTGCAGTGATCTCACATTAGACTATTAAATGCAGTAATGCTGTAATCCTGATACACACTGTCTGCCCATGTCCAACATAATCCATATTATGTATTTCTGCAACACACTGATGCAGGTACTCTGTTTAAGCTTATTTTGTCTGTTTTGTAAAGGTTTGAAGCAGTCTGTGTTTCACAGACCCGGTCTGAATAGTATTTGTATTCCAGGTTGCATCAGCTGTCATCACTGGGTGAAAAGTGGCGAATGTAAGTAATGCATGTCACTGTAACTGCATGCTTGCAGAGCGCACTATAACCTATCCACCATGACAAAGACAGGGTTTTGCAAGCTCGGGTTGTTCTACCATGTGAATAAGGTAAGGGAGCTCTAGGCTGACATGGCTGGAGTGCCTCTCACTGGGGTCTGACACATGAACTAGCCTACAGTCCTCAACAGAACTGTGATTTATAGCCAGTGCTGTATGCTTCTGGTCACAGTGGCGACACGGTGCCAAGCTCAACTTTTAACATATTAAACATTTCTGTGGAGGTTCCATCACCTAACAGCTGTTATGCTTTTCACTACAGCACTTATATTAACCATACTTATAATAGCTGTGATGTTGCTTCTTGATACATTCCTTCCATCTCTTTTTGTGACAGAACCTGGTCATTTTGTTTGTCATCTCGCTTCCATCCCACAGCACAAAAACACTGGAGTCTGGTGGTTTCCAATCTGAGCTCCCAGCTGCTGCCAACCTACAGTATAAAGCCCCAGTAGTAAAAAAACCTCCCACATCGTGTCAACTATAAATTCTTTTCTGTGTGAGTGATGCTTTCGGTAGCTATGGAAACCCAATATAATGAAACTCCCCCTCCCTCTTTCTCTCTCTCCCTCGCGCGCTCTCTCTCTCTCTTTCTCCCAGTCTCTGCCTGTGTCTCTCTCCCTTTCCCCATCCACACTTAGGCTACTTTGCGCATGTACGGCCAGTCTAACCGAGCATTGCATCGAGTCCAAGATGGCGAAAACACGTCTGACTTGCCTCCTGACTCTCCTCTCAACTCACTGTAAGTACAAAAATCATTCAAACCGGCTGTTCTTTCTCCTCGAGGAACGTCTCCGTCCAACTCTCTTTACTTCTGCGTCTCTTCGGTCGAGCTTTCACAGGAGACGTTAGCTAAACATAGACTGTGCCTCAGATGTAAAACGTTATCTGGACCAACTAACGTTAAACTCGAACTAAACTGACAGAAAACCTAATGTTACCGACGCGAACTAAGTCTAGTTATTCATTCGCTTTATAAAAATGACTAATACCGTCGCCATTTGACTTGCTGTCACTTATTTTCTACGTGACCGGCAACGGTGCGCGGCTGGGCGATGGTTTGAAGCAGGTATTTGTTTCTTGAATCCGTCGTTAATGATACTCTTCCTCGCTCTTTTATCCGAATAAAACTGCTGTATGTTAAATACCTGTCTGTATGTAGCCACATGTTAGCATGTTAGCAAGACTAACCGAACCTAATTTTGAGCTCTTGCATCAGTTCAGTTCGTGTCTGAGCCACCACGTTTTTTTTTGTCTACACTTCGGGTAAAAAGTTTTATCCTCTCAACTTTAGAGACAGACTTTGTGTTTGTGAATTAAATATGAATGAAGACAATTACGCAGCAGCAGTTAACTATTTAACGTGGCTTTTGAGCCGCAGTGTTAGCAGAGATGTTGGAAGTAGTGATGCGAGATAACGGTTTTTCTTTTATTCTGCGGCGGAATAAAGCTGGCAGTCCGCGGGAGGAGCCAGCCAGGCCAGTGACTGTCCTTTATCCCTCCACCTCCTCCCGCTGCGCCTGCTGCTGCTGCTGCTGGACCCCATCAAACCGTTTCAGAGCCGAGCTGCTAAACAGCACCGTCAACAGCCGTCGGAAAATCAATTTGTTTCAGTATCTTAGCGCTCGAAAGTCCCCATGTAGCCATACTAGTCCTAGATGGAGACGATAAACGTACATCTGTGTGAGCGGAGCCGTTCATTTAAACATTCACACACGAGCCGAAAACTAAGTCTTTATTCACTGCCTGTTTTCACGATCTTTGAAGGAAAAACATCAAATAATTTAGATTAAAATGATTAGGAATGAAATGCTTTTCCTGATTCTAATTACACTGTTAGACTAGCAAAAAGCCACTTGTTGCTGTTTTGCTATTTAGAAATGTGTGTATCTCTCTCTCTCTCATATATATATATATATATA
>JAUYWH010000006.1:2067645-2128334 GCA_034779795.1 Ctenopoma multispine
TAATATTTATGGCCAATGATTTTCTGAGTTAAGCCAATAAATGAAAGAGAGAGAGAGAAACAGAGAGAGATTGAGAGAGAAAGACAAAGGGAGAGAGAGAGAGATAAAGAGAGAGGAAGAGAGGTTTTAGCAAGTAGCACTTTTTTAGATTGTTTAACTGAACTGAGTAGTTTATCTCAATTGAGGGCCATGTAAACCGGTAGTTTACTTGAAAATTTTGGGAGATTTGCTTCAGGCTAAAAAGGATAGAGGTAAATTATTCATAAAATTAAGGAGTGTGTGGTTAGCATTTGCCCATCATTACATCCCTAATACAGACAGTATCTTATGCCTGCCCCTAGTTAAGGTTTTTTTCATCGTCATTTGAAAAACTTGATTTAGAAATTGAAGAAAGTCAAGTTTCATTTGAGGTATAATAAATGTCTGTGACAAACATGTTACTTAAACATGTTATACATTTACAAACGGTGTATAGTTTTTTTGTGTATGACCGAATAACTGGTTATAATGTTACTGTAACAGCTTTGCAAGAAATATGGTGCTTGTTTTTCCCTATGGTGTATATAATACAAGGTGTGAGGTGACAGACGTATAGATCAAAGAGAAAAACATTCATAAGAACCTTCTGTGATCTCTCACATGTGTGATTTGGATTATTTTCATTGCTTTAATGAGGAATAGCAGTGGAGCTTGTTTGAAATCTGTTGCTCTACTCTACTCGCAAAACTGTTACTCTTGACATACCTCGAGGCTGTGTGCAGATTCTTTTTCCCATGCGATACATTTCAAAGTCAATGCTCCTAATGATGTACCCCTCAGTAACTTTGTGACAGGGTGTGATAGCAGCACAATCTGGGGCAGTGAACTGGCGAATATTTAAGAATTTCTTTTGTCTTGCCTGGACAGGGCTTAGCCATGTGGCTGACTGGCTCCTAGCCAGCATCGCTGCTGCTTTTAGAAACAAGACAAATCTGGCTAGACTGAAGCTGGCTGTAAGTTGTGTTATGAATTACTAATTGATGCTGATAGGCCTTGATTACTAATAGGTACTGACTGTAATTAGGATGTTTGTTGTATTTTGGAATAGCTCTTTGATGTTTCATAAAGCGAATAAGAAATTCAAAGTGGAATTGGCTTATTAACTTTGTTTCTTGCTCTGTGGGTCACACTCTGTGTGTGTTATTTCTGTGTCTGTTAGATGTGCTTGTTATCTTGAATTCATGACATTATTTCGGTAGCTATCATCTTAATGGCCTTCCAACTCCAGCCATTCCAAGTGAAGGCTAAACGCAGCAGGACTGAACATAGCTGCAAATATCAGCCCAGTCATCTGTCAGCGAATCAAACGACAAGGTTCATTGTTATTTTAAGCACACATGCTTATAGCAAACTTTCCAGTGTGATCTAATGGAATTCATTGACATTTTCCATTGTTGGCTACACCTAAGCCAGTCCCCTTAAAATATTCCAAAGAAAGTGGTCTGTGCTTTAAGAGAACATCTGCAAGAACTCCCCTGCCAAGAGCATGGCTAGGATATGTGGGAGCTTGGAAGGTGCTCAAAGTGGATTCATAATCAGCAGATATAAACTTTGAGATCACTGCTTAGACTCATGTAAGAAACAACCTTGGAAGTCTGTACATTTCAGATCTTAATGCTGCTTTTTTTTAGTTGAGTCAATGAACAGCAGCAAATTTAATCATAAAATAAGTAGTAAATGCAAAACTCTTATCAAAACCAGAATTACTACCTGTAAAGCCGACTCAGCTCATGAAATGCTGTTTCAGCTTTGGATCAGCTTTCACACTTGCTCAAGTGATGACATTGTTTTCTCTTGACATTTTTATGACTTGACATTATCTTTGTTTTCACTCATGGCTGTCAGTCTTAACCAATTGGAGCCCTCTGCTCATCTGAATTGATAAGATAAGGGACAAATCTGTTCTCTAGATTGTTGTTGAGACCCCCAGCCCCTGTGTTCTCTACAGATAAGTCACTGCATCACTCAGAGAGCTTTGAACATCCGCTAACCCACGCATAATTGGGGTGCTGGTGGGATGACAGTACCAGCACACTGTTCAAACATTTGTCTAAAAGAGAGCCAAGTGTCTGCACTTTTCTCATTGTTTGGCATGTGTGGCATAGCTATTTGGTACAGCAGGAGCCGCTGATAGCGTCTCCCATAGGACGTGCATGTTATCAGATGTTTCCCTACCCTCCAAAAGCTTGTGAGCAAATGTTTGAAGCACTCTTTGAATGGCATGTACGGCCCCTGTGGGCGAGTCATATACAGTCTGACATTTTACTGCAGAGACAGTAAATGGCAGAGTAAAAGAGGGACTAACAAACAGAAATAAGTCCCTTACTGCTCAGCATTTGTTTGTTACAAGTGGGGAGTTCTTCTCTCTAGATGCCCCTGAGAGAGAGGTGTCACTGACATGGCATATTAATTGTAGTTGTCTTTTGGTCTCAGCTCAGATGTAACAGCAGGAAGGAATTCTGGAATTCTGTAGCCATTATACCATAGGCTTGGTTGTGCTTATTGCATAACTGGTTGTGTGCAAAGTTGTGTGGGAGTTAATAGATTTACTTTTACAAAATCATGCAATTTTGTAATAAGTTTTAAATGGATGTTGTCAGCCATGCAGATATCTGTGCAGTCCCTCCATGGGGATAAAGTCAAAGTGGCACATGGCCCTTACTGTGGAATGACCCGAAACAGCTGAGCAGGAGTGGGTGGTGGTGTTTTGAGAAGCATCGCAGGCGTAACCAGAAATATCTGCTGCGTCCCTCCCAAGCCTGAGTGTGCGTGTTAGCAAATGCAGCATTCCAAATAGAAAACACATGGAGGGAGAAACCTTCTCATCCTATGTGCACTGACTAAGAATTATAACCACCTGTTTTCCTAAGAGATAAAAAGGACCCCTGTTGGTGAGTTGGCTGAGGTCAGAACAGAAAGGGGGGCGGGTGGGCATGTAAAGAAAGCTCAGTAGTGTTACTAGTTGAAGGCATTAAAAAAAGCTGCGTATGACTATATATCTAAAAAATAAATTAATTTTTATGTAAGACAAAGGTATTCAACTATTCAGCACCATGCCCTGCTTTGATCATTTTATTAATTTTTTCTGACAGTAAGCTCCAGCAGATGCTGAAGTTGAAAGGCAAACACAAGCATGCTCACGTGAAATGAAATGGCAAAGGCATGTGCATTCTTCAAATGTCAATAAAACTAGCATGTGAAAGACCCATCAGTCACAAACTAGGACCAGCCTCCAGGCAGTATACTGGCCAAAACTGCCTTGTGAAATTATTATGAAGGTCTCAGTGTGGAAAAGGATTGTTTCTTATAAGGTTTTCTTGGTCAGATTTACAACCAGCTGTTTTGATAAGAGAGGGATTCATGAGAAACTGGAGTTAATTGTGATCTTGTTTGGGCTACAGAGCTTTTGGGACTGATGGTGCATCATCAGTGTCAGGCTAAAGTGGTTGTTTGTTTTGACAAAGGTATTATTATTCAAAGTTTAGAGTACTCTGGACAGGATAACATGATAATCTCTAAGATGCCTCTGCGCTGGCTGTCTGAGCTTAGGCAGCACAACAGTGGCTTCCTGTTTGATGATCTTTATCACTGGTCACATGATCCCTGGAGGGAGGAAACGCCATAGTGGTTCTCCTGCCCATGTGCTCAGTGGATACTGACAGAGTACATCAATAGGTCAGAAGGGACCACCATCGATCAAACATTGGGATGCTGTCAGCTTAGTGAAATAATTAGGGGTTTCATTAATGTCAGTGCAGAGCCAATGAACCACATGTGGCTGAGCTGCTGTCACTCTGCAAGGAAAAAGCTCCAGGCTGCGCTCCCACTGAGACTCATAACTAGATAATCGCTCTGGATTCATCTTTTGTTTACCAGGCTGTAACAAAAGTGCAATTACTGTCTAAAAATAGCCAAAAGGCAGAGTCATCGGAACAACCTCAGGTGTTTGATCATAGTTTATTACAAACCATCAGCCACACCATTAAATATATCTAGTATGTTGTATATGCAGTAGCTGAATCGCATTTTATGCTTTTTTCACAGTTCCAGGATTTTAAAATATGTAATCACAGTAACAACAGCAGTGGAAATAGAATAATATTATAGCTCAGCCCTCTTTGAATTGCCTATGTAACAACATAGGCAGGAACCATACCCAGGTAAGTCCTAATATCAAAATAAAGTAATAAAATCCATTCTGAAGATAGTCAGTGTCTGACTAAAAGCGTTTCTGCCACATTTCAAATGAGATGGGTGACAGCAGACAGCAAGAATATATGAAGAATATATGTTATTTATGTGGCTTTAGGGGCATCACAAACTGCATGCATGTTACCTTGGTGACCAGATTTCTGCTCTCCACCATCTACAGAAGTTGAATACAGTGTACTGAGCCTCAGAACAGGTCGAGGTAGCTGTAGCTGTTATGACTACATATTTTTGAAGAGTCACTGCATAGAAATGATGGCTGAGGATTGGTCATTGCACAAGATGTGGACCTTGATGTTGTCGATGGTATTGAAACTAATTGAGAGTTTAGAAATCCATGTCAGAGCATGATCCTAGACTTCATCTCTTTAAAGATAGACTCAGTAGCTCTATACTTGGCAGGACAGTCTGCAGTGAGGGGATTTCAGAGTGCTAGGGGTAAGATGTGACACAGAAATCTTGGTGCTCATCCAGATGAGTTATTGGTGATGATTAACGTGTGTGTGTGTGTGTGTGTGTGTGTGTGTGTGGGTGTGTGTGTGGGTGTGTGTGTGTGTGTATGAGAAACAGTGATGATGCTGTGGATTTTGCTATAAAATGGTTCATGCTGGTCCCATTTTGACTTTTCTGCTTTATCAGTTCTGTGCAGTAACACATACACACAACAAATATTAAAGTACTTAAGGTGAAAGCTCAACATCAATTTATCCTCAGGCATTCTTAACATTACCTCAAGTTCATCTTAAAATAACATGGGACACTGCTGCCAGTGACAATAAATGATTGGTTTAAATTACGGTGGTGGTATTTTAAATACATTACATTTGCTGCTCTGGAGTTTAAGTCTTAAATGTTTGTCCTAAGAGAACAGGGATATTTTTTTATTTGACGCAAAATTTATATTGTCCTACTATTAAAGTTAAAGGTTGACATTTTGGGTAAAGTTTATGGCTCTCATCTAGAACCACATTTCTTGAGCAGCAGCTGTCAATTATTTTTGGAATCGAGTATTTTATCTATTATTAAGCAAATAATTGTGTAATTAGATGAGAAATAATTTTGCTTTATTAAAGAGTAGCAGTAAATATATTGAAGAGAAAATAAGACATGTCTCAACTACCAATTGGTTTTCTTGTTAGAACAATCAATATTTGTATTGCTTAAATTGTGAATATTGTCTTTATTGTCATTAATGTATTTATAGACCATCAAACATTCTGGGTTCTAAGAAAACATTTTTGAAAAATTTAAATAACTTATATGTTATGTAATGTGATAACATTATGCTATCTTAAAAAAGTGATTTTTTTAATCGCTCTTTTCTTTTCTCATTCTCATCTTTATCTCATCCACTACCAGCCGAATATGTTTTTTAGGCTACCTGTTGCATAATCTTTGCAGGTAACTGGTGGGATAACCAGCCCTGTATCCCACCATCACACTTTTCTTCTTTTACAAAGACAGCTGAAGGTTTTTTGGAATCGTTTCAGCCTATGGTGGATGGGGATCAATCTTCTCATCCAAATTGCATCTCACTTTCCATTAGTAATCAGAACATTATTAGGATACTTCCAAAAATATCAAGCTATTCCTTGAAAACTAGTAACTGAAAGTTGAGAGATTCACAATATGAATAGCGCTGCTATAGAAAGCCCACAAGTACCATCTGAAGTACAGTGAGCATTCAGCTGACTGGACAGAGAAGAGGTGACAGATTGTAACCAGACTATCTCACCATATGGCGTGATGGCCATCCCTTCTGGGCTACTTAGTGGTAAATATGTTGAAAGCGAACTAGAATTAATAGCACTGCTATGCTATTAACGGCATAACAGTCATCCACATGGCATTAGACTGAATGGTATTGAATGGTATTGATCTCTTACATCATAGGCTTTTAGACAAAATAGTGAAACAGTCAAAAAATGCAGATGATTGTTAAGACACAGCTAAGTGCTCTTCCTCTGCTGCCTGTAAAACTTAACCATCAGCTGTGTGAGGAACTACTCTCATTCAAAGTGTCGTTGGATAGAACAAGAATAAATACTTAAAGAGAGTTGAAATGGTTGATATCAAGTAACATTAATGGAATTTCCTGATCCTGTCAGAAAAGATCTGGAGGATCTGGATCGTCCGTGCTTTTTAGCTTTTGCCGTGAATCAGGCTAGAGAAGAAGCTCAGTATACACAGTGCTGTTTCCATATGTGTGTGAGGGCATGCTTTGGGTAAGTGAGTGCCTCAGATATTTGTCAGGATGCCAGACATAGGCAGCAAGTTTGTAACATGGTGGTTGGCCCCTGTCTGAGCTGCAACAGTGGGGACTTTACATGTGGCTCTGCTTGGTCTCTGTGTCATAGAAAGCAACAGGGGGAAGAGGAGAGAGCAGTTTGGGTGGATTCCACCGTGACTCAGTGGTTTATCAGGCTTTTGTAACAGGTCAGTCAAAATGGCCTGACTGCAGCCTCAAAGCTGATCACAGACTCATGTATTAAGTTGAAACTGTCCTAAAATTTTAGCCATAGAAACAGAGACTTAAGTGAACTGCTGACATCAACAAGACTTTTCACTAGACATCAGCACTATTTTAGGTAGTACTGGCCTCTGTATTAACCTGGGCTAAATGATAGGAAACATGAAAAGAGAACATAATTAAGCCAGGACAAAGGATGAACCAATCAATATTCCAAAGACCATGTGTGCTAGGGGATTTCCAGAAATTTTGTGTGCTAAGATTGTAATTAAGCCAAATTGTCAGACTCACAATGCTGAACATCATATCCTGTTGGAGGGCAGAGTCATTCTGAAAATGAACATCTTATCTACTCTCCCATTTCCTTTCACAAGACTGCTCCACTTCCAAACTTAGATATTTACACAATGGTCATTATCAGAGCTTCAGAAGTTATCTTAAAAGACCCATTTGGAATGTGGAGATTCCTCACAGGGCCACGGTAACAGAGCATTATTACAGGGGATTTTCCAGGACTTAAAACTTCCCTTGGTGTTAAGATACCACAATAAATTAAATGCACTCAAGCCGCTCATGCATATTAGAGATATTCCAACAAACAGGGCTTAATTGTATTTCATCACTGTCCATGTTCATTTGTATTTTCTTCCCTGTAAAACTACTGTAACAAGGACAAAGCGGGTTTAATTAAACAGCCCTTTTTGAACTCACTCTGACTCCGTTCTATTGTAAATCATTTTGGGATACTTCACAAAAGCCATTTTCACATTTCGATTACACTTGGTTTAAACAAATATAAGTGGAATCATTTTGCGAGGTAGCACTAACAGGCCAGTTACTACAGATTGAAATTTTACTTTGTTCTTCAGGTGTTGGACTAGTTCTTGATTGGTTGTGGTCTGCTTCTCATACTTTGTATCTAAAAACCAAGCCACATGTGAATGCTATTCTCTTGATCCCAAGAATACAAAGAGCACAGCTGTGCAGTTCCTAAAATATTCAGCGTACAAAAGCAAAGAACCAACAAATAATTCATTGAGAAAATAAAAAAACAACAGTAGAAAACACGAGAACAAAAGCCATTTAGTTGGTAGGGATAGAGTTTATGTGCGCACACGAGGGCTCAGAACATGTGTGTGTGCCTTTTGTTGGAGGTGAACAAGCAGAAAAACATACAACAGGCCACTAACCTCTACACCCACCACACCACATCCAAAAGTTGAACCCAGAGTTGTCTCACAGCTATTCATTCAGGCCTGATCTGGTTTGAGCCGGAACAATGATCTTATGGTTTCATGAGCTTTCCACCACACTTTCAGAGGGAATCTGTATCTCAGTGCTGATGAGTGTCTCTAAGTGTCCTTCGTCCTGCTCTACTGCTTGTTGTAATGACTCCCCCACCCACTCCCCTCTGCATCTCCATCCTTCCCTTCTCTCGCCAAGGATCACTCATGCAGAACTGAGCGACTGTACAGTTTTATCTCATATCATCAACTCTCAAGATCATCAGCCTTCACATCTGTGGGTGGCTTCCTTTGGGGCAGCATTCAGTGAGTAGCTCAGTTTTGTTCAGAATGATTGCTGTGCTGGAATCCAAATCAAAGGTTGATAACAATTATTGGGAAAAGGACCTTAACACTTCTATCTGCTTTGTTATACAGTTTCCTTTCAGTGTTGAGCTTGATATATTTAAGCAGATTGATAATGGCTTTTGGTCTGGGCCTGCTGAGCACATTCAGTGCAGTCTGGATATTCTTTACTGGGAGCAACTAGCAGACTAGTGAGTGTAGCATCTAACTGAAAGAACATTCTGCTCACAATGTTCACTTGTAATTATGTTAATGGCCTATTTTTTCCTACACTCAGCTGAATTACTGTTCATTTGTGCTGCTTGTAAAGTAGCAAAATCTGTATTATTTGGGCATTCAAAAGTAAGACACAGATAAACTCCATGGGGTTTGAATATCCTTACTGGATCAAGCGCCAGATGTGTGCTGGTTTTTGCTCTTGTATTAGCATGTAAACACCAGAAAGTGCATTATAATCTGCTTAAAACCCATTCCTGGATTCATGGCTATAGGGAAAAATTTCAATTGAAAATGTTTTTTCGTTATTTTAGTGTGGTGGTTGTGACAAATGACAAAACTTTATTACTTGTGTAATGAACACATACCCAGTGCACCGCTGTAGCGCTCAGAACACTACATAGCAGTTATGTTTGATGCAAGCAGAGACAGCAGGTGACTGAGGTCGCCAGCTGTTCTCTGTTCTTACCATGAAAGCACTTTGGAACTTTGCCATTGTTTCCCGGGGCAGTAGGTTGCTCTGTAACTGTCAGCAGGACACCTTTACTTCCTGTGTGACTGTACACATGGTGGCATAGTTCACGTGACAGCCTGGAAACAGAATGGGTGGCATGAAATGGTCGGTGGTTTGGCTGTCTGATGTCTTTGTCTGGTATTTCCCACGGAAACCCATCAAGGATTCCTCCCTGAGCAGGTGATGGAAGTGTGGCTCCAGTTGGGAGGAAGGGGGGTCAGCAGCAGGAGCCTCAGATGGTTTCCCACCCCAGCTGTTGTTGAAGTAACATTCCCTGTCCCACAGCTCAGCCAGCCTGTGCCGAGTATGCCTTTATGTACATTTGTTGTCTGAGGGGGCTGCTTGTTGGCAAATTCTTGAGGATGTCTCAATCTTTAATTTTGTTATTTGTCATTGAAGACTCATAATGTTCAAACAACTGTGTCTTGCAATATGTAGAGCCTGTGATTTATTCCCAGTTATGTGTCTGACATAATGGAATTTGGAGGTCTGTTTTCAGTATGTGGCTTATGAAAGCAGGCGTGTCCATGATTTTAATTAAGAGTTCCATCATTTCTCAGATTCTAGTAAACACTTTTGTTTACTTATGCTTTTGTTGTTTGTTTTTTGAGAAACATCTAGTGTATTGTAAATGTTGAATATTTTTAAGTCTAATATAGTAAGTCTAACTTCCTCATAGTTTAAATAAATAAATAATAGCTTGTAGTGTGATTTCCATCTTCCACCATGTTGTACATAAACCAAAAAATGCTTTTCAGTGAGGCTCCTGAACCAGCATAGAGGAGAAACTTTTGTACCGTTACTTTCTCCTTTTAAACTGGCCACTGAGTGACCTCCAGTTCCTCTCAATCACGTCTGCCTGTCAAAGCTCATTTCACCTGTGACCAATTATGCCCACACAGTCACACACTTCTGGTGACCACACATTCTGCACTCCTCTTCATGTGCTCCACGTTAGCGCTTACTAAGGAACAATGAAACAGTCATAATCGCTTCCCACAGCATTACACAACATGCAGGCCACTGCTGCCATAATTTTTGATGAGTTTCTGTAGAGGAAATATTTCTCTAAGTCAAATCTCTAAGTCAATCTTTGCATCAGTGACTTGTTTGACCCTTGGTACTATTTCCCCAAATAGTGTGTACAGTGTGTGTGCTCATTGGGATTGATACTTTAGTGTACACTCGTTACAGTACATTAGCTGATGTCTAGAGCAGTCTAGAGTTTGTGAAAAATGCTTCACTCAAATGGCATGTGGGTAACTCTGAAAACAAACAGGTTAGTTGAGTCATCAGTTGAAAAAACTATAATCTTGTAAAGTATTGTGAAATTTGTAGCCCTGAGAACACATTTGAATGTTACTGAACTGTAAAAGAAAAGCTTTCTGAAAGAATCAGTCTCCATCTCCATGATGCACATCATGTCATCCTAATGCTTTAGGCCTACACAACATAGCTTTTGTTCAAGAGTGAAAATAAAGTGCAATTAATAAGCTATGCTGTGTGAAGCCATTGTTGTAATAGTAAACTTAGAAATAGTGGAATTTGTCTTGGGCCTGCTGTTTCAGAGTTGATAGCATCTTGATGACTGAGCTGAATGCTGCTGGGAGGCCCTATTATGAAGACTTTATAAGCTTCCTGCTGCCATCTCACACATTATGCTCCTGAGTGCCACAAATGTGCAGCTACACAGTTCAAGACATGAGTGAATTTGGCTACACTCTTGTTGTGTGTGTTTAATGCACTGTTACATTTGTCTGTTGGCATTCATGCTTAGTTGGTTAGTGTCATTTCATTGCAGTGAGCCTAGATGAGATGACTCCCAGTGCAGAGGCTTAAAAAAATCACTCAGCTCCTTTCCATGCTGTGGATGGAGGAATACACTACTCATGAAAACACTTAGAAATAAAAGTCAGCAGAGTTGTATAAAAAGTTTGTGTGTCCCTAAAGGCAACATCCCAACATCACCCTTTCAGTTCAGCTCTTTTCAGCCCACAGCGGGTATCCTTGGAGCACGCAGGAAGTGAGGCAGATTAAACCTTTTGGACCTGCTAAGTCAACATGTCTCTGCTGTGTGTTGTTGTGTTATTGTTCAGTTGTCAGTTGAGCCTTAGCTCATTGTGGTCACCATCCACACGCTCCACAATGAACGCTGATCTCTGCAGGCTGTGGCAGAATAGCTGGCTGGTCAAAAAAAGTGTATTTTGGTGGGGGGTGGGGGGGAAACATCGTTGGCTGGGGAAGATTTTGGTGTGTGTGGTAAAAGGGTCAAGCCGCAGAATGTTATCCAGGGATTTATCATCATGTCTACTGTCAGCATTTTTTGACATACAGGCAGCAGCTCAGGATTTACAGAAAGTATTGACGGAGAGCAAGTTCATGTTAGAGCTAGTACCACAGTTTGTACTGATGTAAATACTTGATGGAGTCTGCAGGTTTTAATGATAATAAAAAAATGACACGGTAATACAAATGCAGTAAATGTTACCATGTTTTACGGTGAAACCGGTTATCGTTTCATCCCTACAAATGTTTATTTTCATCATGCTTGAAAAAGTCCTGCGTGGACATTGCATTCGTAATTGGGATTAAGGAAGGGGTCAGGCAGTCTGGACTAGAATGCGGAGCATTTGCAATGAGTGCCGCTGATGCCATCTGTTCCGAGTGTGGTGAGGAGCTAATTCTGGCACTGAGTGTGGTGCGATTTAACACAGATTTTTGTGGTAGCAGCTCCAATTCAAGCATGAGATTTGCTCCTGACTGTAGCCCAAAAAAACTGTTGCAGTGAGTTGAATTAGCCCCCACCCCCTCCCGTTAAATCTCCTTTAAGCTGACGCCATGGAGCTCCCCAATTCATTTGGACATGCAACATGTGTGGCATGTCAGATTGTTCGCATAACAGAAATGCTGCGCCAGGGGAGGCCTGTTCACCCTCATGGCCTTATGTTTCGATCTGTTTTGACAGGACACTCTCACTGTTTCAGTCAGGAGACTGACCTGGAATAGAAAAATTAGTGGAAAGTTATTTCATAAGGGAAACTAGTCAAGGTTTCCCTGGGTGTCAGCTACCTGCTGCTTATGTTTTTTTACCTGTGACAGGCGTCTGTTAGCAGACTGCAGAGGCTCTGGTCCGTGCTGACAGCCACTATATATAGTGCCCAGACATTTGAATGCTAACCTGTTGTCATTGTACTGAGGAACAGATCACAGGATATTAGCTGTGATTGTCCCCATCATCACTGAACTATACTGAGTTATCAGCTGGTATAGAAACCAGTTTTGTATTTCATGTTACTTGTTACCTAACCTTGTGTAGGTTTATTATCTCACTTCCACCACTCATTGCTACTGATACAAACAACAGTATACTACTATTAGTACTAGTTAATATTAAAACATGATAAAATTATGCAGCAAGCGTGTCTATACAATAGCTGTGAAGACACCACCACACATTTTATAGGGATGTTTAACTTTGTATATTTTTATAAATTTCTGTAAGTTTTTATCATTTTTACATTTGAGAGTCATGTTCCTAATAATTCATGTTCCGACAGCAAGAGGAGGGGTCACAGTGTTTCAGCAGAGAGTGCAATGCTAGAATTACCCTGCATCTCAAATATAACCCTATGGTGTATCATGTTTTCCACAAGGAGATGTCCTGACTGGATTTTTAGTGAATAGACTTCAGCCTCATATGAGTTTGATGGTTATTGTGTCCTCAGTCACAATGGCCATCAACTATTGTTCTGTTTAATTAAGCATTCCTTTACTCCTACAGCCTGAAACTGTGTCACAAAACAAAGGTCTCCATTGGCATGCATGGCTGCTGGGATCATGTGAAGAGGCAGTGTGACACCAAACAACAGTACTATTTTTGTACAGCAACCAGGATCTGATTATCTGAGGGCCAAGATGTTGCACGTGACTTAATGAAAGAGTCATATTATCACTAAAGATCATTCAGTGGATAGCAGCTCTTTCTAAGCAAATTACTATTGAGAACAACTTTGGCAGCATGAGAGGAGTGCCCTCATGTTTGCAAGGTGCTCGCACATCAGTTGACACTGATGGGAAAGTATAAAATGTATGTATAATATGTGTCAGCAATAATTTGTCACATCTGGTGTGGCATGTGATAGAACAATAATAAATCCAATTTAAAATTGAAGTTTTAATTAAAGACAATTACAATAATAAACGGCATAGAAAGATGATTTAATGCACCTTTGTAAGTCATGGTGAGGAAGCACTCTTTTTCTGTCTATTATGTTGCTGTATTATATATTATATTACAGCAGGAATTAAAAGATAAGGAAGAAAAAGATAAACCTACTTTCTTAATTATGAGATAAGGAGGTGAAATCTGGGTCATGTGAGAATAGGTAAAAGTTAAATGAGATTCATGAAAGGTCATAGAGTATATGAGTATTTTTAGATGTGTGTATTTCCTAAACAGCCATTAAATGAGTGTGGAGTTCCCTAATGTGAAGTGATGGCTCAATGCAGTGACTCGCACCGTGGCAAGTGAAAGGCGCTGTGTGTAAGGTGGACAAGTAAAAGTTGCCTTTCCCACTCCGTGGTCCAGCCCTGTGAGCTAGTTGTACTAAGCTTGAGGTCAGAGTGAGAGGAGGCCAGATGTAGATGCTAACACTGACACAAAGTGACAGGTTCCCAGGCATTCAGTGACACCATCAGCTCCTCCCCTAACCCCCTCCTCCATCCACTCATTGGCCCAGGCTGAGTCTGTGACCCTGCCTAGATCAGAGGGCTCACCAGCAGTAAGGCACATGGTTGCCCCAGCCAGGGCTCACAGATCAGGGCCTGCAGCAGACTCATTTGTAAATGCAGAATAAATGAATAAACAAGGATCCCCTGTGGGGAAAGCTGAATGGTGTTTGAGTACACCTGAAAAAGGGATGCATTTGAATGAACTCCTGAGACAAGGATATAAGTTTGAGCCAGACAGAATGAGTTTATCCACAACAGATAGAATGATTAGAAAAAAGCCTGCCTACGACCCGCTGTTTAGTATAAACATTTAAACAGTTTATCTTTAGCTTAGTTAAATGTATTATACAACAGTTGGGATCAACATAACTCCTTTTTTTGGAGTTAATCCAGCTGACATGTTGAAGACAACAGTTTTAGCTGAAGGAATAGTTAAGCATTTTGGGAACTACCTGCACATATTTGCTTTCCTGCCACAAGATACATGAGGAAACTGATACCACCCAAATGTCTTTACTGAAAGTATGAAGCTACCATGAGCAGCCAGCAGCAAGTTTAGCTTAGTGGTAGCTAGAGACAAGAGACAAACCGAAACCGGTGAAACACATCAAACAAATTTAACTATATATAAATAAACTATAAATGTTGAACTAGTCCTTTAGTCTCAATAGCTAATCTGATAATGTTCTAATAAACAATCATAAAGTGGTTTATATTTAGCAATGAGGTGAAAGAACTGTTTCTGCTTTTCTCATGCTCTTACAGAAAACCTCAAATAATGACATACAATAAGGACATAGCAAACCATGAGTTTAGTGGAAAACTCCACCCGTGATCAGCATGTCATACAGTTATATGTAGGTTTAATATAGCTGCATATTTAACATACCCTTGAAGCTTACTGCTCCTTCACTGACATGCCGCTCTTAGACCATTCATTCAGTCATTTACAAACTCAAACTGACCACATTTGTTTAGCATCTGATGCAACCTTCCCTTTCTTTGTTTGCTCTCTACATACATTTCCCAAGACCTGATTATTTTGATACCATTTTGTCTGTTTTCACCTGAGGTTCATTAAGACATGTAACAGATGAATGTAAACTACAAACATGACAACAGCAGAAGAAAGAGAAAGTGCTACTTTGATCTCTAAATTGAATAAGGAAAAGTCTGTTGTTGAGAGCTTTGAGATGCTTTAATAAAATATGAATTTTTTAACAGCCAACAAAGCATTGAGCCAGTTGAGCAAAGTCAGTTTTTGTTACCTCAAAAATAGTTTGTCTGTGGTAACCTGAAATGTCATCAGTTTCTGCAGAGCTAGCACAACATACCAGGAACAGATAAGTGGAAGAAAGTTGAACATACATGTGAGGATGGAGAGAGTCCGACAGTGTTGGATGACCACAGCTGTGACAATACAACCTGGGGTCATTCTCCCTGCCAGCGCAGCCATAAAACCTCTCCCTTATTGTCATCATGTCACAGTGTTGCTATTTTAATGGAAGAAGACTTCTGAGGTCTGTTTAGTCACTTTCTCCCACAGCTACCAAAACAGGTGGGATCCTGTCTAATGCTGTTCACCGGTGGGGAGGGAAGGGGGAGGGAAACAAAGACTAAAACAGAATCCAGTTACTATGGAAATATCACCAAAATTGCTATGGGAACTGGAGCACCAGAGCAAGCTTTGTCTAGGATCTAGCTGTAATCGTCTCTCAGAAAGAAGCTTATAATAATATGTGATGCTCTTATGAATTAATTTGTCAGGCTTTGTGTCCTAGTTGACATCACAGACTTGTATCAAATGGAAAATTAGCATCTCCTCAGGGTGAAGCATGCAAGACGTTAGAGTGCTTCAGCAATACACCGGTCAACTTTTTCCCCACCTCCGTGCATCACAGTTTTACACTGCATCCTTTAATATCTATGATTAAAGGGCCTTTTTACTAATGACTCATAATTCGAATTTTGTGTACGTCTTAGTATAGAATAATATTTAACTTAAAGATTTAAGTGACTACTAGATAATTGATTGTAATACATGTGTTATATAAAGATTAGTGAGCCACCTCTTGCTTTAATGGAAATAACAATTATCAGTGATTATAGTTGATGACGTTTAGATTTTAATTTGAATTGTCTTTTTCATGATATAATTATGAAACAATTCTCTAACTCTTACAGCACACTTGGCATAGTTTTATATTTTGTTCCTTTCAACGCTTTTAACGTTGTTTTTAAATTTCTTTTCCCTGGCTTGACCATTTTGTGCCTGAGGCTCCCATTGAACTTTTGTCTACTGTCACCAGAAACAGTGATGTGGTTTGTATGCGAACATCACCATACACCTTTAAAAGCTATTCTGTGTGCTTTCAGCAGAACAAAGATTCCTTAAAGGGAAGTAAAAACCCACAGGAGGCCTGGCATCCACTTCACGCAACAAGAATAGTGAAGGGCAGGTCTTAACCCAGCTGTCTGGGGTTGCTGAAGGACTGAAGTCACAATAATCTTTAGAGCGTTAATCACAGGAGTGATATACATGGCTGCAATTATGCAGTTCCTGAATGATGGCCTTTTCTTTGTTATTGATAATTTATAATCTCCCTAAAAAGTGGATTTGTTTATGAAACGACAAATGGTGTCACTTGTGTATCGCTTGTACAGTCTTACTAATCTCTCCATCCAGGATCTCACCCAAACTCTGAGCTTCTTTCCACCTTTCAACCACCTTTTAAGCACACATGTCAGTGTCATGTTCCAGCCCACTGGCTGCCATTCATGTTAATTTTAGTGCAAAAACATACAACAGTTCTTGTAACTTCCTGTGAAGAAGCAATGCATTCAGTGGTGTTGTAAAATGCTATTGGAAAATATTCTTGGTAAAATGTGTTTTCAGTTGTGTATCTATATCTACTGACATCACATTGTCTTAAGAATAACCAGGCTGACCAGTGAAAATTGTTGTTTCTGTTTTATACATAGATGTTTTTGTAAGTAAATAGAGATGTTAAAAATTTGTGTAAGTTCACATTTTCTCCTTGTTAAGGACAAAAACTGTTTCGTGAATCTTCTACATTTAATTATTATTATAAGTCATAACTGATTTACATTGCTGATTACCTTTTTGTTTGCGTGGTCTGTGTTTTCTTGCTCACTTTGATTAGCTTTTGAAGTGTTGATGAACATGTTTCTCATTCTGATCTTATTTTTAAAGCCTCTAGTCACGGGGTGAAGTGTACGCATGCTTTGTAACTGTGGAAGGATGGACAAGTGTGCCCAATTGAACTCTCCTCAACATTTACATCTTTTATTCCTCCACCACAGGAATAGAGCGTGATTTCTCTGCTCACCAGCCTTATCACTTATTTACCTAAGTTTAAACTGGAAACATGGTGCTGAATTTACATCAGGGGTATCTAGGCCATGTTATCCATGTAACACTAGCTACATGTGATAAATATGTAGTATGTACTGCATGTCCTCATAAGCATGCCCGTGACCCTGCACGTGTTTGGACGCACATGCTAATTCTACCTTGGCTGTAAAAAGGTGTTAATACTGCTTTTGCCATCAGTGGAGAACAGGAAATACATACAGAATTAGAGATGTGTGTGTTTGATATGACAAGCTCTTTAGGGTGCAGCTGAGCATTTCACTGAAATTATTAAAATATTAGTTCTGTTGGACAATAAGTCGCTCATCTGCACTTGTTGAACAGACTCCATTTCTTCCTTGTGAGATCAAATAAATCCAGACTGTATAAAAATGTAATAAAAATATAAGAACAGCGTAATGCTATTTCTCTCGGCTCGGCTGACAGGCCACGTGCAGTTCAAGCAGTACGATACGTGCAGAGTTTCCAAACAGCAACTGGTTGATGAAAATGGGTGTGTGTACTTTGATGTCTGAGATTCCAAATGGGCGTGGGAATATTCTCCACAGGCACGAGGTGGAGATGTTCCACAGGGAATATCACTGGTTGCTTAATTGAACCTTCTATTTATGATATCGGCCTCACCTCTCCTGAATTCAACAAGCAACAGCACAGGAAACAAGCACGGTCTCCCCGAGGGAACAATAGAAAAAAAGCAGGGATTCATTACACAGTACAGGCATCAAGACATACCCAGCTCCTCTGTGCCTATTGTATTATTCAGTGATGTAAAACCTGGAGGGGGTTATGAGGGCATTACACTAAGATTACAGAGAAAACCCTGCACCCATCATGGGGGCGGTATAGATGATTAGAAAAAAAACCCAACTTTGATGCAGATTTGCAGGCTGCCATATCTCACGCAGCTGTGTCCAACTAAGAAGGAAAACACAGCAACGGGAAACAGAAAAGAAAATGATGGGAAATGTAGGTCACTAAGCACCTGCATGGCTTAAACGCTAATAATCTACATTACACACAGTCAGTCATGCACTGCTTGACTCTACTGTTAGAGCCATTTTCACAATGGTCACACAGAAATAAGAAATAATAGTAGTTGTTACTGAGACAACAGGTGAGGGCAAGACCATAGAGGCCTTTCAAGGAGACAAGAGCACAGGCAGGATGAGTGTGACAGGCTCAGGAAAGGATGTGTCAGACGGACTGGAGGAGAGATGGGAAACACCGCTCTCATAACACACAGTCAGCACTTCCTGAGCTCTCAGGGCTCAGATACTTTACTGGACGCTCCAGCTGTTTCTTTCTGCTGTTATCCCACTTGGAATAAGATGCAACCTGTGCTGAAAGGACTCACAGGAAGACCCAGTTTTTAAACGTATCGCTCCAATATTTGTATCCTGAACAAGAGAATCGTTAAAAATCCAAAGTTGGAAATGTGTTTCTTAGTTTGATGTAAATTTCAAGTTCGTTTTTAGAGAAGTAAACAGATGAAGTTAGTCAGGAGGGAGGAGTAACAATATAAAATGTGTCAGCAGCATGAAAAATGAAAAATCACTGACATGTTGCAAGATTTCTTTTGTTCATCCATAGTTGAATTTTTGACAATAAGAAGTATTAGCACTCCAGATAGTAAGACTCCACAAATGAATGACTAACTGTTATTTGTATTCATCTCTAAATTTCTGCCTTTAAAATGTCAGACATCAGTGAAAAGTGCCTATCACAGTTTCCTGAGCCCAAAATGACAATTTCCGATGTCAGCAGTCCCGTGACTAATGGTTCTCTGGACCTTTTCAGAAGATTTAGTTCACGTGTGAGACAGGTGGTGCCTCCTGTGTCACTGGAGCACAGGGTTAGTGAGATAGTTTATCACTGTGACATTGTGCAGCAGGGCTGTATTATTTCATCCATTTTTTTTGTTTACTAGCTTGAGGTAAAATGAACATCAGTGGTCAGTGTTTGGGAGCAGGGGTTTCATGGGTTTTCCTGGACAGCTGTTTTCATGTTTCCATAATAGATCTCTAAAGGATTTTTTTATGTCTGCGTCAAGCTCACTTAGGCACCTAATCTGTGCTAATACACTTCAAATTAAAGGGGCACACGGGGACAAGTGGTAAACTCCATTAACTCACAGAGATGATATCAAGAGCTGCGTTTAATGAGTAATCGTTGTAGTAAATGAATCACCTGGAATAATTTATTGTCAACTTCAGATGCAATTTCAGTAGATATTTTGGACTCTTGGCATACTTGGCCTAGTTAGATTTGATATTAAGTTACACAGTACATGCAGTACATTTGAAACGTAAAGCCACAAGTAAGCACTGACATGCTTCACATACTCAAAACTTTTGTCAGAACCAGTAAAAAATAGCATATTTCTACAAACAAGGTTTCTACAAGGGTAATTGACAGGATTTTTATTGAAGAGCTTACATCATTGTAAACATGGATTCAGTCGTATTCCTAACATTCAGTGTAAAGAAAGATTACTCTTGTGTCACTCTTCATCAAAAGACCTCTTCCATTTGTACATGCAGCACTCGGTGAACGGTGCAGGTTGAAAATCATCTGCTTTTAATTCTCCCAGAACTGCGTGTGCTTTTCTGAATGCTGCTCTGTGGAGAGGAAACAAAATAGGTGATGGCTTTCGACTTTATTGGTGGTGTTTTGACTGTCACGTTTCTGAAAAGCGGAACAGATCCTTTCTTCTTTGCAGCTCTTTGTTGAAATCCTCAGTTAGAAAACACTGCTTTTTTATTTATGCTATACAGCTCAACTTTGCCGACGTGGGACCAAACTTTGTTGTCATTGTTGCTGTAGCACAGAACAGAATGAATGACATGTGGGAGTGTAAAACTGAGTCAAATGTTTATTGAAATGATCATTTAATTGTTGGCCTCCTCTGTTGTACTTTTGAACTGCATTCCTCAACAAGTAGCTCCAGTACTGTAATGCTACAGTACTTTTTTGTCACCTGGAAGGTAGCTGCTTGAAATTATGTTTTCTCATTTGAGCACTCTTCTCTAATATGTATCTTTCCGGGGAGCCTGATGGCAGATCTGGCATTGTCAAACGAAGGCGTGACCTACTTTTGACCTCCATGCAGGGTTATTACTGTCAGCAGCAGCTACAAGCTGTTGTCTTGTCATGATCTCCAGAAGGACCGTGGGCTAATCAGCTTAGCCTGTCTGTTGTGGCAGGTGACCCTAGACACTGCTGGGTGTTCAGATGACAGTTGATGGAGGTCAGGTTATCCCTGTCTAAGCAGTTTTCTTTGAATGAGAGGCCTAACACTACCTCCACTACTTATTAGTAGCATTAGGAACAACCATTCAGACAGTTTTGAATGGTCAGAGTGGCTCTGTTTATGGTCATTCTTGTTTCTTTTAGTTTTTTATCTCTGTAGTTAGGATTAGGTTTAGTCAGTTTTCTCATTTCTTGTCTTATTTTTGATTGACTTTTCACTTCATGCAGTGCCCCAAACCTGTACTCTGCAGACATGTTCAGTACCTTATTCAGCATTAGCAGCACTTGGGGTAACTAATCACACACCAGGTGGGGCTCATTCTTCCTCAGCACTATTTAACGATTTGATACTTAGTCCAAAAGAATATGCAGCAATGTGCTACTGCAAATATGTGCTACACATATTACAATCCAGCTCACCTTGATGTTGTAACCATTTTTCTACAATGGACCACTGAGGTGTGACATGGCATAAGTAGCCTGCATGCTGCAAGCCAAATGGAATAAGAAAAGAGCCAAACTATTGTTGTGAATCCATATCCTGGTACCTTTTTCTTAAGACTGAGTTGGAGGAGTTGGCTGCAGGGGAGTCTGCACTAATGGAGATTAAACATTTTGTAGATTTTCAGTGACAGTACAATCTGCACAAGTGACGCTGACACTGAAGGCCACACCATAGTTATATGTCACTGCAAGTGTTCATGTGTGTGTTCCTTAGTTAACATTCATGTGGAAGTGACTTTGTACAGATTTGTTTGTGGACCATAGGCTGTCAGGATGATTCAGCAGTGCCCCTTCCCAAGGCCGTATCCCTCCACCGCATACCAACACAGATCTTTCCGGGGTGCTTTTGCACCATTAGTCCCACATGGGCATGAGCATCAGACCCAGAGAGAGAGAAAGAGAGAGGAGAGAGATAGAGCTAGAGAGAGGGCTCAGCGACAGTTGAACTACTGGCATGGTGAGCTTGCCCTGAAAAGGGCACATGCCTCCGTGCGCAATTATCCACTGTGCATAGAATCAGCACCCCCACCCTCAACACACGTGCACTCCGTTTGACCAGCACAACTAAAAATGGAAAATGGACACTAACAGTACAAGGTTAGGATGTTGACATCATCACATTGTAGTCCCACACATCACACGTGTGGCACTGACATTTCTGTTTTAATGAGTAAACGGGTAGAGACATATCTAAAGAGAGAGTGAAAACAATCAGCGAGAATTATACATAAGAACACAAGCGTATCATAAAAAATTATCCTCCGGAGATTTTAGCATTCTGGTGATCAGTCTATATTCTCTTTTGTTTTTCAGGCTACTTCAGTGTGTTAGCAGTGGTACTGAGAACAGCAAACAACTCACCGAGGACTGATGAGTTTGACAGTAAGTGCTAATGAACAACCCCCCCACATACACAAACGCACAACACACAAATGCAAAAGCAGCCTTTCTTATATCACAGTTGAACTTACACAGTATCTTTTCTTATCGCTCCTGCAGAAGTTGAGTTATCATGTTTGATTGACTCCATTTCTACAACCACTCCCAGAATTGAATGGAAAAAGATAACAATCGATGGACCAAGTTATGTGTACTTTGAAAAGAAGATCTCAGGTAATGTGCAAATATTAGTACAAGTCAGATTTCAGTCTCTTTCTTTACACTTTCTAGATTCATTCCTGACATTTTTTCCCAACAGGTGATTTGGAGAACAGAGCTGAGATTAAAGCTCCTGCCACATTAGTGATCACCAACGCCACTCGATCAGACACAGCCAAATATCGTTGTGAGGTCACAGCTGCTGAAGACCATAAGTCATTTGACGAGATTGTGATTGACCTTGTCGTGAGAGGTACTCTGCTTTACCTGCATAGTTGATGAATCTGTGTGTAAGCATGTGTGTGTGTGTTTGGCCTACATTGAAATGAGACAGAGATCTATGAAAATATGATGAAGGTTCCTGTGAACGCAGAAGACCAGCCATCATTGTGCTGTTAAAATGGAGACCTTGCATAGTGATTCACACTTTAGATGCTGTAAGATGAAACCATGTTGTAGGCGGCACCAGCCCTTTGGCATATACGTGAGGATGCGTTATGACCAGACCTGCCCAGCTGCAAAGGCGTGTTCTGGGCTATAATAGGAAACATCTAAAACGGCATCTGTCAATTACTGTTCTAAAGAAAGCAAGCGCCGCGTGTTTTGGTGGCTTTTTTTTGGCACAAGCCAAAAATGGTCAGGTCTTGTCAATGCAGTGAGTTCAGTGAAGCAGAAAGGGTCAGTCAGGGTGACATTGTCTTTTTAAAGCATTGAAGTCAATCATGGACCTAACAGCATCATGAACGAATGGTATCAGCTTTTTATCACAGTGATGCTCACTGAACATAAAATTCATTTCAAGTGAAGACTCACTATAGTGAGCACGATCATATGTTTTGTGTCACTACAGTGAAGCCAGTGGTGCCAAAATGCAGTGTCCCGAAATCCGTGCCTTTTGGGAAGTCAGCTGAGCTGAGCTGTGTGGAGGAGGAGGGATTCCCAAAGTCTCAGTACCAGTGGTTCAAGAACAGGGAGGAGATTCCCGATGACCCAAAGACCAGCGTCAAGTTTTTCAACTCTTCGTACACACTCAGTGCAGAAACAGGAACTCTGGTGAGTACGTGTGCATATGTCTTTGGACAAGGACATACGTGAGCGGCGAGGGTGGGGAAGCAGCGATGGTGGCCTGACGCCCAGGGGTGGGGGCAGATATTTTGGGGAGACAGTCGACGATGCGAGAAGGCTTGAGCCACGAGGGGAATCTGCTGTCCTCGTTTGCACATTCCTCAATTCTCACTTGCTTTCCAGCCCAGCTCCATCTGCTCGGTACACTCGGCCTGGAACACTGTGCTTCCACGGCTTCTAAGACGTGACACACCGTGTTTCATGGGAAACTCTAGTTCAAGTGTAGCACGTCGTAGTTGTAAACTAATAAAACAGGTTTTTCTATTGCGCCTATTTTTGAACTTTTGAACTGTTATGTTTAGTCTGTCTATGTATAGCACAGTTGTCACTCCTATGTGTGGAAATTATGCTGCAGACTGGAACTGCTCAAACTAATACTTGTTTTGTATTGTAATAGATTACTTTATTTGGTGGGGAAAATTGGCTTTTTCAAAGTCAACATTTCTTTATTAAAATAGACCACAACTATCTGATTTGATTTATACTGCACTGATTATGTCTCCACTTTATTTATTTTTTTATTGAACATATGTAGTTTTGAAACAGCCAATGTAATCTAGTACCACCAGCATGTCCAGTACATGTACATGGCCTTAAAGAATGACCTTAAAGATCTAACCACATCAGATCGGACCACTGAGTGAGCTCACTAACTCACTAATTAACAGAAACATAGAAGCAGTTATTCTGGTTCAAGTCCACTGACATGTTAAGCACATTGTCTATTATCAAAGTGAATGTAAATGTGGTGTGAATATCGCTCTCTGTACTGTTCTGCTGTTTTTATATTTAAATAGTCATAATTCATTATGTTAGTTAACCATTTTGTGCTTTCTCCTTTACAGAAGTTCATCTCTGTCAGAAAAGAAGATGCAGGCGAGTATTTCTGTCGAGCAAAGAATGATGCAGGATACTCTGAGTGTCCACCCCAGATGATGGAAGTCTGTAAGTGACGTGGTGATGTACCGCACAACATAATCAGAGATGATTTGAAAGGAAATACTGATCATGTTAACTGATCATGTCTGTATCTCATTTCCACAGATGATATTGACGTCGTGGGGATTATACTGGGAGTGCTGGTGGTGGTCACGGTGCTTGTGTGTATAACTGTGGGGATCTGCTGTGCATACAAGCGAGGCTACTTCTCAAGCCAAAAACAGACTGGGAACAAGTAAGACGCCCGGCTATATGTAAAACATCAACTAATACCTGTGCTCCTCCCCAGTCATTCACAAAAACCTAATGTGCTTTGTGTCCCCTAGTTACAAAGTTCCAGCTAAAGGAGATGGAGTGGACTACGTCAGGACAGAGGATGAGGTTTGTAGACGAGATCTGCTGTGTGTTAAAGCTGGTGTTAATAGAAAATTGATGCGGCTCGATTTAAATTACTGGGACTGCTGAAGGTTCACATGATTGTAGCATGTGACTGACATACATGTGATTACTTCAAGGAAGTTGGTACAAAAGGGACAAAAGTTCCCACTGCTCCCTCTTACCCTTTCATCACTTTGTCACATAATACAGTAACAGTAATCAGTAGCTATAATATGTAATCAGTAATCTGTATTTTCCATTACAGCGACCAAGTCATAATTAAATTTATATTTATGTACGTCAATTTTCTATCAAGACCAGCTTTAAAAATCTAAAACTATCCCTTTAATGTTTATGTTGCTACAGAAATATTTGGTCGTCAAAAAGACAAAACATAGAAACAACGGCGTAAACATGCCAAACCCTGCTTACGCTCCTTTAATGAACTCCATATGTGCTGATGATTCAGTGTTTAGTGCTTTTCAAACCAGTCTGTCATATTGTAAAGATGATTAGTCTACAGATGTCGCACAGTGTAATTTAGTTTGACTGATTTAATTCAGTTTTCTTGCTCAGACCAGACTTTTTAATGTTACATTGGAGTTATGGTTGACGTTTATGGCGTCTGTCTTTGTCTGTAGTGTGGACTTTTATTGTGAGTGAATGTATCAGTTCAAAAAATTTCTGAGAAGTTGTTAAATAGAAAAATTATGTTTCTTAATGTTCGCTGCAAGAAAATGTTAAGTTATCAAGAATAGACAACATAGCAACAGGTATGATTTAAACAAAGGACATATTTTAGTTGTGGTGGTGTTTAACTCGACACTGCACACAACCTGCACTTCCTGTCTTTGACGAGTCCTATAAAACAGCTGATACCATAGCAACGGAATGATGGAGGATTTTTGAAACAGAGTACCTTGAAACTGGAAACCAGCCCAAGCCCAGACTATGTTATTTATGATGGAATCAAATCAAATCAACCTGAGCCTGTAGACTTTCTCTGGGACTGAGACTATCTTCTAGGAAACATGAGTCTGGTCTGCATCTACTGTTTGTACAAGTGCACAGATGCCATTTTGGAGAGCAGTGAGACAGATTCACACCTCTGCTGAAATACAACATGAACATCTTGTTTTACTTTACAAATTCTCTAACATAGCTGCTGTTTGTGTGGATGTTCTCTGCAGGGGGATTTCCGACACAAGTCGTCATTTGTGATCTGAGCGGGGAGCGGATGATGAGGAGCATTGTGCTGAGTGAAAGACATGACATGTGTGACTTCTGTCTGACTGCGGAGCTGCCACACAGCTCTCGGCGTGACGGAAACCCAGCTACTCTAGTTTGCCAAAGGTGACGAGATTTCACAGGACAACAATATGTCAAACTTTTCCACGCGTTGGGACTAGGAAGGATTTGTCCACTTTTATCTGGGTGGGGCTGAATTCTTTAGCTAAATTATGGAGTTGTTACTTTACAGTTATTGCATGTTTTAAGCAGTGATCAAGGTGGAGAAAAGGAAACATTTGTTCTACCAGGTAGAAAAGGAGCAAACCAGTCTATCATGACACGTTTCTACTGTAAACTTTTAGCTTCAAACCTTTTGTCATTTGTATAACATTTCTTTTCTACTGTTGAAATTTGTCAGACTATTTTTGATGGAATATATTTTGAAATGCCTATAGAAAAAGGTTTACTTTTTTTAAATATTTGTAAGATACTAACGTGCTTTTTTTTTGTTTGTTTTTTCTTGTCTTTTTTTTCTTTTTCTTTTTTGGTTGTGGATAAAAATATGTAACACTTTAACCACGTTTCATCAGGCTGTAAACATTTACACCTTTGCGATCAGAGAAAAAGACAAAATGAGAAATGACTTGTGTTAACATATCAATATGTGGTTCTTGGATCGGCGGTCTTACATATTTAATTTCTGTGCTTGTGAGAGACTTCCATGTTCATGTTTGTAGATAGTCTTAGTAAGAGGCTTTAAAGAGTGCCAGTCAAATGCTGTGAATCACTGTAACGTCACACAATCAGTGCTGCGTTTTCTTCTTTTTAAGTGTCCTTCTATGCTTGCTGTTAATCTTGTATATATTGAATTTTCTGTCCAGGATAGAGATTTGCTGTCACACATATGTTCAGTATTACACTAGAATAATAATAATGATATTAATACAGGGTTTGTAAGTTAACCTTCCAGAACCATCTAGAGTTTCAATTAGACATGATACCAGATTCCAGTAGAAAAGCCTCGGTTTGAATCCTAAGTAGAAACAAGTTGCATAACCTCAGAGAACACAGACCTCACTGTGACCAGAAGTCACTGTTACAAGCTGTTATCAGGACCGAGGTTTTCTTCACGTGAGTGAAATATCTGCACCTCTGCACAGGCAGGTAGAGAGCAGGTTACTCACAGTGCACAGTGTTAAACATGAATCCTGGTAGATGTTTTTGCTGATGTGTTTACACACTGGTTTCGCTTAATTAGAGAGTAGACCTCTAACATTTCTAACCTTTAGCTGTGACTAAATGTTTGAAAGAAGACTCACTTCAGGTTGGACTGAAGCTCACACTGTGCTCATTCCTCTCGGCAAAGGACTGACCCTACGCTTCAGTGTTACACTTAACACACAGCTGGGCTCTGGACGGTTAACAGTTGTACTGATTGTATATAGATTTTATTCTCTCTCTCTCAAGATTATGTAAAGGGGTGAAAAAAAAGGTCCTATGTGAAGCGATATGAATCTCTTTCCATGTGGTAAAGTGTTAACTGAACATCAGTCGTGGTAGAGACGATCTGCCCAACATTTGCACATAGGAAGTTGTCAACACTAAGATTTTATTCCCCCAAAGTTGATATGTTGCATTCAAGAACCAAAAGTTCCCTTACAGCTACGTTTCAGTATACGTTGAGTTATTAGTCATTGTCCCTCTCTTCCTATACAGATTTCATTCCTCTTAAGTGCCTTCTGCCTTTACCTGTGCTCTCTCTCCCACTTCTACAAGCTTCATGTTTTGCTTTCATTTAAGCACAAGCATTTGAGAGGAATGATGTCGCTGCAAATTTCCACCTCGCTTCTTTACATATCTGCAGATTTGTAAATAGTTAATAATTTTTTTTTCTTCATAGATTTGAAGGTGTAGACATGTTGAAGTAGAAATATATTAGTGCCTAAATATAGTGAGAGTTATTTTTGGTAAAGACACATAGCACTATCAGGCAAAATAAAATAAAAAAAGAAATACCCAAAGCAGAGATGGACTCTGGTTTATAAAAGACACATTACATTAATTTAACAAGAGCAAGGTTTTAGATTTTTGGAGAGCTGTGTATCATTTAGTGATGAGTGACTTGTTTTTACTCACAAACACACACTTCCTGACGTACGGTTTTCATTGATGACATCGACAGTGTGGGGAGTTGTATTTGCTTTTAGAAAATGAAGTTCAAACTTTCGATAGGACTCTTTTTATAGAAGTGTGGTGCAGCTGAAACAGAGCTCTAATTATTCAGGTTGTTGAGGTTTTTTTATAATCCAGAGTTCATAACGTACAGCAGCTACATTCCCCACACAGACACTCGTTCATGGGTCTGTCTATCGTCTGGATGGATGTTGGATACTATCAGGCAGCAGTAACAGAGATTATATTTACATCTTACTGAGAGGTGCTTTTCAAAACGTTGGTACCAGGGGGAAGTGAAGCTAACTCACCATTGTCTTGACAGTACTGACTGAGGACTGGTGCATCATGTAAGAGAAGATGTTTTTTCTGAACCACATACAGTAGAATGTCCATTTAGGGCCTGCTGGGGTTGTTTTTGTTCATTTTAGAACCACTCTATTTGTGATTAATAAACTCACTTCTAATATTAATGGAGACTTTTGTGTTTCACTGGTGTGTGTGTGTGTGTGTACAGTGAGGATTCTCGTCATTTTCACAATTCTTCCAATCCCTCCTCAACCACTCTAGCGTCTCCCGCTGTTCACAGAAATCCTATTCAGTGTGAACGGTCCATCAAATATCCCACTGACAGCATCTTTGTTGATCTAAAGCCGTAATCTATTAGAGGGAGTTAAGCCATTTCCATTTCCAACAGCTTGCTCGTTCCTTTCTGGGTAACGGTGCCAACTGGCAGCAAGTTCCTGGATAAAGAGCATTATAATCAATCAGCTCACCATGGATAATATATTGTAGTTTGCAGGAGAGCAAATGGACACTTTTATTAAAGACGCAGAAAACTCTATCAAAGCTTGTGTCTCCTGTTTGGCTCAACATGGGATGAACAACAAATATTTAAGACAGTTCATCTTTGAACAAAGGATTTGGAGACTGACTCACTGAAGCTGCACAGCCTTCCTAAGAAAGTTACACAACATCTATGAGAAACTGTCAGATCTGTGGTGACGGCGCGTACGTGTACTGCCAGTAAGCTGCTGTCACCCCCACATGCAGGGTGTTTCTGTAATGATCCAGGTCTTTTTCAGTTGTCTACACGAGCTGGACGCGTCACCCTGTTCGTCACAGTGACAGCTACAGTAGCTTAATGCTACATTTTACTGAGGCTGAAGTGTGTGAATTACTATGAGTTCCTGAACATTTCCGGAAGCAGTGCTGGAAAGTAACTACTGTAAATACATTTACTCAAGTACTGTACCCGTTAAGATACATGTACTTTTACTTGAGTATTTCAATTAGATATTACTTTTTCTTGGGAAATATTGTACTTGTCCCTTCAGTACATGTAGCTGACAGTCTCACAGCGCAAACTATCATCAGCTAATGATGATGGATTATTTGGGATGAACCATGTTAATATCAGCTTTGATTTGCAGATTTGAGTACTTCTTCCACTACTGAAGAGGTTACTTCAAGTTGTGAATGTTTAAAAAGTCATTGTTGGATAGAAGAAATGCTGCAACATGAGCTGGTTTATAGGTCTGGTCCTAAAGGCAGCAGACATTATTGACATGTTGACTGTTTTTCAGCTGCGCTGATCAAATACTGGCAGAGCAGAATGTTGCAAACAGAAGCGTGTGCGCGGCAGACGCCGCAGTGAGCAGAAACACAGATGGGAGAAAATCAGACTTGACAGAAGGATGTAGCCTGTTTAGAAAATACCACAGCCTGACATGAGGAACTGACACATTGACAAGATATTTGTGTGGATCTGAGCGAGGCTCCAGCTGCACCTACTGCTCTCAGCCCTACATAAATAATTGGTTTCAGCCATTTCAGGAAAGCTTGAAGAGCTCAAATTTTAAAGTCACTGGTCCAAGTATGAGAGTGACACTCTCTGATGTTCCAGGTGCTGCTGTAGTTGTTTTTTTCATACTATTTCAAAAAGTGAGTCAGTGTTAGGAATGAACATTGTTATGTTTTATTCTAAAAGTAATACACGTGATGTTGCCAAGTCAGTTTTGTGAGTGGAAATCTTTTTTTTCCCCCCACAAGCTTTTCCATCATATCAGCACTTCAAATCTGGGGTAGAAGGAGAAAGAAAAACACTGGCATGGGATTTATTAGACGTGGAAATGTAAAATACAGAATAATGATATCAGCAGCTTAAAAGCAAAAACCTTCTGAACTGAAGCTGATTTAAGGACGGTGCTCAGGCTGAGCCGTCTCCTCTTGTGAGTCCACTCTGCTCTCTGGTGGTGCAGCAGTGCTGACACAGAGCTGAGTGAAAGCTTCAACTAAAATCCGTGGGGAAACATACATACAGTATGAACCAATCTTAAATTATCAATTTGAGATCATTTCATAGTCCATGCTTCACAGGTGGTCAGGTATTTTTAAAAAGTGAATGTTGATAATTTGTCAACGTAAAATCAGGTTTATGAAGTGATCATCTGAAAGCAGTGAGACACGTTTAGAGGAATAAACGATAAGATCCACTTCACCACTGAATGGTGCACCTGAGAGCCTGCACTCAGGGCAACACTCTCCTACGCTTCTGTTTCTGTATCCTGTTGATACTGCGCTGAAAAGTGCAGACATATTGTTACGGCAAATGATAGCAGGGTTAAGAAAGTCAATCGCGTAATGTTGAGTTCGTTTGATATTCAAAGTAAAGTTTGTGTCAAAGGTTTAACGAGAAATTAAAAGACAAACACAACTGGGCTGTCCTCTCACGTGACTCACGACGCATGCGCAGTGGAGCTCTTGTAACTCGGAAATATTCAATGATCTGGGAAGCTGTTCGTGTTGGACGTCTCACAGCAAAGCCGCAATAAAAGTCCAGCGCGCTGTGTAGAGAACCGGACACGTATTTTTTTTACAACACAGAGCTTCACTGACTAGCAGCCATGAGCTTCTTTGGTTTTGGACAAAGTGCGGACATCGACATAGTTCTAAATGACGCCGAAACGAGAAAGAAAGCTGAACACAAAAGTGAAGACGGCAGGAAGGACAAATATTTTCTGTTCTTCGACGGGGAAACGGTGTCGGGGAAAGTCAACGTTACGCTTAAATACCCGGGAAAGAGGCTGGAGCACAACGGCATTAAGATTGAGTTTATCGGTCAGATAGGTGAGCGGCTGGCGGGCCTGCGCCTCACACTGAGCCCAGCTGACACAAGTAGCCAGAAGTGTGACAGGAGATGTTATTAGACCTAGCTACAGGCAGAGACCACACAACAACACGCATTGTATTTCATTAAACGTGTCGCAGTGAGTAACATGTGAAGCACTTTAATGTGACGCAGCGCGCCGCCACAACAAGTGTCAGTTTGAAGTGTCGGGTCTCGTGACAGATGTGGGTGCAAGCTAACGTCAGCTGACACGTGCGCCATTGGTTAGCTGGTTCATTAACCTTTGACCCGTGTGTGTGTGTGTGTGTGTGTGTGTGTGTGTGTGTGTGTGTGTGTGTGTGTGTGTGTTAACGTTCACATAGTTGTATTAGAGCCGCGCTTTACGCTGCACACGTAAATATTCACTGGCTGACGTTACGATTAATGTAATTTTATCACAGGCTGAACAGTAGCAGCTAACAATGCTAATGATTGTAGGTTACGCTAGAGTAGTCAGCATAGCCAGCTTCTAAAACTTCTAAAATACATTTCATGATAATACTTTGATGCATAAGATTTTGAGTTACAGATGCGTGTTTTTTACACTGTAAATATATCCTTAAACAATAGGTCACATTTACATGGTAAACCTTTAGCAGTGTTGGATCTCTCTAAGGATATAAATATCTCACTTGAAATCAAGTGCACAAAGCTTGCTCTGTGTAACATTAGAATTCAGACCTATTTTAACTTAAAATAAATAACTCACTCTGTCCAGCTACAGTTCTTTTATAACCTTTTAATGATGCATTAAATTCAAGTTTAAATTATTGTATTATTTATAAAAACATTACAGTTAAGCTTACTTATATATGTGTACATATGCATATTTTGCACCAATGGTAACACCTTCCTCTTACTTGAGTCTTGCCAGTGAATAAATCTTGAATGTTGTCTTCACTGCTGCACCTTTCCTCTTTTCCTTTTTACCACAATTTGTCTCCAAAACAATGTGCTGCAGATGTACTATGAGGGGCCAGTAATTAAATAACAGCTAAAAGAAACTGGGCTACAGTACATTCATCAGAGTAAATCTCAGATGTTTGCATGTCTCAGCAGTAAAGGAAAAGCTTGTGCAAAGTCTTTTTTGGAATAAGTAGAAGTGCTCCACTGCAGCTCTTTGATGCTTTCAGTGTGTCTTTTCCAGAGCTGTACTATGACAGAGGAAACCACCACGAGTTTGTGTCTCTTGTCAAAGACTTGGCTCGGCCGGGGGAGCTCACACAGTCACAGACGTTCGACTTCGAGTTCACACATGTTGAGAAACCCTACGAGTCTTACACTGGTCAAAACGTCAAACTACGGTGAGCTCTAATGTGTGTGCTTGTGTGTGTGAATGGGTGAATGAGAAGCAGTGTAAAGCGCTTTGAGTACCAGTCTAGGTAGAAAAGCGCTATATAAGTGCAGACCATTTACCATTTAACATTTACTGTGTGCAGTACAACTTCACATTCAACTCGCTGGCTTCTTACATAGCTGTACAATGAATTGTGAGCTAATTTTATGCATTTACTTCCAGCTACTTTCTGAGGGCGACAGTAGGACGGAGACTGAATGACATCAGCAAAGAGCTGGACATTGTGGTCCACACACTCAGCACCTACCCTGAGCTCAACTCCTCAATCAAGATGGAAGTAGGGATTGAGGACTGCCTGCACATTGAGTTTGAGTACAACAAATCAAAGTATGATGTGCTAGTACAATTTTCCACTAAAATTATCTGTGTTTATGAGTTCAACCTTTTAGATCAAAATTGTACCTGTCTACTCCCTGTTTGCAGGTATCACCTAAAAGACGTCATTGTAGGAAAGATTTACTTTCTGCTGGTGAGAATTAAGATCAAACATATGGAGATTGACATCATCAAGCGAGAGACAACAGGCACAGGACCCAACGTCTACCATGAGAATGACACCATAGCAAAGTATGAAATAATGGATGGTGCCCCAGTCAGAGGTAATGATATGTTTTTTACTGTTGATCATATTGCATTGTGTTTTTATTGTGGGTTTCTGTTGTGAGGTGGCTTACGCTTGTGGCAGAGTTCTTCTGTTGAATACTAAATGTTCTTCCATCTTCTTGCACTGCAGGAGAGTCCATCCCCATCAGGCTATTTCTGGCAGGCTATGAGATAACACCCACTATGAGGGACATTAACAAGAAATTCTCTGTGCGGTATTACCTCAACCTGGTCCTCATCGATGAGGAGGAAAGACGTTATTTCAAACAGCAGGTACAACTATACTGTGGCCTCATGTTAGCTTGGATGTAGTGCTGCAGTTTTGGCCTGTGCGATTACGATATACAAACGCAAAAAGGCAGAAAGTAAAAAAAAAAAAAAAAAAATGTGTGAACATGACAAGATCCATACAGTTTGCTTATTATCTACACACATAATAAATATATGACCAGTCAATCTGTTTAGGCACTGGACAGTGTGACGTGTATGGTCACGTAAATTTCCAGTGTGCAGTACTGCCAATACAAATTCTGTGCCACTAGACAGTGACTGTTTAGCAACTTTTTTTATTTCAAAAGACAAACTAGCATCAAATTTAGGGACTTTTTGGTGGGGCATAAACTACTTTTACTGAGGTGAGTCGTTCAAATCTGTCATTGAATGATTGAGTGTTCTCTCCCGTGGCTATGACCAAATCTCATTACAGTATTATATCATAATTTCTATGAGAATAGTAATCACAGCATTGTCCACAATAATCACAATATGCCTTTTGTATCATCAAATCGTACAGCCCTACTTAGAAGTTATCTGTAGTTCACCATTGTGGTTCATTCTTGCTAAACTGAGAACATCAGTGATGTGTCAGACAGTGTACGCAGTGTAAACCAGAGCTACAACATTTAATGAACTTAATTAGTCCACAGAAAATTGTCAACTATTTTGGTAATCAGTTTATAGTTTCAGAGCCAAATTAATTCAAATAAAAATAAGCCGAAAGATTTAGAAATACTTACAGTAACTAAACTAACTGAGTAACAGTAAAAAATTTAATGAGTGGGATACTTTTATTCAGTCAATTAGAGTTGAATATGACCAAATTAGAAATAGCTGAAATCTCTAAAACAGTCTAATTCTGTAGACACTGTATATTACTATAAACCGTATAACCTGTACAACCTTTGTGTTGTATTGTTGTAGGAGATCACTCTGTGGAGAAAAGGTGACATAGTGAGGAAGAGCATGTCCCACCAAGCAGTCGCCGCTGCACAGCGCTTTGAAGGCTCCTTCAATCCAGACAAGTCTCAGTTACACAGCAATGCAGAAGAAGACAGCTAAAGCCCAGCATGCACTTCAACCTTGTATAGTGAGTGTCTGAGCAAACATGGTGCAGAAATTGTCAGCAAAGTCTGAATGTGTATATCATTTGTTTTCATCGAGATAGAATGCGCTGCAGTGTTTTTTTTGTTTGTTTATTTGTACGTTTGTTTTTCCCAGAATGTGTGTGTGTGTGTGTGTGTGTGTGTGTGTGTATGAGTGGGTGACAGCCTTTAAAATGCGATATGTTTCTCTGTCAAGGGAACAAACATTCAAGCATTCAAACCAGGCTCAGACTGTAGTCATTCTGAGTGTTTGTTAACCACTTTGAATTACCAGCTAGGTGGAGTTTACCATATTAAGACTGATTAGACAAAATGAACTAATTTCTCTGTCATAAATCATAGAATTTTAGACTTTTAAGTGCTTAACTTAAATTCTTTTGGCATTTATTACACATTTATTTAGTGGGTGAAACTTCACCCATTAGATGCAATTAACTATGATTTGCCGATACTGTTTGACCAATATATTGAATTCGCATATAAATGTGCAGTATGTGGCAGAGATCCACCTCGGGTGTATTTCACAACCTTTCCTTCGAACTACTTACTTGGCTGGATGACTGTAACTGTATTCACACAGTAGGTTTCTAAAAAAAGGTTGGTAAAATTGATCTTACAGTACATTTCTGTATGTTTCCTCCTACATAATAATTATTGCTGTCACACCCTACAATAAGAGACAGCACACATCATTTGGTTTTAATTTTAAAAATAGTTTCAAATGACTTTTAGATAATGCTAGAACTACAGAACTTAAAAATGCGCTAAATGAGAAGACATTTACATATTTGTATAAGACAATGTTAAAAATATTTTCATACATTCCTAGGCTGTCATTGGAAAAAGGTATGAGTACAGAGTATTTATTTTTTAAACAAAACTTAAATTTTAACCAGCATTTAACACATTTGCTGCATCAGCTGTGGTTGTGGGTCAGTGTCAGGTGTTGCCACTGCTGCTAAAACAAATGTGGCACTGTGGGATATTTCTCCCATTGTAGTTACATTCTCTGATAGTTGCTCTGTTATTTGCACTATGCACTATGATCTCATTCAGTTTTTTCTGCCCTCACTGCTGTTCAAGGACTCACTGGACTCATAACAAGGTTTAGATGTTGAGCAAAAGTCAGAATCCTCTATCTCCAGGCATCACCACACATCTAATAAAGACAGTATTACAGCCGTGTATAGTGACAGTGCCGATACAAATGTTTGTAAGTCCAGCCCGTCAGTAGTCTGTAGGCTGCTGAGACTCACTGCCCTGTTGGTTAGTTAGTGTTGTGCCTAAGGGTTTATTGCCAAAATATTCAGTGCAATACTAGAGAGCAGTTGCTGGAGTCTACTGCTACACCATCTCTTCTCATAAAGTCCATCAGGCCACCAGTTAATCCACTACATGAAAATGAAAAGTGACTTCCATTGTTAGATGAATTGAATGGGTTTAGAGTAGCAAAATTTTCATGTAATTTTCTTTGAAAAAGTGAATGTGTAAGAAAAGCTACTCGTTGATATTGAGCGCTTAAATAAAATTAGGAAATTTAAGAATCACAAACTCTGTATATTTTCTCAAAAAAAGTATAATCCGTTTTTTTTTTCGTTTCTTCCTGTTTCTGGTCAGACAGACTAGATCATTGAGTTCCTGTGCCATTACATCTGCTTATTTAGTTTTCTGAAATACATTTGTTGAATACTGGAAAGAAATGCGAAGTAATGAAACTGCATCCCAGCACTCAGCTTGTCATTACGTCGCTTTTACACTTGACATGCTTACATCTTACATCACTGTGTAATGAACTTGTATATTGAACATGAACATGTTTATTTCAGACTTTATCTTGGAATTAATTTCAGATTCTTTCTACTGTATGCAAAAGCAAGATGTCCCCTGTCACCAGACTGCTGTTCAGGTAACTGCTAAAATAAAGGAAACACCAGCGTAAGGTGTGTCGATCTGAGCCAACAAGATATTTAACTTAAATTCATGCAGTTTTACTCAAGAGTCTGTTTTACCATGTGATTGATGGTGATAGAAATTGCTACCTTACATGCCATTCTACAGTATCTTTTGTATTAAGGAACTGTATGAAAATTATTTGGGTCGGGAGAGTGTGTGAACCATAATCTTTTATTTTTTTTTAAATAAATCACCTATTTAACTCTTTCAAACTACAACTTACCTAACCTGCTGATTTAACCCTGACTTTTGGCGTCATATGATTATTTTGACATACTTGTATTCATGTGTTGAGAATAAGATTGATTTTTTTATTTTTATTTTTTGTCAAATTTATGAGAATGAAGGAGTTCGTACTACTACTACATGCTACGAAGGTACACGGCCGCACGCAGACTGGCGACATTACAGTTACATGGCATGTTCTTGAACCTCTAGGCTACCAGTGCACGCCCAGACTACTTTTAAACTACCTTAAATTACCTAGTAAAGCTAATACCCAGACATAATTAATGTCCTCCACGGCACACACAAGAGGCATCTTTTTGGTTATAGGTCGCTAAGTATTGAATAAATACAATGAACCTCATAAAAAAAGATAAAATCAAATAAAAAAACTGGGACCTGCAAAATGAAACACCCTTCTCTGTTTTCCCCAAATAAAGTTAAAAATTAACTCCCTCTTCACTGGCCCCACTACAGAGCCTGATAATTTTCATACAGTCCCTATATTGAATAGAATGTATTCCACTTGATGTCTTTGCCTCTTTGTTCTTAGTTTTGGTGGCTACTCCCACCTACGCAACATTTAAGTAAGATCTGTTGAAGAAAACAAATTTAATAACACAAAGCAGCTTTAAAATTACAACATAAACATTATAAACAAATGTTTTTAATATATGTGGCTGTTATTTTACTTTTTGACAGTACTGGTACAGACATACAGTAGCTGAACTAACCCAGTTAGTAAAAGACATTAAAACAGGAAAGAATGATGAAATGTACAGTATACTAATATTGCACAATGTAAATGCAACCCTTCTTTTTTTGTTTATATTCATGTCATATTTGATCATCCTGTCTATAAATGTTGATTTTTGATCATTTTATATTCCTGTTCTACTTTGCATTAAAAGGGAGTAACTGAAAAACACATTTGTGTTAATTTCTTGACATGTATTTGTATAAAGTGAAGTTCAAATGTTGTACTGTAACATTTATAGTTGTGCATTTTGAATGCAGCATTATTGTCCACAGTAAATGCCTTATTGATGACCACAGTAACTTAAACTGTGTGGAGCAAATGTTGTCACTAGGTGGCAGACTTGGATAATTTTATGGGCAACTTCTAACGTATGTATGTTTGCATTGATTAAAGCGTTACTGGTTATGAGTAAGAAACTATATATTTAGTGCAGACCTCTAAAACTGTTCCAAATGACTCATTCACCTTGTTAAATAGGAAGTGACTGTAGCAGTTCAGTAGACTCAATGGGACTTTTATCATGAGGTGTAACACGTGCATTTGTGATATCCAGGAAAGATGCGCTCTACCTCAAAGAAAAGCAAAATAACTGAATGACTTGCGACACATCTGCACTTCTTTTGCAGTTCCTTGATAAAACAAAAAACATCACCAAGACATTCATGCACGTTTAGGAGACAGAAGCCCCACCTGCTGATTCTGCAGTGACGCTAAAAATACAATGAAACTCGAAATGATTAACTCCCTTTATAAAATCACAACAAACAAAACCCTTAACTTTTCCATGGAAATTACCATAACAATATATGTTCTTTTGGGAATAAAATATAGACAAACCACCACCCTAAGTTCAAGATATTTTACTTATGTACTGAATTGGTACAAGAAGAAAAGTTATTTCTCTGACACATAATAGTTAATAGTCTAACCTTAAATTTGGGCATTCTTCAAAAGTTTTGCTGAAAGACCCAGTGGTGATCTGAAAGCCAGACTGGCAGCTGTTTTCGTTATATTATTATTCAAAATGTAATGTAATTAATCTTTTTAGATCCCCTGCACTTGAACAAGTCTGTGCCTGTGCCTGTTCTTGAAGCAGGAAAACAGCCCCACAACATGACTCTCCCACCACCATGGTTAACTGTCAGAAAGGGTTGGGTCCATGCCTCTGCCAAACAAAAGCAGTGTGCCCAATGTGCCCAAAAAGCTCAAGTTTGGTCTCATCAGGCCAAAAATCATCCCCATGTTTCAAATGTTTACAGGAAAACTTCAGTCGGGCTTTGATGTGTAACTGTATGAGCAATGGATTTTTTTTCTTGATTACCAATTACCTTGAAGCCCACTATGATAAAGAGCCATCACAACATCTATGGCGTTCTTCCTCTCCAAATGTTGCACTTTTGACCACCCCCAAGTTTGTGTCTTACAGAATTGGTGCCCTTGGGATTTGTAATAATGCAACATACAGCTCTTATGTAGACACTATAAAAATGCTTGCAATTATCAGAATAGCTCCCTCCACCCCCCTTAATAAGGATCCACTATCAAGTCAGATCAACTGGACTGCATATTGTAAGTGCAATGCTGTGCACTTCCTGCTTTAAGAATGTTGACAAACTGAGGAAATTGTGGTACAGTTCATAACTGGCTGCCTGAGTATAATCTGTAGATATGCTGTATGTACTAGAACACAGTTGCAGAACACCTTCGCCTCAAGTCAATTCTGTCACTGGTAGATGTTTCCTCTGGCTGACAGCACTGACAGTAAGTTCTACACTTTTGTCTTCAGGCTGGGGCAGCCTGCAATGTGAAAACTGAACAGGCCTGGGATTATCTGCCTGAGAAGAGCATGAGTCTTTGTGACCAGGCTTAAATCTCCTCCTCACCCCCTTAGATTACCATTTAGTGTTTCTCTGGAATTGCAAGGTCCCACTATTAGATTAATAAAAAGACATACCTAAAAAGGAAAAGGAATATGCATGTAGCTGATGACCAGGTCTGCTGTGTCGAGGCTTAATGTTAACTGTTCAGCTGACAACCTGCACCAGCTGCTCCTACATGTCTTGTCAAACTGCAGGCCACCATAACTCTACACATGATTCATGTGTGTGCCAAAATGGGACTGGTTATTGCCCCACATCACAAAGCGATCCATCTTATGGAACACTGAACAATTTTTTTTAACATTGGTGATTTAATTTACATTCAAGCTCTTTTAAAGGTACGTTTAATGGCTTCAGGTATATTTGCTCAGCTTTAAACTAGTGAGGGACCAGTCAACGTTGTTCGGGCATTTCAAAACTACAAACCCATTATGAGATGTTGGTTTGGGATAGCAATAATAAAACTGCCCTTTATAAAATATTACAATGACTTTGGGTTTATTTCAGAATTTGAATTATTGTATGATCTGTGATGTTTCAGCAGCAGAGTATGAATGGGAGAAACGTGTATTTCATCGGGGCTATCTACGAAACTTCTTAAAAGTCTGTATGTGACAGTCATTATTTTAATGATTCCACTTAATTTAAGAACCACCACGTGTCTTGGAAGTGATAGCAAAAAGCTCTCTCCTCGTCCCATTTTGTGTCTTCGACGCGCCCGTGTCCAGCATTTCCGACAGCCCTTGAAGGCGGCACAGAGACAGTGCTGCTGGCTGCTGTGGTTCAGTCCGAGGTGTGCTCCTGCTCCTGCTCCTGCTCCTGCTCCGGGCTGACTCGCACACACAGAGGAGGAGAAGCTCCTAACAAGTTTTAACCTGGAAGAGCGTCCCGTGACTCGGGCGAAAGGCGAATTGAGTTCGAGTTTTGTTTCGAAAGTGGACAAACCTTTTGGGAAGATGGTAGAATTTTTTTCCCGTACAATAACAGCAGCTGAGTGAACGCTACGTTACCCGTGAGCACCGTCGTCCCGGGGGGAGCCGTTTTTTGTTTAGGGTAAACCAAACTGAACACAAAAGCGCGGGCGCTTCTTCCTTCAGCCCGGACACTGACTGAAAAATACTGACATATACTAAGTTCCTGACGCGTTAGAGTCTGCTGGTCTGAGCTGGGATGAGGAGAGAATTTAACAGCGGCCAGGCGCCAGACGGAGACAGTGAAAGCTAAGCTCATCTCTCCCACCAACGGTGGTTAGCGACCGCAGCGTCGACCACACAGCACAGGTACTTTTAACTTAGCACAGCCTGCTACGTGCTGTGCGCTTTACCTTCTTACCATTCACTTTAGTGAGTGACGTTATGTAGAGCTGGAGCTGGTGTTTAGTGACCAGACAGTGTCAATTGTCTAGGGTTAAACGGTGTGTCTGTGTGCGTGTGTGGAGGGGGTATTGGCCAAAGCGAGAGTAACGTGTCCCCAGCTAGTCCCGGCTTGCATGGAGCTGGCTAACCATCCGGTGCTAAGAGAACTGTATGCAGAACTCCATTAAAAATCAGAGCGATTTAATGCAGCGTTGATTTAATAGCTCTTCATACATACAGCGGAGTTGTTGTTTGGGCTCCTCCGCTTCTGTCACAAAATATTTAGTTTTTTTTAAATCTGTTTGGCATTCTGTTTTTATAATAACATAATTTGAGATGTTGACTAAATGAACTGTGTCCCACAAAGGAGTGTGTGAAAGCCCTCTTTCTGGTGTTATTTGATCCACATTTCCAGCGGTCTCATGATACTTCATTCTCTGTATTAGATTACGATTTAATCAGATATTCAGAGAAACCTGTATGCGCATACACATCAGTCACATCTCTAGTAAACCATCTGGGTGTTTAATGCCTTGCTTATTAAACACATGGAAAACTTGGACTCAGTTTTCTCAAGAGAGCTGTGTACCGTGTGTCATCGTTGTGGTGCAAGGCATCCTGGTTAATGTGACTAATAATTAGTTTTAGCAACAGTTGGGAGTTGATCGGTGTGTATGTGTGTCATTGGGTAATTCCTGATAACTAGACTATATTAACAATCTGTTTTCACGTCAATTTTACATTTTTCTATATTGACTTTTGTACATATCGGGAATAGTGATCTCTGTGAATTTTCCTTTAAATTGCGTGTCTGGAATAATGGTCTTTACCAGTAGATTTAGGCCATCATTCATATAATGTATGATGTTTTTGTAATTGTGTCTGTTGCTTCTTAATTATGTTTTGCCAAGGAGAACATTTCCAGCAAAATAAAGTAGGAACACTATTAGTTAGCATAAATTACTTACCATGTGATACACGGCATCTTATTTTCTCAGACAAAACAGTCACTGTGGTTGTCCTTGAGCTATACCTCATAACTGAGATCTTCACATTTTCTTGCCACAGTGTTGTCTTTACACCACAGCCTTTTATTATTTGCATTCTTTTTTCATATTTCAGCCAGCTGGGTGATGCAGAGGAAATGCTGTGCCACCATTGTTATTTTTAAGTAGCAGTCTTTATCACTCAAAGGCTTCATTTAGCTCTTGTTGTCTGATAACAGTGTTCATGTTGGAATACAGTAATTTTATTGGTTAATTTTTTGCTGTCGTATCAGAGTTGTTATTGAGAACCACAGCGTTTCAGTGGTATTGGTACTGGTTATCAAATGTCTGGAATTGTGACTTTCCTGTGCTAAAGTAACACTTCTATTTAAACCACATAGGAAAAAATATGATACTTAGCAGCTGACATGTCCTCCAGCTCTAGGTGATTACTGTCAACAAACTGGCTCTTCAACTCTCTCAGTATTCAACATTTGTTTTGGCAAATAAAGGTGACCTGTTTGGAAGCAAAGCTGAGGTCTGTGCTGTTTGGGCCCCGTCTCAAGAACTCAGTTACCGCTAGTCTTTTAATGCAAGTCCACAGGCATTAATAAAAATGCAGATTCACCACATTCCTTCCAGTAGATTATTCTGGGGCTGAGAAAGACCTGTTAGTCCATCCAGAGACCATCCAGCAAGGTTGAGTGGATGTAAACACTACATTAACAGATCAGTTTATGTTGTTGAGTTCTTCGTTCCTAATTGGCCACTGTTAATTCATGAGATGAGACAGATTTTCCTAACTAAGCATGCTAACATTACCAAAGTACCTAGATGCAAGCAAATGAGCAAAACTAATGCTGCCGTTACATGTTTGGACAGCCAAGTGCAGCTGAAGTAACACCCTGTTATGCAATAGATATGATTTACTGCTAAGGATTAGCCCCGTCTTAACAGTCAATGGGTGCAAGTAGAGGTAGTTGCTTAGAGTTGATACAAATCTTGGGGGAGTGCAGCATATTCACTCCAGTCAAAGCAGTTGCACTGGAAACTGATGACATTATGGCCTTGACTTTTACTTTAATGTTTAATGAGAAATTAGCAGATGCTGGCCTTCTAACACGCTGAACTAAGATGCTAAACCAGGTAAACACAATTTTAGCATTGTCACTGTGACTGCATTAGCACTGGTCTCACACACCGCTGTGCATCTGTTAGAAAAGAACTTGTTCTTATGATGTGTTGTATTAAACTGCAGGTCACCCAGGTGACATTTGAATGGAATCAAATTAACCATGTGTGTGTGATAGCTTGTTATATTCAGCCCTGTACATTAGAATGCAAACAAAAAGATGAGTAGGTTTATTCAAATAAATAGTAAATGAGTACTTAAAGAAAAAGTGTATTATAGACAGGACTTTGTAGTTTTAAATGAAAGACTGTGCATACTGTCTGTCCTCTGTCTCCTGTTACGCAACCAACTGCTTTCTTTTGTTTTCTTGTTACGTACATGAAACCTCCTGCACTCTCAAAAGTCTTATTGTTTGTCTCTGTCCTCGCCAGACGCACACAAAGCCAGACGTGACCTCTGACCCCAGCCTTAGATACTGATACATTGTGCGGGGCTGAGCGTTCATTGTGATTCCACTCTGCATGTTCATTAATAATGCGCAATGCATACGCTGCTGTCCTCAGGCCTCATCCTACACATGCACAAAAACGCGCTCTCACCATTCGTAGTGTGAAAAAGCATGTTGCTCGATGCTCTGTGCACGATCGCGGGCCTCAGAGGATGCCATGACATTCCCAAAAGAGATTCCATTCCCCCGTAAACAATCCTGGCATTGACAGAGATGCTGATTAGCAAGTTGCCAGGATATTCCCACAATGGCCCAGAGGAGGATAATGAGATCGGACTGACAAAACGGAGTTCTCATTCAGGACTTTGTTGGCAACAAGTTGGTGTGAAACTACTTGGAGGGATTGCAGCTGAAAGTTTAGCTCGCTGTTTTACCAGAAGTGTAGAAACTCAACAGATTGTTGTAACAAGGTGCTAAGAGCATCCAGTAAGCACTGGGCGCTGTCACAGCTTCTTGTTCCTCAGATTGTCTCTGATGTTTTCTGTCAGCGTTTACTGGAGTTGGATGGGGGTTACCTTGAAACTGTGGTGCTGCAAAATGATGTTTTGCCTCAGTCTATAGTCTTTTCTCTGTTGTTTTAGTGAAGGATACCTACAGTTAAGCTAAAATAGATTGATCCTCAAGGGGAAATTAGGTCACTGCAGAAACAACAGAGCCAAAGGAAACAGTTCTCAAATATATAATAAAAAAAACAAAGGCAAGTAATTTCCAGCAATTTCTCAAGAGAGATACAGCAGCATGAATAATAATAAGGAAACACACCTGGAAAACCTTTGTTTTAACTTTTTTAATAAGTAAGTGTTCAGAATAGTTCAATAGCATCAGCAGATAAACAAACATATTATTTCATACATTGGTCAAACGTGTGAAGAAGAATTACACGGTTACCATTGAGCACACTGTCTTCTCCAAACAGAGGTTGTCCAGCCTACTAGCTGTAACTAGGCAAAGTAGGTCTGTGGATTTCCCTACATGTTAAAATATGTATATGTGGCTGCAGTAAGAGACACAAAAGCCCCAAAATTCTTATTGCTACTTCATGTAAATGCTAACATTGGATTGTATTTGGCAAGTGTCTGTGTCCCTTCTGCATCTTTCTGAGTTTCTGTGGTGACAACATCAGTGCTGTCAAGTACTGTTCTTCTTGTCTCTTTTCTTAGAGCTAATTGAGCATCTAAAAATACATTATAATGTAAATGTTATTGAAAATGCATTTTTTTAAAGTGATGGTGAGTTGTAAATGATGACGAGAGCCTGCCCCATGTTCCCCTTATGTCTGTATGAACTGTAGATGCATGTCTAATACTGTATGTAACATTGTCTAGCAGTGTAATCTATAAATCTGCCAAGCTACTAGTTTTACTCAAGAATTGACGTTCAGCTGCTGCTGCACACACAGTGGTCGTATCCAGTGTCACTCAGTGTGAGAAGGGGCTTGTTGGTCTTGTCTGTCGGCCTAAAAGCTGTCTATCCATCTACTGCACCCCTTCTTTTAATAAATGCTCTCATTTAATTGTGAACCGTTTTTTTACGTAACCTTTACATTTGCATACAAAGGATACAAAGCTACAGCATATTTTCTGGATACATTATGTGAGAACTTGGCTCAACCTTTGAAGTGAGGACAGCTATTCTGGAGATTTTCTGAGTGACTCAGATAAAGGTGAGCCAAATAGCTACAGAGTTAAACTTTAAACCTTCTGTGTTTGATGTATTACTTTACAAAGAGCGACTGGACAAGCTCCTCTACTTCTTTTACCATGTAATCCAGACTTCATTTATTCACCTTTCCAGAAGAATGAGCTGTAGACCAAATGTAGCAGACTGGAGATTTAGTAGACAGTTTTTGATCTCATTATTTTATTCAGTGTCCTTGTCATGTCATGTATCCGTGCATCTCTTCGTTTTGTTCAGACTGTAGCCTGGTTTACTTTTTTCCAGGCCTTGCTCCTGGATGCTCTGCAGCCCGGGGGTATCAGACACCAAAGGCCCAGTGGGGCACAACGTCGGAGTAGAGTTGTCTAGTGGTTCACACTTAACTGATCACCCACTTTCCAACACACTCTCACTCCCCCTTCTCCATTCCACTAATTAGGTTGATGGATGTCATGTTGTCAGGGTGCATTAAGATCAAATTCACATATCGTGTTGTAACAAGATATCTATCAGTACTTTATTAGAATAACCAAGTGACCTTAGTTAGTTTACTGACGTGAAAGAAACGGGAAATCCAATTAGTAAGCCTTTATTCAACGATGAGTCCAGCATCAAGTCATGATGTGTGACAGAGATACTAAGAGGAATACTAAGAATTGTTTTCAAGAGTTTTTTTACCTTGACATGCATTAAATTACTTGTTGCTTTTGCTCCATTTTGTGTAAAATTCCTTCTTATGGGGTAGCAAATGAGACTATGCTTCCATTATCACTGGAATTATGATTTTCTGTGACTCACCCTGTTTAAGAGAATATTTGCATACAGTTGAGTCTTTCCTAATTTTCCTCTGTAGTCAGCTTTCCGTTTTAGCTCATTCATAGCACTTTGCTATTAGCCTTACAAGCTCACTGTGGTAAACGCATACTAGTGGTGGATGTCAAAGTGCAGGCAAAGCTGTAAATATTGCTTCTCAAATTTTAATTGTGCATTCCTTTACAAGCATAATGCTGTTTGCTTAAATCAAATGTTGAACTTTCAGTGATGTAGATTTCTCTTTCTCAGTCTTTCTCAGTCACTGTCCACTGTAGCTCACTCCAACTGCACTGAGACATGAAGATGAGGTGAAAGGGACAAAGACAAGAAGCTGTGTGCACCATACCCACCAAAGCCACATTTTCAGTGAGCTGATCTCACTCACTGGTAACTAGAGAATTATTAGAACCATCATCTCTAGGACCTCAGAAGCTCCTGTTATACTGTTATAAGGCCAGTTGAAGGCCAATACACTGCCTTGAGGATCTGCATAAAAGAGCTATGTTATCCTTGACTCCAGAGTGCAGAACTAGCAGAAGTGCATCATGATTTGTCAAGAATTATTGTTTTAATACTGTGTGCCAGGACCTGTTCACTAGAGCACCTTTTAGAGCAGCTTTTTTCAGTCCTCCTCAAAATGTTAAATTGCATATGTGAGCAGAATGCTCACACTTTACAGCCTGTTTGTCTTAGCCTCAACATGGATGGTTGTGTGATTTAATTCCTTTAAAGGAATTGAGCAATTGAGATATTGTCACTTGATGCTAGATGAAACTTTGAGGAGCGCTCAAAGTGAACCCCCCCTTGGGGGGGGTTCACTTTGTTAAGGAGCGCTGGCTCCTTAACATATGTAATTGTGAAAAGACTTCTAACCAAGGTACTTTAAATTAGGTTCATTGATGACAGTTTGCAGTATGTGCAACAGTTTGAACTGCAGAAAATGATGGTACTGTTTTCTTGAGTAAATAATGTTTATAGACGTTCCAGTTCTGGTTGAACAACCATTGATTTCATTGTATCAACAGAGCAGCAGTGGTTGGCAGTGGTAGTAGTAGACGATATTAAACTGTCTGCTCTGTGAAGGACTATGTCTCTCCCATTCTTTTCTACTTTCTTATTTGAAATGAACCATTAGTCACCTGCTGTACTACAGGCCTCTCAGAGACATTATTTTCTTGCTTATTCAAGAAATTCATATTTGCCATCTTACATAGAAGCTTTGACCTAATACATAGGTTTATATAATACATATGTCAGCAATTGAGATATTGTCACTTGATGCTAGATGATGACGGCAGCTCATGGGAACCATGGGCCCTCTCATGCTCAGAAAGGGAGGGGTGTTAGGTGGGGGGTGTATTCAGATGGTTGCAATCTGAATCCTCACCTCTAGATGCCACTCAGTTTTACACAGTGCACTTTTAAAGTGTGTTTTCATGATGTTTTAAGTTTTTTGAGACTTGTTCAGTTCACAAACTCTATTTTGTGTTCTACTCTCTTTTCTGACATGCTGTATGAATCCATTGATGAGCTCCGTTAAAATGTTCACTCTTACATCTCTGAACCTGTGTACTGAGCTATTAAATGAAATGCTCTGCTCTTCTTCAGACACCTGGAAGGCTGGATTATTTGTTAAGGAACTTCAGTTTTCTTCTAGGCTACAATGTACAATGGTTACAGTGGCAGCAAGACTGTAACCCTGGAATTATTTTTAAACCATTGTGACCTGCTTGACCAAGGCCATAACAAATCTATTTTGTGAATAAAATACAGCTAGAATAATCTAAAGACATGTTTATTGCTTTAGAGCAAATTTCTGGATGACAAAAAAGAGGATCTTATATGGTCTTTGATACAAAATGCTGGATTTAATTACACAACAAAAGGGCAACAATATGCCATTAGCTTATCAAGGTATTATGGTGTGCTGTATGTGTTTGCAAATCAACACTAGCATATTGTTTGTTTTTTTAATGGCCTCCAGAGCAATGTGATGCCAACATTTGTTATCTCTGGTTTGGTCTACAAAGTCTAGTCTGGTTCCAGACCTCTGAATTTTCTTTTTCAAACATTTAAATAGCTCTGGTGCTGGTTTCCTTTCTCTTTGCTAGATAATCAATTGACCAATAAGAGACTTCCCCACAACATTAGGGAGTTGACGGTTTAAGGTTTAAATACATACAAAGACTTTTTTTTATTTACATGGGATGTACAATTTGTAGCAGGTTGAATGTACTTAGACTGAAAACTCAATTTTCTGTATCTGCCAGTGTAACAAATAAATTTACTAATTTAAAAAAATATTTCGTCTAAACTAGTGCTATGGACTGCTTTGACTTGTTAATAATAATGATATAATAATAATAATTGATACTTTATTAACCTCCTTGGGGAAGTTCCTGTGTACAAGCAGAGAGTCTTTTCCAGGGACACTTATGTCAACATGTTGCCAGGAATCAGGGGAACTGAGTCGAACCACCAACCCTGTGTTCGTGGATAACTGCCCTACAAATTGAGACATGGTCAGCCCTTAGCATTATACTAGTTACAACATTACACTAGTTTGAGCAGACCCTGCATACAGTACTTGTGGAAAAACTGCAGTTCTAGGGACAGTAGTACTCGTGAGTTGTGCAGTAGGGCTGCAACTTATGATGCACATCCCGTTCTGATGTTCATGTGACATTAGAAGTTGCTAAATATCATCGTCTAATTTGCATATTTGAAAATGTGTATATAATTGTAATGGACGATTGTAGTCGACTAATCGTTGCAGCCATTCGGGCACATACCGCATGTTCTGTGTAACTGTAGTGCTACAGAGGTATAGCTTAGCACTTGTCACACTGGACCATGTCAGCTTCTGCCCTGTACAGATGGCATTTGTACTTCATACTTTGTATTACACATCTCAGACACATCTACGTAGTTATTGTCTGCTTTGATTTTCTTTGTGTAGAGATGGTGCTGGATGTCAGTAGGTTTGAAGTGTGATGCCCAAAAGTTCCAGTGTGTCTTGCAGCGATTCTATCTTGTCCCACACTTTGTCTCCAATACACAGCAACAAGCTGGTGCTCGGGGCCAAAGGAATGCAGCTGCTTGGCAGCTGAACTCTACTTTGATCTTTATCTGAATGAAAAATACTGTACATGTTGAAATAGTGGAGTGGAGTGAAAAGCACAATAAGTACAACATCCCCAATGTGTAGTAGAATGAAAGTACAGAACAGCATAAACTTTAAACACTGAACACAAAGTTTCACTAACTTTATAACCGTAAATAATGTTTTGCAAACCATTAGCTTAGTGAACATCTGCAGTACTCAGCTCAGGTGATGGGGTAAACTGCTAGTGTTGTCCCCAGGAACAAGACGTCTGGCTCAACAAATGTGCAGTATGTGGTGCTTTAATCTGTTTTTCTGTTGGTCGACGATTCTTGTCTCCAGACATGCTTTGGTGCTGTAGTGTTTCTAGTGGTGAACAGTATTGTACAGGTATTACAGTGGTTGATTGTACACTGGTTGGGAGGTAAAAGGTTACGTTGAATCAATGAAGAAACAGTTCAGTCTGATTATCAAACTTTACTAACTCCTAACAATATTTGGGTCCATTTGGCTAAGTGGAATCAGCTGTACTAACAGCATTGTCCAGCTATAGCCAGTCCTTTCAAAGTTGATAATAAAATTAGTGTTACTGGTAATGGAAAATAATAAAATTAGTCACAAACAAACAAAATAACAACAACGTCAGGTAGAAGACATGAAAAGAAATGTTCCAGTGCCAGATAGAGGGTAGAATTTGATTTTGATGTCTTACCTGCCAACCTTGAGGTGTCGAGCTGTTAAGTTGTCTATAAAGTGTACCTGGCTATGATACTAAACACAGTTCCTTGGCAGGCAGACTTTGTATTCATCTTATGAAGGTGAATTGAATTAACAAGGTCACTCTCCTGACATCCAGTCTCCAGAGGCTGACGACAGTAGACTTTAGAGAAGGTGTCAGATGACAAGCATAAGGAGGCAGAAAAAAGAAAACGGTGTTGAAAAAGAATGGTAAAGGCTGTGTCACACAATGATTTCTGTTTTAAGTTTGTGCTGGGACAACCAACTGCCGCCTAGCTGACTCCAGTGGCATGATGTGGACATGTGAATCAATATGGGATTGTGGCCTAATGGCCATATCTGGATTACCTTTTTGCTGTGACTCTGATATGCTCCTCAGTTCAAATGTCATTCTAGTCATTCTAATGTCTTGACGTTATCCACAGTAATGTTTTCTTTGTGTTTGTCAGGATTTTAAAGCAGTGCCACAGGATTTGTGGTGCTTGTCCTTAACCGCGGCTACCATGGGACAGCGAAAGGTGCTAATGTCACTCAGAGATGCTGAACAGACTGCCTTGTCATGACCTAATTCCTCCAAAGCTACAAAATTACCTCATGAAAATGCACCACTGCAGGAATTAGGGTCACTGCCTGTCAGTATGGTCAGTATCATGCTGGTTTAGTTAGGATGTCATGAGCAAGCAGCAGGAAACCTTTGGGACAACACTGCAGGAGTCGTCCTGTATTTCAAGTAGTATAAAGTGGTTTATAGTTTAGTGTATTATCTTGTTGATTATGTTTCTACATAACCAGTAGTAAGACGTGTCAGTACCATAGACAATGCTCCTGTAATCTTCAAGTTCAAGTCTACAAGTTCAGAAAGGTAGTTTAAAGGAGCTATGCAAATACAGATGCTTCAAGCTATGCAGGGTCTCATCAGCATGTTGCTGCATTTTTGAATATCATGTCATATGGTTGCAGCTATTTTTTATTTTATTGTTTTTTGATTAGTCAGTTAATCTATTGAGTAAATCTATTGTTATGTTTTTATTAGTTGATTAATTTGGTTAACTTAACAGTAAATAATAATTTTGGTCAAGCTTGTGCTGATTTTTATTAGAAATGTGCATATATTATTAATCTGCCAAAGGTTTCCGACATTGACGAACAACGCACGCGTTGTCGTGTTAGCTGTTCACGTCTGCTCTAGGGAGCTTTTCTTTGAGTAATTGTCTGAAATGGAAGGAGAAGAATGCAGTGAGTACAGTGAGTCACTGATCACACACATTTGACAACCCGTTACTAAATACACACATTCAGCAAACCAGGGAGTGGGAGCTACCATAATTTGGGATGAATGTAAAAATTGTGACACATCAACGCATACCAGGCAAATCAATGCATTTACGTAATCGACATAATCAATTACATTCATGCGTTGTTTCAGCACTGGTGTCACTTAACAAAAAAATCCTAACATGGTGCAAAAACGAGCTGCTGTCTGCATGTTGCTGCTAGGGGGCTATAGCATCAAACAACAGTTCATTAAAGTTGTTGTATTTATGATACTTTGTCATCTCTTCATTCAGACAGAAGTGTAAATGCTGAACTGAAATAGCTTTTTTTCCCTTCTGTCTGTGCAATAGGTAATCATCAGAAGTCAGCAGGAGTACACATTTCTCCACAGACACCACGTTCGTTTACTACTGGAGTCATGGAAACTTTGACTGTTCAGTAGTCTATATCATCACCTTGTGGACAGCTTGATCACCTCCACAGGTACGTACTGCTTCAGCGTGCAGGTCTCTTTTCTGTATTTTGCTCTTCAAAGTCAGAGTTCTATATTTTTTTTGTATAAAAATGTCTGAGCTTTCTGTGGCCAGCACTTGGATAAATTATTTATGCTGAAAAGCATAGGAAGAGCTGTTAATGGAGGTTGGTCTCCTTGCTCACCAAACAGTGCATTTATTTAAGAAACATTATTTACTTTATTTATTTAATATGACAAACGTAAAACTGTAATTAGTTTGGAAAGACATCACACATCATATATGTTATTAAAAGTCACTGAGTTTATGAAGTTTTTAATTTATTCATTTGAGAGCTTATGTCTGAGAAACAATCTCTGTTTGGTTGTAGGTTTAGGAAATTAGAAACTAACAACAATAGAAAGTGGTTTGGACTTTTGCCTAATGAAGGAATGCTGTAAGAAGGACACAGTTTCCAAATTGTGTTGTTGTGGGAGAAAAACTAGCTTTCTTTTATTTATTTTGTAGGAATTCCCGTAGCACATATCCACTGTATGATTTTCCCTTCCAGCTATTACAAATTAGACAAAAACCCTCTTGCTTTGTTAATTATTAAAGTTTAAATTAAATTTCAAGACTTTTTTATAGTACACTTGAACATTTTCAGTCAACTGGTTTGAAGTTTTATTTGCCTTTCTTCCAGATATAAGCAATGTTTTATTTATTGTCAGAATGAAGGAGTTACAGTTATATGAATGGATATAGCGCTTAAAGCTCCTCTAAAATATCTTATGTCATAGAATCACGTGTCTGTTGTGTTTAACAGTAGCTTTTTGATATTGCATATTTTTTGATGTATTTGCAGGAGTTAAGAGAATAGGTGTATATTTTCAGCTCAGAAAATGAATATTTTCAGAAAATAGCCTTCATTCTTTTTTGCATTTGAGCTTACTGAGGGCTGTGAAGAATGACATGATGACAATGTTCAAACAAATGAATGGCTGAGCAGGTGGCTTAAAGAAATGTGTACTGTGCAAGTGAGAGCAGCATGCCTCACCTGCCAGGTTTTATAGCCACTGTTGAACTTCAAAACAGTCACACAAAGCTGACCTTTATGAGCCATGTCTAATGGCATGGATGACGTGAGGTCACCAAATTCGATTAACCGCTAAGAATTCTAACACAGAACTAATTGGAGGATCAGACATGTGATTTTGTAGACAGCTGTGGGCGTGTACGATGGGTGCGCGTAGCCTCAAAGTAAAACAAAGACCACATTATGCTCCGCTTGATGTGTCGAATCAGTTATCTGGTCTAGACCAACAGCCAAGTGAAGACGTTTTTCAGATGGCCTTATGTAATAAAAAATTGAATCTGTTTAAAACTTTTATTTTTCAATTAAATTTGTAATTCACCCAAGTCTGTGTAAACTTCTGCACCTTCTTGGCAGAGGTGGGGTGGTTTCATGCTGGCCTCTGTGTAAAAGACCTGAGGATGCGTGAGATGATTGGGGAAGGGCTGTGAACGTTTGGTGAGTCTCCTCTGAGACTTTCACACGTACACTGGAGGAGATACAATATTTCTGATGTAATTAAAACTCATGGCGTTTAACATGACTCCACTAATACTGCGGTGCCTATACCTGTGTGAAATAAACACTGGAGCACTGTTCATTGTAAACTGGCCAAGGTGTTTTACAGAAGAGACCACCTTCTCACCAGTATTGCAGGCTAACAGAGCAGCAACCTCAGTCCTCTATCTTTGTCTACTTCTAGTGTAGGTCACCTGTGTTTTCACTCAGAGCCAGATTCAATGCAGCTCAGTATCTGTTCCATCTCATGTGTATAAGATGAATGATTTAAATGGATTTAAATGTCTGCTGTGTAGAGAAGACTTTAAATTATGTTAAAGGCCACTTATAGCCACATTAAAAGTGACAGAAGCTGAAGCATTTTGTGCTTGAGAGAGCATGGATTTGTGAGAGCCAGGGAGCAATATCAGTATGTAGACAACCTGCTCATAGTAAATAGTTGTTGGTGACAACTAGCTAAACTTCACTCATACACGTGTACACGTTGACTCCACCTGATCAGCACCTGTCCAAGCCAGTTGTCAACACAGGTGCCATGTTGGTTCAGGGAATCCAAACTTCCTAATCCATTTATGTTCATCATCAAGTAGATGCAGGAGGTTTATCCAGAATTTACTGAGCATTTGTCTTTTGTAGATTGTGATGCTAATAAATACTATAAAACTAAGATGAGCCTATGTAATTATTTTTCCAATAATACTGTATTATTTACTACATTGATCACTCCTTCCTTTAAACATGTTGTCTGTGCAGTGAGTGGTACTCACTTTGATTTACATATCGTTTGGCAAAGTGTGAGATCTTGCAAACATATACAATATACAGTGATGTTTCAAAGTTAATACGCCCTCTTATTACCAAGTATCCCTTTACTTCTTCCAGAGAAATTAAGAGGCTAAGCTATAGCTAGGTGCTGCTTATCTCTTAAAAAAAGAGGTCTGGAGCATTCAGATATTTGGTAATACAATACCAAGTGGGAACAACATTAGCAGTGGTCTGCAGTAATACGATTGTTGCTGCACAACAAGAGAGCTTAGGAGAGCTGTGTGAATGCCCGAAAACCTCAACGAACTGAAGCAATGACGTGAGAGACTCATAGTCATAGTCATACGGGAAATGATTACTTCAGGTTATTGCTGCTAAAGTTGGATCTAGAATAGAAGCTATTGAATCATTGGGGTTAATTAGTATTTCTCACACTCACTATTTTTTTTTCTTTTGTGCTTCATTTTGTTACAAATAGTTTTGAAAAAGTTTGTCAGTTGTTATTTGTTTGAAGTTGTATTTGTCTTATATTAAGAACTGCTACTGCTGGATGATTACTATACATGGATGAAGGGGTACAACGTGATTGTATGTTCAGCATGTCTTACACCTCTTCTGGATTTTATCTGGATCTAAGTCACGACAGAGACACTGACAAGTGTGAATGTCTGATTAATTGAGTAAAAACAGCCGCTGGCAAACTGGATTTACTCATTTATGATGTGAAAGCCGAGTCAGTGATGCAGTTTTGCTGACAAAGAGTAGCACCGGTAAGTCATCCTCGCCTCATTTATCAGAGCAGGGGGGAAGTTAATGAAGACAAGACATGCAGGGAAAGATTCAGTCAGTGAGCCATGGCTTTGTGTTAGCATGCCTTTCTGTTGTTGCAGATGCTGTCACAGTTAATTGACAGGAGAGATGCCACACTTGGATGGAGGATTAGTTTCAGCTGAACAAACCAACATTTTTGCCACAGCTTTCCTAAAGATTTATAGCCAAGCATCCCTGATACACCACTCATTTATTAGTGTTTGTCACAGTGAGTCAGCAGGCTGTGCTCTCCTCTCTGCACAGTGGTGGTGACACACCTCAGCAGAACACTTCTCACTCGGACATTATTCCGTGGCAGACCTCGAGCAGATGCACTGCGGACGCCATAAAGAAGCCAAATAAGAAATTCATTGAGGTCCCAGCCTCAGTGAAGTTAATGCTCATCTCTCGCTGTCTTGTCGGCTTGTTTCTGGAGTGCCAAGTGATTAGAGTGTGCAGCTGCTGCCAAGTCAACATTGCAATTAAAATAAGAGTTTCCAGTAAGGCTATGGAGTGGATGCAGGATGATAAGTCTGTCTGAATAATTACAACTGCGCATACAAAGGAGCTCTGGTATTTCCACTATTCCACTTGATTGAGGCTTTCAGCCATTAAGTGGCATTCTGAAGAATAAATGATTAGTGAACATGAGGTTATAATTTGTAGACAGATTCCTTATTCCTATTTGTTTGAATGGTTACTTCAAGATTCATAGTCTTTGACACTACGCTCTGCTGCTGCAGCTACAGTTTGTGAACATGTTTTAAGTTCAGGCTCTTTGCTCTGTGCTTTGACTTTTTAGAGGAAACTTCCACTGTCTAGACCTCAATATGGGCTCATATGTCCTCACATAAGCAATCGTTGTTTTCTGTTAAACCTGTTTTGCTGCACATCTAATGATCTAGTACTGCGGGTACAATCTGACTCAGGAGTCAAATGTTTGTATGGGAAAATAACATTACTAGTAAAAAAAATCTCTCAAGCATCTTGGTAGAAAGTGGACACAGAAAGTGGAACAGCACAGAAAAAATCCTCTGAGCTCCTTAAATGGACAGTTTCTGTGACACTCATGTGGCAGAATAACTGTGTAGAGTAGCACTGCGCTGAAACCAAATTTACATTAAACATGCTCTTTTTCAGTTTTGAAGACTATTCTGATCAAACCAGAAGCTCTTTTTAAACTCAATGTTATTTTCCCAGGCATCAAGAAGCAGCATTTTGTCCAGTAAGTTGATACTGCACTCACAGCAGTTTACAGTAAACAGGCTCCTCTGCTGGTTATTGCTCTTATGTCAGCTGACAAATGCAGGCTGCTTGTTGGTTTGTCCCATGTGAGATAGCTAGATCATATTCATGAGAGGTTGTGTAACATTAGCTCTTCTTCATGATCACTGTCATGTATCTGTCAGTCTTGCAGCTGCAGAAAAACTGAAAACCTACATCATGTTATCTGCATCATTTATAGGCCTTGTTTTCTTCACATTGATGCATCAGCCACTCAAATAAGCATCCTGTCATTTATTTACTGAGGTGGGATTTGTTTTATAATGAATGAGCTTTTGCCATTGGCTCGTTGTTTAATTTTGCCACTTGCCAAGTCTCTCCTTTCACAAACACATCACTTTACATCCGCCTGCGTGACTTTGTGTGATTGCGAAGTATTGAAACCGTGGAAGCAACCAGACAAAGGAGTGTCCCTGGCAAGAGCAATTTAAAAGACTGACAAGTAACCCAGTTGTGGTAATAGAGTTGTGTTTATTGTGATTAGATGAAGTTGTTTACATGACAATTGAAATAACCAAGCTGTTTTCCTTAATGTGGTTGTAGCTGCATCGGTAGAGTGCATGTAAATATACTTACTGTCATTTCTGCTCCTCTAGCAAGCTCATTTTTCAATTTGGTAATTTAGATCCACATCTCACCTTCAATTACATTATCTCCTCTTCTGAGTTGCTAAGCGTGGTCGCCCCGTGGTGTAGCTCTGTGAGTGGGTGCCTTATCAGATTTTTGCCTGCTAATTATCAGGACAAGTTTTGTTACACAGCACTGCTCAAGAGCTTGTAAATCCGCTCCAAGGTCATTCATCCCTCTCTATACTTTGACTGTTTAGTACATTAGATTTTGATTCACTTGATGCATTTTCTTTAAAGGCCAAGTGACTCATATCTTAATTTTCTTTGGGTGGTCTCTAATGCCACTCTTGTGTTAACCTAGGCCAGGGTAATGAATTAAAACTGCGATTGAAAGGCATGGGGTTTTCAGGCTTCCAATGCATACTGTGAAAATGCATTGTGGGAGGGCTTCTGCTGTGCCTTTAGCAGAAGGCTTAGCACATTGACTCATCTGAGCAGGCAGGAATGCGAAAAGAGTAAATATAATCTATTGGAAACATGGGTCATGCTTTTACCTGCTCAATCTGTATTTAGTAAACCTCTTTGTTTATTGAATTATTTAGAGGTAATACTGAGCTTTAAGGGAGTGGTCCAGGTCAGTTTCTAAAATTGGATACAAAAGCTATGTAAAATTTAGTAGTCTGAAGAGGAAGGTAAATTACAAATATATAGGTTTATTTGTATTTAAAGTGTCCATATTAAACCTCTTTTAGGGATTAAAAAACTGCTCCCTTTTATCACGATAAGACTTTCACTGCAGCAGGACCAACCTGGATTCACTTTCCGAACATCTGCTTTAAACTTGAATCTACAACCCTGCAAAATTTTGCTAAGAGTAGCATTAGATAAAGTAGACTAACTAACTAAAGTAGACTCAAGAGATCAAGAGTTCAGTATCAGATTTAGAGATGTGAATATGGTCTGTTTGCTAGTGGAATATACTGCTTCACTATGAAATGTTGTGTAAGCCTCTGATTCATATCAAGTCGTCATAAATTAGTCATTTGCCTTTTATTTGCACATTGAAATAGAAAATAAGGAAATGTTTGCTTTATTTGCATTATGCTGCAGTTTAAAGATATGTGCCCCTGTGTTGTGTCACTGTAATGGAAAAAGGATTGCAGCTACTATTCAGTGCTTTCTTAGAGTGCTGCTACAGATGCAGCAAATTAGGTTTGTAATGGCGAAGTCCATAACTTTAATGGCTTCTTGATAAAACAGAGTTTGCTTTCAAACTGCCACTCTGGTGTTCACATCAGAAACCATGAGACAGATACATACTGCTGACATACATTCAGCCTGGCTGTCGTGCACACTGGAGAACAGTGTTGCAAACTCAAGGGAAAGTTGAATGCTGTTGCTAGGTGCTTCAAGAAGTGTCCCAGAAGTGTCCAGCTGACGTAATTGGCTAATTTGCATATCAATATGTTTGAATGCTAGGTGCTTTCAAATCAGAGGGCGGAGGATGGGGCAACACTGTATGGGCTGGGGTCAGTGGTGGAGGACAGGAGAATAAAACAGACCTCAGAATTTATAGACTAAACTACATACTGTAGTGCCTCTGTAGTGTTTTTAGCCAGCTTAGCATTGTGGCTACATGCATGTCAGTGGGTCCATCACTACGGTCTAGTCCAGTGGTAACTGTATTTCCCTCTAGTAGTACGCAGGAACACCTGAGATTTTTTTTTACAAAAAAAAATAAAAACATTAATAATAACATTAAAACGTAATACTACTATAGTTTACAGGTGAACTGTCTATGCTCACTTTACAACATCAGACTTTTATTCACTTTACATCTCCATAAACATTATTAACAGCATTAGAGTCACAACACCTCATCTCGATCTCTCAGCCTGTTTTTACGCAAGGTCACATGGACAGAAACATCCTTATTCACAGACGTCGCTGAAGTCTGTTGGTTGATAAATCGAGAGCATGGATTACTAAATGTGTCATACAGCCGCTTTGAAGCTCGGTGTGTTCCTCTCTGGCAGCTCAAATAAAGCTACAAAATTATCATAGTTTACAGGTGAACTGTTTACAGGTGAACTGTTCACTGGACAACGTGTGACTGTCAAAATTTTATGCACTTTACATCTCCATAAACATTATTAAAAGCATTAGAGTCACAAGATCTCATCCTGAATTACAAGTGTTAGTTTAAGCTATACAGTGTTTTCATTAACATGATGTTGTAGCAGAAATCAGGTATCTATCTGTATCTATCAATAGTGTCACACTTTGACACATGACCAGTTTTGTTGGGTATGTTTAATTCAGACATGTAAGAAGACAATCCCAAAACACAGGTCGGTGATAACGACGCTAAATTAATTCAAGTTGGTTCCCGCTGACATGAAGGCAGACACCTGGGTACACATAGTTAACCCATTTAATCTCTTAGGATGTTTTTGCGCATTGTCACAGTCTGTTGGTTCATCAGGATGTAATGGTAAATCACCTATTTCTGAATCCAGGGTTAGCTAACGGGTGATCTCACGGGTGACGTTTTCACATTTGCACACAGCTGTACAGCTGTCTGCCTTCTGCGTGTCAATAGGAACCAACTTCAATCAATGTATTGACCTTTTTACTAGTGGTGAAACAGAGTCATGTGATCATTGTTGCTACGTCTGACAGATAAAACTCACTGTTGTGATGTGTTTCTTCTTCACAATACTACTCAAGAAAAAGTAAAAAGTATGGTGCAATAAAACTACTCCTAGAAATACTTTTTCCCCCCTAAAAGTTACTTAAGTAAATGTAACTTGTTACTACCCACCTCTGGTCACAATGGTGGTACTTGGAGAGCCAAATAGTTTTTGAGGTGGTAACTGGTGTAAAAAGTTTGAGAACCACTGGTTTAGTCTAGAATAAGTCATAAAGTATTGGAAGGAATGATTCAGATATCCATGGTACCCAGACAGTGAAACCTAATTGTCTTTGCTGATCAGCAGATAATTGTTTTCATTTATCCATTGAAATATCATAACTTTCCAGTGGGTGGATTAGCATAAACAGCCATCATCATCATGTGAAAAATACATGTACATCCAGTACAGTGGTTTACGGGCAAACACGTGCCAAACTGATATTCCCATCAGCCTCAGTTGCACTTTGTTTACTGCTAATTAGCTACCTTTAGTATCATAACATCAACTGACAAGTGATTGGTCAGAAAGAAGTGCTGCTATATCATGTCTATGGTTGACAGCAGTTTCATGCGCAGTCGCTATGACGACCAGCTTTCCTAAGGTTGTACTATATTTGCAGTGGAAGAGGAAGTACTTGATACTAAAAGTGAAGTGAGTTGAGTTGAGGCAGTACCATGCTGTAGGAAAATGCTTTGACAGTGATAATTTGTCTGAATTCTCCATTTAGACCTATGGTGCTTATGACAGGACAAATTCATTAACCCCTGTCACACTCTGACTCTGTGTTTCTTTTTGGGTCAAGTGACATATCCCAGTCTCAAAATGCCTTTGCCCCAGTGCTCAGGGTACTAAATGACAGATACACGAGTAACGTTTTACCTGTAAGACTGCAATGTACAATGTAAGCCATTGCAGCTGCAGTTTCCTAACTGGAAGAGGTGATGTGAGTGAACTTCACCTCCCTAGAAGTGGCTCACTGCAGTACATCAAAGCTGCTCTGTTACTCAGGCAGGTCAACAGAAATGTTGTAATGGCAGCAAGAAGTGAATTTACAGACTAAAAGGAATACACATTCTTCTTTTATGTTTGCATTGCTATATGCCGTGTCACTTTTTTAGCATTTGATTTTAGTCTTTTGGTAAAAATGGTTTTATCTTTAACAAAAAACAAGATCAGTCTTGTTTTCATGTAAGAAAGTTAATCTCCTTTTCATCATGTATTTTTAATGTTTATGTCTAAGCATTTTGAAGCACATCTTTGATGTGTATAGTTACCATGGTAACTGGTGTTGTTCATCTCTGTTGTGAGGTTTGTAGAGAAAGTTGTTATTGCCAGTAGGGTAGGGGTATGAGATTTTCACAGTATTATATCCATCTCAAAAGTATTATGGTATACATTATTATTATTGCTAATTTTACTGTACTTGATGCATAAACATATTTTATATATATGTTGTACTGTTGCGTGTTATATCATTAGAAATTAATACTCATGCAATGGTGTACAAGCAGGATTATACTGTTACAGCTGGTCGAAGTGGATCTTGTGAACAACGAATAATCTGACTATTATTTTTTCCACTAACTGTTGGGTTTGTAGAAATTCTGAACACAGTGAGAAATGCCATCACAAGATCTCTAAATGATTTTTTACAATAGCGGATTTACTGGACTGATTTTGTCTGTGCCCTTTACTCTCTCTCTCTCACTCACTCACTCACTCACTCACTCACTCACTCACTCACTCACTCACTCACTCACTCACTCACTC
>JAUYWH010000006.1:2134593-2231681 GCA_034779795.1 Ctenopoma multispine
TGTGTGTGTGTGTGTGTGTGTGTGTGTGTGTGTGTGTGTGTGTGTGTGTGTGTGTGTGTGTGTGTGCGTGTGTGCGTTTTCCTAGTTATATACTTGTGTACATCTGTCTGTGTTTTTATAAATGCGCCCCATTATTATCCTTTTTATTTTTTTATTGTGGAAGATTATAGTTAGAGCTCAACCCTCCCACCTGCCCCACTCACACCACCCCTTCAGTCCTGAACTGGGTCTAAATCCTGCACCAGGGTTACCATGGCAGCAGCAGCTTAGCATACATTAGACCACAGCCCAATATTACTACTAACAGTGATTGAGTGAAATGAAGAGTACAGAGAACGAAAAAGACAGCATGAAGATGAAGAAGAAGACATGTCTTCAAAATGATGCTGTGTTTATACACAAACTCTGTGTGTGCGTGTGTGTGTGTGTGTGTATGCAATCACTTTCCCATTGCAGCAGATTATTTCTTCTATCAGAGAAGACAGGAAGGTCATTTGGCCATGTCTAGTTCTTTATACAACTTGTTCAGTGAATCCTGACGGACAGGGGTGGATCACAAGATCAGCAGGCAACCGTAAGAAGAGTGAACCGAGAGCCCGGAAAATTAAAACACAGCAAAACTGTATAACCTTTATGATTCCCTTATCCAGTAAGACAGATAAATGGGCATCAGAGCATTACAGTTCACAGGAGGAACCCCACACCAGCAGCCAAGCTCCCATGACTCTGCAACTGAATACATCATGTAGCTGCTAATTTAAGTTATGCTAAGTCTGCCAGGCATGTAGCGTTTCATTTACTTGTACAGGGAGTTGATTTAATGTTGGTAATTTGTTGAGTATCTAAATTGGCACTACACTAAACACCCAGTGCTTTTTCTTTTGCTTTAGGTTGGCATCTTAAGTCTACAAGCTGAATTGTTCTTTTATTACACTGGCTTCTCATCAAGTTATTATGAAGTTAATTGGTATTGTTTCCATTTAGTTGTTACATAGTACAAATCGGTCTACTTGTCATGGTTAGTCCTACTCAGCCAGGGGAGTAGGACTAACCATGACAGGGGGATGACAGAGTCTGAAAAGATAGCCCTGATAATGTCATTCTGTTTTTTTTTTTTCTCCAGATCGACATATTTTTACACAAATTTTATTAGAATCCATGCACTAAGAACTAGGAGCAGAGAGTTTGCATGATGCAGGCGTTTATCAGGCAGGGAGGGTCTAATGAAGCATGTTATTCAGTTGCATTATGGGAATTGCAGTAGTAGTAGTGCTTTTAGAGTGTGACGCATAATGGAAACTCAAGATCAGGATATCTCATCCTGATGTGTCGCTTTGATTCTTTTGATTTGAATTGTTACTGTGAACTCCACAGCCTTTAAATGAACAGGCGCATGTTATGGTGTCATTGGTAGATATAGGGTTTATGTAGTATTTTTCCCATTTTCACTCCACACAGTGAAGTGCAATTCAGTGTATTCTGAAGATTCTGCAGTGAGGCAATAAATTAAATGACCTATTTTTTTTATTTAACAGTGGCATGCTTTATTGATCCCCAGTGGGGGAACTTTATTCATCTTAATTACTTGAATTTAAAACATTAATAACAAAGTTCCTGTCCATCAGGATTCCCCAACGTACATCATATGCTGCACTTGTACTAGGGAGAATATTTAGATGCAAACAGCTCTTCCATGTTTTGTATTTCCAATAACTGATGCTATAACAGCCATCCTCCTATTCAGTGAACAGATACTAATAGAGCTGTCCATTAGACCCATGCCTGAGTTCTGCAGAGGTAAAAACTCAGTGACCATGGAAATGTTCATTTGTTTCTATAAATTTGTGTCAACTGCACAATAACATTTATGGAGACATTTAGGCAGATTTCAGTTCAGCATGACTGACTGACTGAGCTATGTAGGAGCTAAATAGAAAAAAACTAGATAGACAGTGGAGTCCTGTCTTGTCTGCTCTGCCATATGTAGGACAGATAAACTGCCTTAGTGGGATAGGAGCTGAACTGCTGGCCAACTGGAGAGACTTCTAGCCAGTGGACGAGGTCCAGAACATGCATACGGTTGAAATCCCGTGCATTGCTTACTAATGGCTTCCTCCATGTTTTTCCTTCTCTGTATTTATTGCTGCTTGTTGCTTTTAAAAGGCCTTTTCATATTGCAGCTGAAATGAACCATGTGCAAGTTCCACAATAGATTATCTACTCTGCACAGACTGCAGTGAACCCAAAGCATGTGTACTTAAAAGCATTGACATGAGTCATATCTTATTTACTCAGTGACTCTACCAGTTACATGTTAGGTTCACGGTAAGGCTGAATGGTTTGAGCAGAATATCTAATTGCATCTTTCTGACCAGCTGTAATCATTTTATATACAAAATATGATTGTTCCAAATATTATCACAATGAATGACTGTGTAGATGCTTGTGAGACAGGCTGCTGCACAGCTCTCAGTCATGGAGGTCTCAATTAATTTAAAACAATGATATAATATAATGTAACTAATTTCTTACACTCAACAGAGATTTAAAAATAGGCAAAGTAAATGAACAAAACTGTTTAATTGATTAATCCGTGGACCCATTTTCTGCCACGTATCCAGGTCATGGTTGTTTAATTTGGTTTAAGTAACTAGGAATTATTGTTAAATATAACCTGAAAGTACTGAAAAATATGATACGGTAATACATCCTCCTAGCTGGTTTTCCATCAGTCTTTATAATGATGATCATGAAATAGGGATTAAATTGCACCTTTGCATGTGGTAGTAAAAAGGTCGCATACAAATCTTAGTTGCAACTAAACCCTTAAGAAATGCCATGCTTGACTTTTTCAACATCCCTGTCATTGTTCTCCTTGGGGCAGCCCAACCATTCCCTGTCACTGATTGAATGTCTTTAGCAACCCCGAAACCAAGCTTGAATTTCACCTTCAAAAATTATGCTGTCGTAGCTTTAGCCGGGGGCAACTAGTAAAAACTTGGTCAGATTACAGCAACAAATGCCAGACTTAAATAAGCTTTGATGGACTTTTTTATTATATTAAATAGTATGGCCTAAATTCATTACTATTTATGTACTAGTATGCTTTAGGGCTAAAAGAAAAATACAAAAAAAAGTGCTCTTTGGAGCTGCTTTACTATGATAGAAAGTACTTTTTTAAAGGGGAGGGACAAGACGGAGGTTATAGCACAATAAAATAAACAGGATAAACTCTAGCATGCTTCATTACTATACATATTAAACGTATCATTACAGATATATTACTTCAGCTGAATTGTACTATTGAAAACATTAATAGTTTCTTTGTTTATGCATCCAGTTCAAAAGGAGTCAGTCAGTCGTTTATGTCTTGTGCATAAATTGACAAAAAATGTCACCTAAACTAAAGCAGACTTTCATTATTGTGGTGCTGAACATGCGGTGCTACACTTCCTCAGCTTTCGGTTGCCACGCGTTGGATATCTTTTTAATCCGACCAGTGCCATAATATTCTCTGGTGGGTATTATTGGCAGTTCTAAAAGTGGCATGTGTCCATGTGTGTTCAGTCCAGCACTGAAAACATGCTATGCTCTTAAGAGTTGCTCTTACAAACATCTTTTACAGCCACCCAAACTGGCTGCACTTGTTGCCTTCATTTGGCTGGTTTTAGTCATATCTCCTTTCGTAAATGGATTTGATGTTGGTTACTAGTTTAGTACTATTTAGTTGCAATATATTGAAATGAATATAACATTAGGTGTTTCTCCAGCACTGATATACACTCAGTTGGCAGCTTGGAACACGTAGCTAAAACTAGTCCATTCTAATTCATCCGTCCTGAAACAAATCCATTTGAAATGCAAGTGCCCTGCAAAAAATGAGGCCACATGCACAGCCTTTGTTTTTTTGTTTAATTTGTATAAATTTTTTGCAAGAATGTACCTTTAGCAATACTACTAAACTCAATTATATGCAAAGGTACAGTTGGACTATAGCTATTTAAACAGTGGCACATTTTGTCATTTTGGCCCCATAACATACAGAGAAAGGTAACAGAAAAATAAAGATAAATGTGAAAATTGTGAGTTCTACTCCCCCCTGCGACCCGAACTCGGATTAAGCGGTAGATAATGGATGGATGGATGAGTTCCAATTCAAAGTCTGAACATATTTTATTTTGCAGAAATCAATTTAGCTAGAATCCAGGGAAACATAGATGCACACTTGTCTTAAATAAAGTGTTAATTTGAAAGCTTTAGCATAGTGGGACTAGAGAACTGTGACCTCAACTGAGCTTTCAGCATTTTCCGCACCAGACAAGGGCTGTGCATTTGTCCCTCATCTCATAGAGCGGTCGGACGGCAAGCTTCTGTCGACCTAGTTTTTACAGTATGCCTGCCTCACATCATTGGCGCTGGTCAGAGCACTCGTCAGAGGATTTTCAGTTCATTTAGTATATTGAATCAGCGGACCCTGTTGGCCAGATACACCTCTCTGATTGGCTAATCAACTTAAAGAATCACTGCATGAGGAGAGAAATGGATCCCAGTGCAATTTGCACCTTCTTAATCAGACAAATTCTTGAGTAGAAGTAGCTGTAAACTGTGGTGAGCGAGAGCAGTGTTAACTTCGACAAACAGTTAGTTTGTCGATCATTTTCTAAATTTCTATTTCTAAAATTCATTGATTTTTCTCATAGATTTAGTCAGTGAAACTAATTTTAGTCAGTGTTTCACTCATGGGTTACATTTCAATGTGCTGTTATGAACTTTGTGCATGCATATTTGCAATGCTAGTGCATACTGATCGTTGACCACTGAATGCCGAGTAAGAGTGGTATGAAAGTAGTAACCAAACGCTGTTGATTCATTTAATGTTTGTATATCTGTGCTCATAGGTCTTCTTCTGCTTTCCCTTTTTAAATAACAGATACATACTACAGCCACCTGCTGGTAGACAGCATTATTGACTAGGGACACTTTCTGGCCCACATGAAGGTGACATGAGGCAAGGCAGTAGTCAGTCGTTTTCACATATGTGGACCAGACATCGTGAGGTGTTTATTTACACATGCAGCACACAGCAGGACAGTCTGAGCCAGATGCGTTCTCACTCAGGGAAGTGGTCCGTTTTGTACAGGTGTGGGGTGGTCCATGGGCAGAGCGTGCTGGAGGCATGACGTGACACATAAGGTACACCGAGGAGATCAATTGTGCTTTGTTTATAGCACATGAAAGTAGAGCCCACGTTATGCATGTAACTCCAGTTTCCTGAAAGGTGAGAAGCACGATCCAATAACAGAAAGCATAGTATATATGTGGTTTACTGAGAGAACACCCAGTTGCTCATGGTGAATCCTCCTGACAGTTACCTGCTGTATTCACACATGGACTCACACGGACATGACACAGGCTTTTTACTAGGGGGGCTCACAGGATCAAGTCCAGGTAATCTCCAGGCTGACTCTGATGTTGTGTTCTCACATGCAGCTCACCTGGGTAATATCTGAAGAAGTTCAAGGTTCCTGTGTGTGTGCGTGTGTGCAGCTCAAGTTACGTTGGTGTGTTTCTGTCTTTATAGCATTTCTCATTCTCTCTGAAAAAGATTCAGGCTGATGTGCAGAGTAGGAGAAGTTACAGCCACCATGAACTATTCTCACTTACATATGGGCACATCAACATTGCACTGGAAAAATTCTGAAGCTTTTAACATCAAGGATGATTGATGGTTATTAGGTGTACTGCAATTTATGTTTTGATTAGCTTGAAATAGATCCACTTTCTTTGAACTTTTTGCAACTGAGGTAAACACAGTTCATTAGCTGCACACGTTGTCTTCCACAGAGTGTTATATTTTCTTGCTCGTTTGGAACAAACAGGCATTTGGACTAGTAGTTATATGAATGCTGTGGGGCAGCATTCTTCTTTGAGATTGCGCAGGTTGTCACTGGTGACTGAGAGAGTAGTGTTTCTCATCCAGAACAGAAAATACTAAATTGGCTGTGACAAGTGTAAAATATTAGTGCACAAACCCCACATGATTTCGATTTGGGGTTGCGTGTACAGACGTGGACAAAATTGTTGGTACCCTTCGATCAATGAAAGAAAAACTCACAATGGTCACAGAAATAACTTTAATCTCACAAAAGTAATAATAAATAAAAATTCTATGAATGTTAACCAATGAAAGTCAGACATTGCTTTTTAACCATGCTTCAACAGAATTATTTAAAAAAATGAACTCATCGAACAGGCCAAAGGGACATGTTAATTCAAGGTGTGTCCACTAAGTAGCATCACAGGTGTGTACAATCTTGTAATCAGCAATATATAGGGCTCCAGGTAATCACTGTGTTGTTTGGTGACATGGTGTGTACCACACTCAACGTGGACCAGAGGAAGCGAAGGGAAGAGTTGTCTCAGGAGATTAGAAGGAAAATTATAGACAAGCAAGTTAAAGGTAAAGGCTATAAGACCGTCTCCAAGCAGCTAGATGTTCCTATGACTACAGTTGCACATATTATTCAGAAATTTAAGATTCATGGGACTGTAGCCAACCTCCCTGGATGTGGCTGCAGGAGGAAAATTGATGACAAATCAAAGAGACAGATAATCCAAATGGTAACAAAAGAGCTCAGAAAGACTTCTAAATAGATCCAAGGTGAACTTCACGCTCAAGGAACATCGGTGTCAGTTCGCACCATCTGTTGTTGTTTGAGCCAAAGTGGACTACATGGGAGACGACCAAGGAGGACACCATTGTTGAAAACAAATCATAAAAAAGCCAGACTGGAATATGCCAAACTACATGTTGACAAGCCACAAAGCTTCTGGGAGAATGTCCTATGGACAGATGACACATAAATGGAACTTTTTGGCATATCAGCTCTATGTTCACAGATAAAAAATAATGAAGCATATCAAGAAAAGAACACTGTCCCTACTGTGACACATGGAGGAGGCTTTGTTATGTTCTGCAGAGTACAATGAAATCTCAAGACTATCACAGTTTTCTAGAGAGAAATGTGCCAGTGTCAGAAAGCTTGGTCTCAGTCGCAGGTCATGGGTCTTGCTGTTGCAATGACAATGACCCAAAACACACAGCTAAAACACCCAAGACTAAGAGGAAAGAGCTAAGAGGAAAAACACTGAACTATTCTAAAGTGGCCTTCTATGAGCCCTGACGTCAGTCCTATTGAGCATCTTTGGAAGGAGCTGAAACATGCCGTCTGAAAAAGGCGCCCTTCAAACCGGAATTAACTGGAGCAGTTTGCTCATGAGGAGTGGACCAAAATACCTGCTGAGAGGTGCAGAAGTCTCATTGTCAGTTACAGGAATCGTTAGATTGCAGTGATTGCCTCAAAAGGTTAAGGAACAAAATATTAAGTTAGGGGTACCATCATTTTTGTCCAGGCCTGTTCGATGAGTTCATTTTTTTTAAATAATTCTGTTGAAGCATGGTTGAAAAGCAATGTCTGACTTTCACTTGTTAACATTCATAGAGTTTTTATTTATTATTACTTTTGTGAGATTAAAGTTATTTCTGTGACCATTGTGAGTTTTTCTTTCATTGACCGAAGGGTACCAACAATTTTGTCCACGTCTGTATGTTAAGTCACACATTCAGTGATTAGGGATCATAATAGCAGAGATGTGATGGCTGCAGATGAACGCAGTGAGACTTTGAGGGCTTTCATTTTATGCATCAAAACTGAGAGGCAGCTGAGAATGTTTGGTCAGTGGTTAAAATTGAGATTATAAGTGGCAGGTTCTTTTTCTTAACGCTATCAGAATCAAACATTTGACGCAGCAGGCTGGAAGCTTAGAAAGTCTGAGGGAAGTCCTCTATCGTCCTCTATCAGTTTCTTTTGTAGAAGGGCCGTGTAGGTGGGAAATGAGGTTACAGAAGTTTTCTTGCTGCTCTTAAAGTACATGCCTTCTCACCAAGGAATGCTGGGAAGGATGGAGTGTGCCCCACTTCTGAACAGAGAAAGTGATCCTTGGTGGCATAGACTTTCTGTCTAACGCTGAATGGGTTTCACACGGTCAGTAGTTCTGAAGCCTCCCAGGAAGTGGCGCTTAAAGTACATCTTGGTGCTTTAAGCAGGGTGTTTGCAATGGAGAAATGTCAGTGGCTGAGAAATTCTGGAAGCCTTCTAGCAAGTTGTTTCTTTTCACTTACTACATGACAGTGAATCTGAATTTTAGAAGACAGCAGTTTTTTGGGTAAGAGGAAAAACAAATAACAATAGGATTATAACTGTGCTGGCATTTTTGTTAGATTTGATAAAAGGATATTTTAGTTGCACTGATGGTTTTCTCAGTGCAAATCAAAAGGAAAAGTCATTTAATGGCTCAAAATATTGATTAATGGCTGTTACATTAATATAGGCTTTAGCTCAGTCAGGTATAACACATAACACACATAGCTAATCACAAAAAACTGGAGTGGGTAGTCGAGTTTTTTAATTTGCTCAAATTAAATAGTTCTTCGCTTGATGTTTTTCTGTGTTTAAACACATTATTGTGGGCCAAGAACTGAGACACAACTAGCATCTGCAGTAAGGATAATTGTCTGTTATAAAACATGACCAAGAACTAGAAATGGATGCTGAGATTTGGTTGTGTCTTTTTGGTTGTGGTGAAATTGTGTCTATAGACAACTGTAAGCTCAGTGATTGAAAGAAATGCCAGCTTTAATATACAGCATCATGTTGATTCAAAGTGCTTAGTTATATTCTTACATCCTATATTCCTATTTAATATGTGAAGTAATCAAATACAAAAAGTGGTTTGGAGTTGTTTTGAAAGCCATCTATTGTGTTGAGCTGATTTTGAAGGTTTGTCTCTGCTACATTTCTTTTGTAGCACCTTTCTTCACCCTCACTTCTTTTCCCCTGACCTCTTGTTAATTTATCTCTAATCAAGGCTTTGTTAATGACCTTTTGGGTCCTCTAGCAAGAAAGTGTTGCACGATACCAACACTTCCATTATTTCACTTGGGGTGTTCTTTCACTGTCGCTGTTTTTAACAAGGTCCTTTGGGAGACAGACTATATATACAGTGAGTGTGTGGTCAGTACCTTGCTCAGGGTTTGGTGCAGGAATGCCACAAATGAGACAATTTCAGTATTCCATGATATTATGATGGACAATATGTTACATTTACAAAAAGGCTTTGAATGGTAAAGGTATTTATTGTTGGAGACTCATTCTTGTGAAAAGTGAACATTTAAAGTTTTTCATCTTCCTTTTGTGATCTATGAGAATAATGGTGTTTTTAGCTTCACTGACTGAATTTCAAACATGGCTACTAAAACAGCCAGCACTGTGCACAACAATCAGGATTTTTAAAGAACTGCTGTGACAACCACTGTTCTGTATTTGTAAGTCTTGCTTTTTGAATTTCGGGATACAAAGGTCTCGTGAATTTTCGATACTCAGAAAAAGTAAGTCGGGTCAGGGAGTACGCAGAGTTCGAGAGTACAGGGAGCATAAAGAATTACTTATGACTCAACTATAGCTCCCTGCATCCTGACTCAGACTCCCCCGGCCCCTAAGTCCAATTATGTCAATGCAGTGTGGTTGTTTCAGCGTTTAGTGGACACTGTCATCTTGCAGCAGCTCCAGATTGTTCCATCCTTTGCTAGTGTGTGTGACTTTGTGAAATGCTGCTGTGAAAATCAGTTTCATTTCCATTCCCCTTCTCCGCTCCTCTTCTTTCTTCCTCTTTGAAGTTGATGAGATGCCTGTCGACACACATTTCACATGAAGTAAATGCTATCTCAAATTTACCTTCATCAAATTATCCAACGTCTGTGTCCTATTTCGTTTCCTTTGTTATTATGTGGATGCTGAACACATTGTATTCAAAATATACTGAACTGGACCCTGCAGCTACTGGACACGTTCAACTTATTACTTGCGCAATCCTCTTCTTTGCTTCACCTGAACTGCAACTCCTTTGTTTAGCTCTAAAAAGCAGGACTTAGCTGTTTCGGTCAGTGAAAATGGCAGAAGTACCTTAACTTAATTTTTCACAGTATGACTAAAATTAAACTTTGTCATCATCAAGTAATCTGATTATTACCTTTATTTCCTTGATTATTACAATACTGTGATGTGTAAAATGTCAAAAAAAATGTTTCGTAATATCAAATCTAGATATTTAGCTTTGAGTGTTCACCTCTAGTGATGAGGATGACCCATACTCTGTCAGGGCCCACAACAAAGGCAAGAGATAGGTCCTCTTACAACAAGAAATATCACGTCTGGGGTATTGTATCTATTTGTGGGCGTCAGGGAGCTGCTATTAATATGTGGGAAACTCTACTGAGAGATGTGGAATGTCTGCAGCAGGTTTGCGATGCATTAGGGTAGGGGGAGGCTGGGGTTTCAAAGCAGAAATACCAGGCTTTTGAATGTTCCTGCTTTTCAATACTTAATTTTTGATGTATTTAAGTCAGTTCTTGGGTTTTTGCCTGTTGATTAAAGAAAAAAAAAATATTTCAAGATGTCATTTTGGACTCCTTTTACAGATGATCAAACAAATGACTAATCAGTCAACAAAAGAATCACCATCATCTTTACCATATCAGCAAAGCACAGTTGTAAGAATACGTTCTGAGTTTGTGTTTTTGTGTATTTTAGGGGCCTGAGACCTGGACGTCACCTGGAGGACGACGACATTGTGCCTGAACTGGCTCATATCCATCCCAGAGAGAGACCTGACTGGGAGGAGACAATCAGTGCCATGGTGAGAGAGACACACAATCATTGTAATGATGTCTTGTTTGCACTGACACACACATTTGCAGAGGTATGTGATGGTCAATAATAACACCTCACCACACTTCACAAGTTGTCATTCTGCCCCTGAAACACTAGCACACATTCATGAGTAATGCAGACGACTGTTGGCGTCCCGTTTCTACCGTGCTCTGCATAGATAGTCATCTACCTGCCGTCTGTGTGCCCGTGTGTTGTCTGTTTGTTTCGGCCCACCTCTCCACGCTGGATTCCTTCACCAGACAGCATCATTCATTATTTCCTTTCCTCCCATCTTTGGTTTGGGCCTCTCTCATTGCATCAACAGCACGCTGAAAATGAGGCCGTCTCCATGGTAACATGCCGAGCCGTGGTCGGCGCGTGGTTGGAGCCCTATCGCAACTGCTTGCTTCGATTGGGCACCAGAGAGTAAGAGAGACAACAATCCTGCCAGGCTGATGAATATTGATAATAGAGGCGGGGCTTTTAATACTGCATGTGTGCTATTTGTTCAATATTTGATATGAGAGAGACTCTATCCTGGAAAAGCATGCATTATGTATGTCTGTGGTGGTTCACTGGGGTGAGGAGACGCACCAAACATATTCCCATAAGCTGTCACACCAACGCCCTGTTGCACTGTGTAGGACAGAACATACTGTGTCGACTGCAGAGAAAGACATCAAATACAAACACAATATATAGTCCAACCTTAACCATCACAACTAAATGCCTTTTTCCCCAGCTGCTGCCATAAGCTTAAGTTAATCCTGATTCTATTACACTTAACCTTCAAACAGCAGTCAGAATGCATTAATGCCTTTAATACAACAGAAGAAATGAGTGAAAAACCCCATCAGTGTCTTAAGGTGATGTCTACAACACTAAAAAACAAAGTATACTTAGTTTATTGTAACAGATAAAGTGAAAACTTTTTATGCTGCTCCATATCCTTCTCTGCCAGCTTTGTCCGGTTAACACCCTGGGAAGAGGTGGTGTAGACTTCATCTGCATACCGCCTTTACCATCACTGACCGTCTGTTTGTGGAGTCACAAGCTGAATACAGGCTGTGGTCTGGTCCAGCCTAATTTTTTTTTTCTCTTGCTGATCCTTTCTGCTTCATATAGTGTCAGTAACCTTTCCATAGATAGTTACTCTTAAGAACAAAAGATCTTTCTTTCAAAAAAGTTATTTTGTCTCAACAACCTGATGTCATTCAATATTACTAAAATGAAAAAAAAATCCACCACACATATGTTCACTGATTAAAATCTGCTCATGCCAATGTTGATTCTCCAGGCTCTGTTAATGTTGTTTCGACCGCAGCTGCATTTGATGTTCAGGCTAATTTAATCTAAATGAAGCCAGTGAGTGAGTTTGTTAAGGAGCTCACTAGCAACCAGGAAGAGTGGTTGATTATTCATGAACCCCTGTGTGGAGAAGACGTCTTGACCAAACACGGTAATGAAGTGAAATATCACTGTAATCGTGTGGTGTCTCAGCATAAATGCTTATTTTAGCCTGTGATAACATCAGGCAAGTTTATCCGTTTTGATGTGTACTTCAGCTTTCCAGTGGAATTTTAATTATTGCATCATCTCTAATGATGATTTATGATCTCATGTAGTACACAAAAAACATCAAGGTCACAATTCCCCAACACACTGAACTGATCCACATCTCCAGGTTCAATCTACATTAAGACATTCAACATAGCAGTGTTCTAGGGTTATCTTTGCCACAGCAGGCACTGTCACACACTTCTGGTATATGATGGTTTCACACAGTGAAGTATACTGTATATAGATTTAGATTCAAATGGAACAGGGTGCTGATATCCTAAAAATCCCCATAGTTCAGGAATAATATTACGAAGCTCAGAGTAGAACAGGTGGTTTGGGAATGTTATCAGGATGTGATCTTGGAGCCTGCCATTGGACCCTGTGGGCAGACCCAGAACACGCTGGATTCATTCAGTTCTAGAGGAGAACAAAAAGTGTCTTGTTTGGATACTATTCTTGATAAGACAGATGAGTGTAAGTTACACTGTTTGTCATTTTAAATATTATTTATTTTTGCATTTATTAACAGTGAGTTGCTGAGAGGAACACAGGAAACATAGGCCAGTAGGGATAGTGTCTCAAAATGCATCTGACATCATGTGTGTAATATGTAACAAGTAACCAGGATATACGATTAAGATATCTGCAATGTCTTTCCGCCTAGTCAAAAGTATAATTTCAGATATCTGCAACGTCATTTCGTTGTCACATTATAATTTTGACTAGTAAAAATGCATTTCTAGATATCTTAAATGTAATTACGGATATTCGAGTAAAGACTGTTAAATGTGAAAAGGGCTTGCCATACATTTCCATCTTTTCACATGCCTCTGAAGCTAGTGTAACTAGTGTCTTGTAAGCCCATGCAGGATGTTGTGTGTGTACGAACGCTAACTGAAGTGTGCTTATTGTGTTACAAAGTGTAACTTTAATTTAAAATAAATTTTAAATTGAAACTTAGGCGACTGTATACATATATAGAAACTAGGACCTGTATTAATTCCATGCATAAATCTAGTTGTATGACTGACTTTATCTTTATTGTGTCTGCCTGTGGGGTCACAAGTGCACCACAGTTCCAGCTAGTCGGTCCTTGAACTGATTAATCTGAAAAAAAGAAAATAAGATGAGCAGTGCAGACATAGTGGGATAGATAAACTGGGGCAGAAACAGACAGCATGTCATAGTGTTCCCTGCTGAAAGCGATAAAATATTGACTAGTTCATCTAACAAGCGTGTACACGCGCTGTGTGATCGAAGGTGATGGGTCAGCTCTTCACAACTGCTTTAATACTATAATGAAACAGCATTATAGCTGTTTTCTATAAGTCTTGATAAACAAGTCACATTACAAACACCACTTGACTTTAGAGACCTGATACTTCACTCAGCCTCTTGATTTACATGTATAAACACACTTGCAGTGCTTTGACATTAATGAAATGATCTGAGTGGTGCATAAAACTTAAATTGGTAAGCTGTGAGACAGATTTCTTCGTGTGCACCAGCTTTGGTTGCTGATGTTTGTGTTTTGTGGATTATAGGCGAGGAGCGCAGAGATCCCTGAGCTGCGGACGGAGCCCCTCATGCGCTCATCCAGCAGCAGCACGGCCAGCATGAAGGTCAAGAATGTCAAAAAGTGAGTAGACACACACACATGCCTCTGCCTGTCTGCTCCACATCTCTCCTTCCCTCTGTTCATCTCTATTTATCGCTCCTAACTGGCTGTTTATCGCCTCTGTTTCCTGCCCCACTTCCTTCCATTCCCTGAGTCTATTTTTGTGTCTTCCTCCACCTTTCCCTCCCTCTGTTTGTGCTGCACTCGCCTTCTTGCACTAGTCATACACACTTCAAGGTGTCATCAAGATCAAGAGGAAGATGCTCTAACCAAAGTGTGTACAGAATATGTGCTTGAATTTCTTTTTTTTTGTTTTTTTCCAGACTTTGCTTCACCAAAGGCCACTTCCCGAAACTGGCAGAGTGTGCTCACTTCCACTATGAAAATGTGGACTTTGGCACCATTCAGGTACCTGATCTTATTGCCTTTCTCCCTGATTCCTTTACCGCATTAACATTAAGTGTAACATTAAGTGTAATTACATATATCTTGAATGATGAACACTCCAACCTGAGGCTGGACTCACCGCCCTCAGAACAGCACGTTGCCACTAGCGAGGTTTTAAAATGTTGAAACTGGCTGTTTGAACATCATGGGTGTCACTCACGGCGTAGATGAAGCTTTGAACTGTATAACTCTGTAGTTATTCGCCTGCAGTGTTGATTATGGGATGGAAGAGACTGAACTTGCATGTCTTTTTCACTTGACATCATGCTGAATTCTTTTTTATTCATCAGAGAGAAGGTTGATGATTTGCATTTGTTTGATATGTTCTGAAACGCCCTCATCGGCTGCAGCACGACCTCATCTGTTCTTGCCTCACACACCTCAAAAAGTTACTCAGAGGTCTAACTATTAGTGGACTAGCCTTAGCTGTCAGTGACCATCTGGCTACAGTGTCACATGCTGAAAATAAGGAACATTCACAGTTTTATTTTATGGTGCTCATGTCTACCAGACCCCCTCCCATTTCCTGTCTTTTCCTCCTTTAAGGTTTTTCTGTCTATCAGTGTACATCTGGTAATTGACATTAAGTTTACATTGTTATATTTATTTTGAATCCCCTTTAAATACAATCTTCCAGTCCCATTGATAAAATGAATGCTCTGTTATAGGTATTATAGTTGCTGTTTGACTCTGGAGCTAGTTATAGTAAGTATTCTAGTTAGAGTTTATATTTTTGAAAAAGAAAAGACAAATAACTTAAATAGCTCCCAATTAGAAGTGAAACTTAGTGAAAGTAAAGGACCATTCCACCAGGCCTAACCATTAAATTCAGTTTGCTAGTTGCAGCATGTAAGAGTAATTGTACTATCTTGTTAGAGTTGAGACTTAAATATTTATCAGCATGCCTGCTTTCTACATTGAAGCTGTGGGCTCTAACAGAACTGGGCTTTCAGTAGGATCTAAGGAAATATGCTTGTGTTCCAACTTCTAGTTGACTGGACACACACTGATTGAGGTAATGAGCAGTGTGCAGACAGGGATAGTTGGAAAACAAGCAGGGCTGTGGGCGTTGAGGATCAGGTTTGGGAACGTAGGTCTAGGTCAGAAGTTCTCTGATGACTCTGCGGTTGTAGGATGTATTCAGGATGGAGACATCACAGAGTACCAAAGAGAGGTGAAAAACTTTGTGGACTGGCGTGAGTAAAAGCATCTTCAGCTCAACATCAGCAAAACAAAGGAACTGGTGGTGGACTTCAGGAAATCTAGAAGTTCTGTCACTTCACTCTCTAAATGGGGGGAGGATGTGGAGCTTGTGTCTGAGTACAAATACTTGGGCGTGTACTTGAACAATAAACTTGACTGCACTACAAACACAACTGCTCTGTATAGAAAGGCCCAGAGCCGGCTGTATTTTCTTAGGAGGCTCAGGTCCTTTAACATCTGCAGCACCATGCTGCAGATGTTTTATGTGAGTCTGTGGTGTCCAGTGTCATTTTCTTTGCTGTGGTCTGCTGGGGCAGCAGCTTGAAGGTAGCAGACAATGGCAAATAATTTCCATCAGGTATTAATAAAGTTCTTTTGCATCTTGAATCTTGAATCTAGACTGTTCCGTGTCAATATGAAGAGTCTGACTGTGTCCTAACATGAGTAAACCAGTAGGGGTCAGCAGTCAGCTAAATATGTTACACAATAAGAGAGAGTATGCAGAACAAGTCCTCCCCTGCTGGTTATTTGTTAATATAACTCAGGTTACACCACAGAGTCTCTCTGGCTGTGTGCTGCATACATAAAACAAAGTGTTGAGCTAATATGAATTATTTGTAGTCAGTAGATTGGTTCTCCTTTTGTTATCCCAGCTGTGTGTCCTGGATGGTCGTACTGGCACACAGCATGCCTGTCTCACCCTTTGTGGTTTTCATATTGCTTTCAAGTAGGCCTGCCTCTTTGTTTTGCTTGGGTGTTTGGTACTGTCTGGTTTTTAGTATTCAGCACAGCTCCGGCCTCTTCTCTTGGGTGAACAGAACCCCAGCGGAAACTCCCATCTTTTTTGTTTGTTAGTTTGTTTGTTAAGGGATTCCTCATTCCGTATTAGTTCCTCATGTCAGTCAGTGTATTTTAGGTGTAATTGTGCCTCAGCTGAAAATGTTTGCTTGTTTAATGAATCGGTCACAAGTGTATTCTCTCTATTTGGCTCCAATGATTCTGACATGATGTAAATATTGATGAATGGAAACGCTGCTGCCGCTGCTGCTGCAAGGCTTTCAAAGAGTGTTTCATCACATCAAATATTTGTCATGCTGGTTATTTCACTTGTGTTGTGTTACACGGTAGTTTTGTCATTTATTTTTGTTTGTTTTACACTTAATCACTCACTCACTGAGAAATATATTGTGCAGCGGTGTCATTTGTCACCTTACAGTGTCGCAGAGATTCACCTGGTAAAGTTAAACCCAGCAGTAGTTCTTCACTGAGCTCTGTGTGCAGTGGTTAGAACTTGAGGAGTTCAGATTGGCATTACGCCTTCTGCTGGATTTTTCATTTCCATAATAAAAAACCTTGCCAAAGGAGAATTTGAGTCACGCAAGGTTTTGTTGTGGAAACATTAGGATCTCATAGTCACAGTAGGCCAAATAAAGGAGTGTGTGTCTTCGAGCAGCATTTGCGTGGCAGTTTCTGCGTCACCATACTGGAATTTTCTTACTGGTAAACTGCAAGTTCTTTTGCAGTTTGTTGTTCAACCTTCGCAACATTGACATGAATTGGAATCATTTTCTTAATTTTAGGCTTTGTTGTGAAATAATAAGAGGTTCAGGTTCAGGTTGTCAACTAATCCCATACAGAGGCTGAAACCAACAATGACTCGCACCTACTGTAAATACTGTAATATCAGTGAATCCAGAACCTGACAGCATAGAGCTCCATTGTTATTCATAACCACTGCCTGATGTTTCATCCTCAAAAATATGACCATTGGAGCTATCTATAAACAGCTCCACAGACTAGTGACAGCTTTGTTGATTTAAAGAGACACATTCATTGAAACTCCTTTTATTTACACTATTCTGTATTCTGCTGTATGTAGGTTTACCTGTAGGTGTAAACCTACAGTTAACACATTGTGAAGCTGGCAGCTCAGCACAGCTTCAGTTCAGCTTCTTATGAAAATACTTTTACTAAATGCAGACATGTTATTTTTTTGGTGATATGAGGTAAAGTGTCACTATATGGCATTTGTTAAATGACTTTGCACACTCGCTGTGAATGCATCAGCACATCCACTTGTCACACACACACAGTGTGTCTTTGCATGTGTCTGATTACACAGTATAAGTAAAGTGTGGTCTCCTAAGGGGAATAGAGAGAAGCAGACTGCTGTGTAATTGGGCTTTATTTCTCACTAAATTCAAATTCTGACCTTAACTCTAGGAAGACTGTTCAGTTATGACTTTATGATGTTGGGCTCAGAATGAGATTCTCCGCTTATACTGGCTTTAAATGGAAACTAACTCTCAGTCTAATGAAATCTCAGTTGAATGTGAATAAGCTGTGCCTGCATACAGCCTCACAGAGCTGCTAGCATGGCTCTACACTGTGTTAGTTAATATAAGTTTTCAAGACACCAAACAACCTACAATAACAAAACACAATTAACTTGACGGTGAGAGCAGAAGGCAGCTTACAAAGGGTTTGAGGAACCAGCTATTGAAGGCAGGCTACACCTTACCTGTCCAAAATAAAAAGCTTTTTATGTACTTGTGTGCTTTGACATTAGACACACTCTGTGCCTCTTTAAAACACCTGTGTGTTTCCACATCCAAGTTTATAATCAATAAGGAGGGTTTTTTTTGGCCTCTTGCCTGAAATTTAGATGACAACTGATGGGCCTGTAATTCCTTTTCTCCATCTCCACAAATATGGTTGGAGCCTCTTAAAAAATGAAATAATAAAATGATAAAGCTGTGCGATCTGACACGATTGTACCATCAGGCCGCCAGCACAGTGTCAGAATAATTAAGCTCATCTCTGTACCTGTGGGAGGCGGGCTAATTGCAATTCAAATTCTGTAATTTTGATATCTCCTACAGCCTCTCAGAAAGGTGACAGGACAGCATTTCTCATTTCTCCACCAGTGGCTCATGTATTTAAGCACATGCAGAACAAGTTATAAGTGTGTGTGCTTGTGAAAACATGCATACTTAAAGATACAGTCTGCAATTTATATTTTTATATTAGCAGTATTCTCCAAAACATTTTTACTGTGGAGAAGTACACTGTTGGCAGCAGTGAGGTGACATTAACCTTTTAAACGTTTTTCTGCAAGGTTTGTGCTTCCAACCAATCTGTTTCATTTATTTCTGCTTGATTAGTAAGTTTTAGAGCATTCAAAGCTCACTGCTACTCATGGGATTTACTGCCCAGTGTCAAATGTACTCTCATTTTCACATCACTGCAGTATAAAAGTTTAGTGGGTTGTTTATGGACGAACTTCAGTATCACTTTACATGTATGTAGATGTGTAAGCACATATGTTTGTGTGTGTACTGTATATTTATATACCCTTTTTTAAGGGGTAGGTGCCAAGGGTGGGGGTAGGGGATTTGAGTGTTGTTACAGGTTGCCTTTTAATTATTGAATTAAACAGCCTGTTGTTACTTTTCCTGCAAAATCAATAAATAATAATAATAAAAAGAAGCTATTAATGGGATAATTTCATTTGAAATTGAATTTTACATTAATAATATTTGTAATGGAAATAGGAAATCAACTACAATTGCAAAATAAATGAATCTGAACTGAAAGACATTTAGTTTTGTGGCACGTGTTCTTGGCTTTATATTGTGGGTACAGGCTTTTGAAAGATATTATACAGTATTTTATGAAGAAAACCTATTTACCGATTTACTGGTATCGCTCAAGCTTGCCTAACACCTGGGGTACATTCTTGTAAGTCTGATGTTGACTCAGGTGCACCGCTTCTTGTAGACGTATTCTGTCCTCTTCCTCATCCCACAGCTTCTCCCTTAACCACTGTAGGAATCTGGAGAATGTTGAAGCCATTTGATGAGTCAGCTTGAACATGTTGATGTATTTATGTGACTTTTATTCAGTTTCACATACATCTACCAGAAGTCCACTTTTGAGATAGGTAGAGAGTGAGCCTCATATAGATGCTGTAAATACTAACGCTGACTATATGATTTATACTTTTCTCTTCTCAGTCGTCCATTACTGGTCCAGCTCTGTTCTGCGCCCCCCTGTTGTACTGAGCTGTTAGTTGGTTTATGTGACTCCTGGTAGCTAGAATACCTCTGGTCGTCTCCTCTGACCTGGCACATTGACAAGGTGTTTTGGCTCGTATAACTGCTCCTAACTGCATATTGTGTTATTATTATTATTATTATGAGGCATTCTCAGTACTGTGTAAAAGAAAAATGCCAGAGGGCAGACATTTACCGTATGATGGAAACAACAGAAAATCAAGATGCATACTCAAATGTCTAGTTTAGCAGTAAGTGAACTTGCTGACCCTGTCCACATGCTGTTTAGATTGAGTTGTAGCCTTACAGTTTGTTGTTGAAAGGAGATGGCTGTTTGCCGTCACAAGCATGTGTGTTTAATTTTTAAGGGGCCACTTTGTGAAAACTTCACTTATTCTTCATTTTAATGCAAGTATTGTTCAGTACTTACTGTATAGTGTATCTACCACAGCTTCTTTTTTCCCCCATGTGTCTGGATGGCCTCTCTGCTTCCTGTTGGCCCTCTCCCAGGCCTGCAGGTCACTGACTACATCATACACTCTGCAGTCACACACGAGGAAAACAACTTTCTTCACTTTAGCAGCACTATCCCAGTGTGCCTGCCAACCCTGCTCTTCCATATGGTTTATCTACAGCCTGCTATTTTGCTCTGTCTTGTCACACATAGGCCACATAGATCATTGAGGTTGGAGCTCTTACATATTTGACTATTAATGGAGCACGCACAACCATGAAAACTGGTCCTGTCTAAAAATCAGTGTCAACATTCTGTATCCAGAAGTTAGATTTTTGAACTTCACCTAATTTCTATATTCATAGATTCAGCATGCATTTTGAATGATGTAACTGACCTTCTCAGAGCAGGAAAAGAAGTTTGTTTCCAGGTGTCGGGGAGTACAACATGTTTTATAAACCCTGTTTCCACTCCAGAAGGAGGTGTATCAAGTTGTTAAATAAATGTCCTCAAATGAGCATCAGTCTGGGTCTGAGGCCTGTAAGTCTGAAAAAGAAAAAAGATCAGGGGGTGTCGAGTTCAAAAAGTGAGGTAGACCTCTGTGGGCTGCTCTTCACCTCTGCTTGTGAATAGAGGCTCAAGGCGTCATCAGCTCCTACTGGTATGACATGGCACACACCTGGATCACTCACTGAGCTACCAGCTATTGTGCTAAGTTGCAGGAAATATGGGAACCACCTTTTGACAAGGAACAGAAGAGAATATTTGGAAAGGGAAGGCAATTCTTGTTCTGCTGCATCTATTTTGATCCTTTTAGTAAAGTCCACTGTTTATTTTATAGGAGGATAAAGCTGGACTATCTTTGTAGAGTGCTCACTTAGTGCTGCTTATATATAAGTTACTGAAATGTTACAGCTTAACCAGACCAGACGTGTGTTCACATTACATGCTAAGGTGGCCTAAATTTGATCATTTTTCTGCCAAGTGACTCAGATCTGTATATTTTTACTTATTTTTTCACAGAGGAGTGAACAACATCCCACTTCTATGCGCATGCACACATTGTCTGTCTGTAAACACACATACATTAGAGCAACACCAGAGATGGATGTAATGGGTAGAAGAGGAGGTTTCAGATTTATTAGACACTTATGGAGAAACGTCTGTTGAAGCTGGACAGAAAATATGTAACTGAACAGTTTTTGAGGACATAGTGCACAAATGACCTTATTGTTATCATTGTACACATAATATTCCAATTTCAGTTCAATCTGTGCACGTGTGGCAGTTTAGTGTTTACACTGAAGTTGGATATATTTCACTTAAAACGTGAATGTGAACGATCGACGTGATTAGAGCTCGCAAAAAATCTTAATTGAGCATTGAGGCCTTTGATGGTAACAGAGAACTTGATGCACTAAAGAAACTTTTTTCTTTTTTTTTCTTTTTTTTGGTCTCACCTAAAAAATGAGTTAGATGAATACGATGTATATGTTAGTCGTATGTTGTAACATATATGTTATGTAAATGCAGTTTAGATGTAGGAGCTTGTGCGACATAGGTCAATAGTAAACACGGCTTGTGAACAACACAGACAAAGCAGTGTGATCTACGCAACAATAATCACGACAATCAATCTGAGTTTAACATCTGTGAAGGAGTAACCTCCACCCATCTCAACACTGCACACAGTTATGGAGGGTGTGATTTTTATGTGCGGGTGATTGAGAGCAGTAGGCTGCATGTATGACACTTTTTTTTTTTTTTTGACTCCAGCTTGCTGTGCGTTGCTGTACAGCTGATGTGTCGCAGCTGTTCTGTCCGTTAGATGCCGACATGACAGGAAGGATAGGAGCTCCGCTGGTCATTTTGCCTCAGCTCTTGCTATCCATTTATCTACTATTCTTATCCATCCATCTCTCCATTGCCTGCCTCCCTGCAGCCACCCTGCTAGCTGAACATCATAACACATTAACCTCCTACTGCCCATTCACTCCCCTCACTCATAAGAGACCAAGAGAGATGCATGGAGATGAATTTTCTCCCCAGTGGGACCTAATCCATCAGCTGCAGCATCTTGCAGGAGACGTCACCGGGCAGCACCCACCCAGAACGGGCTGTTCTTTTTAAAGACACAGGGTTGACTAACGGATCCGGAGAACATGTATTACAATAATAATAAGCATTTTGATAGTGCCACTAAACCTTCACTGAACAAAGCAGACTGAGAACTATGGTCTGCAAAGAGATGATGTCAACCCCTGTATCACATGTTCATTCAGAGGACCTCTCTCCACTCCAGAGGATGATGTAACGCTCAGACTCATTCTGCCCTTGTTAGAGGAAACAAAAGACCAGCCAGAGCGCGCGCGCGCACACACACACACACACACACACACACACACACACACAAACCTCTCCCTTTGTCTTGTGTCTTTCATGGTCATGGCTGGAGGACGGCTCTGTTGGGCTGAAACAATGATTGTAAAGTATATGATAGTAAACTGAACTGCCTGCCGACTAAATGTTTGAGTGATTGTGTTTTTAACTTATTAGAATTCACAGACATTATGGAGGCTCCACTGGGGAAATGCATGGGACATGGGAACATTTGAACTGCTGAGCTGGCTGCTGGAGTAAGTGCTTCAGTCTCGGAGCATAAAAGCATGTTTAGAACATCTTACCCCTTTTCTAGCCTCATGAAAATGAAGACGAGATAGAAAAGATAAAATTTGCAATATCCTCCTTGCCATGGAGATGTTCTGGGGGGTTTTCTGCATTCCAGTCATTCTTCCAAACGGGATTGTTGAGCTGTCATTTAGCGCCTGTCTTATGGTGAATGTCAGTTATTTAACAGTCAGCGTTTGATCTTAATGGGCCCATGGCTAACACGTAGCAGCAGTGTGCAGAGTGGCTGCACATATTGACCTTTAAACTCTGCACTAAGGTAGAAATAGATTAGAATAGAAATAGAATAGCACCACTCAGTGTCCTTTAATCTGACTGTTATTGTGTGTGTTAAGTCGCCGCTCTTGAAAACATTTTCTGTGTGTGCATACACTGTGCCATAATCAAATCTTTCTCTTAATGGAATTTGTTTCGTGAGCCTGATCCAACTCATGAACTCATCTCCTCGCCGTCAGATCTGTCCCCCCTCGCTCTCTGTTTCAATCCCATTGCATTCCTCTGATCAATTTTTACAGCGTTAGCAATGATTTTACACACGGCCCCTTCACACTTCCTCCTTCAGCTGTGAAATGCTGCAGCGGAGCCCCACAGGCAGTCGTCCACACAAACCCCTCTAGTTCTGCTGGTCTGATTTAAAAACAGCACAGTGTGAAAATAGTGTCACAGGAGATCAGTCATTATTTTTAATCACTCTCCTATTTCCTGCACACTTCATCCTCACATTTGTGAGATTAATACATTAATGAGAAGCCTCAGCCTACGTATATGTACTGCCTGTTTCTACCAAGGATGGTGCTGGCTGTCAAAGATCTCATGCGTTTTAATTCAGGTTTTAAACTAACAAGTTGAATTCTGTGTTTCCATATTAAACTTAATCAAAAAGCGCAGACACAAAATTATATCAGAGTTCATTATACAGTAGATTTACTGCCACTGAGATTTCTTGCGGTCTCCTTGTGAGACTAGAGTCTCTGGGTGAAGAAATTGCAAAAGTTTGGATTCTTTGTTTTGTTGTGGCAGATGAACAATCTCACCCACCAACCCTGAGGAATTTGTACAAAGTCAGCACATTTTCTGGTGCTCAATGGTTAGCATATGGTTAGAACAGTGGTTATCATAATGCAGCTTGGGGTCTTTGGTGTAGAGTTCAGGGAGTCTGCCCAGTTCTCTTATGTTACACTTACAGCAGAGAATCAGGAGATGTATGGAGAATATATACTAAAATCAAAGAAGGGAAACAAGGGAATTTATCCATTGTGTGTTTAAGATAATATTGAAATTGCATTTAAATAATCATACATTATTTAAAATATCAAAAATATCTAACTTTTCTTAAGAACATTCTCCATTATCTTCTGGTAGTTCCACCATTTCTGCTCTTGTACTGTGGTGATAATTATTAGCCTGTGTGGCCCCTGGGGGCAGCAGCTTTGGTCCAGAATATCTCAGCACATATTTGGTGGTTTGCCACAGCAGTCTGTACAAACACTATCGCTTCCTAAACAATGACGGCTGATAATGCGATGCCGCTGTGAGGTTGAGTGACATGCTTTCCCACAAATTTGATAATAAAACTTGATTTCCTTCAACTTTCATCTATCACAACTCAAAGTTTAATTTTGCCAATATGCAAAGTGTAAACCTTACACCTGCTAATTGTTAACGTTATAGCATTTTGATGTTCACATTCACAGCACTGCTGAGCCTAAGTACAGCTTCACAAAGCTCCCAGCATGAATGTCAAATGTAGTTCTTTTTTTCTAAACCTTGTTTTACATTTTGTCGTCTCTGCATTTAAGATAACGTGCCATTGGCTCACTAAGCTGCCGTGTCTAATGCAGTCAATTCCAGAGATGACATTGTAGTTCTCAGTGAAGTAGAAGGCATTCAGTTATTCATGCCTGACTGAAGTCAGGAGTCCAGAGACTTTGGGATTTGAGTTTATGAAGGGTCTGAGGGCAGCAAAGCAGAACACCTGAGTGATCCACGGTGAGCTGTGTGCTAGAAATCTGTCTCTTTACAGTTCTGGCTTTTTTTTCAAACTATTCACTGCACAGTTTTTTTTTTTTCGTGTGTGCATTTTTGTTTTTTGTTTCATCGGCATAAAAAAACCACAATGTTAGAAATGAGCGTGCTGCTTATGGCACAGAAGTCATACATGTCAGTTGTTCCTGGTGCATCTTCAAGAAAGGTTTTGTATAAAGCTATCAGCGAGACATTTGATGACAAACTTTAGTTTTTTGTGTCTCTTTGTGAAACTTTAGCTGTGGGTACATTTCCTGGACAACATCTGACCTCCCTGCATGTTGTCTGTGATTCATCAGTCTGTCTGGTCACCAGCGTAGCAGAGAGCTGAATGAAGTGGGTCATCATTGGATTATCATTTGATATTCATAAGTAGGCTTGTGTTAGAGGATGATTTAATGCTCTGCTCTAACAGCCAGTCTAAACACACATCTTAGTGAGAGGAGCAGCTCCGCTATTTGAGTTTTAAGTCAGAGTTTAGTTGTGGTTTTGCTTTACAGGAGCCCTGTGTCCTTGTGGCCTGTGTTGCCTCACAAGCATCCTCCCCACCGAGACTATGTGCTTGTGTTTCCACTTTTCGTCTCATGTGTGGATGGCACATATGAAGTCATCACAGCCTACGCTTTTCTCTCTTTCTTGATTTTATTTTTCTGTTTGAGGTGTTTGGCTGGGACCTGAGAGCCCGCTATTTAGCAGAGGGGAGGTTAGGTTGTATTTCTGGTGACTCTATTTTTACTTCCAAGGTGTATTAGCTCACGATCTACCACACTTCTGTTCCACAGTTATTTATTGCACAGTACATTTTTAAACGCAGGCTTTGGTCGCCTAGCATTGAAGTTACTGTATGTGCTCTCTTTCTTTTTATTAATTGTCTTCTTGCAAAGAGTGCACATTTTCAAACTTTTGGCAGAATATTGCTGTGCAGGAGAGCGACAGAGAGAGGACTGCACATGTGGAAATAGAGAAAATTACTCTCCTGCAAGTGCACCCCCTCCCTTTTTTCTCAATTACCTCTTGCCCTCTCCTTCTCTTCTGTTTCTCTTCTCCCTCTCTTTCTCGCTCTCTCCCCCTCTCTATCTCCATCCCTGCTCTTTGTCCCGGGAACGTACCAACCAGAGAGGGAGAGGAGGAGGAGAGAAGGGGGAGGGGTGAGCCAGCATGTCAGACAGGGCAGAGGAGGAAAAAGGGAAAGAATAGCATGTGGCGGAGGGACAGAGAAATCAGACGCTGAGGTCGGCAGAAGAACAAAACAGATTTTCTTTTTTGTAATCTGGTTTCCTCAGTATTTCCTGTTGCTAATCAGATTGGGTGTTAAAGTTTTGCTGTCAGTCATCAGAAAAAGAAGGGAGAAAATCAGAATGGGGCATCACAATGGAGGGATGGCAGAAAGGGCAAAATGGAGGAGATGAAAGCTGTCCCATTGAAGAATCCACCAAGCTACCACCTCCACCTCTCATCCTCCAACACTACTGCTGCTGCTGACATTGTTGCCTGCACCCTGTCTCTGAATCCCACACTGGTAGAGCTTTACAGTGCATGTGAGAGAAAGAAAGTGGAGTGCTGACATTTACGTCCTGCCGAGGGGAATTGTGCTGTGGACTCTGTGAGACGAGATGTAGATTCTCACGCTCGAGAAACACGCACCCGTGCAGAGAAATAGAGACTGGGGACAGGTGTTGAAGGAAGGGACAAACTCTGAGCACGGAGGTCCACGGCATGAGAGGAAGGAAAGTGTAGGTGCTAAAACAAGGGGTGAGGGAATACCAGTGTTAAACTGCTGTGAGTACAAAATGCCTTTGTTTTTTTATTTTATTCTTTCATTTTTCTGATGCCTCTGTGCAGTTCTCTTGTCTTTGTCTTTGCCTGCAAAACTCATCAAAATGGCTTATTTTCATAATCTGGCTGTTTATGTTAGTGTGCAGAAACGTTTGTTAGAGCAGTGCAGCTTCACCTCTGTCTCTGACCTGTGCTCTGGATGGTATTTCTCTTGCTGTTAACAACTATATGAGCATACGGTTAAAAATATTTAAACAAGGAGTAAGTGCAGACCACCCATTTATTTGAATTGCCTGCTAAATCCTCATGTTTACCTTTCCATTGTTTCCACAGAGCGTGAACCTGAACCCAGCATATCTATAATAGCTACTTATTGAACATTTTATAGCATATTTTGTGAAAGACAACATTTTCCCTCTTCATTATTCTTGTACTTATGGTTAAGAAAATAAAAGATTGCAGTAACCATTACTGTTAAACTGTGCTGGTGCTACAGGGACAGTGTGTGGGCCAGTGCAGTGCAGGTTAAATTCAAATCAAATTATAATGTGGTACGTTGCATGCACTGCAGAAAACAGGCACAGAATGGCAGACCAGCTGTCTGTCACAGGATCTGGGCCCTGGCTCTGGATCTGATCCTAAGTTATAATTTGGATAAACTGCTGGCTAAAAGCAGAAGCACTTGCTGAAGTGGTGAATCTGTCAGCACTCATTGGTCCTTGTATTTACGGTCTTCTCCACCACTAAAAATGTTTCCATGAGTACTAAGTTCAGAGACGTTTAAGAAATGTTTGCTTTACAGATGTGTTATTATTTATCACAGGGCCAGTCTATAGTGCACACATTTCTGCAAGCTTTGTCAGTAGATGTACAGAAGCAGTAATCATTTAAAGCCTTACAAAGAAGTAACAGACAACAGACCTTCTCTTGGTTGTACTGAAAGATTATTATGTCATGTGTAAAATAGCATTTCCTTTACCAAGCCTTTACATTCTTATTCACTTTGTTAGTGGGCATCATGTCTTTCAGTTTTTTTTAAGGGCTCTTAAATAGTGATGTTGATTTAAATTTTCTTTACAAATATTTTGATTTGTGCTTCTACTTGCAATCTTGTATTTGCCATTTACCAAACACCTTTTTCTGTATGGTTTGTTCGTATTAGGAGTGCCAGGAGAACTCTAGCCGTTTTATGGGTTTGCAGTTTGCATTCACACAGGCTACATAAAAACCATGCAAGTGGTCGCCTTGGTGGGGGTGTGTTGTTTTATGCACCAGTGAGATATTGAAATATGGCCCAGGAAGTTCTGTTATAGTACTCATTACATGCTATAACACAGCACAGTGGTTTGTTACACTCACAGACAGGAATTTACATCTCTGGGAAGTTATTCCAGTGGCAACAGTTTTATCTTTGTGACAATCTTGAGGTAAACAGCACAAATACGTTGCAGAGCAGTCTAGTGGGAATTCACACTTTGGCCTGGCCAACTGTTCTCTACACAATGTAGTGACAGGACATAACAGACAAATCTTGTTTAAAAAGCCAATAGCCAATGGAATAAAAATATAATATTTTACTGGTCACTAATGACAATATAGCAGAGCCTTTACAAGCCACTAGGAGAGTGTTGTAATACTAGATCAGATGAAGTATGGCCTCATATATCTGTTATATCATTTCTAGGGAGGTAAAAGCTTTGTGCTGATGGCAATGACTTAAACTCACTGTGTAAAAGGTCCTTGGAGTCCAATGCGATGACCTAAGCTTTCAGTCATAGCAGTTACACTATAGAACACATTTACAATTTTTACTACAAGATCGTCTTTCAGATTGAGGTTACTCAACCAGAAATTATCATGATAAATATTATAGTTAAATAAAGAAAGAAAGCATAGAACACATTTTCTAGATTTATTTTTTAAGAAATGCAATGTTAGCTTCCTAACACATTCAAATAAGTTGGGGAACATGTTAAATATACTTGCTAAATGTTTGACATTGTACCTACATAGACTCTTAATGTACTTATTAGACTCGTAAATAAAGATCAATATTGACGTTATCATCTTGAATAAATATTTCTGCTGCCGGACTGATACCAGGCTTGTATTGAATTAGAAAAAGAAGTAAGAGAAGGAGAGCTAATGTCAAATGTTACTTTCTCAGAATAAGGCTCAGCACAGGGGCAAGAAGTATCAGATTTTCATGATATTGAATGAAATATGGGTGATTGGCAAAATGTGGGAGACTCCATCGTGGCAGAGGTAGGATGTCTTTAACAGGCTGGTAGCAATCGGATCAGAGAGTCAGCGTTGTGCATGACTGCAGCGTGAAACGTGCGTGTTTTGTGGTTCAGTCTTGGTTTGAGAATTGTTACATTCCCATCCAGTCAAAAAACAACAACAATTCCTCACTGTGCAGAACTCTGTCAGTGAGTCATCTGTAAGAACATGTACATTGTATAAAAACATTGTATTTCTGATTGCTTGACATCCAAAAACAAACATATGGACAAGACACACTCCTCAAAAAGATCAGCACACCAGCAAACAGTATTACAAATTGTTAACAATTAGCTGCTCTTATACAAGGAGACGTGGCTGGAGAGGTGTAATAAAACTAGATAGACTAGATAGATGAGCATGTCAACCATGGTATTGAAATGCTTACATTAGCCAGTTTTACAGTATAGTTTTGAGCTATCAGACATTGTATATTAAAACAGAAATGCTCTGGCTGTTGTCCCACACAATATGTTTTTGCATGTGCTGTGATTTCCAGTCAAATAAAACAATTAATCTGGTCTTCTGAGTCACATTGGGTTATTAGATACCTTTCCTTTTAACTTAAGTAGACTGTAGATCCAAACTTTGCAGTAATATGGGAGAAAGCATTTTGTCACTGTGTTTGAATGCCTTTTTTCCTCTATCACTTGCTTCTAAAGTTAGTTTTAATAGATTTTTGCTTGTGCTTTTTGCTTGTGCATTGAGCGCAAAACATTTCTGGGTTGCTCGGTGCAAATTCCAAACAACAGAGAGATAATTAGGTCATTTGCTGCCATTTTAGTTTGTGTATCCTTTCAGAGGCACAGCTACAGAAAAAGGGATATTGTTGTTCTGAGAAGGCTCTATTTACCACTGCCCTGCCATTAACAACTCTTTAAATCAAGCCCACTCTAATAGGAACAAAAACACTTCCATGTGTTTTTCTCCCCTCACTGGCACCGTGACATTGCTTAGACAATATCTGTTAAGCCGACCTTCAGTCCACATAAATACCCTCAGTCTTAGTTTTCATTCTTGTTTTTGTGAAAGCAGAATGATTCTTTTATCTGAACAAGCAGACATATATTTATACTAATATGATGAAGCAAAAATAAAATAAAAATAAGTCTTTTTTTGGTGCAAATGTGGGATAGAGATGACAGAGATGTAATGAACATCTAAAAGCACCAAGAAGACAAATTTTTACTTGTCAACTTCTCATAAGTGGTGTTAATAAGAAGGGAGTTCAGATTTCTAGAGACCCTGTTAAAATATGTTATATATAACTATTTACATTAAAATATGTTATATATAACTATTTTAATTACTCCATCAAAGTAAAGTAACTTATTACAGAAAAGTCCTGAAACCAGGCAGTGTAAAGCTCACAACAGCACTCCACACAGATTACTGTCAGGCTACTCCAGTTTCCTCCAAGTTTCCTCCGGTTTAACGTCAAGCACTGTGATGTTTAACTGTGTTTTCATCCCTGCTGATCATGCTCTACACAGTACAGTAATGTTAGAGCCCTTTTCTGTTTTAGGGGAAATACTGTTGAATTTCAAGGCCATGAAAGTCATTACTGACCCTAAAAGATTGTATTCCTGCGTAGCAAAAAAGATGCTCAGCAACAGAATCAATGTTTTTGGTTTCACACTCTGCTTTGCATTTCTACCATGCTCTGCAAACTAGAATGTTTTACATATGTGATATTGAAATGGCCACACTGTTTCACATACCAGGACAGACATTGCTATTGTCATGTGCTGTTTGCTAGACAGTCTGTCTTTATACTTAACAACTTTAAAAAGTGAGTAAAATAAAAATACTCCCAGTCACAGTAGGAGGTTGACAGAACTGAACAAAAAATCGACACCACAGCTTTACTCAAAAATGTAATAAAACTAGCATTCTCCCCAGCACTGTGCAAACATCTAGTTTACACTTATAGATGTGTGACAGGGCAGCACCTCATACATCCTTCTTAATTAATTGTGTTTGTTGAGTTTTGAATCTTTGTTTGTTGCATTTTTCCTGTAACTGGGATTTAGTTTTCACACTTCTGCACACAAATAGTGTGTATCTTTAAAGAAGAACCCAAGTAGGACTTTTGATTAAGATTATCACAAGATATAACATGGGATATCTGAAAAGACATGAAATAGATTTGTCGTTGAAATATATTTAGATAATTTTGTGTTTGTGTCTGGATTATATGTATAAAAATATACATTATAGAAACACGATAGAATGCAACTTTTTGCATTGTAGAAAACCCAAAAAAATCTTTTTGTTCTTTCTGAGAGAAGCCATGTCTAATTATGCTCTTTCCCTCTACGAAACAGATGCTAGCTGTGCTTGCCCTCCAAGCATCGTGCTTGATCCTCAACTATATTTTATTATGATGTGGGTGGTAAGCACTGCTCACTTGGACATTACAATGATAATGTGTTTGATCATGTCCCTTTTTTTCACTTATTTATCATTAGGTTTTTTTTTTTTACTTTTTTTTATCGAAAACGGTACAGTAATGTGTTTAAAACCTACATATTCCTTCTTTTGATTCTGTGGGCTTGAAGTGACATTATAAAGAAAAAAGTAGGTGTTAGCTTAGTTTCCTTTAAGCAATAATATTGATATGAATGCTTGAAGTAAGTGTGAAATTGGGAACGTGAATATTTTCAAGTTAGCTTTGGAGTTAATAAAATATTTCTACACTATTTGAGAGCCCCTAATATTTATATAAAGTTTTGTGCCAGCACTTGATTATGCTGCAGCATAGTACACCTTTGACATTCACAGTTGCATCCTTACATAAAATAAGAACAATCTTTTTTTTCTCTTGGCTTGCTTCATGTTATGCCCATTTCCCTGCCAAGCATATTTGTCAAACATGGGATCCTTTTGTAGATCTTCATTTGATTTTTAACTGACTGTAATTTGTAATATTGGATCTGTTGAAAGGTTTATAAGCTTTAAGATTGAGTGGTGTGTTGTAGAAACTAGTGTTCTTGCAGCACTAAACAAAAAGTGTTTTATTTTTTTGTTCTCCTGAGATATGGGCCAAGATGAAAGCTAAAGTTTATTATAATATTATAATGAAAGGTTATTTTTGAGTATGGCAATCTGATCTTTTTTTGTAAAATGCTTGTCTAATGCTCCAACCCCTCTCTTTCTTTGTATCTTTCAGTTGTCCCTCGGTGATGAACAGTGTGAAGTTACGCGGAATGGCTTTGAGTCTAAGGAGCTGGTGTACTTGGTTCATATATACTGCCAGGTAAGACAGTCGACTTTTCGACAGTACTAAAAAATTTATAAACACCTAACCTCCCACTGCACGGACTCCACTTCATCTGAGGAGATGCTTGTAGACATACACTACCAGTCAAAAGTTTGGACACACATAAGAATTACCAAGAAAAGATACATGTCTTCAGTTGTGTTACCATCATTGAACATGGTTTTCTAATGATCAGTTATCCTTTTAAATTAATACATATGCATTAGCAAACATACTATGCTATTGGAAAACGGTACTAATGTTTGCAGAATTTAGGCCTCTGTATGTTTAAGTATGTAATTCCTTTTTAAAACAGTTGTTTTCAGCTACAATAGTCATTTACAATATGAACAATGTCTACACATTCATTCTGAATGAAATCTGCTTTTCTTTCACAAACATGGTCATTTCTATATGTGTCCAAACGTTTAAGTGGTAGTATATTCTTGTATCTTTCTTTGTTGTCAGAAGTGATTTCTAACCCACAAATAATGGTTCAGTTCAGTACAACAGTCTTCCCTGTGAGCAGAGTGCTGGCTCAAATTCAGACATTTTTTTAATCATCTAATTTATCATTTCAAAAATTCAAGTTGTTTTGAAATATAGAGCTTGACTGAAAGGAGCTGTGTGCCTTTTATTCCCTTGATTTGGCGCTGTTGTCTTCATGGTCATCTTCTTACAGCTAGTTGTACATTCCTTGTTCAGTTTTATTGCAGAGGACCTGTCTAAGTAGAAAAAGTTGTCTTAAGCAGAGTAAAACCAAATTATTTATCATTACATCACATATAATGTTGTGCAAAAAATGTGCTTAATCCAAACTTTAAAGTAGGACACACAGTCACCCCAGTCTCCTCCAGTGACATTTGTTGTTTTGATTTCATGATTATCCCTATATCATATTCCATTTGCATGACCTTGGCAATGCCACACAAGTACGTGGCTGTGTTCTTGGAAATTCCAACTTCTTACAGGCGTCGGAAAAAACCTACACCATTCCTATCTGAAAAGGACAAAAATACCTGGCAAAGAGTTGAACTCAGAGCTTTAAACCAAGAAAGTAGCACAGCACAGTGAGATTGGTTCAGTTCCACAGACCCAGAAAAAAGGGGGTAACTAGAAGCACCATATGAAAGTGGGACAGGAGAGCATAAAAAGTTCCCAGAGACCACAGACCCCTCCCAGCAGCGTCTCTTCCAGACAGCGCTTTTCAAACAGCAGTGGAATCAGTGGGCTGAGTGGTGCACTGCAGTCCCAGTCGCACAAGCTCTGGCCCCAGTACAGACAAATCTTTCTAGGCCAAATCAAAGCAAAGACTTTTTCCACCACTAGTTTCTCTCAGTGGCATTTTGAGGTTTGGAGCTTCTTCTTACTGGATGAAAAGAAACAGCAAATTCATGCAATCACTCTTGGGTTTTTTTTTAAGCAAGTTACGTTTAATGTGGTGGATTTAGGGCAAAAATCTCTTGTTTTGCTCTTAAACTGTTGGCATTTAATCACTGGATCTGACTAGGAAGGACTGAGGAAACCACTGCTGTTCTTTGTTTTACAAAGGCATTTTCAGTTTCAAGTATACAAGTCCATGGGAGACTTGATTCCCTTTTTTATTCTTCATTTTTGAGAGAATGGCTTTTTATAAGAAGGGTGAAGGAACTAAAATAGAGAAGACAGTACCAGAGCATACATGAAGATTCATAGCGGTGTGGGTTGAAAACAGCTTTGTAGATTATACACTTGCAGTGAGGCCTGGGCTGTTTTATTTATGATTTTATGCACAAAGATCAACAGTATTTTTGACCAAAGGAAGATGTCATGCTTTTTAAATCACCTGCCTTAACAGAGTTATTGAATTTAAAACAGTGGCCCAAGAATAGACCTTTGGGGGACACCACAATTTAGCTGTCAGAGTAATCCGTGTCTACTTTTGGAAGATGTTCTGTTTTCAGTTAAATTAATTTGTCTTTACTAAAACTTGTATTCAAGTACATTTCTTCCCTTTGGCCTCTTAAGTCTCCCTGCGTTTGCTTGTACATAAACTAGGGTTGCTGTGGTATTCCGGTTTCACAATCAGCAATGGTATAATTGATGGTTATTTTATCGTGCCTGTCAAACTCTGCAAATACAACAGTGGAGAAATGTTAGCGAAGCCAGGCTGACTGCACTAAACTCCAGCTCACAAAAAATATTTTGGCGTTACTTCAGATATCCCAAAGCCAAATATGAGCTTGTTGTTGATGACAGATATCCAGTTTGTGTCCCGTTTACAACTCAAATCAACAAATGTAAAAACGTGTGAAATTACAGCAACCAAGAGACTTCAAATCTATCTCATGTAGATGCATTCTGAAACATGTATGCACTGCCACACTGATTGTGTAGTGATTATTTTGAATTGCCCATCTAGTAGTTAATTTACCAGGTGCTTGTCGCGTATTTTTCAGTAAGTCGTTTGAGCTTACAGTTAGAGCAGACGGTATCTGGCAGTTCAAACAGTCCTAGGTGAAGCATAGGTTCACAATTTTTGTCTGTCTAAAAACAACTAGGGGCTTACATGAATACTGAAACAGGTTTCTCATGCTGTAAACATTTCTATCAACATTCTAGCTGCAGACTGACAGAAACATCGCTCACATTCAGCTCATCAATCAACTAATATGCCCTCTGTTTTTGTTTCTCTGTCCTTTTGAAGGGCCGAAGCTGGATTGTGAAGCGCAGCTATGAGGATTTTCGTGTACTGGACAAGCACCTTCACCTCTGCATTTATGACCGCCGCTTCTCACAGCTGCCTGAGCTGCCTCGATTGGACAGTCTGACTGATCAGTCAGAGGTTAGCAATGAAAACACACAGCTATGCAGCTACTGCTATTATTATTATATCCAGGTATTGGTTTTCTAGATTACATCTTTTGCAGTGGCTGTGCGTAGATAGCCAATGTGATCAACTGTGAACACACAGTTATTTCATCTTTAGTCTGTCTGTGAAATAGAGTCTGAGACAGGTGAAACCTTCATGGTCAATCTCTAAAATAATCAAATCCACCTAGCTAAACCAGTTTATTGATTAGGGGTATTGTCTGTGTATGCGCACATGTGGACATTTTCAAGAGCAGCTTTACAAAGCCGTCTGCAGTACACATTATATTCTCACCGGAGGTTGTGTTTAGAAGAATTCAATTCAGTATTTGCCACCAGTGTTAACGTACAGATTGTGCACATTTAGAGCAGAAGCTACATCCTACTACTTCTTTTCAGTAGCTTTTCAAATTTGCAGATGTTTGGCACCAAAAACTATAAAACTAAATTTGCCCTGCACGTCATTTCAAGTGGTTTACTACCACACAACACTCTTCAGCTGTCTAATTATCTGCCTTTGTCCTTGAACAAACACACAAAAAGGAGCCACAGACTTTTATAATTATTTACACACAAGGCTGGTTTAACTGAAATCACCCATTGTAAGAGCTACGTTTAATGTTCAGTATATTAGTAATGGATGATTATGGTACTTAAATGGCAGTATGTGAAGTCAATGAAATGACTCTTACTTGCCTGTGTATGTTTTTTGTTTCATTGTTAGTCAGTTTCCCAGATGTTGTTAGCCTACCTCTCCCGGCTCTCAGTCATTGCTGACAACAAGATCAACTGTGGTCCTGCCCTCACATGGATGGAGGTAAGACCATGCTCATGAAAAAATGACAAATATTGTATTTTCACTTTAATAAACTAAAAGTATGTGGTGTCCCTTTAAATTAGTCAACTTCTTTCAATCACTGGACAAGGACAATCACTGAAATATTCTTTTCTAATTAAAGCACAGCTCCCTAATTGTCTGAATTATTATTTTTAAACTCTGCAGAGAGATACTGTAAAGAGAAATGTATTAAAACCCTAATGATATATTGCAAATGTCACAATTGCATCAAGTTACAGTCAAAAAACAATGACATAAAGATTCCTACTACTGCAAGACTGCTGGAATGTTGTAGTAAACATTAGCAGAAATTGGTACCCATTCTGGCTAAAAACACTGGTCAACATATTTGCTACTTGCAAAACATTGTTATTCTTAAGGAATTTGATCTCAAAATGATCCATCTTGTCATACAGTATTAAGTACAGTTTTAATGAAATTGATGTAGTTTTCTGTTCTTGTAGATTAGGTTGGTTGGTTGTGGTGCCTATCACTATACTCCACCAGTAGGTGGAGTGCATATCAACCAGCTTCCTGTTGGCTTTTTACATTGACAGACACATGATCCACCCTATGCAGTTAAAATGCTGTGAAATACAAAATGCTGTTGTCTCTCTAAAACTTATGTGATAAGTGATGTGATAGTCAAGTTCTGATTTTATCATTGTGTTCTGCGAGTAAAGTTTAACTATAGACACTTGGGTTTTATTCAGTTAACAAAAATCTTTTGAAATTCTGTGTGGCAGTAGAATATCAAGGTGGAACAAGAGTTGCTTTCAACTTTCTTAAAGTGATTAATGCTAGAAAACAGTGCTCCAGTGGGGTCATGTTTTCTAATGTGAGCACATCCCTGTGACCTGAACACAGCACACAGATTTATGCAGTGTCCTAGTAATTTAATAGTGATGTTTGTGAGTAGTAGTAGTAGTAGTAGAGGACATGTTATCTGTGACCTGTGTCTTGTTTGAAAGGTCAGACATGGCTAAACTGACTGTTCATTTATTTCATTTATTTAACTAAAACAGCAACCTCACAATTGGCGTTCATATAATACCTGGCAACAAAAAAATATGTTATGAAGTTTACTGAAATGGCTTTTTATTGCAGGACGCTTATACTCCTTGCTTCCATTGTTGTGTATTTTGTCTAACCCACATAGTAATTTGCTAACCAGTGGGTGCCACTGTTTCACTGACGTGCAAGTCTGTCTGTGTGTGTTAGGTTGACAATAAGGGGAATCATCTGTTGGTCCACGAAGAGTCGTCGATCAACGTGCCAGCTATTGCTGCCGCCCACGTCATAAAGCGCTACATCGCCCAGGCCTCAGACGAGCTGTCCTTTGAGGTGACAGCATCAACACATACACACACACTCGGTCTCTGACTCTGCGTCTCTAGATATACTGATGTTCCATTAGACTTCAAGTGATATACATATTTGCTCATCTGTTGTTGCTCGTTGTATAATGATTTCTTGACACTGAACTTGACACAGAAAGAAAAGGAAAAAATATAAATGTTCAGTATGAGCAAACCCAGCAGCTAAGCAAGCTGTTGGTGTGAATGGCTTCTGTTGAAAGGGGCAAAGAGAAAGTCAGACACAATGTTAATCTTTCCCTCTCCCCCTTTGTTGCAATCTCCAGGTTGGCGACATTGTGTCAGTGATCGACATGCCTCCTAAAGAAGACACCACATGGTGGAGGGGCAAACACGGCTTTCAGGTACGCACCACAAACACACACGCTTTGTCTGTGGCTTTCCCTCTGGCTGTAAACTTTGGCACACTTGTTCTTGAAGTATTTCAAGGACAAGGAGAGAACGCTGCTTTGTGAAGCACATTTCAAACACTCCGTTTGAAACAGTTTGCTGGAAGACAAAGCAAGATAGAAATCCTCTTTTATGTGAAGCTTTTGAGCAGATTACACGGTGTGTGCCTCTCCCTGTAATGCTGAACTGATTCATATTCCTACATGGTCCTCAGTGCAATCCTGTTACACACTGAAGCGTGTGCTAGGTTCTCCCAGTTTAAATTTTCAGAATAAAGAAAAGACACTGAATTAACAGGTTGATGTATTTTACAAGTGATTTTGTAATTGAGGTGAATCATAACGGAGCATCATAGTGCATGTTGCTGTATGTGTTTGTGCTACACCAAAATACATGCTCATACTTTGGGCTAGGTTTTGCAGAGCAGGACAGAAAACAGCACTGCAACACTGAAACAACACAGGATCATGATGGTGCCTCTGAGTCAATAATGCAACCTTGAAAGTCCATTTGGGGCAACAAATTAATGAACTGAAAGACCCGTGCTTGTGTGTAGTGTGTGATTTGCCAATGCTGTGTCTTGCCATTTGACGTCGCAGGAATAGTTTAGTCACATTCAGCATTTTCCCTGGACGACCATGTGTTTTTTATTTTTCTTTGCTGGCAATGCTGCCGCACCACTGGGCTGCCTCCTTTAAATGAATGGGAGAACCATTCTTTTTCACCCAGAGTTCAAGTTGAACAAACCATTTTATACTGATTTAATCATTATGTTTGAGGAGATGTATTCTCTTCTGCATAAATCTATTACAAATAATAAGAAAAAACAATAATTTAAATATAAGCCAATGTAATTGTAATTATTAAAGAACAGAATACCTGACTATTGTCAAAGCTATAGTGCGTTACGGTTTGCATTTTTTCAGTTCAAAATACATGTTGAAGTTGATCTGAAGTGTATATAAAGCAAATCAACAGGGTATCTTCCAATGTTATACCTTTCCTTTAAACAGATTGTTGTTCTCAATCTACCAAAGTTTACACGGAAAACGTCTGGGAGGACAAGGGCAGAATTCTGTACCTAAAAGACCATAACTTTACATGATACAGTAGCCACTGCTGCTGAAAGTACTCTAGTTAAGAGATTCCATTAGTCGCAGTCTGAATGGTTTTTCAGTGAAGCAACAAAGTCTGGTTTTGTGGCGGTAGTTTGGCCTAACCACCTCTGACCTGCTGCCCCTTCTTCACACTGAGCTTGCTTCTCTTGTGTGTTTTGGCTCGTTGCCTAGAAGAAGTAGTCCTGTCATCCAGGCTCACTGTCCAGCATTCACTCCCTGATCCGAACAGTTGTGTTTCAGGCAAGTTGTCAGTGGCAGTAGACCACTGCCCTCCTCTGGTTCTTCTGAACTGAGACTGCAGGTGTTGATCATGAGCCCACTGACTAAATTTACATCAGATCTACACTTTTAAAATTCACACTAAAGGCAGACTGAAGCTCCAAAAGTATGTGTGTGTGTCATGTGCAGACAAGTGAACACTGCACGTCAGTGAACAGTCTCATCTTGGAGGAGGGGCCAAACACACATATTAGATGCCTGTATTGTGGTTATTTCCATACTGCTTGATCTGTAAATGTCCAAACTAAGTCCCAAATGTTGTCTTTGTCACTATGAACAGCTGATTCACACTGATATATGACACTGTGTTGTCGTTACAGTCTTCCTTTTATGATCTCAATCTAATTGTATTTCCTCCCGCCTCTCCCTGCCTGTCTCACTGCTGTGCTCGTATCCAGGTTGGCTTCTTTCCCAGCGAGTGTGTGGAGCTCATAAATGATAAAGTGCCACAGTCCATGACGAACTCGGTGCCAAAACCAGGTACTCCTCTTCTTCTTCTTACACCATTCACAGAAGTGTGCTGGAAGAAAATTAATGGCAGTTATTGTCTCACTGATATGATGATAATATGTATTTTCAGGAAGTGATTATGCCTGATGGACAATGTGGCTCAGGCTGTGTGCGTGTGTGTAGTGTATATTTTTACCTTGCCCACAAATGTTATTGCAGAGCTAATGGGTTTGACCTCTTTTTAATATAAAAACAATAGCCCTATATCAAAACAATGTTTCCAAAATCTCTGACCCTCCCCACTAAAAACAAAACAAAAAAACAAGGTATGAACTGAAGTGTGGTTCAGAAATCGAGCTATACAGAAACCTGTTAGAGGTGAATTGCAGAACGTAATCATCAACATGAAGGAAATATGAGGTATAATACCACTGATGAGCATAGTACAGTGAAAGTAACACTCATTCCAACACATCGTCTCCTGAAATACCCTGCTAATTATTCAGCACTATGCAAATCTACTGCAAATAATTTAGATAACCTATTACCACTCAGAGTGAACAGATACACGTGTACATGTAGCACGCTCCAGTGCTGACACTGTCACAGATAATGTTTAACATAAAACCTGTTGGACTCAAAGACAACACTTAACATTTAGCGGGTGCGGTGCAGATTTGAGCTAAACTTGAACTTTGCCCGGACCTCTTGCGCATTAAATTACTGCAGCTGCCATTGGAAAATAAGAGCATACATCTTGTTGCTATGAGTGATGCCTTTGGATCAAACTTCTGTTTTAGTTTGTGAATCCACATCACATCTTCCAGTCCAAAGCCTGACTGGACCAGTATGAGTCACTTTCTCACACTTGGATTTAGGGCGGGGAGCGGAGCAGGAGGTTCCTAAACATAGAAAAGCACCAGCCCCACAATTTTCCACATGGGGGGGTATCTCAGGCGCTGCACCCATGTTATTTAACATGCCAGTCAAGTTTCAGACCACGTTTTTGAGCCATACCTGGTCACACATGCACTTTACAATGTAGAGTCAAATGTTGTGCAGCTCACCTACAGCACACTCCACAGTCCAAGGCTTGACTTTATCTGGCTGCCCCCTCTCCCGCTTTTTGTTTTGCATGTGTCTTTATTTTGCACGTGTCTTTATTATATGCGTCTTAATATTATTTTATTTTGTGTATTTATTTATCATGTTTTTCCTCTTTTCCAGAGTGTCTGCAGGTCAAATATATCTTTGTTAATATCCAAATTCATTTGCTCTTGAACTAAACATTTTATATGCAGAATCATTATTACTATACATGTTTAATCATCTATGTCCAATAAGAAATCTGTTGGTAGTTTAGTTTTAAAAGAAGTCTAATAATGGTAATATTGCTTTAGTAAAACCTGCAGATGCCCTGTAAGTAATATTAACCTGGCTCTTAATGATAAGATCCTGGTTTAACTTTGTTATCAGTGGTAAAACAAATAACCAGTTGTTATGCTACCTGTGTCAGACTTGCACTGCTTGCTCTGCACTGCCTCAGTGAATCTTTAATACTCTCACTGTCTCACTGCACAGGGATGTACAGTGATGTTAGCATGTGTCTTGATTTGTTGCATATGACTCCTCTACCTCAGCCTCACCCTGCCCTGGCCTGCAGCCTGCTTCTTGGAGTCTCTTCCCTCCCTGTGCGTGTTGGTATACACACTTCATCCACCCCGTCCACTCACCCCATCATCACAAACACATGCACTTGTACGACTTCAGATTTTTTGTAGCTGAAGTTATAATCCTTAAGGTTTTCCTTGTGTGGATTTGACGACCAGTGACTCTAGTTTAGTACTACAGTTCCCAGAATTCAGGGCACTGCAAACCCTAATTTTGCAGTAAATCAATCCTTACTTCCTTACATATTTATAAAAAATCAAAAATTTTCCCACTATGATTGTTTGAGCACTACTCTTGGTGTTTCCTTTGACTACTCTACAATAAAAGCCTCCCTATGTTTTTGCATTTGAGACTTTTTAATGTGAATTAGCTGGTGTACAATTAGCTGTTAGAATTAGCCATAAACACAGACACATATTGGTTTTGAAAATGTTAAGGATTATAATTTGAAAGTTAAATTAAAGTTAGCACATTTTAAGAGACATGTTTTATTGATGAATGCAGTGATTATTTAATTGGTTATGCTTCATTTTTACATTTCTTTTTATCTGTATGCTGTCTGACAAAACAGTTTATTGCTCTAGCATCAGAGTATCATTTCTGTGCAAAGCTTCTGACCTCACAGCTACACAGTTGTTCTAACTTGAATTGCTTTTCTCCCTCTGCTGATTCTCTCATGTCTCCATCCATCCATCCATCTGTCTGTTGGTCCATATGTCCATCGGAACGCATGCAGACTTGGAAATGGAGAGTGTAATACAGGACAGTACATGGGTGGCCGACCCGCTAAACCACTACAGCCTAAGTTCAGGTAGACAAAAGTCCCTTGGTGTGTTGCACCGCCACCCCCTAACCACAAACTAACTCAAAAAACACAACTGATGTGTTTGTATTATGCGAGTCTAATACAAATGTTAGCATGTGTACTTGTCACAGTAACTTTAAAATGTGAGTGCAGCTTGGGTTATAGCTTCACTTTTCACACAGAAACACCTTGTGCACTTAACCCTTTCAGGCTCAAATTCACTTTTAGTAACAGGAAAAATCTGATATTTGGAGAGAATTACCATATGAGGTAGTAAATTAAAATAAAATAATAAAACATATTTATGTGGAGTAATCAGAAAGTTAGTTTATAACTGCAAATCTGCAATGTCTGCCTTAAGAGGGTTAATGCTGTTGCCTTAAATGAGATGAACCTTTCACAAATTAAACAAACTGTCCTTTCTGTGCATTTCACACACTTCTCCTAGTTGTATCTATTCTCTCTGTTGGTGGACCAGGAAGCCACATCTGGTTGTGCAGTAATTGTAGAGCATGTATGACAGTAACATGAGAATAAGTCTTTGTCGTGTGTGTGTGTGTGTGTCTGTGTGTGTGTGTGTGTGTGTGTGTGTGTTCTATACTTTCTGTCATTTTAATTACTATAAACTTCTATAAGACAAAGTCTGAGTCATGCAAATATATTGTCCCTTTTTTTTCCTTCCCTTCTTTAGATTCTTTGTTCCACATGAGTCTTCTTATCACACTGGTTGTGTTATGTTTCAGAGTTGTCAGACTGAATGTCCCTCAGTTCATTTTACATGGCATCTGCCTGTAAGTGTACACTAAAGACAACAGTGCTATGCCTCCAGTCCCCTGTTCTTGTTCTATTGTGGCCCCTTAAGGTGTATGCAAATGGATTCAGGGGTGAGCCAGGCTACTACAGCGTTTCTCAAAGCTGCTCAATGTACCCTGTGTCTGGACGAGGGCCAGCTGTGTTTGTGTGTCTGTTTGGTTGAAACTGAAAGGCCACAGCAACAGTGCCGTGGTGCTAGGTCTCGTCCGGCCTTGATTTATTTAATCCTTTTACAGTGGGGGAGGGGGGGGCGCTGTAAACCCATCCATTGAGCGTTAAGCTTTGTCCTGCAACAGTAGGAATCTCTGTCTCCTGCTCCATGGTGACTGAAAGAGCGCATTCCTGCAGGGAGCCACACAGCACTGGAAAAATATTGTTGCCCTGCTTAAATCCACTCTGCTCACCACTAACTTTTGCTGCTTCCCAGTAAAACCATGGAAATTATTAACATGCTGCACTGCTCGAGTTAAAAAGAACCTTTGAGTTATCAGTTCCAACCCATGTGCTTAGTTTTAAAGCTGGGAAAAGATTTCTCTCTCCTAACAGTAAAAAATGACTCTTTTGTTGACATCAGTTTGAAAATGAAGAGTTGAGAGATTCATTGAATTTAAAAAAGGCAGACTTCTTTCCTCCAGAGAGCCTAGTAGACCTACCAGTTACTGACCCAGATGTAAGCCCCCTCCCCCTCTGTGCAGGCCTTCGTCATGTCTGGGGACCAGTGATTCGGGCAGCTGTGAGCATGTATGAGCCAAGACAGCTGGTTATGTGAAAAGGGGGAAGAAGGGAGAATGGGGAGAGAATGTGTGAGACAGAGTACGATTTGTCCTCATGTTCCCAAAGATCTCCAGTCATTTCCTGGTGCTGTGAAACTATGCAAGATCCCTTGTGCAACGTGTTGCTCTTGAGCTTCAATAAGAGGCTGTTGTAGTAGACTGCACCTTTGTTTTGGGGGGGTGGCAGGGGCTGCTTTTGTACTAACAATTATGATGTAAACTGAGTGTGTAAAGCACAAATATCCTTTTCACACCTCTGCTTCCTTCAGTGGACTATCCACTGTTGCATGACTCGTTTTATTGCTTCATTATTGCCATCCAACAATTGAATGCATCATTAGTTAAACGCATATGTCAGTGTATTTGTTGCCAATCTTCAAAATGCACAGACATTTCACCTGCAGGTAGAAATTTCAAATTCACAGCCATGTTTATGTTTCAAACAACATGCCAATTTGCTACATACACTTCCTATTAGGAGTCGAATAGATTATTCACAGCCAGGCAAAATAGCAGCTGAATGATAAGTTTATCTAACATTAAGCTCTCTTCCTGTTATGTATGTGACATCACGGCAGGAGGTGATTGGTCCCTTTCTTGTCCCAAAGATAAACTCCAGCCAGACAGAAGAATTAAACTCACTGTATGGTGTCACACTCTACTTCAGATATCATCACGTGTTTATTGCTTGATGTGACTCTGTAAACCCTACATGGCTGTATTGTTTGACTTCTCCACTTCTTTTCCTCTGTATATTGATTTTGATAAGAACGATGACGAATTCTGAATAATATTCCCAATCTTTAAGTAAAAGTACCAGTTAATAATGAAAAGGTACTTTTCCTGAAAAAATGAAGCTGATTTAGCTACGTCCAAAATCAAAATTGGCCCTGTAGTTGTGTAAGTGTGCTGCAGTCCAAAGATATGCCTTGGTGCTTGTTAAATGTTTGTGAAGCTGAAGCAGTCACATGCAGTGGAGGAGTCTGACAGTCCCGTGATTGTGGACCAACAACAAATTAGTTCCATTTTATTTTGACTCGACATGTCTCCTTGTCTGCCTAGGGACTAAAACAGTTATAGAATTTAAATGCCTTTAAGGAAAACAGTTTTCACATGAAAGACATCACCATTACTACATGTTGTTTAAACTGGACTGACTAATATGGCAGTCTGTGTGTGTCAGTAGGGAAACAAAAAGGGAATGACCAGTAAATGACATCTGCTTAGATTCAGTAACTGTGTCATTGTACTTCCTCAAATTGTCCTTTTTGTGTCATGAAGAATTGCAACAACTTAATTTCAACTTTGTTTATTCAGCATAGAGTTAGACAGTTATTTTGTTCACATGCTTATGTAATTACAGTTAAGTAATTATTTAATGTGGAGATGGAGAATAAAGGTGGGGATACTGCTTGTTAGAATCCCGCAGTCTAACAAAAAACATTTTAACTTTCCCCTTTGCTGCTTGATTTCTCTGTGACTTTCAAATGCTGTTGGAAATATCAGAATTAAGTACATGTGCAAGCTAGCAATATGAGGCAAGGTGTGCTGTATTTAAGAGAGGAGGGTGTGAAAGCTATGTGACCAACTGATGTCCAGAGGTGGTACAAGTAAACAATCTCAATACTCAAGTAAAAGTACATGTACTTGCAAAAAAGGTACTCCACTACAACTAGCAGCAATGACAATTTTGAAGTACTAAATATGTGCTCTGGAATTTACTATGTAATATACTTTTGTTTTAAAGGTACAAGTACTTCACTAAGAACTGTTGAACTGTTGAACTGTTTTTGTTTAAAAAGTATCAAAGGTGAAGATTAAGTCGCAATCCCTACTGTCCAGTATATATCTGAATTTAAACACGTGCACATTGACTTGTTGTGTAGCACTGCTGCAGAGAAAGTAACTGTAAACCCGTTCTTTGTTATTTCTAGAGAAGTTTCGGTAGTGCTATGTTTCCATATGTCCGGGGGCCCGTGAAGGCAGCAGCATCAGGTTGTAACGCACAGGCAGACGCGGAGCTCTGTGGACACGGAGACTCAGAGCACAGCGCTCTTCTCCTCTCTGCCTCTAAACGTTTAACTCTGATCAACTCTCCGACTTCGCTTAAACAGCCGTGTGTCGCTCTCGTATCCGTGTGTCGCTGTTTTGTCCGTGTGTTTGTGTGTAACTAGCGCAACACACATTAAATAGTGGATCGCTGTACTTCGGACTTTGTTGAGAGTCTGTCATAAAGCCTCAAGGCAAGACCAGAGCTATGGAGTAAAGGTAAGAGGATACGTTTGAGATTCCTTTTTATTTTTAATCTCCCTGCTCGTGAATGAAATATAAAGTGTCCGCCTTTAATCAGATCACACTAACAGTTCACTTTATGAAGCATAGAGTGCACTTCACAGATGGATCAGTACTGCGTAGGTTGCAGAAGGTGTGGAAAATATTGCTCCTTCGTCATGGCTCCACGGTTTTTCCACGTATTTAATAATGACTATCCCACTATATTACAAAGTTACAAAGGAAAGTGGATACTTAGGATTTCAAACGGTGTTTGGACACATTTCCGTAAGTAAGTACAGTAAAGCAGTTCCTCATATTGCTGCCATGGATTTACTCAGAATATAAAGCCAGACCCAGTCTGACAGAACCAGTTGTTATTACATTTTCACAATTGTTGTTGTTTGTCTTTAATTTCCGTTTTTGAATTTATTTTAAGAACATACTTGCAAAAGCAGGTTTTACAAAAAACAACAGGTTTTTTGCACTTGTGCTGATATCTGTTGCAGTTTAGATTGTTGGATGTGATGCACAGTAGTTAAATACCATTTGGCATAAATATAGGACCCAGCCGACATCTTCTCTCTTTCCCCTTTCCCTGCATTGACACTGTGTCCACTGGTGCTTTGAGAGACAGAACAATAAGGCGTTTTGCTTCTCTCATTTAGGCTTTTACTTCCAAACAGAGGACGCTGTCACCCATGTCTGTTTTGTAGACAGACACTGCTGTGCTGTTTGCACACTGAATGGGCTTCCAGAAACACCAACGGGAGACCTGTTAATAGGTGTAAAAAGTGGTAGTTTGATTAGTAAATCAACCATTGTCTGTGAGGTAATTATGGCTCAGTTTTTTTTATTGGCAGCGGTCAGGAAGTGGCTAAAGATAAAGCACACTCAGATCTGTCTGAACTGTGGGAAAAGGAAAGATGTTTCAACTAGAGTGTCTCAGATGCTAAGTGGATGCAATTGAATAAGTTTCCAGACATAGCTACAGTATGTTGGAAGGAGTCATTGATATTTCTGCATTACCATGTGCCACAAAAACGCCTCTGACACACAGCACTTTGAATTTACCGCTCTACCGTGTGTGTGTGTGTGTGTGTGTGTGTGTGTGTGTGTGTGTGTGTGTGTGTGTGTGTGTGTGTGTGTGTGTGGCGTCGAGTCTTGGAGGTGCGCAAACTGGAGTGAAAAGGTCGGGAGCCCCAGGGGGGCTGCAGTCACGCCTCCTGGTGGGTGTTGAGGGAATACTGACACGCAGTTGTGTCAGATATCTGAAGCTGAAGGCTGCTGCTTGGCTCAGCAGTGGTGCCAATGCTGTACTTTAAAGAAGCTGTTGTGTTGCTTGGATGTGTGTCGTTTGGAAAGCTCCTTGCTATCTGAGTGGAATAAGGTGGTTTGTTTGTGGGGTGGAGTGGGGGAAACAGAGCATGGTGTGAACCATTACGTCTGTAATTGTTCCTGCTGTAATGTAATGCTTGGCCTCTTTTCTCCTCACCCCCTGCTCATCATGTCCCAGCCTCTTGCTGGACTCCCTTGGATGAAAGCCTGAGTTGCAACTGAAACCTGTCGGCGTTCCTCAGGCAGTAACCATAATAACCCTCATCCTCTGTGTTTAACTTGGTGCTATCTGGATTGTATCTGTTGTGTATGCGAATTTCCGGAGCAGGCTCTTATTTTCCTAACTGTAAACATCTCTACATCTAGACATGTCAAAGATACACTATCAGATTTTGAGTTTTGCAAACATCCACACATATGTGGTTGTATTAAACCAGTGTTAATTCTGTCAGGCTATGAAACTGACTGAATAGGACATGCTACACAAAGTGCAGCACTACATCACTGGAGAACCCCTAAACTCTAAATGTTGTAATAAATGTCACAGAAAGCAATTTTAAGGCCTCTGTCAGTCCCACTCTTCTTAAATTAAAAGCCTTTTACCCAGCTGGATTTCAGCCACGAGTGCGTCAGAGGCAGTTTCAGTGCTGAGCATGCTCAAAGAGCCCCTGGCCCTCAGGCTGTCATCTGCTGTGACAATAAGCAGATGGCAGTCTCTGTACATCCTCGTGCTTGTCATTGCACTCCTCTTGATCATGTCTTACAGTCATACTGGGTTCCTAAACAAAAGCTACGTGTCAGTATAAGCAAACACAGTTGCATAGTCAGGCCCCCACCCCTCCCCTACATGGCACTGACTTTTTGATGCCTCAACGTTGACTAAACAAAGCTGCCTCAGCGGTTTTGTTCCCCCGAGTGGCGAACTGTAGCTTCACTTTTTCCTTGAAGTAAAACGATGGATCTTATTTGCGGATGCTGACTCTGAGGCCTGGCCATTGATTCAGAATTGATTGTCCTGCTTCATTAAAATGGACCACAATACAGAGTCTGGATTCAAGTTGGTTCCAAACACGATTTATTTACTTGGAGGAGTGAGGTGGTTATAAATGGTTCCTGGCGAGGGATTGGTCAGCGCGTGCGTGTGTGTGTGCTCGTGTGAACATGAGCCAAAAGAATCATCATCAGAAAACCGTAACTGACAGAATAGATATGATCATTTACTGAAATCTATAAATAAAATGTGTATCGCACAGTGGCTAGTGAGAAGATTGGTAGACGTGTAAAAACGGACTCGAGCAGTTTGGTTAATTTAACACTGTGCTGAACAACAAGTCAGATGTTAAACTACAGTAAAGATCTTCTTTATTTTCCCACAAAGCACTTTCTCTGTTATTTAATTTTCTTAAATGAACAGCAGCGACTGTATTTCTTCAGCATTTTTTTTTCACTGTCACTGAGGGCACATATTTCTAACTGTTCAATTAATTCAGCTACAAAGTAACTTTCCAGTCCTATCAGCTCATTAGTTTTATTCCAGTCTTGATATTCACATTTTAAATGTGCTCAATGGACTGTCAATTAATTACCTCTATAGTGTGGTGTATATTTAGCGTGCAAAACAAGCAGCCTCATTCATTTTTACCTAATGGTCTCTGGACAAGTGGGCTGAGTCTCTCACAGTGGCTGTTTTGGGAAATGTCTTTGTCATAATAAAATTCATAAGCCCTTCATATATTGATAAATGTCTCAGTTAAATTGATTATAGTGCCTGCGCTTTCTTTAACTCAGCTTGTTCACGTTCTGGAGATTGGCTGTGGTAAGCAGCGGCCTACTTTCAGATGCAATCAAATCAGAGCTCAGCTTGGCATCAAACACATGACTTATTCATTTGATTGGATCATAAACGCACGCTTTCATCGTTCAGCAGCGACGTACACCAGGTGAAATGAAAGCAGCATCAAGTGCATGGAACACGTGAGAGGAGTGGAAGTGATCGCTGTGATCGTGACTGCGTTCATAATAAGTTGAAGGAATCTACCCTGGAATATAAATAAATAAACCAATACGACACAGCAGTTTTTCCACTTTAGCCCAGAGCAAATCAGACAGGAGATGTTGGTGTGATCACTGTTTTCCAGATGTGTAGCTGAAAGAACACAATGAGCTCAAGTAGAACACTGTGCTCAGAAGTAAACGTTTAGCTAGAGCTCCTGGGTTGTTGTTGTTTTATTTTTCCCCCTAAGTGAGACTGTCTCCACTGTCACTTTAAACATTTCAGACTTCAGGAGTGTGGACCCTGTGGTTGCCGAATACTTCACAATCTTTTATTGCCTTCTGGGGTTTCTGGAGTGATAATTGTGCTGTGGAGGAAAGCAGAGTGACAGATAAGTAGGAGGAGTAGAGTTGTTGGTCAAAGTCGATATGAAGGGCAGCACAGTGTAAGTGTCAAAAGGATCAAAGGTGGATAACTAGAAAAAAAAAAGGTGAAGCTGAAGCAGTGACAGGAGCGGAGAATGGGCCACTGACACCAGAGAAGAAAGAGAGAAAAGATGAGAGAGGATTGGGAGAAATTGTTTGATTCCTTGAGATGTCTTATTACAGTTATGGTTTGGAGAGAAATGGGCAACTGATGCTGCAAGAGGTTTTTAAAGATCATATCTGGAAAATATCCTGCAAACATAATCTTTTCAGTACTAACTGAAGTGAAAATGCTGAAATAATTAGTTTTTAACTTTGTTTGATCATCTTCTTAGAGCAGCAGTAACTATGTAGATCCTTCTTTCAGACATTTGTCTGACCGACTGCCAATATTCTGTCCTTTCAGATCAGAAAATATTAAAGCCACGGTCTTAACTTTGTTAAACCAGTTGATCCAACAAATTGGAAAATTGATCCTTTCCCTGAAGTTCACTACATCTGAAGAACTGAGTCTAGAAAACTGACCCCAGAGTGGAAAAACACCCTGCTACTGTCATGTCAGCAGTGGCTGTCTGCTTTTCACTGGTTTTTTTGAACAAATGTCTGGAGGTCATTGTTCCTTGTTCCTGCCTCCAACAAATGCAGGTTGTTTGTCTGATTCATTTGATAGCCTGTTCACATCGCTCTAAAGCAGAGAAAACAACTGGTGTGTAGCTTAAGAAGCTTACGACCCTTTCCCAGAAATTTTATCTGAATAATGCAGGCTGGGTTTTTTAAGCAGGTCCGTTCCTCTTTTTTTGTCTTGTTTTGAAGAGGAATGGAGGATACTGGTATTAGTTGTGGAGGATTCCTTTGTAGTTGCCTGGGAGGTGGTATTTAAGAACGAAGCTTTGCTTCAAGGAAACTACACATGGATAAAAGAAGGGTTTGCATTAGAATGAAGCTGAGATGCACAATGGGACAACCTTGAGCAGCTTGTAAAGAGTTTTATTTTAGTGCATGGATAGAGCTTGTGTGAAAACTGAGCCAGTGTCCAACCCACACTGACTGTAATGTAGTAAACGTTTGTTTGAGGGATCTAAGATGCGTCTTCCCTTTTATCACTCCCCAGTGTCTAAGAAGCACGGGAAGCTGATCACCTTCTTGCGGTCCTTCATGAAGTCCAGGCCCACCAAGCAGAAGCTGAAGCAGAGGGGCATCCTCCGGGAGAGGGTGTTCGGCTGCGACCTGGGAGAACACCTGCTGAACTCAGGACACGATGGTGAGAAGCACTTGGACACAGACACATGTGTGACTGGTAGTATTTACTGCTGCCTTCAGCAGTTAAACATTTCCTACATTTCTCACATTAAAAGTCTTGAAATTGCTTTCTCCATGTGAAAGTAACACAATCTGCCCACTACTGTAGCTCCTCTAAGGCTCACCAGGTGAAAATGTTACATCTCTTTGTTTAATTGGTTTAAAAAAAAACATCCTCTAGTTTTACAGGTTGGTTATATGCAAGAAGACTTCTTATTCAGGTGCAGAGTCTCTACCGGTTGCCTGGAAACTTCAGTGATAACGCTTAAGGAAGTGGCTGCACCAAGACTGGAAATAGTCCACCTGGTTATTGTTTGACTTGATCATTATCACCATCATTTGATCATTATGGGAATACAAGCCCTTACTTGAGAACTGACTGTGTTTAGATGTGACGCAGTTTGCCATCATAATATTTGAGGCTCAAATTCAAATTAAGTTAATGTTTAACATATACCAGTGACATCATGACTGGTTGCTATGGCTCTGTTTGATCATATTTTATTGGAGAAAATGTTTCCACCCATACACACCCGCTGCCTTCTCCATTGTGAGTTATGAGTTAATGATTTTCAGTTGAAATGGCAAGTGTTCACCACATACTGTACGTAAACACGAGCTGTGTCTGCACTTTATGATTGTAATTGAGGATTTTGCCTGGCTAAAGTCCATACCTGCATTTATCTGCTGCAGCCACATTGATTTTTTGGGGGGTCTCAGTAGCTCTGTGTGTGGCAGAGCGAGAGGGTAATAGTGTCCTGATTATGCTGTAACAGCAGCTCCTAACCACTGTAATGATGTTACTCCACTGCTGAGCCTTGTCAATAACTTAATTTCACTCTGTGTTGACACTAACTTAAAAACCCATTTTGTTCATGTCTGTGTTTTCATATTGTGTGGTTCTCAATTCACCAGCATTACCTCAACATTAGCTCAGATAAATCACACTGAGTCCTGTCCATCTTTTAAGTATAGGTATTCAGATCTCTTTAGTGACTTTTAAGGAATAAAATATTAATCTTATAGAGCAAGAGAAACACTGCTACTCATAATAGTACATTATAAGTTAAACACTCTGCTGCTATATAGATGCATCGAGGGTGTTGGCGGATGTGTAGAAGCCACCATCACTGCTGTTGCACTTCACTGGTAAACCTGCAAGAGGCCTCTTGATGATGTTATATGGTGACGTTATATTTTGAAAATATAGTTATCAGTGACCTTTAATGATACATTTCTTCTTATTACAGCATGCGGCCAGGCTGGTGAGAGGTTGGAACTGCTATGTCAGTGATTTTCTTTTTCTCCCCAAAGCCTGGGTCAAAACCAATCTCAGACTTTGTACTCAGTACTTTGATAGCCACTTACTTCCACATGCTGCTTATTCCACATTCAGACCCATGTTATGTATCTTTGTGATAAGAAAACCTCACTAAAAAACCTTTTACATGATTTATCCATCCTTTCTCTCTTTTCCTGTGTTGGAAAATGCCAACCTCAAATCTTGCCTTGTTTTCTCTCTGGCTATGTATGGAATACATCTGAACAGCTGCTTCAGTGAGGGTCCCAGTCTCTGTCATCATCTTGAATGATGGTGTGAGCTGTGGGAGGCCCCGGGAACCTCCTTAGACACATACCCACCATCCTTATCTTCCATACACACACACATACCCACATATAAATAACATGTTTGTATGATTTATGGTTCCTGAAGGAAAATGAAGAAGCTGTGTTTATGTGAGGTTTTTCTTTTTTTGTTGTCTATCCATCTCCAACATACAATCACTTCTATTGTCCTCTGAAACTGAGCTTATGTGATTTTCTGCCTCCCTCACAAAACAACATATCTCACTGTTATCTCACTATTTTCTTCATCAGAAAAAAGCTGCAACAATGTAAAAATTGAGTTAAATGCCAGCAAACGCCACCAAATGAACTGAATATATTTGAAGCTCTTGAGGAGATATTATATAAGGTTAAAATATTTTCCACCTTTAGCTTTTTTATTCAAAAGCACAAGAAAGTTAGTTATTCACACTTCGTATTCCTTCAGAGCCTGCAGCCTCTTGTCCAAAAAGCCCCTGAACTCAAGCATGACTGTACTCTACACACAAAAAGACCAGCCACCCTATTCTTGACCCCTTGGCATTAACTGAACCAAGGACAAATATTGACTGAAAGCGATGTGTTGGGTGATGACACGCTGTTTGTTTTTTTTCTGCTCACAGTGCCCCAAGTCCTCAAGAGCTGCACCGAATTCATCGAGAAACACGGCGTGGTGGATGGCATCTACCGCCTCTCTGGGATTGCCTCAAATATCCAGAAATTACGGTAGGTACAGTTTGGCACAAGGTTTAAGTCCAGTGTTTATTAGAATGGGATCACACTGCTTCCACAGAAATTACTTTTGCCACCATAGCTCTCCTCTTCTAGTGACCAATTACATATAAATTTCACGAATGATTATTAATTCTGTAAAAGAATAAACATAATGATACTCAGTGTAGCAGTAGTTTCCCATCAGCAGTTTTTACTAGCAAAGGGTTAGGGGTAGGGTTAGTTGATACCAGAACTAACATTTTACACCAGTTGTGTGTGTGTTAGTAGTAATTGTTGGTCAGGTTGGTTTATACATAAGTGTAAAATGCTTTCCATCTTTTTTGTGAGACACAGGAAGGCACCAAGATCAATGTCCATGTGAATGTAATATGTTTATATTAGTTAGTTATTCCTTTGCATTTATGTAGCACCCTATCACACACTCACGAAACTGTAAAGCCTCAATATAGTACACTGTTTATGTGCTTGTTTGTTTAACTTGCACCTTTACTTCCTCATGTCCTGTATCCATCCATCTAAACTACAGCAGTTATTCGTTGATGTATTTTTCTCTTTTGTTGAAGTTAGCTGAGTCTGTCCTGGCCTTCTTTCTTTCTTTTCATCAGGCATGAGTTTGACTCGGAGCAGATCCCCGACCTGACCAAAGATGTTTACATCCAGGACATCCACTGCGTTGGTTCGCTGTGTAAGCTCTACTTCAGAGAACTGCCCAACCCCCTGCTCACCTACCAGCTGTATGAGAAATTCTCGGTAAGCCCTGGTAAAAGTCAGCTCTCCTCTCACACTGACTTCTTACTCAAGTCTAAGTGTTACACCTCTTGACTTTTTAGGCTGTGCTTACAAATGCCACAAAGGGACTCTGATTAGGTGTGAAATAGCAGTTTTGATTACAAAATTGTGCTCTTTGTCTAAAAGTAAAGTTTTTTTAGACTTATCTTGTAGAAATTCTTTAAATTTATTTTAGCCATGAGTCACTGACACTCATAGAATAATAGCATTGCACTTGACACACCCTGTCATTACAAGCACAGCAAACCACTCTCTGTGTGACTTGGAATAAGAATCTTCTCCGAGCACACCAGAGATGTCCCAGAGGATGAAGTAAATGTTTGCTGGTTGTTATGGCAGCTCGGAGGGTGGAGGAGGTTGTCTCTGCAGACTAATGTCCCCTCTGTGGTCCACAAATCGGTATGATTCTGTGATGGCAAATGAACGAGCTTTGGTGTTGATACACGCATCTCTCATCTCTGTTTTGACTCTGAAGGAGGCTGTTTCAGCAGCAACGGACGAAGAAAGACTCATCAAAATCCATGATGTCATCCAGCAACTTCCTCCGCCGCATTACAGGTCAGTGTGGAGGCACACTGCCCCACTTTGGTAGGCTTAGGAACTGCTGTTGTACATGTCTCTGCACAGAGGAATCCTTTAACAGGTCCCAGCTGACCTTTACTTTGGTTATGATGAACTGAATTTACTGTCCTTTATGAAAGCATATACATACAAATTTCCAAGTGACATTCCACTGGTATTTGAGCTCATATAGTGAAATATTGATGCTCTGAAGAAGTAACTCTATCATGGTCATTAGTCTGCACATCACTAGTGGGAGCCAATTAAATCTGAATAAATGAATACTTGATTTCAAGGACCCTGGAGTTCCTTATGAGACACCTTTCCCGCCTGGCAGCGTTCAGCTACATCACTAACATGCACAGTAAGAACTTAGCCATCGTCTGGGCCCCCAATCTGCTGAGGTGAGATACCATCCTGCTCTATGTTGTCTCTGTTAGTCATTGTGGTAGCTACAGTGCAAATCATCACTGTCTTGATTGACTGTAGAATTTTCTTTGCATGCTGTTAATACTGATTGTCAGGAATTCGTATCTCATTGCAAGATAATTCTAATAATCTTCTGAGTATATGTAGTTAGGTTTCCGTGAGGTCTTTTCTAAAGCTCATATTAGATATTTTTAAGGTTTAAATGATGAGGATAATGGGACCTGTGGAGCAGAAAGCACCTGCTTTAAAGGAGACTAAGAGGAAGAATTGACGCACATACACAACATCAAATGCTTGAAAGCACAATTTAAAGTAATTTTACACAGATTATGTAATTTTAAATCCAACCACTTAAATGTAGCCAAGTGGACTCATAGAACTTGACCATTTGCAGATGTTTTAACAGTTAATTCTAATGTTAAATCAAACTTCTCTTCTTCCCTAAAACTCCTTCCATGGTTTTCTCAGGTCAAAACAGATTGAATCTGCATGCTTCAGCGGCACAGCAGCCTTCATGGAAGTCAGAATTCAGTCAGTGGTGGTGGAGTTCATCCTCAACCACGTGGATGTTCTCTTTAGCACTAAACTCAGCACGCTAATACGCGAGGGAGCAGGTACCTGCAGACATCAGACAGTCAAGAGTCCTGCACAAATGGTCATTCCATTATACACTGCTTCTTTTATATCACCATGCATTGCTGTACTTCTCTTGCTTACTCATTACCAGGTCACAACTCATTGTCACGGCCCAAGTCCCTGCTGGTTTCATCGCCTTCCACTAAACTTCTTAGTCTGGAGGAGGCACAAGCCAGGACTCAGGCTCAGATCAACTCTCCTGTCACTGAAGACAGCAAGTACATTGAGGTGGGCGAAGGTCCAGCTGCCCTGCAAGGCAAATTCCACACAGTCATCGAGTTTCCCACCGAGAGGTTTGTTAACTCCTCTTCTTGTGATTATTATAAAATCTTAATTTTAGAATTAATTAGTATAAACATACTGTACTGTTGCAAAAATATGCATTTTAATGTTAGTTGGACTTCAGTAATAATATTACTGGAATGTGCCGCCCTCTGCTGGTTACTGATAAGACTGCATGGATACTTGATTTGCTCTCATAGGTTGGTTTTCAGACACTCCCTAGTATCGAACTTTGGTAAAAGTGAATATTGTCTGATTACACACAGAGTTTAAAGGAGTAGTTAAACTTTATTTTTTGTGTCTCCAAAGATCCATATTTAGATTTCTACATGAGTTAACTGAACAAATTGTCTGCTTGTTTGTCATAATTTTTCAAACATAGGAAGAGACCTCCTATTAAATCCAAGAAGTCCCCTGTGGGTAGTTGGCGTTCATTCTTCAATCTGGGCAAGTCTTCCTCCATGTCCAAGCGTAAGCTGCACCGCAATCCCAGTGAACCTAATGAACTGAAAGCTATGGCTCTTGCTGGTGAGTCTTTCCTTCACAGGCGAAGTGAAGCACAAGCTTCAGTCGTGCAGTGTGACGGATTTAATGATTAAACACTGTTCATTTTTTCATTATTGAGACTTGTTACTGATTATGTTTCAGGAGGCAGAGGAGACACAGCAACATTAAGATCAGCCAAAAGTGAGGAGTCGCTGAGTTCCCTGCACAACGTGGAAGGTAATTATTTTTGTCTTCCAACTTCACTTGGACTCACATAGGTCGTATTAAGATTAACTGTTTCTGATAATATGTTTTTTTTTTCTCAGGAGAATCCAAGGTCTACCGACCTCGGAGACCACGTTCCAGCAGCGACGCCCTGTCAGCCTCCTTTAACGGTGAACTTTTGGACAGCCGGCAGCACTGCAACTCCTACGACAACCTTAATGCCACAGAGGACAGCGAAGGAGACGATGGGCCCATCTGTGTGCCTGCTCTCATCTCACCTCCCCGCTTAGCAGGGGAAGATGTGGACCTCAGCCCACCAGACATTGGAATGGCCTCCTTGGACTTTGACCCCATGTCTTTCCAGTGCAGTCTCCCAGACACTGCCTATGCCTTCCCCCTAGATGATTCACCAGCTGGGGCAGAGGGCTCCACATTGAAGAGGAGCCCCGGCAGCATGTGTGGCAAAGCAAATGGCTCTGACCTCATCTCTGCCTCCTTCCTGGGTAGCTTGACCTCCCACTTGTCATCAACAGACTTCAGCCTGGCTACTGGAGAGAATATGGGAAAAAAGAAAATGACGACTTCCTATTCTTACACTGATAAACCCACACAGGCTGTGTCGCCTATTAAATGTGGAAAGGCTACCAGTTTGACACCCTTTGCCCCTTCAGAGCTTTTCTCTATGGAGATGTTACAAGACAATGACAATGACAATGACAAGAATACAGCTGGACAGGCTGTCCCTCCACAGCCATTATCTCCTCCTTTAATACCCAAGGACAGCCTTCCCCTGATAGGCAGTGTGCTGTTGAGGGTAGCGGAGCCAACACTAAGTGAAGCGTTCCAAATGGAGCTGCACACAAAGCTGGCAGCCTTTGACAGTGTGGACAGTCGAGATGTGAAGGGAGAGGACAGCGTACAGCAGGCACCAGCTGCCAGCAGCCAAGACCATCAAGGTAAGGAGCAGAGAGTGACTTTTCTTAGGTGTAGCATTTGACATGTTTCTAAATGATCTAATTTTTAACTTTGTAAATACCCTTGTCTAGACTTGATTTCATTGTTAAAGAAATCTTTTAATACCATCCATAAGCTTAACTTTTCCCCTCTTTTCCACTCCTAAAGCACCTTAAAACATGCCTGCCTGCTGTCACTTCCTTACTTCACCTACTATTCACTTTCATATTCATTCTTCATGTATAGATTCCTTGTGTTTTTGTGTCACTGCTAGGGCTCATAGGTCTGGACTCTTCAAAGGACCTCGCCCCTCGTTCCCTCAAATCTACAGCTCCCACTTCTGCCCCTCCTCCTCCCCCACCTAAAAATGCTGCCCGCATGTTGGCTTTGGCCCTCACTGAGTCTGCACAGCAGGTCTCCATCCAGTCCCAGTCCTCTGAGTCACCAACACCAGGGTCCCCTATTCAGTCACATGAGGCCTCTAACATCCAGGACTTGCCACATCCACTGGTCCCACATTCCTCCAAAGAGGTAACTGGACGAGGATATTCCCTGCCACCCAACAGCACTACTCCGACTGTGACCACAGCTTCATCTTATCCTTCCACTTCCAGTCCTCCAGTCAAACAGCAGCCTCTAGGATTAACCAGTACAATTACCAAGCCATCAGACAGTACCAAATCCTCGACAAGTCTACCTGGAACACAGTTAGACACAGAGTCCTCCCCACCAGACACTCCTCTTTACAAGTCCACCCCACTCTCCAGTTCAACCAGTCTGACTTTTCCAACCAGGCAAAGTCCAGAAAGGCAGCAGCCTGTTGCCACACAGGTCCCACTCTGTAGCAGCTCTTCCAGCGTCACTCCAACCACCAGCACCACTCCAGCCACCACCCCCAGTGGCAAATGTAAAGATACTGGAGTCTTTTCGCCACCTGTCACTGAGGTAAATGTCAATTCCTATTCGCAAATACATCTATGCAGCATAAACAACTGTGGAAATACACTGACTCACTCTCTGACTAACAACTAGAGGTGGGAATCACCAGAGACCCCACGATACGATATTATCACAATACTTAATTGCTTAATACTTTATACTGCGATATGCTAAGTATTGCAAAAAAAAATATTGTGATTATCACATTTTTCACAACTGCAAATTATGTCCATAAAGATAAACTTCCAATAAAAAAAGTTCTCAGTCTTTCACTTCAATAATTTTTATTGCTGACAAACTGTATTACAGTTTATTCCAATGTAACTGAATGCAAATATGTGGACTACTGTGCAATTACAGTTATTTTGAACACTAAAATGTTCGATTTTTTTTAGATTTGTACACTAAATATCGATATTTGGTGTCCCTGTATCAATACAATGTCACCACGCACAAATATTGCGATATTATGCTGTATTGATTTTTCCCCCCCCACCCCTACTGACAACTAGATGAGACAATTAATGTAAAATGATGCTACGGCAAAGAAACTACTGGCTTAGCATAAAGAGTGAAAGCTTCAAGAACACCATGTGATTTTTTGATATTGTTTTTGAATTATTTTCTGTAATGTTTTAGAGCCTTTAAATGTGATGTTGATTTGTATTTATTAGTCCTCTTAACTCTCAGAGATTTTTAATATTTTCTCCTTAAAACCAACAAAACCCAAAAATGCCTTAATCAAATGGCTAAATTATAATATACAATATTATATTAAATTATATCAGCAAAAAATGTCTGCCTCGACAATAAACTACCAGTCAAAAGTTTGGACACACATAGAAATGACCATGTTTGTTAAAGAAAAGCAGATTTCATACAGACTATTGTAGCTGAAAACAAAAACAAATATTTACATAAACATACAGAGGCCTAAAATCTGCAAACGTTAGTACTGTCTCCTAATAGCATGTTATGTTTGCTAATGCAAATGTATTAATTTAAAAGGAGAATTGATTATTAGAAAACCATGTGCAATGATGATAACACAACCAAAGATATGTATCTTTTCATAAAAAACATGGTAATTCCATGTGTGTCCAAACTTTTGACTGATAATGTATATAAAATGAAAAATGTAACCAAAAAACAATTTACTTTATGTTTGGGAAATTGATTATTCATATACGTATATGTAATGCCCCCTGGGCATGATTTTATTTTTATAATATATAATTATTACTTATATATAATTACTTTAATAAAGTAAATTAAAAACAAAAAGTCAGCAGACACATCTGCAGACTACACTGCAGATGCAGAACAGGTGAGATGAGACTTTATTAGTTTAGAACGTTATGTTATTACACTTGACTTGTTACTGTATGTACAATAAATGTGAGCGAACAATACCCATTGAAGAAGTCACTTTCACCCTAATCCTAACATCCCACGTCTCTCGGAAGTTCCATTAGTGTCACACATTTTGATACCGGCTCCCCACCACCTGCAAATTATCTAGAATCTCACAAATATCACATATTTCTTCACTTCTTTCCATTAGTGGACCTACCAAGCACAATAATACACTGCATAGAATGACCATCATTCCCAGCAGTAGCACTAGTGAGGCGTTTATTGACAGTACATATTAGGTCATCTGTAAATAAAGTTTTTACATTTTTGTCTCTAATTTCTAACAGTTGTATTTCATTTGATGCAAAAATAGGGAAGAAAAGAACAACATCATATCGGCCTTACAAATAAAATAATAGCCTCACTGTTCTCTAAAGGTCAGCATTGGGTATTAGAAAAACTAATTTCAGTTGACCACTTGTTATGAAAGCACATGTTTACTTTCCTTATTGAACAAGAGTCTATTTTGTTGTTTTTCTCAGGTCAAACAAGAAGAGACTGTACCGTCCACTATCCTTCCAAGTCCATCAGAACAGCTGCCTCCAACAGCTCAAAAGCCCAAAAAGCAGCCTGTCTCACTAACCCAACATCTAACACAAACTCAGCAGCAGAACCAACCTCAGCCCCAGCCTCAGCAGCAGTCTCATATGCAGTCTCATACACAAGTCCAACCCCAACCTCAGATGCTCTCAAAGGCCAGTGCAAGAGTGGCCCCCACCTCTGTTGAGCCCATTGAAAAGCCTTGGGAGGCCATTAAGCCGGTACAACCTTGTACAGAGTCTACAAAGCACCATGACTCGTACGCACCCAAACCTCCAGCCCCTCCTGTCCGCACTATTGAGAGCAAACTGGCAACTGCAGTACTCAGCCAAAGTGAAGCCTCCTATCATATGCTGGGTGAGGGCTTAGAACCTGACCATCTGGAGGATACTATGTCTCACCATCCACTTTCTCCTCGTAAATCTTCCATGCACCAGCCAGCCTACCTGTACCATGCTAAAGGAGAGACAGTTTTAATCGAACCTCCAGGAGCTGCATACTACCACCAGAGGCCTGTCCCTGTAGGTCCACAGTCCATACCACACCACTATCGACCAGACAGCGTCCCCCCACACCTCTCATTTGTGTCTAAGTCTGAGCCTCAGATACCTTACAGTGCCCGAGTAGACAACAGATACAGCACTTTAGGCCCAAGGTCCTACCACCACTCCATAAAGTCCAGAGGAAACCCCCGGAGTGTATACATGTCTCCAGGTTCAGCGCATCAGGGTTACAGCCACGATAGGACCCATGGCTATCCTACTATCCGCAGAGTACACTCACTCCACGTTCCCTCCACTATTCGCTCAGTGCCAATCCAAAGGACTGAAGTTCCCCCTGATGATGACTTGTTCTTCTACCACAGGCCTGTGTATCAGTGCAAAACCTACCAGCAGCCCCTGCAGCAGCCCCTTCAGCAGCCCCTTCAGCAGTCCCCGCAGCAGTCCTCGCAAGCTGACTACCACGTTACTCAGCTACAACCTTACTTTGAGAATGGACGGGTTCAGTATCGCTACAGTCCGTACTCTGGTTCAAGCCCTTTGGAGGCACCTTATTATGATATTGACCCTTATGGATCCATTCGAGTTCGGCACTTCCACACTTATGGCAGCCGAGATTCAGGAGTGATTGCCGGTCGACCTGGTGGAAAGGCGACTGGCTACCATTACCTTGCACGCCATCTTCTCCCGCCTGGAAAAGAGCACAGCTTTGTGAGCAGGGACATGCCGCCCAGCCATGGGTCAAAGGAAGCTGCTGCTTACCTCACTTGGGACCCTGAGGAATCGGAAAGGCTCCGCATGCATTCCATTCGCAGGGAGAGCAGGGCCAGACAGAAAATTAAAGGCCCTGTTCTCTCTCAGTATGACAATGTTGGCTTGTTTGCACCAGCAGATATATCGGGCTATGAAACCTTACACCTGCGCAGTAAATCTGACCCAGGAAAAGCTGTGCTGATAGCGGCTGAGGGCAAAGATGGGCGTTATCTCCCCAGACACATGGTATCAGACCCTGACGTCCTTATGTACATGGAGACTGACAAGCATGTCCAGGGCAGTGTAGTGAGTGACAAGTCGGATGGACTTGCAAAGCACAGCAGTTCCAAAAAATGCCAATCCTCTCACTCCCTTCCCACTACTCTGAGCCACAGTCTCTCCCATCAGCAAGAGAGTGGCCGACACGAGGCGAAGTACGAGACTGGAGACGATAAGATGGGTGGAGACGGCAGCAGGTCTAAACACTGGCAGCAGGAGTACCCCAACAAGAGGAACTTTCAACCACGGTACGAGTGTCCAGATTCTGAGCACCATCAAAATAAAGTGAAAACATCAAGTGGCTACCATTGTACAGACGAGCAGCCATCAGCTCCCAGGGAACCACTCGCCCGTTCCAAACCAGAGCGATCACACAGCGTCCGAGAGCAGCAGCACTACAGCCAGGGCAAGTCTGACCAGGACAGAGACTACTCATATCAGAAACAGAGCACTAAAACAGTGCAGTCCCACTACGATAACTTGGACGATTACCACCCAGTACCTCAGCCCCAGGCCCCTGTTCAAAAACGTGGAGGCTCGGGCTCCTATCCCACTCCAGGATTCACAGTGAGCCACAGCAATAGAGCGTACTCCACAGCACTGGGCCAGGGAGCTTTTATTCAGACTGACCTCGCCATGCAGAGGCCAGAGACAGAGATACGTACAGAATGAAGCATTTAAGCAGGAAATGTGTGAAATGATCTTTAGCTGTGTTGAAGAAAGACTCTATTGAGCTACAGTTGAGCAGCCTCTGCAGGACAGTGGACTGTCATAGCACCAATATTTTTGCTCCTCTGTATTTTTAATGAATCGTGAAGAAAATTGTAAGACTTTTTACATAAAGTCCTGAATGTACCTGAAATTATTGTCCAAGAGGTCATATTATTGTGATTGACTGAGGCAGTACCCAGTCATAAATGTAGATGATATTACAGAGGTAAGGTACTTTTAACAGGAACCACATAAATGTAAAATATATATATATGCTATATATATACATATATATATGAGTAGAATTACTAGTTAAAAGGGATTTTTTTTAAGTGTGACGCTGGGTATGAGAATCAACTGGGATTAAGGTTTGCATTTTAGAAATGCATGCACTCTATGTCTTACAGAACAGTTCTGTGTACTTCACTATCCGTTGCGTTCTTTCTGGATGTTACAGCACAAGTTATTAAAGGAGGATACATGTAGGTCATCCCGCCCTCCCTCTTCTAATATGTACACAAACAGGCGATACAGCGTGTGTCCATGTCTGTCATGAAGTATCCAGCCGTGTGCGAGGTTTGATCAGGAGCTGCATTAGGTTACTTTGAGTTAATGTAGTGGTTACCAGTGTCTTATTTTTCTCTGTGACTGTGCCATTTTTCTGTAACTTTGCTACAAACAGTTTTAAATGATTTCTAATGGAATGTTTTGGTACAGAAGAAGAGGGACCAAATGAGTTGACGCAGTTGTTGCACTTAACAGGAGAAAGAGAGAAAGACGGATAAATGCCTGTAGTAGCCCTAGATGTGTACGAAGATGTGTAAGAAGTTCTTTTAATTTCCTTTTTTCCATTACATCCACAGCACGTTCATGAATAAAGCTGAAAATGCTGTACTGTCAAACTAATGTGGTGAAGAACATGTTACCACTGCTTTGTGGGGGAGAGAAAAAAACCTCGGTGACAAGCCTTAAATTTTGTTGGTCATCCAAGCCCATTGTCATACTGCACAAAGATTGTGATACTTATATGTAAGATCACCTTTGATTCTTGACAGGTCAGAGTTGACAGGTGACTTAAGAAGTTGTTTTTTGTATTGTGTCCCTGGTTCTGAATTTCAAACAATGTGGGAGGGTTTTTTTTTCTTGTTTGTTTTTTTTAAAGATATCTGGGGCCACTGTTTTCAGGCTGGAAATGTATGTATAGTACATTCATCTGGTATTATACTCCATGCCCTGCCATTCTCACCATAATGGATGGATCACAATATGTTTCCGATATGTCTAAATCCAGGTTGTACTCTGTAACTGTTTAACTTCTATATCGCTTGCAGGTTTTGCTCCTCTTGCCTTATCTAAAGCCTCTACCTTTTCACATAGGCTGTCCAAGTAAGGCACTGTGTACTTGAATGTGAAAACACTCTTGTCTCAAACTAGAGGTATCTAAAGTTAGATATGAAACAAATAAAACTGTTCAGGAGTAGCTGAGTAATCCACATTGTCTTAATATATGTGTGATGTTTTCAATTCACCTTTGCTTCGTTCAGTACCAGACACAAACATGTGCTTGTCATTAAGCACAGCATTGGAATTCAGCTCTTCCAGTCAGCTACTGAAAAGGCTAAAAGTAATTTCTTTAGTTTTCCTGTTTATTCTAAACATTTACTGGTGGCAAAAGCACTACAGTCACAAATAACTAATTTCTGTTAATAGCATCCTCTAGGGTCCAGTGCTTGGTCCTCTCCACTTTGTCTGGGAGATATTACCTCTTGGTTGGCTCCTTTGTTGTTATAGCTTCTGTTTTGACCTGTACTTTGATCCACAAAGTTTTTTTCTTTCCATGTTGATGGCTCCACTGACACCCTCTCCCTCCACATCCACACCCTTGTTCCTTCCTGTGCTAACCATATCAGAACGTCCATCTGCAGCATCGCCCACCTGCATCACAGATGGTCGTTTACAGCTGAAGAACCAGTTAATTCATGGGTTTATCATTTCCAATCCTTGCATGAGCATCACCAGTTGCTGCACAACTAAATTCCTCAGTAAACTCCTGCATGTTCAACAGTTTGCTCCACAGACATCTTTCCAGTTCTCTTCTGCTGGGTTTCAGCCAAACACTGACCCAACTAGAAAATCGCCCTCACTCTCTTAATAGTTCATCTCCTGCCTACCTGCTGATGTGATTTTCCCTGCCTACATTTTTGTTCTGTCTTTTAAAATGAAAAAGGAGGGAATTTGTGACCTCTTACAGCATTGATTAATTATTTAGGTTGAGAGACAAGTGTCCATGGTTCAGCTTAAACCTCAAACAAACTGGAATATGCATGTGTACACATTACTCCAGGATTGGGGTAAGAGGTTCCTCAGTGTTTCATACAGTGACCATACATGTGAACTTCAATAATGACATACATACAGAAATTAACATGTTTCATTTCATGTCAGAGGTTTAAGTAAAACCTTAAATTTCCATTCTTTTAGTGAGTATAGACACATCTGTGTTAAAATTGGACTTAATTTTATGTAGATTTTTTACTAATCCATATACCAGTTGGTATATCGTCGTAATTTGATCAATTACTGTAATATATTTTTCATTTTGAAATTTAGATTGGTCATTAAACTAAATCAATTATAATTAGATGCCAGTATAATTAAGTGCTCGTAGCTTTAACCTAAATGAAAATAGTGTTACATTCAAAATGTAAAGTAAAAATACAAATGTATTTAAAGTACTAAAATTAGTCCCTAGATAGAAAGACACACTGCAGAATAAGATATGTGTTACTTATTCATCCATTAAGGTGGAGATCACTTTAATGTTTTATTTTGGGTATCTCTACTGCATGTCCCACTGGGTTCAGTGCCTTGGATTGTTTTCTTATTGTATAAAGTAAAAGTACCTAAGATTTGTACATAGGCCATAAATAACTTGGTATATTTACCTTTACTTTTTTAAGTACATGTAGTTTACTGGAGTATTTCATATAAAGTTTAATTTTACTCTACTACAATTAAGTTACCTTGCAGAATGCTGATAATTTTTTAAAGAAAAATCTCACAATCAGGGTTTTGAATCAATACAATTATTAAACATAACAGGACCTGAACATTTTAGATTTCTGCATAAAGCTTATTGATGAGGCTCATGTGGAACAACTGTTACATTTATATTCTCAAAAGCATCAAGAATTTGAAGTCGCACTAACACTAACTATATTTTTCTAGCCAAGCACTTTAACTTGAGTATTAAGCGTACATCTGCCACCTCTGGTTACTTTCTCGTCCACCACTGGAAAATTGTGTTTTTATTGTCTCTCGTGTCTTTTTAAATGTTTGGTTCTTGATACTATTTTTAGTCTGCACTTGATCGCCTTCTCTTTTTTTCCTACAGCAAACAGTGTGTAGTTTACATCTTCATTTCTGTTCCCTTTTTCGTTCTCTAATTTGTATTATTTAGCTATATTGTCAGAAATGAAAGACTCCAGACAAAAGAAACCGCAACAGTTATATGACTGGCATAAAACAACTGCGTGATGATAGTGTTTTTTATATTACTATAATAAAACATTGTTTTCAAAAGCATAATTTGAAACTAAAAAAGTTACAATGTTTACAAATGTTGGCAGTTGCATTATGGGAGACAGATGATTGACGACGCCGCCATTTTGCTCCTGCTCTCTGCTTCCATTGTGTGAGAGATAGTAAATATCTGACACTGCCAGACAAGCACAACACACTTGTATCCTTGCGAAGAAAAGGCGTTAAATTCAGCCTCGGTAAGTTATGTTTTCCTCATACTTTTTAAACATTACAAACCTATTTACAGTTAGGTAAAGAGTTTAGTTAGATAAAGTTGTTTTTGTGCTGAAATAGCGTGTTATTTCGACGCAGCATAAAGGAGAAAAGACGGCTGCCCCGATACACAGGCAGAGGAAAAACGGCTCGCTACTTCCACTGACAAAATATCTGCTCCACTTTCAGTGAAGGTTTCTCCGTCGCTGCTTCGCTTTAAGAGAGCACTGGTGGAAACAACTGTAGCGGCGTTTGATAGCTACACATGTCTCCTACATTATGTTGATAATATTGTGTGTACACGTTTTGTATTTTTGTGAGAAAATGTCAAAATTTACGTCCAGCTCATTGCCTGTATATTTGTAGGTTCATTTGGGTCTGCGGCCATAATCTTGCGGTACGAGGCGGGGCTAAAGCTATTTGTCCCGCCCCTAACTCTTGCAGATTAGAATGCCATTGGTTCTTCGATGCGATAGGGATACCGGGGATTGGTGTATTTCACAGCCATTACCTGTCGAGCAATGCGATTGGTTTATTCGGGATCCTACGGTGTCAGGATTGGCCCGCCGCGCTGTGTTTGTGCCACTGCCATATCGGAGTAAAAAAATTTCCAGGCGGCTTCATAGGACTGAACATCAAAGACTTTGAGCTAGATGGTGCGAAAAAAATAATACCACGTAGATAAAGAACAAAATTAAAATGGCTTTAATGTGCAGATATTTGTGTCTATTCTATTATGCACCATAAAAACTTTATATATGGAACATTTTAAAACTGATTCTAACAACAAATACAAGTGAGGCATGCTTTACGTGGAAAAGGCAATGCAATGTAATAATAATAATAAAAATCAGCCAGTCAGAAATAAACATTAGAGTATGATAAACTATTTTTTTTTTTGTTTATCATCTGGTTGGAGGTGCAAATGTAAAACTTTATTTTAGATTGGGCTGGGTATTTGTACAACTCACCAAACTGTTATTTTAGATTCTTATGTTCAGTTTTACTATGATGTCTATATGAAGTCTTACAATTAATTGCCACATTGCATTCAATGAAGAGACTAACAGTTATTAGTGCATTTATCAGTAAAATGATGACAATAGAGTATAAAGGAGCAATTCTAAAGCATTTTAAAGCCAGGGAGAAAAGGCACTAAGCATAGTATGAACATTGTAATGTACGCTTTGTTTGTATCTGTATTCATCTCAGGTGATACTTTGTCGTAATGGCTCGTACCAAGCAGACTGCTCGTAAGTCCACTGGAGGAAAAGCTCCTCGTAAGCAGCTGGCCACCAAGGCTGCCCGAAAGAGCGCCCCATCCACCGGTGGTGTCAAGAAGCCTCATCGTTACAGGTAACATCGGGATTTCCATCCACTCATGTTTATCAAGATTCCAAAGCTAGATTTACTGAAAACCTTGCATTAAAGTGGTCTACATTCACATAACTATGGTGAAGTTTGTAGGTTGTATGAACAGGTTATTGTGCTATTCATAGAGCTGCTCGCTGCCCACAAGAAGAGTGATTCATATAGCAGAGCAACAGTAAACTGCACAGATCAGAATAATAAAGAGAGAAAACTAAAGGATTCTTTACAGGGCTAAGTATCAAAGTATTGTTTCTCTTGGAGGAAAATCAGTGGATCTCTTAGGGAGGCTAAATTAATGTTAGGAAAGCTTCACTGTGATAATGCACACTTATTGAGAGGAGTGACACAAAAAGAAGTTGAAATAGTGTATAGAGCTTGGTTTTGTGTTTCAGGCCTGGTACTGTGGCTTTGAGAGAGATCCGTCGGTACCAGAAGTCCACTGAGCTGTTGATTCGTAAGTTGCCATTTCAGCGCCTGGTGAGGGAGATCGCTCAGGACTTTAAGACTGACCTGCGTTTTCAGAGCGCCGCCATTGGAGCCTTGCAGGTGTGTGTATATTTATAAAGCTACATTACTGTGGCTTCCTAACTCTAAGCACAACATCATTCTTTTGCTCTCTTCCTAATGCATGTTGACCCTCCCTCTCCCTGCAGGAGGCCAGTGAGGCGTACCTGGTGGGTCTGTTCGAGGACACTAACCTGTGTGCCATTCATGCCAAGCGTGTCACCATCATGCCCAAAGACATCCAGCTGGCACGCCGCATCCGCGGAGAGCGTGCTTAGACAGCCTCCCTAATGTTTCACCTCTGTCCTGTTTTTCTTTACCTGTGCCTGCCCTCCTTCCTTAAATCTAGCCCATCCACCCACTCCCACTCTTGCCTCCCCAGCGTGTCCAGCTTCTCAGTAGACTTTAGAGTAACCCTGATTATGAAGAGATAGAAAAATGTTGAAGTCTGGTCTCTCATAGTTTTTTGTCTTCACCAAATGTTTTAGGGTGCCCGTTTTGTGCATGTAAACGGTTTAGAAGATCAGACCCACATGTACATACATGCTCACACATGCATCATTGGGTTGAAGCCCAACCCTGTTCTCACCTGGATTTTTCTATAGTGGGAGGCCAGCAGGTGTGGTTTGTATGGCAAACACAGCCAAAGCAGAGGGACATGGCTGAGGGACTAGTCTGCTTAAGGGGAGCTGCAACTTCCACAGCAGGGTGCTATTAAAACTAGTCCTGAGGCCTCAGCCCATCAGAGCTCCCTTCTGCCCTCCCACCCTGTCCGACCCTCTACATCCCGACTTTCCTCTTTATGCAGCTGCAGCTGGACAGCTCGCTGTACTTTCTCAGCCCCCCTTCCTTCACTTGTATCTGTTTGTGTGGATTTGTGAGCTTCTGATCTTCCAAACCACTTGTACTCAACAAACAAGAATCTCATGGTCGCTTAAAAATATTGATAATCGTTGTGGATATGGTGTCTATCTCTTCCTTTACCACTTCCAAAATCATTAAATAAGAGGAAAAGCAATTGATATAATCAGTATGTTCATCAGTTTTTTTACAGTGATCTGATTTGCTATAGAAAATCAGGAAGGGCTTCTCTGTTTTCCAAGGCAACTTCAATTCTAATGGCAGCCACACGGGGGCGGTGGTTTACCTCCTCCTTGTCTATTCTCTGTAGATCAGTCATCGTGCATTACGCTTCTCACTCTCTGTCACCACTCATAGGCATTAGACTCGTCACCACAGTATAAATTGACATAGTGGAAGTCACACTCTGCATGTTTAGGGTATGTGTGTCTCCTGCACTCTGTAGACATGAGCATTTAATCTGTCCCTTTCTCAAAATTTGTGATACACAATATAACCTCATATTTGTTTTCTTTTATATTTTTCTTATTCTTCAAAATTTTCAGACGTATAAATAAGCTGATCTTTGTATTTTCCAAATTTCTCATATTATGGTGGTAATAAATAGGTGTTGAAACAAACTGATGCTTGCCAGTGTGATTTTTATTTGCTTTACAAAGTTTCGGTACAGCATCTATATGCCACAGTAGCTGAGCATAAAGCTGTGAATAACTCCAGTGTCCTATTATGTACACTACAGCCATCTAGCTTCTATGTCATAAATTACTGAAAACTGTCAATGACAGTAGCACAATTCCAAACAGGACTGACGCTGTGTCTGTGTCATTCTGTCAGCAGAACACATCCCAACATGAGATTCCCATCAAGTTACAATAAGCTCTCTGCTAGACACTGAATCATCAACAGGCCCTAAGAGAGCATCCTTTAAAGCCTTTGTGATGAAATGCACCAAAACCAGTGCACTTCCTGTTTGCAGGACTGAAATGATCAATGGTCAGGTGCTGTGAATACTGGAGTTCCTGTAAAGAGAAATCAGCGCCATCTAGTGGATTCATTTTCACCACAGGAGACTTGTTCCATCCTGAGCACTTTGTGAAACATATATCTACTGCAGCTTCACTACACTTCTAAGGTACTTCTGCTTTACCTGAGTATTTAATTTTATATTTTATGATCAACTACATTTAAAATGGAAATACTGTTTTTTTTATCCATTACAAGTATACAACATTACAATAGGTTACAGCTACAGTTAATAATATGACTATACATTCTAGTTCATTGTTACCTAGAATATCACCCAACATATGTACACACTGTGTAAAAGTGTCTCCAACACAACCTGCAAAACAACTAATAATCTAACACTGTGCTGTGTACTATTACTTTTTCTACTGTAGTACCTTGAGTGTGATACTCGTTTGTAATTGGTTCTTGTTCCATCATGGAATTAATCCTTCAACTGAAATGCAAGATCTAAATATTTAATTTCACCAGTGAACCAAATCAATCATTAAACCAATCCATAAGGTATTATTAGTGTTATTAAACTGTATATTTTACTGGTGGAGTCGTAGACATAGTCATAAAGCAGCAGAAACTCCAGTATCAGCATGTTAACACATTTATCCTGTTATTGCTAATCTACCTGTTGCAACTAATGTCACAGGTCGTTTCTGGATGCTCACTCACTGAAACTCACTGAATTATAACACATTTAATGTGTTATATTAATCCATTAATATGGAGTTTCTGATGTAACTGTGTGTTCACAACATCAGTGAATATTTCATCTAAGTTATCTGTTGTCAGACCTGTGTGTCTGTCTTGTTCTATTCTAAATTCATGGAAACATGGGCCCTAAACCTGGCTCCTCTGTTCCATGTGCTTGCGTTTGTGTTTTCCTGTGGTCACCTTCCTCAAGGTCTGCTCAGTGCCATCCACCCCCCACCCACCCCCACATCACATCTGCTGCTTGCTGGGATTACAGCACAAATGTCTGTCTGAAACTCTCAGTGCTGAGGGGGAAGATTACAAGTGCACTGCACCCTCAAAGAGGGGTTAACCAATCAGGGCACAGAGAGCCAGGGATTAACCAATCACACCAGGAAGAGGGAGGGCAGAGGGATTAAGCCGAGCACAGAGTGGGATTAGGTCAGTGCTGAGTGCAGAAAAATGCTTTGAAATGTCTCTGACTACCACTGTGCTCATCTCAACAACACGAACATTACATTATTATAGTTTTTATTTGACATCAGGAATGTCTCGGAGGTGATACTTTATTCAAACTTTGAATCACTCATCATGTCACTTGCACAATTTTAATTTGATCCTAATGAAGACCTTGGGTTCGATTTATAGAAAACGGCGTAGTAACTAGAGCTAAAACGACAACTTACATCACATTATGTTAAATCAATGAGGGCGAGTTCAGCACTGTTATTTGATGTTATTTGATGTCATAGTTAAGATTGCACAGCCCTAATCAGGTCATGTGAAGATTACTTAGTTGTCAGAGGAGTTGGGGAGATTGGTGGAGCGGTGGGGTGGGGTCCAGGAGCGGGTGAAAGAAGGGGAACCACCGAGTCTGAAAGATGGAACAACATTCAAATAGAGATAAAGTTGTATTAATGGCAGTGATTCAGATTCAGTCTCGTGGTGTGGAAGTGAGCTACAAGTGAGGTGAGGAAGCAGGTGGAGGGGGAGGAAAGCGATGCTGCAGAATGAGGAGAGACGCACAAAGGTGGAGAAGGTGGAGGAATAATGTAAGGAGAGCTTCAGGGAAGGTAAGGGAGGAAGACATGGGTGAGAGACACAGGCGGATAGGGCAATAATCCTAACTAATTCACTTAGGGCATTGCTGAAGGGAGACTAAGAGGATTGGGCCACTCCCAGAAACAGATGAACTAAAATAACCAAGATGGACCAAGTGGGAGCTACGCAGGTCGTATGACAAACATGACGGCTCCAAACCTGGACACAACCTTTGCATCCACCACCGTGTGCACTCCAAACTGTTCATAACAGCAAAAATCTAAATCGAACCAAAAACGTCTCAGACAAGCTAGAAACAAACACAGACTCTGGTTTATTTCAATAACTCTCTCTGTGCAGAAGTGTAAAGAATAGATCACTTTAATATGTCAAACAGAAAATCTACATGTTCTAGAAACAGATCAGGATGATAACACTGAGGGCTAACACTGTACCACACACGCTCAACACGATCTAAACACAACCAGATTACACAGATGTAAGAATAAATAGATTCAAATAGTTCAGCCCTGAAACAGGAAGTGACCTAAAGGACTTCAGAGCCTGTTTGTGTTAAAGCAGCTCTCCTTTCACTAAATGCCTAACGCGGGTTTAAAACAACATGAACAAGTGTCGCGTGTACGTATCTGTGTCACACAGTCATGTCAAAACGAGACATGGCTCAGTGTCCATGCCGGCTCCAGCGTCTTCCCACAAACTCTGTTAGAGGTTTTTGTTGATGACAGTCGCTCGCACTCACCGTCCCCTCGTCTCAGAAGTCTTACAAAAATCTTACAAACAACTCAAAAGCAACAATGACAAGTCCTCTGCTTCACACTATCTCACACAGGACTCACTGACACACAACACGTTGACACACACGTGGACGCCACTGTTTGTTGCTTTCTAGAGGACCTGGAACTTCCAGGAGTTTTGGTCTTTGTGGTCCAGGCAGTCCATTGTGGTGAAGCCCAGTTTCCAGGCCTGCTGGTCCTTGTAGTCCAGGCAGTCAACAGAGGTGAAGCCCAGAGAGGAGGCAGTGCTGTAGCCCTGTGACGACAGCGAGGCTGGGGACTGGCTTAGGGAGCCCCCCATCGAGGGCACAGTGATGGGGCTGAGAGCACCCCCGGTGCCCGACAGCTGCGAGTGCATGGGGGACAGGTAGGCACTGCAGTCCAGGCCGGTGAAGTAGGAGGTGGTGCTGGCATAACCCTGGGTGTAAGCAGACGGCTGGCCGTAGCTCATAGGGTAAGGTGAGGGCCGCTGCATGCAGGGGGCCGAGGAGGAGGCCAGCGGGTCGGGCAGGGGCGAGATGGCCGGGCTCCAGATGGACACAGCAGTGTTTCCAGTACTGCTTTGTGCCAGAGTGGGCCCTGACTGAACAGGAGAGGGGCTGTAGGAGCTAGACGGGTTAGGAACAGGGTCAGGGGCGCCGGCCTCCTGCACTGGGGAGGCCTTCTTCTTTGGAGGACGGGGCTTGGACTGGCCACTGCTCTGCTGCTGCTGCTGACGGCACTTGGCACGACGGTTTTTAAACCAAACCTGGAAACACAAAGAATAAAATGCAGCATGTGTTAGGACCAGTGTGACTTAAGCAGCTCGAGTGTTGCAGCATAAACGAATGAGCAGGAGCGTAAGCGGTCAGCTGTGCTCCATCTGTAGAGGAGGTGTGCTGCCTTTAAACCTCTCGAGATGTAACCCACAAACTGAACTAACGTCACGGCCTCCGTCATGACAGCACAGCTACTTCTCCAGTACCTGCACCCGGGACTCAGGCAGGTTGATCTTGAGGGCCACCTCCTCCCTCATGAAGATGTCTGGGTACCGGGTCTTGGAGAACAGCGCCTCCAGGATGTCCAGCTGTGTCCGGGTGAAGGTGGTGCGCTCCCTACGCTGCTTCCGGGGTGTGGCTGCAAAAACCCAAGAGACAACAAGATGAGGATTATTTTACTGGCAGCAGCAGAGAGGATGACATGAATTCTGAGTGGAGGGAAAAGATGTTCTTATCGTGGGTATTGTGTAGATTTGTTGTGCGTGTGCAGATGAGCACATAGTGATTTTTCTACAGGCTGCTTGTGACAAACAATGACGCTCATTCTATCAAATAGTCCTGTCACCTGTTCTTTATGGTCTCAGCTGTTTTCCCACAAAAAGTGAAACATGTTTTATTCCTTTAACTATCGTTGGTACACAGACTTGTGCCTCAGGTCTGTTTGTCTCAGTATACAAGTAGAAAGAGAAATTATTGGTCACGGAAATTTGACATGTAGCGCAACAAGCGTCGTTCATCTACAAAAAATCTTTCTTTTTTATCTGGCTCTAATTTAGCACGAACATTACAGAAGCCTTAAGGGGGAAAGTGAGCAACATAAAATAAAATAAAAAATCATGGTCTGATTCTGACACTGATAACACGAATTCTCACAGATTATTTACGCTAAAGTATTAAAATAACCTGAACATATCGTTTTCTTTGTTCGGTCGTAATTATGTCATAATCTCCATTTTACCGTCTCATCACTGTTACCCAACCGTTTGTTAACACACTAACTCTTATGAAACACACTCTTATCCTACTACCACATATCTTTCGTCTGGATACAGCGTCACGCATCATCCTGCGCGTTTTTACGCACGGTGGACGTGGAATTTGTCATTTAAAGTACAACAGAAAGACACAAATGTATAAAAGTCAAAAGTGAAAGAGTTTAAATATACATATATATAAATGTAAAGGTTTATACTTACATGGATAAGCTACGGTTGTGTGGAGCACATCCATTCCGGGAGCAGGCAAATTTAACCCGTTCATGGTGTAATGAGGTTGCTTTATGTAGGACATCATCCTTACAGCGGGCTTTTAAGTCCCGTCGCTGACTTGTAGGTCGGACACGCAACACAACAGCCGAGGCCCCCTCAGAGCTCAGCTGGGGCACCAAGTCGGTGCGTCGATCCCAACACGCTGCGGAAAGAAGCGGGATGCGCTGAAGTTCACCAGAGAAAAGTTAGATCTTTGAGTTCTTCTCTATAATTCAGCTTTTACTGTCTGACAGCTTAGCGGCAGAGAGCGACGCGGCGCAGTGAGCATCCAAACTGTCTCTCCAACTCAGATTTCACACAGTTAAGTCATCACACAGGTGAAGTGCCCCCCCGCCGGATGCCTTTGCGCCTTGTTGAGGTGGCTCCACCACTGAGTTTTTTTTACCGGCACACGCTGCTAATTAGAGGGAGCAAGTGTCTTCAGCAAACCCCTCCTACCACGCGCGTGCGCAAACACACACACACACACACACACACACACACACACACACACACAAACACACACACACACACACACACACACACACACACACACACAGAATTCATTCGACAAAGTTTATTTATTTATTAATTATTTATCTGATTCCATCAAACTTCACACACAAATTAATACAAAGATTCTGGTTTTTCAAATGTTTAAATGTAAATAATGCAAATATTTTTAGACAGATGTGTGAGTGGAGAAAAAACATTTGAAAAACCCCCCACAAATGATCTTTCTGAAAATGCCTCTTTCCGTGTTCTCCTTCACATCCTTGTGTGTTGTTTCCTCTTGATGCTGAATTAACCTGCTGCACATCTGCTGCAGTTCATACATTTACACATAATTGACAGATTACATTTATCTCCAAAACAGCTACACACACACACACATACTCATGCACACACAGAGGCACAAAAGCAACAAAGCCCATTTGATTTATCATAATATGCTTTATCTGAAAAGTAAGTATCTTATCTCCAGATAAAGGGAGGAAAGACAGGGCAATCCGTTCAGTGGTGGAGCTGCTGGAAGGGAAGCAGCAGGGAACTGTAGCCACATGAAGGTGGAAATGGAGAAACCTGTGTGTGGAGAAGGGGAAGAAAAGCAAGGCAAGAGAAAAGCAGAAGATAGAATGTGGCGACAGGAAGAATCTGAGGTGGAAGGAGGAAGAAGGGAGCAACGTGGGCAGAGGCTTGTGAGCAGGGAGACATCTTCTGCAAGTGGACTTATCACTTTTCCATATGGAAAACAGAGGATTCCTGCACTGACACGTTGTTTTCCTCAGCAGTGTTATTAGAGAAGCTATTAAGTGAATTATTGTGCACTTTTTTGTATCATGTTGTTGCCTTTGACAACTTTTTATCACGGTTTTCGTTGAACAGCTTTTAAATGATGACTGTCTGACTAAACTGATTCCAAATATGTTTTCTCCACCTTCTGGCTCTTGTTGTTGAGTTTACTTAAAATCAGCGTTTTCATTGTAGCAGTAGTCGCAGTAATATTCACATCAGACACTGTAAACTTTCACCAAAACGAGGATTGTGAGGTTTTTTTTGCCCTTTATCTGATAAAAAAGGTTTTAAATGTTATACAAACACTAATGATGATGCTAGTGGAACAACTCGTTCTACAGCTGCAACAGCAAATAGGGAAGTAGGGAAGAGGCCTGAGCTGGTATAATCCCTGCCCGACTGCCCTTCCCCCTAAAGCTGGACTCACTTAGGGACATGTTCAGAATGATACAGGCAAGAGCTTTTATTTTAAGACCGCACACAGTTTGTGTTCAATGTAATGTTGGCGACTGTGGCCTGAAAACTCTGAAACATGGGGAATAAAGTCAGTCAGGTGGGCAGAGGGGGAGGAAGAGAGGAGAGGGGAGCAGGTACACAGAGGGAGGGCTCCTGAGAGGGTCGGAGGAGAAGCAGGTGAACGGGCAGAGGGTGGGGGAGGCTGTGCTGCTCGTCCCCACTGACACACTGCTGCGGTTAATCCAGATTAGAGTGCCTAAAACAGGTCGGCTAAATCTGCAGGCCAGCCAGCCACACAGAGGCTGCTGTCAGCCCCAATCACTCACTGTGAACACACACACACACACACACACACACACACACACACTGTAATAATCTCCTCTTTGCAAGCCAGGTGCCACCAGCAGCTCAGAACAGACCGCCACTAACCAACCCAACCAGCCCCCCACCCTGTCCAGTTAGCACACACCAGTTAAAGCTTCATACTGTCACACTGGACACACACACACACACATATTATATTCACTGTCTGTAGTTCATTATGTCGTGTTTTCAAGATGTCTTTCATGTTATTTCCTAGTTCGTGAGAGTCAGAGTCAATGAGACAGATTGTGTTCATACCTTCAGCCCGCTGAGTCAGCATAAAACCCACTGTAACCTGCAGATTGAACATATCCTGTGTCAGTCAATCTGACCCTCGGAGAGAGGAAGGGGCAGTCTTTGGTTATGAAGGCTCAGAGATTCCCTACAGCAGCCCGAGCGTAGAAGCAGGTGATCTGATCAGTAAGGAATTCTCTTCTAGTGCTGTCAAGACTGAAAGAAAGAATGACAACTGGAAAATGACCATACAAATCTAACACTCAGGAGGTCACTGCTCCAAGCCAAGATACATAACATGCAACAGCTTATAAAAGCACAAATGATGGTTTCTACACTTTGCTTTTAATACAAGTTAAAAACAGAAGGTGTTGATTATCAGTGAACTAGATGCTGAGGCACAGTTTTCCTCCTCTTTCCACTAGTTATGCTAAGACTATCTAAACTAAGCTAAATTAAACATCTCTCATCCCCAGATTCAATCGAGAATTCACACAAAGTATCTGTGTTGTATGAGGATGCCTTGTACACAGCGCACATCACCAGCTCTCCCACTGCCACAGCATCCCCAGATCATCGCATTTCCACCTCCATGTTTCACTCTTTCATTTGTATTGTATGCTCTTCGCTCCGTAAACCTGGACTCATCAGTCCACTCTTTCTGCAGCTTAGCCCACTGTAATGGTTCCTTCTGATTTGCCAACATCAGTAGGATTTTTTTTCTTGGCAACTCTGCCCAAGACGAGATAACCTGAGTCTCCTCACACAGTGTCTGCACTGGTTTCTTTCTTCATTTAACAATGCAGATGTTTCTACTTATCTTCTTGAACAAACGTGCACCTGGACTTTCCACTGCCGTCTCGTGTCCTGATTGGATCCAGGTCCATCATGTCTCTGGAGACTACTGTGGAAACATCTTGGTTATATCTCGTAGAGAACAACCTTCTTTTCTTAAGACAAGTACAGACTGATGATTTTCTAAGAAAAGCTGCTGTTGTTGCCATTTTTCACTAATTTATATGGAAAAATGAGGAAAAGCCAAATATAAACCTAAATAATTGGTTTAACAGGCATCAATTAAAGACCGTTCACAACAGATTTTTTGGAAAAAGCAGATAGTTGCAATGTCTTTAAGTTTGATTAATGGGTGGTGATTGAGTCACAAATGGTAGTGGTTCACATGGTGGTGTAGTGCTTAGTCGCCTCACAGCCAGAAGGACCCGGGTTTAAATCATCCCAGGTCAACCATCTGCATGTTCTCCCTGTGCCTGCGTGGATTTTCTTCGGGTACTCCAGCTTCCTTCACAGTCTAAAGACGTGCAGTTAGGTTAAGGTCAGGATAATTGGTGACTCTAAATTGCCTGTAGGTGTGAGTGGATGTCTGTCTCTATGTGTCAGTCCACAGTGTACCCTGCCTCTCATCCAGTGACAGACAGAGAATGTGTTGGCGTTTCCAAACTTCTCTAGAAAACGCCAGGTTTCTCCTCACAGAAATGTAAGCACACTATATGTCTTACACTGCATATAAAATAACAATAAACTTCTTATGCAAGGTACATTCACATACGTGTGTGTGTGTGTGTGTGTGTGTGTGTGTGTAATGAGTCAGGAGTTGCAGTGTGAGGTGAGGTGTGTCAGTGTGGAGGATGAGTGATTATAGTGGACATTAATCCTGCAGATGGATTAGCAGGTGGTATTAGGAGAAGTGGGGGTGTAGCACACTGCCACCTCTGAACTGTCACAATATGGAGCAGCAGCTCTCCGGGCTTCACCTCCGTCTGCTTCACCCCAGCAACTCACAGTGGACATGGTAACACATGCTGTGGAATGGTCAGGCGACAACAAAGCCTGGTTAATGCGTGGTGACGTTTTCAAACTGAGACAATGCTGCTGCAGCTGTTGTTGTGAAAATCCCCCAAAAAGACATTTGACAATGATCAGACTTTTTTTTAAATTTTCCTTCTTGATTTGGAAAATGTTTCTTAAAGCCGATGGTCAAAGTTACAGCACAAACGTTCCTGATCATTGTGCCATGTCACGCATGCTTTCACAACAGCAGTGAATGTGCAGTAACCAAAGTTTACTGCCTCATTAAATATAAACCACCTACTGAGATGCGAGCTATCAATAGTATATTGTGCTACATGGATGCAGCTCATAGCTTCTGAAAAATCCAAACTTATATACAGCTCTGGAAAATATTAAGAGACCACTGCATGAAAGCTGTTATTGCAAATCAGGGTTTTTTCACCAAATATTCATTTCTGAACACTTCCTAAGTTAAAACATTAGTAATGTGTTGTGTAAAAATATTTGTATTTGGGAGTTATGTTCTTTAAAAAAAAGGTGAATTTTACTCAAAGATCATTCTGTAAAAATGATGCAGTGGTCTCTTCATTTTTTCCAGAGCTGTATAAAGTATCTCAAATAGCTGATTCTGCTAACGTTTGATGCTGATGTGATGCGTGTGTTTCCTTTGGCTACCGTGTTTGTTTGATAGACAGTTTTATTGTTTCAGTAAATTCCCAACAAATTCTTGCAACTTTTCTGGGGATGAAGACACATCGCAGCCAAGATGATGCTCATGTCAAGCTCGGCAATAGTCTGATTGGGAGTGAAAGTTTCTCCCCAAATCTTCTGAGACACTATTCTGATGAATTACATATTATATGCAAAACAAGATGACAGAAAGTACAGGTAAAGTAAAACAAAACTTTACAACAAATTGATTAATTTTCTTCCTCTTTTTTGTTTTTTAGATGTACAGTAGCACAGAGCGGCCTTTAATGCAGGACTATAAAATGACAAGGACACTACAGCAGTTACCAGTTTAAGAGCCAAAAATAGATTCATGTTGGCATGACTGAACATGAAAATATGCTTTACTTCTGTATCAACCTTTAAATCAAACCTTTAAGTTAAATCTGCTGCTTTCGCTTTCCTCTGCTATTTATCTTGACAAGTGAGTTTTCACTGACATCTGGTGGACGAAATGTCACATCTAAGTGTACATATGATATAATGAGTTTATAATGAATCTAACACACATGAATACATAATTTTATCACATACAGTGTCTGTACTATCTTTGTTTGACTTTTGGATCTTGCTCAGTATGTACACTAGTTTGGGCACACATAGGAACTACCATGAAAAGATACATGCCTTCAGCTGTATTACCATCATTGCACATGGTTTTCTAATGATCAGTTCTCCTTTTAAATTAATATATTAGCATTAGCAAACATAACATGCTATTGGAAGACAGAACTAATGTTTGCAGAATTGAGGTCTCTGTATGTTTATGTAAATATTCCTTTAAAAAACTGTTGTTCTCAGCTACAATAGTCATTTACAACATGAACAATGTCTACACATTCATTCTGATCAATGTGATGTTATGAAATCTGCTTTTCTTTCACAAATATGTTCATTTCTATGTGCGTCCAAACTTTGGCTGGTAGTGTATGTTTTACTGTAAATGTAATGTTCTGCATTTGGATAAAGCTAAAATAAAGATTAATTTATGTGTATAAATAAAATGCATTAAAGAAGAGAATATAGGTGCAGAGATAAGTCCAACTAAAAATGTAAATAGCATCAAATTAGTGATGATAGAATTGCCTAAATAAACCCACTAGATGGCAGAAGTTCACACACGATGCGTCGAATCTGTTGTTTTACAACATGAAGAAGAAAATCAGTGTGGTGCGTTTTGAACCTCGGGTGTCCGCAGACTCCACAGTCATGTCACAAATCTTTTAATGTCACGAAATGTGATCATTCTGAGCGTGAAAACGTTATTTACTCTATCACAGAATAGTTTGCTTAACGCAAATAAACATGAAGCTAATTTTAAAAGATATCAGCCGTGCACACGCCGTTTTTGCTGATTATGCAAAATAAACTACACAAGAACCAAAATCAAAAAAAAAAAAAAAAAAAAACTTGGATAAAATTTGAGATGCATTCTTTAATTTGAAGCTCTTCTATTGTAAAGACTGAACAAATTAACACCGTATTTCTTCCCTCGTGTTGTTTATGAGCCCTCATTGCAATTTATCGGAAAACATGAACGCATCTCCTGTCATACCCGGATGTTTTGCTCTCAAGTCTTCAAACCAATATTAGCATAACTGAGTCGTTTGAATTAGCAGAGAGTTAGCTGCATTTTGTAATAATTTGGAACTGGAAATGTGTCTTCTCGTCGGCGTCAGCTCGGTGATTTCGTGAACAGAGTTAGGAACGTGTCAGCCGCTGTGCAGCTATGCGGGCTGTACGTTTTGGACATTTCTTTTAAAAGCAGCGAGTTCAGTTTTGTTCCCGCAGGATGCTCCGGGAGTTGTATCCCTTCGTGGAGGACAGTTTCAGCCGCTTCCCCTCGCAGAGCAACATCTACGGGCTGTGTCAGGCCGGGGAGCAGGAGCTGTTAGCGGCCACTCTCAAAGGGAAGGTGGTGTGTTTCAGATACCAGGAGCTGCAGCACAAAACCCGACCTGTAGCCAAAGAGGTTCAGTTCACCTACATACCAGGTAGCAATCTGAAAACTGTTACTGCTGCACCAGCAGGACGCCACAGCCACAGTAATGGTTTAGTCTTACACTCCTGCTGCGATGTTTGCTGCACTGTTTTTACCTTTGGTGCATTTTGATGATAATGATGACACATTTCTTAAAAGTAAAACGAGCATTACTGTACCTTTAATTGTAATTAAGGATTCTTTGGTAGAGAACAGGATTTATGTTTCCTACAAGTACAGCAAGTCCCTGCGTAGCATCCCCACAACATCACACTGCCACCTCCAGTGTCTTTCATGTTTATTGGTTGTTTGTTAATTCTTCCTTCTCTATGCAGTTGATGCAGAGATTGTATCGATCGATGCCTTCAACAAGTCTCCTCCCAACAGAGGCCTGGTGGTGGGCATCACCTTCATAAAGGTATTCTTCTGTTAAAACTCAGGAGTCATAGCTCGTGGGCAGTTTACAGTGAGGTTTGTGAATTCGTTCTACAGTGAGAGAAATGTTGCTTCTGCTTCTGTCACCGATCACCTGCAGGACTCTGGAGACAAAGCCACTCCGTTCCTCAATATCTACTGTGACTACGAGCCTGGCTCAGAGTTCAACCTGGAGTCTATTGCACGTGAGTGAAACTGTGTCCAGATGTGTACTGTCCTCAGTTTACCAGATGTTTCACATGCTGATGTTAGTGTGTCACTCTGAACAGAAAGCTGCTTAAATCTGGAGCTGCAGTTCACGCCCTTCCAGCTGTACCACACAGAGTGAGTGACTTTTTTACACAAAGACAAAATGCTGAACTATTTTCAAGCAGTGTCAGTAATGATCAGTAGGTTTTTATCACCCAGTATTTCATCTAGTAAGAATTTCTCTGGTCCTGCTCTGATGTCACTGTATGAATGACTTGTAAGAGCTCCTCTGACGTGTTGCTCACATGTCCGCATAAGAGTGCAGTGCGAGGGCGGAGGCAGTGAGACGGTGTTCCTGCTCAGCGGCCACGACCAGAGGATCCACCTGTACAAGGAGGTCAGATCACAGACTGAGCTGTGTGTGTGTGTGAGGAGATTTTGATTGAAAACCTTCCTTTTCAGAATTTTTGAGTATATGCAGACGAACACACCTTTAAATGAGTGTGTTATTATGTATAGGTAAAACCATTTTTTACTACTTTTGCTTCTTCTCCCATTTGCAAAAGTGTGTATGTGTATGTGCAGTGAGAGAGATCTCAGAGCATCGAAGCAAAATTCAACCTTACTCTCCTGTTTCCAACAGAACGCCTCACTCCACCAGTTTGAAGAGCAGCCAGTGGAGAGACTCTTCCCTGAACTACAACAGCTGCCCAGCAAGTCAGTCTGTGAAACCTTTAGCTCAGTTCAACTGTCCGTTTGTTTGACTGTGTGTGGTGATTTAGATGACCCTCATCTTGTAAGTTAGTTCATATTTGTTGTGTAATTAAATTGACTTAATCACTACAAACCCTGTGACCTTAAAATAAAACAGAAACAAAGAGGCCAGAGTGAATATAAAATGTAAGAGATCCTAAGACTCTGAAGGAGTAAAGGTGGTGGAAGTGGAAGATCACCGGCAATGACAGAACCCTTAAATTAAAGCTGACAGTTGACACCTCAGACATTTCAGATCAGTGTCTGGATTTATTGTATGAATTATCTTGTTTCTCATCGTAACAAAAGAGCCAACTACTGGTCGTCTGTCAGTGAACAGATACATCTACTGTAACACTGTATGATTTCTCACCTCGTGTGTTGTGTTGTGTTCTCCTCCCTCCACACAGTGTGCTGTGGTTGGATGTGTTGAGTATAGCTGGCGGCCGGCGACTCTCTGCATTCGGCTGTCAGAATGGCTGCGTTGAACTGGCATTGGTAAACCAGAGTGAGCCAGGTGAGTGGGACAGAATAATGTCTCTCTGAGATTAGTTTTTTGATCAGGTTTGCAGAGCTATACAGGGAATGACGTGGTGTAATCCACCGTAACAAGTTACAAGCCGCCGTCAAGCTGCCGTCCATGATTGATTAAATGTAAGCATTATCCCGTTTCAAGTGATAGCAAAACAAGTGTGGTGTGTAAACATACGCTCGCACTCTGCGGTGAAGACGTCTCTTTTCTGAATGTTTGTGTTCTGATTGTTCAACACCTGTTTGATAAATTACACCGTCTCCATCAGCGGCAGATTATGTTGGAGACGTGATCTGCTCTGCTTGGTGATGAGTGCTCACAAACAAACACAGCTGAAGAAGCTTGCAGCCTTCGATTTGAAAACACCCACTACCACCTCTGCTCTACAGGTTATGGGAATTTGAGTATTTTCTGACCGCTTCAGCATCTCCGCCTGTGGCAACAATAAAATGGATTGAGCTCATTTCAAAGTAGCTTTACGTGGTCTGTTTGTACCTGGTTTAACTTGTAAATGAACTGTGGTACATAACATATGAATACATAACAAGGCGTCAGTAATAATTCAAGCTTTTAGCTAAGCGATGTGACAAACAGAAATGGGATAACCATCTGGAAATCATTCACTACCATTCTGTGAGTGAGTAGTTCCCCCTTTTCTACTCATTCACTACCTTTTGCACCACACATAGGAAAAGCAGAGATGTCACTTATATTGTTAGTTATGACTCTGTTGTGTTCATGTCAACACCAGTTAGAAATCCCTCTCTGATGCAGCTTCCAGAAAAATGACCCATTTCATTGTGGAACTGCTAGTAGAAAGTAGTTACCTGTTTATTTTTCTTTCATTGGGGATATGTGAGCACACTATACAGGACATACTTTATATGTATTACATAGTGAGACAGACTTTTAGAGTACTTCAGTTTAAACAAAACAGACTTGTATCATTTGTGTGGTAACATAATATGTAAAATATCCTATTTTATTGCAGCGTATAATATTATACATATTTCAGAAATGCAGAATGATAAACAGAATACTCCATAGTACTGTAATAAATGAGTAATTTAATCAGCCAATCAGTGTGTGTGATACACTTTCACTATACTATTGATACTATGTCTTCATGGAACTGCAATTATTATATGAGGATTACAGTTAGAGCTCTCTGTACAATTAACAACGGGGCTTTGTAGGATCACGTTACACTGAAGCAGAAAGTGCTGAGAAGTGAATTAATATGAAAACTGGTCTTGAATAGTTTTCTGTAGGAGATTCTATCCGCTTGCCGTTATCATTAATATACTGTCTACTGTTGTTTGTTTGTTTCTTTTAATCAGAGGTTCTGCAGAGCTGGCGGGTCCAGTTCGACAGTCCCATTTCCACAGTGCTGTTGTTCCCTCTGAGCTGCCAGACTCAACTCAACCAGCCCAGTGGAGCTAAAAGTATGTTACCTCTGTGTTCTCTCACTGTTCGTTTCCTCGTCGCTTTTTGTTGTTTGAATCTACTGTGGTCCTCAGCAATGGCACTTTACCTTTTCAGGTGTGAAAATGGAAGGCTACAACCTTCTGGTGACCAGTACTATTGAGATGGCGGTTGTCTACAGGTCAGACTTTAGTTAGACTTCGTCTTTGCTGGTTTTAAGGCAGAGCAGTGTGTTATCTGTGTGTCTCTGCTGTTTCAGAGACGTCCAGGAGTGTGGTTTGTCTCGCTCCACGGGCCTCTCAGAGAGTGATCAATGGGACGCGGTGCTCTGTGCTCTAGTCATTGACCTGGACTTTGATGGGCAGAAGGAGGTGCTGTTGGGAACGTATGGACAGGTCAGAGCATCTCTTTACCACACGCGGATAAAGCTGCATTTGTGGGAAACGACACTATTTGCAGCCATGGTTGAATATGAATCTGTTACACTGGTGATTATTTCTGTCAGAGGAATGGTGCATGTGGGATCGAGTCAAAATACACTACAGTGCCTGTGTTCATCATCATGAAGCATCGTGTCAACCAGTACAACAGAGTGACTCACTGTGAGTCAGACAACAGTGAAACTCTGTGACACTGACAGGACTTGGTAGTAGGGAACAATCATTGTTGGTTTTGGTCTTTTCTTCTGGATTTGTTTATATTAAGAAAATCTAGATTAATAAAAGCCTTATTCTTGTACCATGATATAAATGAGGTAAACGTGTGACAGCAACACTCTGGCGTGATGTGGTGAGCTTCAGTGTTACCTCTCTTCCCTGCAGGAACTCCTGTGTTACAAATTCCACCCAGCAGGCAGTGGATCAGAGAGCCAGTTTGAGCTGCAGTGGAGGCGGAGCTTCAAGAGTCCTTTGCTGTCTATCATCTATTTAGACTTGACAGGAGATGGTTTGAGAGAGCTGGCTGTCCTCACGCTGAAGGGACTGCATATCTTACAGGTGTGCAACAGCGAGGCGAGACTCGTGTCATCTGCTTCCGTGCTTCAGCGTTGTTGTTGTTCTGCATTAACGTTAGCAGGTCATGTCATTCATTTGTAGACACAGAGCTTTGTCTCCAACTGAAAATAAGGAAAGGTGAACTCTAACAAGTATCAAGGAATCACAGCCCTCTACTGGCCACTATCAGGTATTGCAGCAGAATTGATAGAACTGATTTTACAGGCACTTGAGCTTCTCTCCTTTCTTCCCTTGATCAATAACTTCCATTCATCACAAAAGCCTGTGAACTGGAAGAGATCCAACACAAAGGTCTAGTAAGGACATAATGACCAAGTACTTCAATAAGGTGCTTTATCACTGGCTTTCTCCATTTAAATGAGTGTTTTTCCACCTTTGTTCGATATGTCTTGTATAATCATTCTCCATCATTTCCTCAGCTTTGTGTATTCAAAAGCAGCACAGCACAACACAACTGCTGTACCACGTCTAAAGCATCACTCAGAACTGATGTTTTCCCCACAAGTGAACCCAGACGTCCTCGTCACACAGCGTCTCGCACACTGTACGTGTCACTCTATGTTGTGTGACTTCATTCTTCTCTGTCTTTTCAGCACAGCCTCACCAGCACTGCTGATTTGGTCCTGGAGCGGCTCGCCCAGAGGGTGGCGGCGCTGACAGCCGGCTCTGAGCTGGAGTCAGCCGAAGCTCAAGACACCGAGGAGGAAGACGCTCCAGCTAAGAAAGAAGAGTTTTCAGCCCAGACGCTTTTAAATTAGGCAAAGCTGTTTATGTAGTTTAAAGGTGTAAGTCCTAGTGGTTGATACTGAAGCATTTGACTTTTAAAGTGCAGTGTTTTCTCATTGAAATGATTTCCTGACGACCTCAGTGAGACGATGAGCTGTAGCAGAGCAGTGGACAGTAACTGTACATATTAAACGTCTGTGTCACTTTTTGTTGGCTGTGTATTCTCTGTGTTCTGTTTCTGTTCTCTCACTACGTTCTAATACAAGCTTGATTTTTCTTTCATCTCTCTGATACTAGACTAATGTAACAATAGTGTTAATGTACTTTGTTGATCCTCATGAAAAGTTGTTGGACAGCTGATGGGGGCCCAAGGACACCTCCACATGTGACCAAGAGGAAGTGGGTTATGGTTCATGGAGGACTGCTCTTTAGGTTTAGGATAGTGGCACCTGTTAAACACTGTTACGCGTTTGGTGTTTTTTTATTATTGATTAATGTGTTGATTATTTTCTCAGTTGATTATAAAATGTCAGGTAATAATGATAAGTGGCTGTAACAGCCCTTTTTGTGATTCTGTATTTAATACAAATAACAATCAGATTTTAGGGCTGTTATATAATCACACAGGTCTGATTTTACCTGACGTTTCTGAGAAGAGGTAAAGGAAATAAAAAACTAAATAAAGAACTAAACAAACAAAGTACGTTTAGAGAAACTATGAAAGTGTTCAGAAAGTATCAGCTACGTTTCGTGGCAGTGAAGTGAAGAGATGGACCTGCTGTACCGGCCTCGTCTTTTGGCCGGTCCGTGGCACTGTGGTCCTCTCAAACTCTATCTCCCCTCTTTCATTACAAAGGCAACAATAACAACAGCTGCACTTATCTCACAGAAGATGACATAAGAAAGCTCCTTTCTCCGCCCTCCAGCGTGCTGTCCCCGCGGAGCTGTTGCACTTGTTTTAATGGCAGATCTGTTGTGAGACTCTCTCGTTTGAAGGCGCGGGGTTGGTATTTTGCGCGTCAACAATCAAAGAGCGTGCTGCTGGAGCGACGCGTTCAATGAGCGCGTTTCATTCAGTTGGATTTTATATTTAGCTCTGTGAGCGACGCGGCAGCGGGAAGAGGAGACCCCCGATCCCGGCGCTGTCTGACATTTGGATCCTTTTCAGACCGTTTCGAGCCCCCAAAACTTGTCGTTCATATCGCGGTGCGCGTTTTCGGGCTATGTGGTGGTGAGGGCGCTGTGTGAGTGTGTGAGGGGGGAATAGCGCAATTTTTATCTACAGCTCCGAGGGCAAAAGGATGATGATGGCCGGTGGTGGCGGAGCAGCCATGGACCATAACGGGATATACTCAAATCCTAACCTCCACAGCCTGCAGCAGCCCCATATGGACGCTGATAACCCGGACTCCCGCAAACGACCGCTGGAAACTCCGGCGGAGGAGGCCGGCTGTACCAAGCGCACCAACACTGGAGGTAAGACATACACAACAAGAAGCAGCTCATCCACCGCTTCTCCCCCACATTCAATCAAATTGGCTCCACAAGCATTGGCATGCACTGGTGCAAGTGTTAACAGCAAAAACAGCAGAATGAGAGAGACCTCATGCAGCATGGAGGCAGATTTGGACGCACATTAGTCTCTGTAATCTGCAGGACCTGTGCGCTTGGCACTTGGAAACAACGACTGTGTTTATAGCTGTTACTTCATAAACCGCACAGCCCAACAGGGAGAGCAGGCGGCAAGACCTGAGCGGCTGCTCTCCTCAGCTTAGGTCAACTTTCAATTCGAACCCAATCACATCCCAGCTCCACATCTGGAGGAGCGCGGAGGTCTTCACGTTAAGTAGAAGAGTGGTCATTTGTGTGTAGAGTCTTTCATATTGTAATGGAGGAGACTCACAACAATCCTCCTCTTGTCAGTAATGTGGCTTTGCTCTCTCTCAGGGATTCCCTAATGCTTTCATGTGCACAAGCCAAAGATAAATCCAGAGGCCCTGACATATAAAGCATTGTGTCAGTCAGTGGTGAAGTCAGACAGCTTGGTGCATGAATCCTGAATGACTCACCTGTAAAGACCAGTCCAAATACAGCATAAAAGGGAACTGACTGCAAATGAAAAAGAGAATGAGAAGTCGGGTGTTATTGTAGGGGTAGTGTCAGTGATCTGTGATGAGATTTAGAGTTGGCAAATTGGCATTTTAAGTACACGTTTCAAGGTGAGCTGAACAGGAACACCAACAAGTGAAAATCCTACAATCCTGCACAAGCAGTGGGCCACACACTCTTCACTTCTAGCAGTCCAGATTCCTATCAAACTCAAGTTATTTACAGGTCGTCGGTCGAGCCAAATCTCAGCATCTGTTTGCTATTTTTGTCTTGATGTTTGGCATTCCAGCATTTAGAAAATCATCCCTGTTAGCACACTGTGTGATGATAAATTTACAGTTGTGAAACACTAGTATGCTAATTAAAAACACCTAAGGTGCTCCGGCAGAGCTGGGTGCTGTAGCAGTTGTCTAATTAAGACCATTTTCAAGAAAAAAGTGGTTGGTTCTCATCTATTGCATTGCATGAAACAGAACAGTGTGGGGTGGGGTGTGTGTGTGTGTGTGTGGGGGGGGGGGGTAGAAACACTGCAGCGCCATTTTAGCAAATTGATCATGGTTTATTTCTGTGGAGGAGAGATGGTGGTGTCCAATAAAGAATCACCAAGAAGGTGTGTGTGTGTGTGTGTGTGTGTGTGTGTGTCCGCACTTGCTTTATTAGTCACCAGTAAGATGTCGAGGTGCTGCAGTGAGGATGATGGCTGATTCAGTTTGCCAGCTACTGTACATCTTATTTCAGCTTGTGATTGTGGGACCACTTTTTCAACAACCTAATGTTAATTAGATGCCCAGAGAGAATAAACAGTTTCTTCACCATATGTCTGTCTTTCTGCCTGTCATTCCATGATAACAGCATTATATCCTGTTTCTAGCAGCATGAGTGCGTTTTTGCTGCACCTCACAGTTGTTATTTCAGCAAGGCACATGCAGCCCCCTTATGTCCTCCATTAGCACCCCTAAAACCACAGAAATCACATGTTGTTCTTGCTTCTGGGAGAGCTTTCAGCACTCCTGCCTGATATCAAGGTGGTATGAATGGTTAGATGCTGTGAAATGACATTTTTCATTTCAATTTACTGACAGGTCCAGCATTTTACTGCTGTCAGTTCTATTATGGTGTCCATTTCCCCACACGGACTCCACCTCCTTTTAAGGCCTCTTGCTCTGACTCCCATGTTTAAAATCAAGAGCCTCACAGTTAACATTGTGGTGATGAAAATGCCGTATTTGAAGATGTCAGTGTCTAACTTTTGTTTTTACACAAGCAGAAATATTCCTGGTTGCTTTTTAAACAAAAAACAAATCTAAGGAACAAGAGAAAACAATGAGCAAATCCCATTTGTAAGCATGCTCAGAGTTTCTACCAAAAACATGAATATGTGCAATTAAATTGCAAATTATATTCACTTATGTTGTGAAAAGTGTATTTATTACCACCACAATGACAAAGCAACATAACATACAACATTTTAACAAATACACTCTTAATCTGTCTATGCTGTCCAGTGCTGACCTGAAAGTGTCAAAAGGGAATATAACTACTGCCTTATTACTCTACAAGATCATAGTAAAGAAGCAGTAATACAGACTAAATGGGGCCTAGTAAACAGTTTTTAGAATCTCTGGTGTATCCAGATACTGAAATGTAGCTGTACATGTATAACTTGAGCTGAACAGTTGAGCCATGCACAGTACATACGTGGTCAGTCAGGGCTGTTCCAGATCATACTGTCTATGATATCGTGATAATTCCTTCCAATGTTAGGTATTCTGCCATATTTTCAATATTGTGATACTGACAACATGCAGTATGATCACATGGACGCATATGTGCCGTGGGGATCTCAACAGAACAAGTGTGATGAAATGATGCCAAACTAGTGACAATGAGGGATTCAGGTAAATGATCAAAAATGAACCACACATTCTGCTGTGAAGGAAATTCTAATTTTGAATGACTTTGTAGGTTTTCTTTGGTATTTGATGATGTCCAGGTTTATTGTTTTCACTGATAGGTTGGCTTTATATACTGTATGCTAATGTGACCTATGGCCATACACATATTGATGAATTGTGCTATTGTCATGTCGTCATTTAAATTTTAATGTAAAATGTTATGATGCAGTTTAAAGTTTATGTATATATAATGGCATTGTACATGCTCTATGGACCTATTGCTCTCTGATATGACTGTAAATGCATTTAGTGAAATAATGACATATTATTAAGAGTTGTGTTCTAAAAGAATTTACATTTTCATTGAGTGAGTTAGCTTAACAATCTCTCAAAAGTGTTAGCACAGACAGTAACTCCCAAAAATTAGATTTACAGGGTGAAATCTACTGGTCATCCTGATAAGTATCTAGAAGGGTAGATCTTTGAGGCTAATTCAACTCAAAAACAGCTTGTATATATCCATGTGACATGCACATTTAGATCAACTGTGATGACTCCTACACAAAGTAGTTATTGCATTTATCTTGTCACCTTGTGCTTTATGTAATGTGATTTTAACATCACCTCCCATTTCACGTGATCTACATGCATTGAGTGTAACGTGGCAGACCCACAGCCTGTTTGGCAATAGTGGTAGACAGACTGACAATCCTTGGCCGCCCCTGTAATCATCAACCCTTTGACTATGGCTGATATTGATCACATTATTCCTACAGAACTGATCATTAACGTGACTGGCAGTTACAACAAAGAAAAGAAAGCTTGTGCTCAAAGAGAGCTGAGCCACTCATTGTGCATTAAGAGCTGTGGACACTGAATGGGGGGAAATTACTCTTCTTTTATCAGCGTTGCCCTCTCTCTCCGGAATGAACGTCTTTCATTTATTTCTCTTTCTAATTACCCACACTCTGAGCCATGTTGTTGGCAAGCACGTGTCTTCCAAAAGGTTATGTGGCTGAGGGATTAGGTATGATCTCGTAATGTTGTTAATGGAAAGGTTGGCACAGGAATGTGAGCTGTGTGTGTTTTTTTTAAAGTTATTTATTTATTTTTTTTAATTTTTTGGTGGGAAGGACACAGGTGCCCTTGCAGAGTGATGTGACGTGAGCGGACTGTGAATTTGCCAGGTGGCAGTGAAAGAGAGAATGAGAGGGAGCGATAGAAATGAAGACAGAGCAAAGCGGAGAGAAAAGGAGAGATAGATAGACCATGAGAGGGAGTGGAGTCTACAGGGAGACTGTGTCTATATACTAAAGCATCTCTCAGTGAATGAGACTGGTAGAATTTTCTGGAAGGTGTTCATTGCAAAACCAAATGGGCCACAGCGTTAGGGTTTTATTTGTGGATGAAAGTAATCAGCAGCCAGGCAAAAAAAAAAAAAAAGAGTTCCTTTTTTTTACAGTTTCTATGAAAAGAACCACTAAATGAAGCTGGACCCCCCGCATCCACACACAGACACTACCGCACATGCGTAGCAATTTTTACACGCATTCAGTCACTTAAGATACCTCTCGGTGTAAGATTTATAGGCGTAGTGATTGGCTTCATCACCCCCCTCCACCATTCTGCGGCACTGCCATTTGCAATGGTTGATGAGCCCCTCCGCCCTCTCAAACATGGCCGTCTAAGCGATTGGGGGTGGGGGAAAGGAGGAAAGGAGGGTGGGTGGCGTAAGGCACGCTGTCTCTGATCACTCCTCCTCCACCTCTTTCCTCATCTGCTTATGTTATCCATACACCTCTTCAGACACTGTTGAAGGTCACTCTACATGCTTCCCCATTCACCGCTGAAGCCTGCTCCCTCAACCACTTCACCTTTGTCACTTTCCACTAAAAAAAGTGAGTGAATGGACTGCCATACTTTATAGTGCTGCGTCAAAAGAGGCGGAGTAGGGGAGAAAATTCAATTTTTTGGGACCGGCATCGGGAGGTGGGGGACATGACGTGCTGGAGGGAGGAGGCCACCCATTGGCCGAGCGAGGTGTCAGTCCTGCGTGCTGCTGCAGACGGACAGGCTACTCGATGAATATGGATGAGAGCAGTGAAAAGGGTGATGCGGCAGGGAAGACCCCCCCCTTCAAACCAATGCAGGCTTGAACAATGCGTGCCGTCTTTCACTGAAAACACTGAGAGCCTGCATTAGCATTTTCTCAGACAATTGAGGCTCTGGCCAGCTGCAGGCATGGCTCGGATGCTGCGGTGAAATCTCTTTTTCTGCACCCACTGATGAATTAGACCTCGGTGAAAAAGGTCGACTGGCCGCATTCCTCAACACTACCATTGCACCTATGCCTAGGCTAATGTTAAGATCACCTTTAGAGATTGTGCCCCGGCATTGATGGCGATCTGACAGAGGACTTGAGAAGCAGCAGATCTCAGAATGGGTAAGCCTCTAACTCTTTTTGTTTGACTTGTTGAATTTATCCATCATGTTAGACTATGTGCCGTTTCATAGACGCTCATTTGTCCATTATCGCTCATTTATGTTCCAACGTCCTTGCTGCCTGTCAGTAGCAGGTTAGTCCATTGAAATGCAGAATGGGTACTTGTAGGGGTAGTGAGAAGGAGGGAGGACGGTCACAAGGCATTTCCTTCTGACCCACCCCCCTTGAGTGACTTAACTAAACACATTTGGCTCAGCGTCCGTGTCTCTCCTCCAAGCCATCCTTCCAGTATTGGAAGCAGGGGTTTGAACTAACACCCCACTGGCTCAGCTTCCCAATATGCCCCATTGCTCCCGTTCCCTGGCGGATTGCAGCAACAGATTGCCATGTTTACTCTACCACATGACGCCATTGAAACCTGTTACTGTGATCTCAGACACTAGGACAGAATTAATTATTGAGTAATGACAGCAAACGTGGCTGTGAGGGTTATGGAGGGAATCTTAGTGGCTTCCTGCCCTGCTGGGTTTACTCTGGTTGAAGATGAGCAGAAAGTTACGCAGTGGGTTTGGGCTTGTCTGTCAACAACAGGTTTTTGGATGTTTGGATCCTGCAATCAGCATCATGCAAATAAAATTCTTCGCATGGCTATAGTATCAGATATCTTGTGATGGGAGCAAGGGCTCAAAAGCTTTGTGGCGACCGTGTCAGTCGTGCATGATCTTTATTTTTTTCACCAAGGTCATTTTATTATTATTCGGGGTGAAAAAAGCATGGAGCTGACTGCACTATAGCATGAAAATACAAAGATCCGACAATGCCCAAAGTAGATTGGAGCTGGTTATGTGATGTCTGTGTAAAGGTTTGTCTCCTAAAGCTTTTGTTAGGACAGTCTCAGGAATGTGACATATTGACCAGCAGCTGACATATTTACTAGCTTTTGACTGAGTAACTTTTGCGCTTTCACATGAATGTGGTTATAAAATGTTCTGGGATTTTGAACAGTCTCCACAAGCACAGCTAATTAATCTAAATCAAAAGTGAAATTCCAATAACAATCATGTCATTGTCTGTATGTTTGTCAGAGCCATTGGTTATGGGTGAAAACAAGCCGGTGTCGGAAAGAAACATGAGGAGCATATTAATGCCATAAGGAGAAGAGCTAACATGTTGGCTGTGAAATTCCTTAATGTCACAGTGCCATGTTCATTCACATCTGACTCTAATGAGTGCATTACTGAGGCAACAGGTTGGTCTCAGTGCAAAGGCGGTCCACCTCCATCCACCCGTCTTGCCTCCCTGTCATGCCAGTCAATCCCCCCCACCATATTCGATTCCCATAACATACGATGCAGCAACACGAAGACAGATTCTCTGCATTTGGCATCCACAGTCGAAAACGTATAGCACACTTGAAAACCTATTAAACATCTCACCATACGGAGATGGACAGTGCCTCTTTACATCGCTGCCCGCTCCAGTGACGTCACCCTTGAGAGAGCTGAAAAGGACTGAACATGACGTCATTGCATCGAAATCAGCACGCAGAAGAGATTGTTTGTATCAGTGCTTCAGTATAAGAAGTATGCAGCTGTTTCGAATGTTTACCATATCGTCAGTGATATAATATTTTTAAGTCATTGGGGAAATCACAGACGCTCCATCCCAATAAATATTATATTTTTAATGTCTTGTTGGAAGGTTCTTTGATTATATTCAGGTCCAAGCTCAGTATGTGGTTGATTGCTTCACTAGATTAGTGCACTCAATGTGATCAGGGTTTTCTTGGACAGATACTTCACCCACTTTGCCTCTGATTAATTCTTAATTAGCATGGTAGGCAAAGGAACTTTGCTAGCTGAAAGTGAGCGACATGCTTGCCTGCAGATTCTTTAAACTGATGTGCTGTCAATCACTGACTGCTTACAAGCCGCTGTAAGCCACAGAAGCCCCTTCCAAAATGGAGGAGATTTAGACCATCTTGGCAGTATACCCTTTGAACAAATCTGTGGGATTGGATCCCATATGTTCCTCTCACGGCTGTTAATTACGAAGGATCACGCTGTATTGGCATTCATGAACTGTGTGGATAATGATTTTATTTGTTTGCAATGAGTTCTCTGAAACTACAGGATACACATTACAGACTGAGTGAACAGTTAATTCTATATTTCTTTCATTCATATGTAAAGCGAGATTTGTAACACTGGACTTGGCTTTGTATTTAGTCACAGGTTGCTAAAACTCCTTGAAAACAGTTAAAATTAGACCTCTGCAAACTGGAAACGAGGTCATCATTTACTCCACAGGAAATCTGGGACAGGACACAGAACATGTCACCAATCTCCAGTAAAATGTGAATGTACAGAAAGCAACAAAGAACTACTTTCTTTTCACCAGAGGAATACAGACACCTGATTATGTTATTGCCTTTACTCCATATATTATATTTAAAATATACTTTATTGAGCCAATGTGGAAATGGTTGTTGACACTTTGACATGTGGGCAGGCGGATCTGGAAATGAAACCACCAACCATGCAGTTTGTGGCCCTGCTCTACCACCTGATCCACAGTCAATGCAGTGTATTCACTTAATGAGATGTTGCATGTGCAGGGTTTGGGGTCTAGATATCAGTTTAGTGTATAATGCAGAGCTACTTTACGAGATGTGACCCTTTCCCGCTTTGTGTGTCTCTACTCCAGAGGAGGGTGAGTACTTCCTGAAGGTGCTGATCCCCAGCTATGCAGCCGGCTCTATAATTGGCAAGGGCGGCCAGACCATCGTACAACTGCAGAAAGAGACGGGTGCCACCATTAAGCTGTCCAAATCCAAAGACTTCTACCCAGGTAAGAATGAACACTGAGCAATTAAATTGATGGGCATAAACGCTTAAATTTAAATGAGAGGAGTCATTGAAGTAGTGTTGCTTTGGTGCAAGACGGCATCTAATATTTCCTATTTCCTCTTCATTTGCCTTCCCATGAATAATTGCATTCCATTCTAATCACACACCAGCCATAAAAACACTTTCTTTTTTATTCTTATGTCCTTGAGGGACTAAATGTGCATGTAGATGCTTTCAGATGCTGCATTCAAGTCTGCAGGCAATTTCAGTTTCAATTAGGTTGCTTGGCTAGCAGGTTGCACCCTTCAATGCAGGGTTCTTTTTTTTCTTTTTTTAAGCGCTCATTGCTCCATGTGAGTGCATAACAAGAACCATGTCACTGTGCTGGAGAGTTTCACTCAAAATGGCAAAAGGAGAAGGATGCTCAAGTAGCTTGAGCTCCGCTATCACACGGAGGTCAAAACTGAACCATCTTATCCTCCAAACACAAATGTGTGAGTTGTAGAGAAGTCTGGGTGTTTGTCCTTCATGCCTCAGAGGAGGCTTCAGCCTGCTGAAAAATAACAGGTGCTGAGCGTCTTGCTGCTTATTAGGTCCAGATGTTTTCTGTGATAACTGATGTAAGCAAAAAATCCCTGTGTAGTAGTATACTTTTTACTGTAAATATATTTAGAACATATTAATGCCTCTTTGGATTGGAAATATGTAACAGTGTACATGACCTGAAATATAAGTAGCACGGAGTGTGCATGTGAGGAATACTAGACATACTACTACAGTTCTTAAATTATAGAGTTCACAGTCAGTTCTCTGATTGCCTTAAGCAATGACCACAATAAATAGGAAAAACAGAGAAAATTGTTCCCAGGAATGAAAAATTTCCATCATAACCGCTACTTTTATTATTGGATGTGTCTTTTAACCTGTGTAGTATCGGCTCAGAAAGAGATAATTGTTAAGTACAAAATAAATGCAATTTATGCAAGAGACATGCACATTGTGGTTTGACTTTGACCTGTTTTGTCAGGTGTGTGTGTGTGTGTGTGTGTGTGTGTGTGTGTGTGTGTGTGTGTGTGTGTGTGTGTGTGTGTGTGTGTG
>JAUYWH010000006.1:2231781-2276341 GCA_034779795.1 Ctenopoma multispine
TGTGTGTGTGTGTGTGTGTGTGTGTGTGTGTGTGTGTGTGTGTGTGTGTGTGTGTGTGTGTGTGTGTGTGTGATATACTGGACTACTGAGTGAACTGTGACAAGAAATTACTGAGCATTTGGGGAGAGGGAAAAGAAGGATGTTCTAGCAAACATTTGTACTGTTTCTTCCACTCGTGTTTCTGTCTCGATCAAAGGGCGCGTGTGTTCAGAAGGCACTGCCTGAAATGCTTCACACGAGAAGCCAGCTCTCTTTGAGGGAGTGAATTATGGCTACTTCATTGGCAAGGAACAAATAAAAGAAGTGATATATATCTTTATTTCTCTCTTTGGAATGTGAATGTGTTCATAGGCCACCACCTGCTCTGCCCATCCCCCTACTCATTATCGTGATGAGTGAGAAGAGGAGTTCAGGGAGCGGGTGCTGGCAAGGATTTGATTGGGCGGTTGTTCAGGCCCACACAAGTAAAATGAAACTGCTACTGTACCCTGCACAATGACTGAGAGTGCCACTTTCTGAGAAGTCAATAGAGGCTAAACCTTGCTGTTTTAAGTATAATCAGCTTGGTGAAGCTTTAAAGAAAAACATATAGATAGAAATGAAAAAAAATCTGTCCTGAATATTTCAGGGAAGCAGTTCAGCGTGTCAAGTTTTATAGCTCCATCTGTTTTACTTTCTTACAGTGTTGAATCAGGTGCAATGTGGGCTAACGTAGCATGCTAATACCATTACACACAGTTCACGCCCTCATCTCGCATCCTGCGGTGGCCTGAGCACCCTCTGACTACAACACAATTGCGCACTAGAGAAAAAAAGGGACAGCAACCGATGCAGCCATTTTCTTCTGCAATCCTCTGTTTAGTGGCTCAGTCTGAGACTCACACCCACCTCCCGGCTCCCATCCGTCAGTGTAAGACATGAAACTGTGAATTCAAAGGTCTTGATGGCAGCTGTACAACTGGGCCCTGCTGTGGTGGACTGAGATGGATGAGCAGAGATAGTGAAGGGCGTGGATGATGCATGATTGTATGCGAGGGGACGGAGGGGGGGCAGGCCCAGAAATAGCTTGTTTCAATCTCTCTCTGTGGACATGACCCCTCTCCCAGCTGTACTCAAGCTGCTCCAACACACATCAAGTTTCCTCTTTCCTCCTCCCCACTCACTGTTTCTCTCAGATTTGGTTCCTGGTAGTTGGGAGACTTCAGGCCAGATAACATTACATCATGCTTCTCCTAAAATTTAGTTTGCATGCTTTGCTCCTAACACATTGGTGTTGACTGTTTTATTATTTGGTTTGACCCCATCTGAACTGTTGCATGGCTGAATTACTTGAGTCCCCATAAATGTAGCATGCTATGCATTCACCCACTCGTGCAGTGCCTTCACCACATACACACACCTACTCACACCTACTTACACACATCCGCATATTTAAGCAGCTGAGGAAATTGTCCTGGGAGTTCACGATTTCATCATAAACCTAGAAACAAAGCTTCAGATCTCTGCTTTGTGCATCTGGCCACCAGCCCAGTACATTTATTGAATTACTTTGCACAGCACGAATAGATGAGGTTGTTGTGATGTCATAGAAAGACTGGGAGTATGTTTTCTATTACCTGATCATTAAACTTTCAATCACAATGTGTGGCCTCATATTGGAAAGAACCACAGTTCTGTAGAGTCTGAGTTGAGTTACAGTATTTCTTTCAAAAAGTAAGTGACACAAAAACTACAGCAAAAGGACACTGTGTTTCAGTCCTTCCACCTTAGGTCCATGTGCAGCATATACTCAGGATCACATCAGTCTACGATGACGTCATGAACAGGGATCGCAGCCTTTTTCTCCTCTGGTTCATATCAGTGTCTCCTGCTCCTGGTGACCACAGTGTTTACTCTGTAATATTCAAAAATACTCTCAGTTGCCAGTTTGTTCAGAACATTGAGCTAAAACCACTGCAGCACAATACAGCTGTCGTGTAATAAATCCTCCTTCATGAAGTTAAAAATATTCAAGCTGTTTCAGAGTCGTGTTGATTCAGGTGTATGAGCATTTTGGAAAATACCACTTGTGGCTTTGTTGAATTGTACTCCTGTATCGTGTTTCTATTATTTTGACCAGCCTATTAATATCAACAAGACTAGATTGAATAAACAGTTAAATCAGCAATTCTCTAAAACAGTAAGAGTACCTAATAAACTGAATACTAAGGGTATTGTTCTGCTTCATGGTGCTAACATTTTGTTAAAAAACAAAGAGAACAAGCCTGTGTTTTCCTGCTATACAGGAACATTATTAGATGTATCATTCCAAACAGCTGCTGCAGGTGTGTGATTGGGAACTGAATTGGGGCACTTTTAAGTTTTTTATATAAATATGAGAGGCATTACTCAGCCAGTGAAAAGAGTTGAATAATCTCTTTAGTGACTCTAGAGGGGGAGTATTCCGAAGTCTGACAAAATAAAACTGTGATGATGTCATCTGGATTATTACAGTTTAATATAAGGCATAAATCAGCCATCTATACAGTATTAATGGTAATAATGCACTGTTTTCTAGTGAATAATGAGAAAATAATTTATGTAATGACCCGATATAAACTTCTCACATGCTTCTTTTTTGTCTCCTGAGCCAGAGACACTAAACTCCAGCATTTGTATTAATCTTACTATTTTTGTGCAGCTTGTCTATTTATGTTGTACATCATGTGTTCATGTAGCGTAAATCATCAGCACATTTTAGTTTGTAAAGGTCATCATTTGTCAACAACTCTGAAATTATGGCACAGTCTTCATCCACACACTAACATATCACTCATAACCATAAACTGGATCAAAGCGTCACACGATGTGTTGTTTTCTAGTTCACATGTTGCTTCTTCACAGCAAAATTCACAGCCTACCGTAGGTAGATGTTTGTTAAAGAAGTGTAGTGATATTCTATCTTTTTTAAACTATGAGCAAATCTAAACTATTAAAAACACATTATTGAGCACCCCTGTTGCACTGGATAGCATGTTACTTCATTAACCATGAATGTGAACAATGTAATTTATTTTGAGTCCTGCATACTCAGTAGGCCACACGTGTATTAATCCACCGCTGAAAATAGTCCCCAGCAAATGCAGTATTTAATCCTGTGGGAGTAATGTTTGCTAAAAACTAGTGGGTAATTACTGAGCTTTTTAATCATGTGTCTCTTTTTATAAGCATATAGGTCTTAAGCAGGAACCAGTGGGCTTGGGCCTGAGAGTCATAGACAGCAAAGGTGTAAAACAGTTTTTTCTAATGCACTGTTGATCCTCTTGTGAGATTTGTTGACAGAAAAATATAGACAATCACCAGCCTTACTCTTTATTACACCTAAAATGACAAAAGGTTGTTAACTTCAAACAGCTACAGTCTGCTCTGATCAGTGTGAGGCTGCACTTAGGTCAGTATTCCGTCTAATGGTAAAATCCCTCGTGTATTTTAATGTGACACAGATGTCAGATCCTGGATTACCGCGACCTACATTACTAAATGATGCTACCTAGTACTGCAAAGTATGCTGTTTATGTCTTCATTTACAATTTACAGTCTTAGCATATTAGAACCAGCTACACGAATCAAACCAATCTGTAATTTAATGACCTATTTCTCCGGACTAAACGCCAGAAAAGGATTACAGCAAGCATTGAGTGTTTTCTGTCTTTTTTCAAATACAGTGGCTGTGATTGTATGGGACCGTCTGGTCAGGGTGTGGTGTTGTGTGAAGACATTTATCGAATACAAATGACACACTAAAAGATCCCCGCTTTTAAAATCAGTGTTTACATTTCGGAATAGCATGCCATATGGCGACCACGTAATATGACGCTGTGGGAATTCCAACCGAAACATTCAGCTCAATTTGTAAAGTGAATAATTACTTTAAAATCTACTTATACATGGATGACCAAAATAATTATGGGTGACTCTTTATGTGTGGCGTGCTAACAATCTGAATAAATCAGTGTTTGGACAGAGAAAGATTCTAATTACAGTAAAGCTAAAGTAACAAGGCAGAGGTGTTAAATCCGTCTTACTTCAGCATTGAGATGGAAAACCTGAGAGTCATCAGTCTCTCGAGGAAAGCTGAAGGCTGAGATGTGTGCTCTCTCGGGCACTGACACATTTCTCTCCTCTTCTGCCAGCGAGAGGACGAGCTAACTCTTACTGCAACTCAAAGCCTAGAGTTTTCATTCTGAAATCCATCATCCAGAGAGAGAGAGAGAGACATAAGGCATAATTTGATGCAAGCAATTTAGGAAGTGAAACAGGTAGTGAATAAGACTCTAAAATTCATAGTTTCGTGTCCTCTTTATAGTGTCTCCTTGATGACAAAGTTGGGGTCATTTATCATAGTTCCTGGCTTAGAATAGTCTGTCCTACTGACCTGGGAGCTGTACTGTCACACTGTGTAGGTGCAAAGATGTTTATCTTTAGATTACAGTATCAAGCAAAGTAAATTGACCTCCTCATCCAGTGATGAAAGTTAAAAAATTGAAGAAAAAGCTGTGATTATTCAAGGCAATTTGTCTTAGGAAACATTACATCACTCAGATGACCTAGTTTATAATTTGTTGCATCTCAGTAGGCCAAGAAAAGAGCTTGCTTGCAGTTAGTACAAATGGGGTGAAATTGCTGTCTGCTTTTTTAATTTTGCCCAAATATTACTTCTGGTTCTCTAATTTTTAGCACCCATTGTTTATCTTTTTATCTTTTTTTTTCAAATACATTTATTATGTCAACTGCCTCTAGTGCATTAAAGGCTCCGTACATGTGTTTAAAATAATCAATTGTAGTCATAATTTTACAATGTTAGTGCTAATATTCTATGATGAATGCACGTGCTGACATACAAATCCACAACAGTCCCTATATCCACAGGCTTCAGTCTACCACTTTGTCACTTTAGGAATGATAGGCAGGTGCAGCACTGTAACACCAAGAGGCGCCAACTGTGCTTCACTTTGAAGCTTTTAAGAGATATCCTTTATAGCCTGTTTGTCTTTCAGTAGGATTTGTAGTTTGGTTTATTTTGGTTACACAAGGGCCTGCATCTCCATTTGTTTTATTTAAAGGTGTGTATTATGTAGTAGTGTAGGCCTATTAATGAGAACCTAAAGAAACTGAGAACATTAGGTCAGTTGCAGGTCAGATACTCATTCCCCCATTTTGCCTAATTGGAGTTTTGTGCTGCTTTTGCTGATATGCTTGAACTGACCTATTGACCATTTATATCTATTATTAGACATGCCTATGGCAGGAAGTCAATTCAGTCTGACTTTGACTAATTTCTCTGAATTTGCTGAATTTTCTTTTGCTGAGTGCTGATAAATGTCCAGAGGACACAGGTGTGTGTGTGTGTCACCCAGTTGTGTAATTTGAGATTCAACATGGAAATGCTAATGATAAAGTAGAGCAACAATGCTCAGACATAACATCATCTTATTAGTAGGTCTTTCCCATTTACAAATTTTCGCTAATCAGTGGGGAATAGTAACAGTTTTCTGTCACTAATTATCTACCCTATTCAGATTTGTCTTCTGTTCAGTGATATAGGAAATTTGGGATACAGGACAGAAAATGGTAAAGAAAGCAAGGCAGGAAGGTTGATACAAAAGAGAGAGTGTTTTAAAGCAAGTATAAAGGACTCGCTGTTGCATCACCTGTTTCCACGGCTCGACCTCTTTACCATGGCAACGGAATGCTGGTTTGGCCGGTCAAATGTGGGTGTAGGAAGAAGCCTAGAGGAGGAACAAGTGAGTGTTTAGTCTATTAGGGGGACAGGCTCAGCATTACAGCGCTGAAAGAGTTACATCATTGAAAAGCAATCCACCCCCCTGTGGTTCACTATCCAAGCATGGTTCTTTCTTTCCGCTGTTTCTCTGTTAATTGTGTAAACGGAAGTAGTGAGGAATAGCTTAGTAATTGTGGCTCTTTGTTAATGTCAAGGAACATTTTTCATTGTCAAGACATCTTAATATAAATGTAGTTCTTTGTCCATCCTGTCACAAATCTCTCAAATCTGCTCGCCAGGTACCGACCGAGTGTACATTAGAGTAACCGGGCACTTGTTTGTCCTCTTCCTCCCCTTTCATTACAGGAACAACAGAGCGCGTCTGTCTGATACAGGGTACAGTCGAAGCCCTCAATGGTGTCCACAACTTCATTGCGGAAAAGGTCCGTGAGATGCCCCAGAGTGCCCAGAAACCTGAACCAGTCAGCATACTGCAGCCACAGACCACTGTCAATCCCGACCGTGTCAAGCAGGTAAGAGACCGTGCAGTTAATGGGTCATGAGGGTATATGGACACTGTTTGGTAGAAACAGTTCACTTCCAGGACACTTTGTTTATTAGTTGGCTGTCTTATTTGTTCTCTTATCCGTGACCCACAGTCTGGTAGGGTCAGGAAAATGTGAGGGTATGTGGTTATTTTTACCTACAGTCTTTCATAGCTAGACAGAGCCATGTAGCAGCTGCAGCCTAAACCCCAGGGATTAACAAATCGCTGAGTAAAGCAGGGGCTCTTGTAGTACTCTGACTCAGTGAGAGATGTCCCTCTTTCTGTTGACCATGTTTTTAGATCTGAAACTGTCTCTTCTAAACTTTTTTTACTACTTTAATCTTTTTATATCTCTGCAGGCCAAACTGATTGTGCCCAATAGCACAGCGGGGCTGATCATTGGCAAGGGTGGAGCCACGGTCAAAGCAGTGATGGAGCAGTCAGGGGCTTGGGTGCAGCTCTCGCAGAAGCCAGAGGGAATCAACCTGCAGGAACGAGTGGTCACTATCAGTGGGGAGCCTGAACAGAACCGCAAGGCTGTGGAAATCATAGTGCAGAAGATCCAGGAGGACCCTCAGAGCAGCAGTTGCCTCAACATCAGTTATTCCAACGTCTCAGGCCCAGTGGCCAACTCCAACCCCACCGGCTCCCCATATGCTAATACAGCAGAGGTGCTGCCCAACGCAGCCGCAGCAGCTGCCACTGCCTCCAGCCTTCTGGGTCAGGCCGGCTTGACAGGAATGGGCGCCTTCCCTGCTGCCATGTCCAGCTTCTCTGGCAATGATCTGCTAGCCATCACCTCAGCTCTCAACACACTGGCCAGCTATGGCTACAACACCAACACCCTCGGCCTGGGCCTCAACCCTGCAGCTGCTTCTGGGGTCCTTGCTGCAGTAGCAGCTAGTGCTAACCCAGCTGCTGCTGCTGCGGCTAACCTGCTGGCTTCCTATGCTAGTGATGCCTCCAGCAGTGCTGGCCACCCTGCTACAGGGCTCGGTGGGTTCTCCTTGGGTTCTCTAGCAGCTGCTACAGGGGCTTCCAATGGTTACCTAAATGCTTCATCCCCACTGATGGCCTCCTCCCTATTGGCAACAGAGAAGCTGGCGGATGGGGCAAAGGACGTGGTTGAGATTGCAGTTCCAGAGAATCTGGTGGGTGCCATTTTGGGGAAAGGAGGGAAAACGCTGGTAGAGTATCAGGAGCTAACAGGAGCCCGCATCCAGATCTCCAAAAAGGGAGAGTTCATTCCTGGTACTCGGAACCGTAAAGTTACCATAACAGGGTCGCCAGCCGCTACGCAAGCAGCGCAGTATCTGATCAGCCAGCGGATCACTTATGAGCAGGGCGTGCGTGCCACCAACCCACAAAAAGTGGGCTAAAAGGAAAACGAAGAGGAAAGAAGGAAAGGATGAAGACAGAGTTAGAAGGGAATCGAGAGGATCATGATGAATAGAAAAAAGAAACGTCCAAATATCTGTTCAATATTTCAGTATCAAATGAGAGAATCACAAAGGAGGAGGTGGGGGAGACAACCAAGATAAGTGTGTGTGATATGTGAATGTGTTTTAAGGACTGACGTCCTGATGTTTTTTAAAAGTTTGTGTTGAGTCCTTTTGACGATGGTGATCACAGTAAGCTGAACTGGTCCACTGCCAAGCTGCAGATTCAAGGGTGATGCCGCAGGGTTTCACCTTCCTCCAAAACCTCATAGCTGTTTTAATTTCCTTCTTTCTTTTTTTGTTGGCTTTTGTTGGTTTTAATTTCAGTTGCAAACCTCAGCTCCCGGTGAGTTGAGCATGCGAGATGAAGTTCCAGCCAGCTAATAGAGCTGTTTTACAAACCTTGCTCTTTGGATACAATGCAGAAGGCATTGTTAACAGGGGAGAGGTTTTCTGACAAGCACCTGAAGTCATCTCAGTCTATGGGATTAGCAATCTGAGTATAATTTCTTTAAAGAAATCATACTGTATCTATTTTGACATATGTTGAATTCTGGCTCATATCATAATTGAAGTTTCTAAATTTGGGTATTTTATATTTTCATCCTTTATTTATTGACATGGTCTCATTCAAACACAAATAGATTATTTAAACCTGTGAATGCAGGTTGATCTGAATGTAAAAACAGTATTAGCCTATTGCTATTTTTTATTTACAGGGATCAAATATTGTGTTGCAGTGAAAGAAATGTATAACTCAAACCCAGTCTGAACTTCACTGTTGCTGTCTGCAAAGATAGTTCAGGGGTTAAATAATCAATGTGAGAGGATAGAGGAGACACACAGGAATGTATAAATATATTTTACATGAACACACATAGATAATGCTCCCACAAACGCACAAACACTGAAACATATTTGCATATTCAGTCACAGATACAAACATACAGAAATATGTTTTTGTTTAACCCTTTCTTGGTGCTATAGGATTAGGTTTTTATCTCCTTTACCATGAAATCAGAATCTCTCTGGCGACTAATCGCTTCACTTTATTTAAAACGAGCGGATATGTCGTCCAGACATAAGTAGCCCATTGGATCTGACTCAGCCTCTCACTCAATGGAAAAAAGGATTGATTTCAACATTTCACAATGAAAATTAAATCCAGTCTTAACTTGTCAAATACATCTTCATTCCCAATTCAGATATTTTTTGAAAAAAGTTTCCAAAAATTGGCCATACTCTCGATTTTACCTTACATTATTATTGCCTTAGTCACACATTGGTAACTTCCAAGAATTAAATTGAAGCTCAGATGACCTTGAAGCAGTGTCTAACCAGTTCAGTTCGCAAAGGGAACAAAGCACTACAAAAGCATTTCGATGAGAAAAGCTGTATGAACCAATATCTGTGAACAAAGAAACTTATTGCCTTTACATTAAGGGTACCAAATATTCAAGAGACGTACACTAATGAAAGGGAAGTAGACTGACACTTGAAAAGAAGGTTTGGACTCACTTTTTTTTCTGTGAGCCATCCTTCCCAATTTGCATCAAGAGAAAAAATGAAAAATAAAAAAATAAAATCTGCAGTCCATCGAGGCAGCATGTAATCGTTCCCGAAACACGTTAACGCTCACTAAATTCTAGTGAAGCACGTAATAACACATATAAAATGTTTTGGCATCATTGTCTTTTATGGGCAATTGTTTGTCTAATGCAGGGAGGCTGATTGTCTAAAAGCACTCGAAGATTACCTTGGCTTCCTTCTGTGCTGCTATCCATGGTGTTCATCCTGAGTACACTGAGTCTCTGAAGACTGCACTGTGAGACATTAAGAACACAATGTAAAGTGTGTCTGTCCCCCGCTTGGGATGTGAGTATATTTTAATGTGCACATCTATGTCACATACACAAGACGTACCAATCCTGACAGAAAGGATATCACCACAAGAGCATTTATCCTCCAGCGTCTTGTGATGTTTCTGTTTACCAGTACCAATGCACTGCACTTAAATTAGCAGATGTTTTCTGATCAGAAATTATTCTCACCACTTTCTTCTGCACTGTATTCTCCTGTCCTATTCCCCCGATCTAAAGACATCCTTCAATTGTCCCCATCAACCCTAGCTCTATGATCAGCTTTCTGAATACACGGCTGTGAGGGTTGGTGCTGAGTAGCGTCCAAGAAAATCAGGACCACTCCTTTTTTTTTTTTTTATTGAACAAATAGCCTTTTTTCATTATCATAATTCATGTTTGAAAGTTGAAACAACTTTGTGTCTGAACATTACGCGTGGCGATTTGCAACCGTGAGCCTTTCTTTCCTTTCATTACGTGTCTGGAAGGCTTCACAGTCATCCATTGCTACAATCTGGCCACTAGTGAAGTCATAGCATAATTTAACCTGTTACTGCCCAAGATTTTAGCATATAATAAAATACAAGCACAAAACAAGGGGATGTTTTATCAATGCAACTGGACTGCTTGACTGCAGAGAGCTCTCCTCCAAACCTCTCTGATCAATACATTGTGCCAAATACTGTTTCTCTCTGCCCCTCATTAACTTTCCTCTTTCTCTCAACATTTTATTCCCCTGCATGTTGCCGCTTCTCGTTGTTCTGAAAGTCCCTCCTGTGTCCTAATCCCCTGTCTGTGCTTCTTCCTACACTGTGGTCCTCCCCCTCCCCAACCTTCTCTCTCTCCCCCTCTTTCTCCTTACTCCTGTCTTGTCTTCTCATGGGCGGGTGTGTCGGGTGTGCTGCTGGTAGGAGTTATGCACTATAGGTCATAAGGGTATGAAACTATTTTTCCTAGGATGTAGAGTTCACAAAATGCACAGAAAACACCTGCCTCCAAAACTGTGACACCCACAACCAGCAACGTTAGCTCAAAATATCAAACTCCCTCTATAAGAAGAACAAGTAGGATTTAATACTGGGAACGATGGCCTTTTCAAGGAAGAGAAAGTGTTTTTTTTCCAAAAGAAGGCAAATCTTGGTTGAGTAAATATTCATGTGTCGGCTGAACAAACTGAGCTCAAACCTTCAGCCTCTAAACTAAGCATAGTAAGGACAGAATGCATAAGATAGTGAGAGTAAGGTGGGAACTTGTTTGTGACCTCAAGCCGAAACAATGACATCCTTTATGCATATCCTCTTATCTAAAAATGACTAGAATTCATTTCTGTGGAATACAATATGTCATGTCATATGATCTATATGTACTTTATTGTAGCTATTCTAGTTTGTAGTCCAAATGCAGTCCAGCGTTGTCGATACAATGTGAACTATGTTATATTCGTGTGGATGATGAGAGTGCCAACTAAGCCTGATTAAGATTAGCTTCGCGATTTGTTTGTGCATTACGATGACTCATCATCGGCTGGTGGTGTCCATATTTCTGTCATTGATGATTTAGTTTGACAGTAAGAAAATGTAAAGAATATTGGAAGCAATATAGTAGCATGTTGTCCTGTTTTGTGTTTTATGTCTGTTGTATGAACCTTTGAAATTACTAAGATTTTGAATGAATAGGTTTACATGTACTTTTTGTAAGTTATGAAAATGCTGCTATTTGATAAGTAAACTATACAAAATATTTTAGTTGAAAAGATGTCTGGTCTGTTGATTAGAAACATGCTCCACAAGGCTGGAGCATAAAACGGGGTGTATAGAATACTATACAGTATTGGTAAGATAGTAAAAGTAATAATAGACTCCATAGTACAACCTGTGCCAAACTAGACCTCCGCAGCTTCTGAAATTGTAGATGTGCGATCAAATGTTAGATATCAATAACTTGTTTAGAAGTGCTGATCAAGTGCCAATCAAACACTGTCTTTTAAGTTAAGAAAAGATAATCAAATACATTACTTAAGAAAACAAAGGACAAAGAACTTTTTTGTGCATTGTTTTATCCCATAGGTACATAGAGTAAGAGTTAAAGATTGTGATTTTTATGGATCCATGTTGTTTTACACTCCATGCATCCCTTGTGTGTTTGTTTGACCTGTGGCTTAAGTACTGCTGTTTTCTCACAAATGTCTCTATAGGCCAGCATGGACTAAGCATAACATGTTATAAGCATTCATAACATAGCCATTAACAATCAAAAATGTGTTTGTGGAGTTAGGTGTTATCTTTTTGCACGTCTTCTATTTGCATGGTATCAAAAAGTAAATTATGGAGGATTAAAAAAAAAAAACTTTTACAAAAATTTTGCGAGGCGTCTCGCGACATTCAAAGACATTAACACTGCATGCAGTCAAATGTAAAGCACTTGAGTTTACTCGCCTCATGTTTAAAAAAAAAAAAAGAAAGTTTTTTTTATTATGTTGTGAGTTAGGAGGGAGCTCATTATTGTCATGTTGGCCCGAAAAAAAAGACACACACACACATACACGCACACACATACAGAAACACACATCTCAGATCAAATTCTCATCAATCATCTCTCTACATCATCAGAGAAGATATTTAGATTCTTAGGTACGGTGAGGAGTATTACAAATGTGAAACAAGCAAACGTGAAAATGTTATTCAGTGCATTGGCTTCTTGTGTTATCATGTTTTTTTTAAATGATATCAGTCATGAATTTATTTTAACAGGTTGAACCTCATGTAACCTGACCCATAGTTTAGTTTTATTATGTCACAACTTAAAAACACAGATCTAATCTATGAATGTACCCATTTGCTTTAAAAACGATTTTTTAATTTTTGTTTGTTTTTGTAATATTTCTGTCGAATGTTATCGGTCTTTAATGTAAATTCAGGGCAGGAATGTCAAATACATGTAGAGTTAATATCTATGTCAATAACAGATTTCAGCTATAGTCAGGTAGGCCTCGCATGGCCATAGTCATGAACCAGATATGTTAAAACACAACTTCCGATTCGCTGTCAACATTATCTTGTTTGTTTGGTGTTGCATAAATGCACTTTACTGATCAGTGGGTCATACTGGGTGTGAAACGAAGCAAACCGTGTTGGCTTTCCACAGTTGAATTGAATGGAGTTGTTTTTTTGTTTTATTTTTTTGCCATTGTTTGCTGTTGCTCTAATGTTTACTTTTATTTCTTTATTTCCCTGATCCTGTTGGGTCTCATGAATGATGGAAAAGGGCTGGAGTCTCAGACAAAATGAGAAAAGTAGCACCTGTTTCCCCACTCAAAGGCTTCTCCTTCACATTCCCTTCAGCTGAGATTTGTGTCAGTCACTGAGTGCTTTGTTTTTAACCAACCAGGAGCGATCTGTCCATTTTTAAAAAATGACAAATTAGAAAACAGTTTTCATTTCTCCAGGAAATTGCAAGGACTGGGGTGAAGGTAGCCTGCTGAGGGATGCGAGCTCTGGCTGCTGTAACAGTCAGATCTGAGAGACATAATCGGCACCAGCAAAATGAAGATTGACTCTGTCCCACAGCCCGACATAATGGAGGACACCTATAGAATGATATTTCTGTCTCATTTTGTGTTACAAACCCCTGTTGTTGCATTTACTGCTTTGCATCTGAATGCCAAATGAACTACAGTATCATTCCAAAAGTTGTCATGTTTGTTTTGAGTTTTACTCCAAATATGTTGTGGACAGTTCATCCGCCCCCACGGAGCCCTTTCACGAGAAGGCTAGGACTGGTTTTAATCGCTCCAAACCGGCTAAGGCTGCTTACTCCTCTCTTAAAACCTCTTCTACCTGAGTCTCACTCTCTCTCTCGGCCTACACACACGATATCACGATTTGTGTTTCACCACACTGAGCACCTGCTACCGTGTCCGCCCTTTAAGCAGATTAAGGTATTTTCCGAGCCCTTTCGTCAGAGAAAATACAGGATCCTTGCCAACCAGACATGAGGCCATTATTATTTTATTTTTTTATTTGTATGCTTTTTTTGTCTTTGACACTCTGAACCTCCCATGAACTTAGTTGACCTTCTTCATCCCCAAAATACTCATGTATGTGTTGGATTTTACACCACTTCTACTGTCAAACTCTGTGAGACTGTTTTATGGTTCTCTGGACAATTCAGCAGGGTTGAACGCTTGCTTAAGTGTAAAACTGAAGAAAGCATGCCAGTACCTTGCAAACATGTTCATTGTCATTGTGAATTTTCTTTCAGGGTTCTGTTCTTTTCCATGTCAGAAAAAAATGGACTGACAGCATAAGATCATATATTACAACTGAAGCAAAGTGATGTTTTTGTTGATTGGGTACACCTCTCTTTGCTATTAACGACAGCGGTTCTGTCTTTCATTTGTGACGAGGAGAATCTGTGAAAGTCCACAGTGTTAACTACATAAAAAGGGCTTTCTAGGACAGCATTTGTATGTCTTTAAAAAAAAGTCCTCCGAATATGTTGAGAAATTCGAGGAGAATGCCTTCGTGTGCCATTTTTTTGGGTGGGCGGGAAGTGAGAAAGCTTTTTATGGCAAATATTTGTCAGCAAGAGTGCCAAATAATTCCATACTGAGCCAAAAGGCAAGCCAGCCTGCATAACTAAATGTTAGATCACGGGAATGGTTACGTCCCATTCCCACTCCCCTTGAAAAACATCACCCTAATTGTACGATGTTTGAGCTCATGTTCCATTATTGTTATGCTGCCAGTCTGTTTTCTGCTTTTGTCAGAGAAACATCTCAGAAGCAGTATATTTTCTAAATGATACACTGTTGATTAGAAAAAAAAGACAACAGCTACTATGGTGAGGGAATGAGAGGATTTTCAAAGTGTCATTGTTTTTATTCTTAGTTTATTTGAACATTATTCATTAATAGATTTAACGGTAATGACTATTTAATGTAACTGTAGTACTGTGTTTGTAAAAGAAATTCAGTGAGTTGTGTTTTATGACTCGTGGACTACCAGTGAAGTCAGCATTTCAGTGTTAATAATTGAATTGTTTTTTAAAGATTATTTTTGCGACGGCAACAAAGAGTCATTATAAATGTTCATTTTAACATCACTTGTCTTGTGTTGCTTTTATTCTCTGAACTCGTCCCTATGCTCTCCGCCTCACCTGAGCAAAAGGATGATCGCTAATAAAAAATGGCAGCCAACACGTGGCGTGAATAGCAATGACGATGGAGTGGTGAACTTGAGGACATATTAAACGTGGGAACAATCACTTTGTTAATGTGAAGACAATGCTCATTTAATGAGGATTATAGTTTATATTCAGAAATGAGATGGTGAAAAGCAGCACAAGCGTCATAGCTGCTCTACATGGAGTTATTTGATGGTTGGGTTTGTTTACTGAGGGAACAATGGATACTACATTTAGTACTTAATTATGTAGCTCAGCTTTAACAGCTTGCTTTCTTGCTTCAGAGTAGCTGTGACTATGGTTAAAGCCCATCTACAAACGCGAACATTTGTTTCATTCAGTTAAGCACTCAGTGTTTGTCTTCTCTGTGATCACACTTTAAACGTAGACGCTCAGGAGCAAAATTTAAAGACTGTGTGAATTTTGCAGGCTGGGGCCGCTTCACTATTGTTAGGCTTCTGTGTCCAGCACACCTATACAGGTGTTTGGAGTTATTTCTGCCGGGTGGAGCTACATGCAAGGAGTTACCTGAGGTGACTAATAAGACTAAAACGAGCTGTAAAGTGTCTGCACGTATCCTGAGATTAGGTTTTATGAGGTAACATAAGTGGAAACACCTGTGTGTGGACATCATGGGAGGACTGAAGCTTAGCCACGAGATAAAAGAAACAAGACTAGAGTCTACAATCATGCTGGTGGGTCTGTGAGGCTGTAATGTCAGTGTTGGCTAATTAGCACTAAATACAAGGTTGTTGGATTATATCTGCACATTGAGGTACAGTGCAGAGTTCTATCTTTACGGTACATTGAAGCAATGGACAAATTAAGATTTTCAGAGTTGGTAGAATTACACAAACTCAATACCAAGTCCAAATACTTTCTAAAAAGAATACTCAACTACATGTAGAGGTATTGCTTCAGATTCTTTACTCAAGTTGAAGTACTAAAGTACAAAAATAGAAGAACTCCACTGAGAAAACACTATTTCTAACACTGAATTTGATGCTGTCCAGATTTCTTTGACAATCTCTCAAATGTGAAAATTATGGCAAAGAACATTTCTGGCATTTATATAAAATAAATGATATAGCAACTTTTTGTGGAATAACACCAGCACAGCTGGTCAAGGTGAAGCTGGAAGCTGGAAGCTTTATGTGCTGCTGGATAAATATATATTGATTTATAAGTTAATTATATTTTTAGAAGGATTTCCATCTTCAAAAGTAACTAAAGTAACTCTAAGCTATAAAATAAATGTAGAGGTGTAAAAATGAAATATGTTCCTCCAGTAAAGTCCAAGTACCTCAAAATAGCACTAAGGTCCAGTACATTTAGTAAATGTATTTCGTTACTTAACACCTCTGAAAAATCCTGAGCCGAGACTGATATTGTCATGATCCATATACTAAACAGCAACAACAAAACTGAATTGTTCTTTGTTTCAGAATTTTCCTGCTGTGATGGAGAATCCTCTGAGTGATCATTTAGACCATCACAGCACATTCACACTCTTCACTGAAGCCCTGCAGGGTAGTGAAAGTGTTACAGCTCCTTATGGCAGGGTGACGTACTACATTATAAAAAGGTTCCCAACTCTGGGACTGATTGTACCTTTTTTATTGTTTAATTAAGTTGAAAAAATTTGATTTCATGTGAGAATTCTCTGTAGCCGTGGTCAGAGAGCAACCTCTGTTATATTTACCGTGAGCTGCAGTTTATATTCAGCAACTGAATCAAAATACAATAGTAAAGTATTAAAAAACTGATGGACTAAAAGAAAGTACTGCAATAGTGTTTGCACTCACAATCTGTGTCGTTCTAAAACCTGGATACCACTCACTTTATATAAAACATTATATAAAACATGAACATTTAGTCACATCTGAGTATCCACTTCTGATAAAAGCAGTTGCAGTATTTTTTTTGTGTTTCGGCTCTGATTTTCTGAACATCAGTGATAAAAAATGTTTATCGCAAAATTGATTCAGATACCTTTGGAAAACCATTGAATTCCTTCCTGGATTCTTGTGGAATTCAGTGAAAGATACACAGCAGCAGATGGACTTGCCTCTTGGAAAGCTTGCATGCAGCTTGCATAACAGTTATAAAATGACTAACTACTAACTTGCAAAAATGTCCTGACAATTAGGTATATAACCACATAAGGAAGTGATGAGAAATAGTACCCACCCCGCACTACCCTGAGGTCACTGTTATTTGGGGAATTACATGTTGCCAGTTTGAATCTTCTGTCTAATCCCTCCTCAGTTTAACCCTCCTAATGCTATGCCATAACAAAAAATACTTGTAATGCTCAAAATATCTGTTATTTAGCTTAGCGTATCAACTATCTTATTTAAAAAACCCTATTTGCCAGCATCTGCCATAATCATTCTGTCCAGTCCAGTGCTTTTTGTTAAACACTATAAACCAAAGGCATCTTCTTAACTCTGCAAAGGCAAAAAAAAAATCATCTTACATTGTCCACTGTGCTCAACAGAGTGAAATCATAACTGGACATTTTCTGCACATCTAAGCCATCACATCTCCCTTCTACCTTGAATTATAGTGTAAAACCTTCAGCAGTATACATTTAAGGCACATTTGATTCCTGCTGTGAGATAAGGTAGCAATGGGGCTTGAATGATAAAAATGTGTTGTCAAGGTAACAGGTTTCTCTGAAGACTGCAAATATGTCATACTAGGGGATGCTCCTACAAAAAAATTCAACCTGCAGCCTCTGTACCTGCTGAACTGCACAAAGTCTGCAATTCCCTCCCTCAAAAGTCAGAGAGGTAATGACAGATGTAATATGGTTTGCATTCATAATTCAGAGATATTTAATAGCCAGTCTATCTTCATCAATATTATTGAAACTATTCACTGCAAATCTCATTTGCACAACCAAAATCATAGCTGTCGGAAACCTTGAGGTGGCACAGTGATTTCTTTTTCAAATGATGAATGAGGAAAAAGGTGGGGACTGCTAGAAAATAGAAATACACTGAGGCACCCTTTAACATGGCTCCTGATGTAACCATGGATACCTCTATTTCATGGATGGAGTAATTTTAGCTGGAGTGGGATCTGAAAGATAGATATCACTGTTTCTGCAGTGTACATCATATATTATCACATCTTAAATACCAGGCTACACATGTTCTGAAACACATACATTCAGAAAGTCTCACAGTTAATGCCACATTTTTCATATGCAGTAGATGCTATGTATCGATAATTAGTGAGTATAACACACTGCAAAGTGATTTACTGACGTATGGCATGTGTTGTTTGGAGGAACAAAAGTGCATTGACAGAATCCAGGCAAATATCAGTGATGCAATGCCCATAACTCAATTTAGTTGGGACAATAAGGACAGTCATAGCTGTGTTCCTTCAAAACACTCACATATTCTTTATGATTCTACATCAAGTTTGAAGGAGCAGATACTAGAAAGATGAGCATTATTGTAGATAGGAACAGTCATGAATCGAGATCTATTTCATAGACATGTTACCATTGTCTTAATAAAGACTATTTCTGTGTGTGGTGAGAGAGCTGCATAGTAGTATTGTGTCTTATCAGTTTCAGAGAGCGTGTTTGCACTGTCAAGGCAACTGTGATAGCGGTGGCTGTGAGGGATTAAGAGGAGATGTAGCCGTGATACAAAACAAAGCAGCAATGAGACAAACTCAGACAGTTTCTTGGAGTCCACAAGGGTCATAAGATTCAGAACTCCGGCCTGGACGACTCTATTTGTGTTTACCCAGTGTTATCACAAACATCTGCTTTCAGTCTACCTGGTAATATTGTTGACAGGGTAATTTATGGGGAAATAAATGTACCTGTGTGTGTGTGTGTGTGTGTGTGGAGGGGGGGGGACCTTTTGTGAACTGATTTATTTAAACACAATTATCCATCAGAAATGTCAGATTTAAAATGATGATTTGAAATGTAAAATGTAGCAGTGCACACAGAGAGGTTAACAGTGACTTCAGCCTTGACAATTATATTTAGATAATTGTAGACAGATTTACATTTCTGGAAATGGCTTGTACCTGGAGAATTTGCATGCTGAATACAGAGAACACTGCGTTCTGTCAAATACTCTCTGACTCCATCTGCTGGGTTTGGTCTGCACTGACACACACACACACACACTGCCAGGTTAAAAGTCTGCATCAACAATCACATTTGTGTGGCTGTGGAAGTAGCATGGTGAACAAGCAGCTTATGTCCCTCAGCTGTTCAACCCACATTCAACCAGATGCTGTGCCAGCTGAACCTGAGGGGAAGCTGTCCTGTAGCTGACCCTCCTGACCTGTGCAGAGCTGTGGGAGGAAAGAAAGATGATTAAAGCCAGCATTTTATACTTTTCATTCACTGATTCTGAGCAGACAGTATAGCCCATACACTTCCGAATGCATCCTGTTAAGAGGAGTGACCTGGTTCCACTGGCAGCCAACGTGCCCATGCAATATCACTGATAAAAATCCTAATAAAATACCTTGAATTTAATTTAAAAGTCTTCACTTTAATAAAATCTCAACTACTTCAACTGATGCAAATTTACCACAACTGTGTCACTGTGCCACTTCTCATGCGACTGTACATCAAACGCTCCTGGTTGGACATCCACGTTAATATTCAGCACATTAAAGCTCTGGGCCTCCAGAGCAGCTGAATGGATGAACTGTAGCATTTGCCTCGACACTTATTTCTCTCTGAATACTTCAATACTTCATCTGGAGGAACAAAAACGGTCCCCCTTGATGTGATTCCTGATGACTGGACTAAAAAAAAAAAGTTCCCTTGGCAGTTTGGCACAATCCATTTTGAGTCAGAGCTAATCACAGCTTATATGATCCAATTATCAGAGAATAGGATTTTGTCAAAATAAATGAAAACACAATTCTCCCTTCTCATTAAGCTGTGTTGAATTATTCAGTGTGGTACGCTATCATTTTTAAACACGCCCCAAAACCATTGGCAAATCTTCAGAGGGTTTTTTAGAGTTTTTAAAGGTGCTCCAGTTCCTCTGGAAAACTGCTATAAATCATCATTTATAGAATATCTTTGAGTTAAACTGAACAACTCATGACAACGAATTAGTTGAGTGTCAGGAAAAAATGCCCATAAGAAGCTCAGCAGTCAGATAGTTCTCAAAGGAACTGAATGCAGATCAGTTTATTTATATTATATCTATATATCAAAATAAAAGCCTATCTTAATTATAGTCACGTAATCACTATGGTGAACATTTAGGTGTTGCTGGTATGACCCACGTACTTTTTCACTCTAAGACAAACACACTCGATCATTTTTACTGTAAGCTTATAGATGACACGTGAATAGAGGTGACCACTCAGGACAACTTTTTTGGAATTGATTTGCTATTATCCGCTCTCTAAGGGGACAAGTGGACCCAAACCAGAGAGCAAAATGACCTCCCCACAGCATAACAGTCACCAGATCCCCTCCGTATAAGGGCCAAGCATTCAGGCCTGTACTGTTCCCTTGATGCATGTCACTAATGCACCCACCTTCTTGTCAAGAATATGGTGAAGGATGACTCATCCAACCATAACACTTCATATCCCCACATCTCTGTAGACCAGTTTTTTGAATTTTGCACCAGTGGACATTGTAATGTGCATTCATATTTGTAATTATGGATTTATTCTGCAACCTGACTATAATATCCCTTTATATCTTTTCGTCTTGCTACCTCAATCCAAAATCAGAGTAAACAGGGCGTGCTCAGCATTGTCAGCCCTGCCACAGAGGAGAATGCAGAAACTCGTTTTACACACGAGTTTACACACTGCGCAGAATAAACACAGAAATGAACTAAAGTGAGAACCACAACACAGACGATAGAAGTAAATGGAGCTGTCGTATAAAGACGGGACATAGATTTCCCTTCTATTTGAAATGTTCATCACACAGAAGGACAAATAATATTTATACTTTCAATGACAAAAAAATACAATGTACAACTCTTGTGCACAATATAACCTGAGCGACGGAATTAATCAGGGTAGCGCATTAAAACAGTGCAAATGTCCAAAACAAATAAGTAGACCGTAAAGACACTTGTTAGACGCTGTCAGTGTAACTCCACACCAGACAGAAATGTATTTATAGGATAATTAAGAATATGGCATCATATCAAATCGAGAGCTCCATCTACTGACACCTGAAGCAAACACAGAGACACGTGCGCGCTGCGTCACTGTGCGCGCTGCGTCACTGTGCGCGCTGCGTCACTGTGCGCGCTGCGTCACTGTGCGCGCTGCGTTGACGGATCCTCCTCCAGCTGGGTTCAGTGGATCTCACGCAAGCTCAGACGAAAATCCTCAACTTCACAAAGTTGCTGTTTGTTGCTGTTGCCTCACGGTAAATATAAACGTCGCGTTTACTATGAGAAAAGTATCGTTTATCTTAAAACCAGCATAGGAGTATACAGTTGTTAATCAGGATAATTCCGAGTTCTGCAGAAAGTGTCAGGTAACGTAGCTTCCAATGTAAATTAGCTGAATGTTAGCTGAGGTCTACGAGCTAACGTTACACTTCAGCGTCTTAGCTAGAACATGTAGCATGGTTGAAGGTGTTTTTCTGTTTTGTACACACACTGTGGCGTAGTGCTAGTCCGCTCGTAGGATGTGACTACTATAACGTTATGGTAGCTTTAGCCTGTGTGGATATAGAATCAGCTAATGTTTCATTACGGTACTTATTAGCTGGTCAAATTTATCGGCATTACCGAAGAGGCATGTTGTGCTAACTGGTGAACTGTTTAAAGTTTGAAAGCTGCTATTATACACATTTGTCGCACTTCCACAGCTTCTAAAATGTGAAGTATTTGCTGCCGTCTGGGTGCGGTGTGCGGCACTTAAGTTTTCCATAACAGGAAACAGGGCCTGTGTGGGTGGGTGTGCCCGTGTTTCATTCAGGATAACGCCAAACATGACGGCTAAGATGCGCAACTAGATCTGCTGGCTGAACTAGTCCAACAATGGACGGCAAACACAGCACAAAAACAAATATTACAATTTAAATATTAATCACGTGAGAAAAAACTGCATCAAATTGGAATTAAGGTCTCGTTAGTTGCCACTGTCAGTGTGTTGATCTAGATTATTTTCTATTGGCACAACCCAAGTGCCAACTAACAGTAATCACTGTTAGTTTAGGATTATAAACCGTGATTTCATATTGCTGAAGTCTTTAGCCAGGGAGCGTTTTCAAGAATCTGGACTCGAGTGGTGTTTTTAGTGATGGTCTTTAGTCTAACCTTTTGGCCCTTTTTCATTCTCAGTTGACAGAAGATGTTTTTTAACAAACTCGTTGGTGGCATCATTGATGCCATAAGGTAGGTAAGAACGTGCACAAAGTACCCTGTCAAGCAAGAAAATGTGTTTTTCTGCTGTTTAATCTATGATCCTGCCTTTGCAGCAACATCGACCCAGAACAATTTGCGCCTTCAAAGCCTGTAAGTGACAGTCATTACATTATAAGCTCTAGCTGCCAGGCACTGTCCTGCTGACTCTGGTTGCTCCAAGTGTGTAATGTTTGTGCCTCTGTCCCGCAGCCACCACCACGTATGCCTGTGCAATATGCAGAGCAGCGCGAGAGTGATGAGGAGAAGCAGTTCCGCAAAGTCTTCCAGCAGCTCGCCGGAGACGTGAGTGCTACATGTACTTCTTTGTGAACATCTGGTATTTTGTGCAGTAATCACACTATTTCATTAACAACAAGAGATCCAAGATTATCCATTGTGTTACACCATAGAGTTGTGTGTCTGTACTGCTTTTTAATGTTTACACTGTTGAATATTTATCATATAGGACATGGAAGTGAGCCCAACTGAGCTGATGAACATCCTAAATAAAATCATTTCAAAGCGTAAGACATGTTTTCATGTGTCATACTATTCGCTCCAGTGTTTCTTTCACCTACACATCCCTGAGTTCTGTGAAAGTCTCTTTCTGTTTGCATTTCAGATGCTGACCTGAAGACAGATGGTTTCAGCATTGAGTCTTGCAGGAGCATGGTGGCAGTCATGGATGTATCCTTTCTATCATCAGCAGACTTCAGACTGTGAGCTGGAATTATTACCTTCATTTTCTTTTATCACTAATCAGTATTAATTACATATGTAACTACAAAAAAGCTAGGGGATCCTTCTCATTTGTAGTCCAGGGTAGTACAGACAAAGAGTGGATTTTGTCTCACATAAAAGAAAAAGCACATGAAAATACACCTTGGGCAAATACAGCATGAGCTCAACGAACTCCACTGTTTGTCTACGCTGGAGTTAAAGGAGAATGCTGCAGTCCGTGTTCCTTAATGCTGTTTCAGAGCGACAGCACTGGAAAACTGGGCTTTCATGAATTCAAACACCTGTGGGACAATGTAAAGAAATGGCAGGCAAGTAGAATGGCCCTTTTTATTTGTCAGACTTAATTTAGTTAACTGTGTTGTTTTGAACATGCTTTAAAACTGTATGCTCTGTTTGCTGAAGGGCATGTTAATAAATTGGCTGCACTGTAGAACAGAGGATTTAATTTCCTTTGAAATAAATCTTCAAGCTATTTGTCAGTGATGCGACAGATATATTTAACTTGTAAGTTAAGCTTACCAGCTTAATTATTGTTGTTATTCTCATTCAGGCAGTGTACAAGGCCTATGACAGGGATCACTCGGGGACCATTGGTGCAGATGAGCTGCCTGCTGCTTTCAAAGCTGCTGGTGAGTGTTTTTTCTTTTCCACCTTGTTTATGTGTTTGCATAGATGCTGAAATAATGCAATTAGAACTTTACTCAAGCTAGTTATAACAGCCACAGGTAAAGCAACAGTCGTAGAAGCGTTGAAGACTGACAAAGGGGCCTGTGGTTAACTGCTAATAGTCAGAGTTAGGTTAGGTCTGAGCTTTGGTTACTATATATTTATATATACTACATATCCCTTCATGATAAATCACAATTAAATAAGCTTTAGTGGCTTCAGTCTTGATAAACATAATTGATCCAAGCATTGTCAGGTTTTTTTGAGCTCAAAAGAAAGCTTCACCTTTCAGCTGCCCTGTAAAGGGTTAATGATTTGAATATCAAACCTGTTTTTGAACACACCTGTGCTAAGCAGCCTGGAGGTGATTGTGTAAATACTGTTGAATGGTTAAATAACAGCAGGTTTATCTGCTCGTCTCTCCATCAGGCTTCCCTCTCAATGACCAGTTATACCAGATGATAACTCGCAGATACAGCGATGACAGTGGGAGCCTGGACTTTGACAACTACATAGGCTGCCTCGTGAGGCTGGACGCCATGTGCCGTAAGTTTAACAGACCACTCAGTAAGAAAGAAAGAGTGAACGATTTCCTGGTTTGCTGCATAAATCTTCACTAAAGTCACAAATATCATCAAATACAAAATTTCTAAAAATAAAACACAGTCATGATCTGTAATGGCTTTATTAAACATACCCATTAAACATGCAGAGTGATGCTGGAAAAAGTGAACTAACTATAACTGAACCAGGAAATAGACGACTTACTTTTTCTTACCACTGTAAAAGCATGTTTTCATTAGTTGGCCTAACTGAAGGTATAAGAGGCTCATTGTGTGTTCTGATTAAGGTGCCTTCAAAACCCTGGACAAGGACAATAATGGGACAATCAAAGTCAACATTCAGGAGGTAAAGTCATCTCACATATTCTGTTCAGCAGGTTTTTTCTGGAATTTTTTTTTACATACACAATTACACACACACATTGATAGCAACAGTTCAAAAAGCCATCTTCTCTGCTCTTATGTCTTTTACAGTGGCTTCAGTTGACCATGTATTCTTGAGTCCAGATGATGTCTCTCCTCTTCGTTATAAGGAGCCACTCTGTCTACACAGTGCTAAATATTTTACCAGTCATCGCAACCACTTCCTATAAATCCCTTGTGTGTGCAGGTTTATCTTGAATATTGATGCAATGCAAACCTTGTGGGAATCTGGGCTTTCATGAATTCAATCTGTTCTGTAATGCTCGCAAGACCAATAAGATAAAACAAGCAAAAGCCTGCACTCATAATCATAGCCATAGCTGAGGTTCAGAAGTAAATGCTGTCAAATGCTTTTAAAAAGTACTGTAAGCCAACATGATTTAGATCTGTAATATATTCAGTAAACTGAATTTGTGCCATTTGGTCAACTTGTTTGATATGTGCTTTAGATCTGCCTGTGCCCTAATGTGAAAAGGTACAGCAAGAGGCAGGCCAACAACAAACTTAGAGGATTATGATAAAACAACGACATAAATACCGTTCTATAGCACCCTAACCCCAGGAATTCTAAACACACTTTCTGACTCAGTGTTAAAAGCTACAACAAACCTCATACAGGTTTTAGAGCTTTCTCAGATGTGTGTGTGTGTGTGTGTGTGTGTATGTCGACTGCATAATTGACCTTTTCTTAATACCTGTTGGGACAGGTGTGAAAGCTCCTGTAAGTATGTGGAATTTAGTCTACTAACAAATTCTCAGAAAAGTGGGTGGATCATCCTTCACACTAAACATCCCCTGTGAGTATGTGCAGGGCTTTTAAGATGGCGTTTAAAGAGAAGACGTATTTTCGTTTTGGGCTGAACAGCAAAATCAACGACGAATTACGTCTGCTCACGGGAATGTCTGTGTATCCAGAACCTGAATTCAGCTTACTGGTCTGTGCCATCGAACTCTGTTGTTTTGCAGTGAGGGACATGTTTCTTCCTCATAAAAATGTCACTCAGTAAATAGTTTTTGATCAAGTAGCTTAAAGGCTGAGGCACAAGCACAGGTGTTTGTCAGGTGTAGTGATTATTCTAAGATTTAGGGTTAGTTCCTTAAATTACATGTATTTCTAAGAACCATAACTGTTGGAGAACTGTGTCATGAAGTGTCTACACACCCACACAGCCAATAATAATCAAAGATAATATGTTAACTAAATTTTAGGGACCTAAGGAAAAGTCGGCTTTGTAAAACTTTACTGTATGTGAAGCCTCAGTATTTGCTGGGCCACAGTCACGTGTAATTTGTGAGTTTCTGGTCATTGCTGTTCACTGGAGATTCTTGTGTTTGAAGCTTAAAGGAAAGTTAAGATGGATGAACTATGGTTTACTGCAACCTCAGCTTTATATTTTCTCTCTAACAGTAATGTACATTAACATCCCCACAGACAATGCTGTGTTTACAGGTAGGGCAACTTGGCTACTGTGTTGTACTCTGTGTTACTCTCTACAATATGTTTTATATGTTGCTTAACAAATATTTTATCATATATTGTGTGAATGCCACTAATGCATGCAGCCAATAGTAAAGACGCATTATTACGGGTTTTTAATCATGTAGTTACAGCCACGGTTAGTAAACAGTTTGTGAAAATGCTTGGTAGAAGAAATATGTGTGCCATATTTTCAATAAAAGGGGGTATGATAAATGTATCTGTCTTATTCTTGATGCACAGTTTATACCATGCTCCTCTGGACTTTTCTTTTTCCATTTACGATAGGGTTAATTGAAATTACAATAGGAACAAACCTTTTCCTGTGTATCATGTTGCTTAAAATCTAAGAACTAAATTGTAATCTCTTAACTTTAATGGGATACCCTCTGCATTTATTTAATTAATAAGTGCTCTGATTATGTGACTGCTTAAATAATCAGAATGTAAGCATGGCTGAATCTATATACCTGATATCTATTTTGATCTATAGTGTATTGCAATTTTTACTGTATCTATTTAAAGCTCTATACGAGTACGTCTACATTTATTTGCTAAGTAAATCTAAGTCAATATAAGACTTCATAGGCAACAGTGCCCCCTACTGACGAAACCAGTGGCCCATTGATATACGATCAAAGTGTCCTTTTAATTTACATGCCTTATAAAAAAAAATAGCACAACAACTTCGTGAATTAAAATTGTAAATACTAATGCTTCCTTCGTCGTAGGTTCTTGTGCTAAACATCAACATTTGCTCTGTACTGGTGTTTTAGTGAAGTTAGCGTAAAACACCAGAAGTTGGGCGTAATCTTTCAAAATAAAACCACTTATTATTACAGTAGGAAAAACGTAAGAAATACAACACAGCAATGAAGCAAAATCAGATTTTCGTGGCTTTTTGTGTCATTTATTCGTGAGACCGAATTCTGAAATGTCACGTATTGTCATACTAGTTTGACGCTCGTCAATACTATCTTGACTCCCTGTTTTAGTTAGCTAGCTAATGCTAATAACATTGTTTACCGGACGTGTGAGCATTAGCGTTTTAGCGTTAGCTTCATAGCTTGACTGTAGCTGTCTTGGCGATAAGGAAGTTTATCTTCAAGCTATTGGACCAAATCCTAATTTCTTTCATTTGGGGTATGTTCATCATCTCATGAACCATTTCTGCCACCAACGTGTACCCCGTGAAGTGAAGTTACGTGAACTAAAGGCTTCATATAAGCAATTTCACTGTAACGTCGCGTTAGCTAACCTCCTACTGCAAAGAGAGCTAACATAATGTGTGCTGTTATGTGCCATTAGGACTAAAGATAATTAAATATTATTGTGAAATGTATCAAGTAACTAGTTGTTACTCGTTGAAAAATAATAAGGGCAATGTAGGTAAAAGGTATTTTACTTTAACTACGAGTGGGTTGTGGATAGCTAGCTAACCAGGTTGTCGCATGTGTAAAGTGAGTATAGCATCGTCCATTGTTCATTCACTCTTTCAGTGCTTGCATTAATAGTAATATCACGCTAAACCTGCTGTGTGTGACAGCAGTTAGACCTGTGTATGTAAACACGTTTTAGATGAAATGTTGATGATATTCATTTATTATTTATCAAGCTGACAAACTATACCTCCACACAGGGCTATTGTTGAGCTGGTGTAGTGTAATGCTATCACTGTGCACAGCTATTTACATTAGCTTTCATCAGGTTTGTTTACAACCCTTAATCTCAGTATTTAAACTTACTGCAGAGTTTAGAATGAAAATAGAAAAAGTGCATTAATGACATAGTTGTTTTACCATCAACTGGATTTTCTTTGTTGTTAATCAGATTCTTCAGGAGAAGGTGAAACAGAGCACAACAGAGACTACAGAGCAGCTGGATACCCAGTGACATTGCCTGTGGAGGGATGTCTTCACCAGTATACTACAACCAAGACAGTGTTACTCGCTTCAAGAAAAGAAAAGCACGTTTCTCCTTCAGTGAAGTCCACATACTTTTGGATGAAGTGAGGAAGCATCGGATGGTGGTTGTGGGTACGGGTATTTTAACTGCTTATCCTGTTCCAGGATAACTGCTTGTGCTGGTGCTGGTTTCCAGGAATAAATAATAAACACAGCTATGATTTGGACATACAGTTTAAGGATCTGCTGGAAATTACAGTATTTTTGTGAGTAGAAATGTTGACTGTATGCTTACATGGTGATTGTCACTTTTCTTTCAAAGGCAAATTTAATCGTGGCGTGCCAACAGACATGAAGAAGCGCACATGGGCAGAGATTACTGCACGTGTCAATGAGATCGGGGAGTGCCAACGTGAAGTCATTGAGGTCATCAAGAAATGGTCTGACCTGAAGTGTGACACCAAGCGGAAAGTAGCTGCCATGCGATCAGGGACAGTGCCCAACAGGGGCCTCAACTCACGTCTTTCCCGAGACCTCAATCAGACAGAGAAAATAGTGCTCCAGATACTGGAGATGGACGAAGAAGACCAGAGCACGGGCGACTTTGGCCCATTGGGAGATGATGATGATGTGCCAGAGGAAGAAGAAGAAATGGAAGAGGAGGATATGATAGGAATGCAGAGTTCTCCCAATGGTGGTTTGGACATGACGTCTATGCCTCCACCGTCCTCTTACACCATGAGTGGACTTGCACAGTCAGGTAACAAAGAGGGTCAGTTTCTACCTAATTATGACAGTACTGCAGTGAGTGAATCATTAATTAGTTTTTTTAAAATCTTGAACTAATCAGAATAGCTAAACACAGAGCTTATTGAGGAGATATGCTTGTAGATTCTTTTGAATGCTTTGAATGTTGCAGGGGACTCATCACAACCTGCCTATGATGTTCAGTATGAAGTGCCTCCATCAGAAGGTGAGTTGTCAAGATGTGGGTAACAATTAAAGGAGAGCTTTCTTTGTCGTAACATGTTTTATTAATAAGAAATCACTGATGAGCCTTTTTCTTTGACTCAAGATACTGAACCTGTGTTTGGAGACTCAGATGATGACCAAAGGGATGACATGCTTCCTTCCACTCAGGCAGCAAAACCAACAGAGGATCACCAAGGAAACAATGGCATCCAGAAGCAAGGACAACCTCAGGCGTCTTCCGGGCCTTCGGTGTCAACAGCAACTCTTCCGCCGCTGGGTCAGTCTTCGCAGAGCATGAGGGACAGCATGCTGCACAACGCATCGCTGAGCCTCCAAGAGCAGCACGCCACCAACATCCTGCTGGAGACGGTTTCGCGCTCCCTGGAGCTGTTGTCGGAGTCGGTGCAGCAGCTGGTAGAGACTCAGCAGGAGTTTGTGCGCGAGTCGCTACAGCTACAACGGGAGACGGTGCAGGTTCTCAGAGACTTCACAGGTGGAGCCATCGCACTCATGCATGACAAACTAAACGGACGGCCAGCATTATAGCAGCAAATCTTCCAACAGGGTTGTTGAGTTGTATCACTGACTTCATACATGGCCTTCAGGCACAGGAACGTCTAAGCTCCTCTGGACTCCACTGCTGGTTACTGTACTTTTTGATAGTACTTAACCGATTTTCTGTGGTTCTATTTTAAAACTGTGTTCGTGGAAACATTGTATTGATGGAATTGATGTTTGCGTGGTTAAGTGAAAATGGACTGAGAAACGTCAGTGTTAGCCATGAAGAAAGAACGTGGGGGGTGTATTATTTTGCTACTGAAAGTGAAACTCCTGCCACTCGCGGTTGAAAACGTTTTTATCAAGCATACATCACATTTAAAGCCTTTACATTCTTTAAATGTTGACATGCCAAGAATTTTGAAAATTCAGTCAAATCCATTTGTGTGTTCTTGTATAATTTGTAGCTTTCCCTGGAGATTATCACATGTACTGTAAAAGTGAGTGGATTTCTGCACCTGACCATTATATGGTCCATATGTGTGAGAGCGAAACAAGGTTTGTTAGATACTTTAAAAATATCTGTAAGTGAGTAATTTGTGATTGTCTGATTTTAGTTTCTTTTTTTACATTACAAACAAACACTTGAATATGAGTTTCAATAACTTGTTTTAAACATGGAATAAACCCCTAAGCAGGAATAATGCTGTAGTTGAAATTAGTAATCTCATATAATTATTTAGGCGTCATTTAAGAGATGCAAAGTACATCTTATTCTAATACCCTGCTATGGCTTCTTTAAAATACAGCTCTGACCTCATTAAAGTTATTATCAAATCATCCTAGGAGCCATGATGCTGGAGCTGTTGACAGCTGGTAAACAAATTGTCTGCAAACCACAGGGTCAGTAGTTTGATCCCTAGTCACATGTTGAAGTGCAGCACGTTGAGCAAGACACTGAACCACAAGATGCTAATTATGTAAGTGTAACTTGGAGCATCTGTCATGTGACTAGATGTAAATGTAAATATCAAAATATAACCTGCTTGATAGACTGATTGGCATGAGAGAAGCATAAATGTAAATAACAAAAGTTGATGTTATTGTACTTGTTCTCATATTCAAACCAAAATCAATATAATAATAGATTATATCCAGAGCTATAATCTCTGAATCCAAAGCACTGAAGGAAATAAGTATCCAACAAGTCATTTCTTTATTCATTAAACATTTTGTAGTACAACATGTTGGTATATACTTATTAAAAATCATAACATGCCTGGAAAAAGTATGTGCATTAAATTGGAATGACATGAAAAAAGTATTACTGTTAACTATTAGTAAGAAAAACTTAACGAGATGATTCCCCTGATCAGTCGATCCGAGATGGTTGATGTGACTGTTAGGACTTCCGCTCTTTTACAGTTCTTCTCGATCGTTTTGTCTTAACTTTCGCGTAGCTGTTAGTGCAGTTGTCACAACAGGTTCATTGTCCTTTAAAACCTTGTTGCATGTTTGCAAAAGTTAGTAAGTCACTCAAAACATTTGATTTACGTACATTTCAGAACTGAGGTTTTCTGTCAGTTTAATTGTCAGCAACAGTAACAAAACGGGGGCAATTCAGTCAAACAAAACAAAAATCTCTGTACCTCTTCACAGAGGTCTACGTACTGTAAACCTGTAAGTTCTCATTTTCATGAACATCCTGTCAGCCTTGGTGGCCTGGTGAGATATTTTTGTCAGTATCACATCTGATGTTTTCCTTTGCGATGCACCAGAGGAGAAAATCTCTTTGTGTAGCACAACAATGCAACTGTGCGTCGTTCACCTGTGTTGTCCTCACACGCAGCTTTCATGGCACTCAACAAGAATCTGTGGCCCGTGGGGAATTGATGGACGGATTTTGATAATTTAATGGATCATTTGCAATGTGTTGCTCAAATGATGACGTGATGCCCATCTAAAGTGTGAATGAATGGACTCGGGATAGATGATGGATGAGAACACTGTAGATGTCCAACCAGCTGTGCAGGTTCTTAGACTGTGCAGCAGGGGGCTCTGCTGCACAGTCTGTCTGAGCACAATGTATTGTGCAATAATTTACTACTGATCTGTGTGTTCAACATTTACATGATAAGAAGAAATGCCAGCCAGCCTCACATCCTTTCATCTTACCTACATGGGCTGAGCTGAGAATAAGAAGTGAATTTTAGCACTTGATGTATTAAAGAGAGAGTGAAGGAGGACTTTCACAGCTCTCTGAAATGATTGTTTCAGGGATCTTATGACAAAGTGTGCAGCTAAAACCATCATGTATGATGATTTGATTCCAATTCTCCTTAACACTTTGTATGTCTGTCATGGTTACAGTGTTTCTCTCTGAGCATAGGTTAGTAATCATGTGCTAGGATGATAACTTTTACTCAGTTACTTTTCTCTATAGTTCTATTGTACAACACACTCTTTGAATAACTCTACAGCAAATCTATACTTATACTCAGGTGTGTCTACAAATTAAATTAAGGAAGAAAGATGTTTGCAATTTTATACATGTAGTTTCTAATCTGTAGATCTCCATTCTTAATACATACTGAAGTGAACACACACACTCAAACACACACACACAGGATGAATGAGAGGTAAGTCAAGCTGCATTGTTTCCCTGCAGCCACCCCCCTCCCCGCCTCTGTTGGTTAAACAGCTGCTGGGGCTGGGGCCTGGCGTACCACAGCAGCCATGGAGGGAAGAAGAGCGGGATGCAGCAGGGGTTCAACAGTCTGCTAGGGCTTCCTCCATAGCTGGAAGGCAGGGGGCAGCATCAGTGTCTGGTTGGGAGGGAAAGGGGGCCGGGGTTCTAAATAGGCAGCTGTATTCGCTTTGTGCTCACTTCTATAAAGGGGCCTTAAACCTGAGCCTTAAGCCGTTTGGAATAGGCATTATTCACTCAAGTGCCTATAAAACAGTTTTCTTTTCAACTGTAACTCTCCTCATCTCTTTAGAATAAAATACGACCGTCGACTTAGAAAGATATTATTTAAACAAAACTATTCTCTGATTCCTGTAATGCCTTTATACTGAGGCTGCATTTCTCTACACTATCCGACGTGACGCCTGGCAATTTATGTGGTTAAATCCAATGAGCAGAACAAATTTTAAAGATTAAAAATACAAACTCAGATAATATATAGTGCTTTAAAATAAACTGACTTAAAACAAATAACAGACTTGACTAAATACTGCTGCAGATGACAAAGCCACTTGACTGAGCAAAATTATTTTTGACACCGTAGAAACGCAACCTATGAAAATGCTCATGCTTCACGTTAGTTGGTCGACATCTGGCAAAAAGAGAAATCGATTTAGGGAGGCACAATATAAAAGCAAAAAAAAAATCTTTCCATCGATCTGGTCCTCTAAGAGTCTTTATGTAAGTTTCCTCCCCCTTTCTATTGCCCCAGTTGACCCCTGTGCCCTTTTCTTTTCTTCGCTTTTAACCCCCAACTGTTCTCAGTCCCTCGTTCCTCCAGCTTCCTCTTTCATCTCCCATCTGCCACTGAGTCTGCTGCAGGACAGTGTGGGCCTGGCCAAGCAAGGAAAGGTAGGATAGAAGCAAGGCAGATCTGTCTCTCAGCTGAGATGGGATTAAATCATTATTGTGCCCAGACAAAAGAAATTCTACATCTGCTGCTAAGCCAAACAGTTCAGTTTTTATCTACCTCAACATATCTGTTCTGGGGAGGATTTGTGACAGACTTGTTTGTTCCATATGTTAAGCAATAGTCAGACTTGCAATAGTTAACACTTGATGGGAAGTGGTGTGTGAGTACTGTGTACTGTGTGAGTACTCAAACTCCTGAGATCAGAGTATGATTTGAACAAAATTTGTGGCGTCTGGTAGTCGAGTGGTTAACATGCATACTACACACAGTAGCTGCAACAAATAAGGAGAAATTCAAGTCCTCATGGCACATCATACTCTTTTTCTATCTATCCTAATTTCCTGTCTCTCTACACGGCTTTCTATAAAATAAAAGCATAAAAAACATTGATCAAAAAAGTTCTATTATATTCTACATGTACAGTATAAGTACTAAGTTGTTTGCTTACATGTGCAGTACTATCGTATTGTATTGTGGATGGAAAATGTTTGCTTTGTAGATTATGTAGAATTAACCCGTGTTTGTACTTATGTAAGTACAGTTTTGGAATACTTGTACTTTACTAGCATATTTCCTGTTTCTATTCGCATGACAGGGGTTCCTCAGTCTGAGGTATCATCTTCACACAGACTTCATGTATCGATGGAGCTGAAGTGGTTAACTTGCATGAAGACAACCTACTGTAATAATAATACATATTATGCAGGTCAAAATCAGTATGTGACAGGGACTGACTGCAAGAAAATTACTGCAATATATTAGACACTTAAGTTATGTAGGCCTCTAATAAAATGTTGAAAGATCCATCACCAGTTCAGTTTCCTCTAGTTTATAAGAGGAAAGGTGAGATTATAAATCACCACATGAACTTGCTCCAGTCCATCCACAGACAGACAAACATTCACGGTGACATTTACACCTACGGTCACCAATTAGAGTCACCAAAAACCCTGCATGTGTTTGGAATGTGGAAGGAAGTGAGAGTACTCTGTAGGAAGCCCATTCAGGCAAAGGGGGGAACATGCAAACTCCACACAGAGAAACTGCAGTCATCCAGCATGCTCAAACTCAAATCCTTCTGGCTGTGAGTGCTACCACTGCAGCACAACATAACATTTAGCATGTAACAATCCTGAATGAAGACGTTCAGAATAATGTAATTGTAATAATTTATATTTAATACACTTTGACGGTGACACCTTCAATAAAAAGAATTTAACGTTAGCACCAAACTGTTTTTACACTGAGTAAAGGACTATGATACTGAAACTACTTCTCTAACAAACCTTTGTGCTGTGCTTTAAAGGGTTCTGCAGTATCAATCTGTGACTGTCCACTGAAGCATTCAACTCAAAATGATAATCATGAATAATCAGAAAATGTACAGTAGCACAGGACTGGATGGGTGTAAGGGGGTTTGGTGCATGTGGTAAGAACAGTTAAGACACATACACGTCCTGAGAGACTCTGGAGGAGGGCTAAGGGAAGTATAGCTTGTAAGTAAGCACAGATGGCCTGAGGCGATGTTTCAAAGCACTGATTTCATGAGGAGTGACTAAAGACAGTAAAGGGTGAAACAGTAATTCTGTCAGTATTATTGTTAGCCAGTGATTTGCCTAATAATGCTCCTCCAGAGACCCTTTTCAATCAGCCCATAAATGTGCTCGCTATGGAGGTGGCAAAGTTGTGTGCATTTTTTAGTACCCAGCATTGCTTCAGCAGCCAGAATCTTAATGAGATCAACCAATCAAGCAAATGACTTGCATAAATCTGAGACAGTGGGTACACGTACGCAAACCCATCACACCCCATACCAGACACCCCTTCCACACCTCCTATTGTCCCACGCAGTCAGACAGCAGGCCGCGGCTGCACAAGTGGCAACAGCAGAGCGACTTCTCCCCCCGAGGGCCCACATGGGTCAGATTTGCAGCAGGCTCCCCCTCTCTTTTTCCAAATGTCCTCGGGGAAAAGGAGCTCCAAGCTGCTGCAGGCTGTAGATGAGGCAGATGCCAACCACTCAAACTAATGGGAGGGCTTGGTGGGGGTGGGATGTCATGACTCTTCTTTGGTTCCCATGCCCCACGGCACGCTCGTGTCACACTCCTCCAAGTTATACAGATGACAACAGCGGAGAGAGATCGCACTGTCCATCTGCTCTCCTGACACAAAGACCCCCCCCCCCCCTCAGTGAAGAGATGCAGCAGGTACTACTGTAGATGGATGTAAGTGTCACAAAGGAAAATGGTGTGTGTGATACGAGGAGGGCTATATGAGACAAGTAAAAAAACATAATGATTACACACGGACGCACACTCCACTTTCTAGTTACAAGTGTCAAAGCGTGGCATCTATCATCCGAGCTTTGTTTTCTCACTGTTTCTGGAGAAGGTCTTCTACCTTTTTGTCAAACTAGTTTAATTTATTTGATTATTCTCATATGAGAGTTACTGAAAATAACCAGATATATTGTGATTATGTAGGCAAACAAAAGTCACATTGCTCAAAAGCACCTGGTGCCTGGGTCTGGTTCATTTGTTCAGTGACTTTTAAAACCAAGTGTCCAGATAATGACCTGAATGTGTGAAGAAGTCAAAACAAAGTGATTTGTAGGTTTGCTTCATTGCAGACAACACATATTGTGAAAAGAAGTGTATTTCTTCCCCGACAGTTTTGGGGTTAATTGCTTTATCAATATACTAATAATAAAATACTCATTCTTCATGCATGTTGTCTAATTTGGATGTTTAGCAGTGTTTCACATTCACAGTTAGCTGATCAACAGCCACCAGAGGCGCGGGGCTGCAGAGACTTTACAACACTTGAGTCATCTTTACTTCTTACTTCGCTCGCTTATACAATTGTGTGTTTCCTCCTTCGTTTGTCCTTATTGTCTTGGAGGGAAGCGTGCCAGGATACAGGGGAGGGGAGGGGCACTTCAGGCACGCGTCTCTTTTCTCATTATATGAATAACCCCCACCCCCACTCCCACTCAGAGATTACCACCACACATGCAATCCAACAAACATGCTCGTACAGTGTGAGATTATTGTCTGCTCCTCAATCACCTGAGAAACTTTCAGTCTCTGACTTTATTTATTGATCAGTGGAGTCACAGCAACTAGTTTCATCTCCAACAAGTCCAATTCAAACTCGTTATGCAAGAAGAATCAGAGGTTATATGATATACTTCTCTGCTTCCTTCTGCTTCACACCAGCTGTGTGTCGGCAAACTCACCTCCAGGAGACAATCACATTAAAGAGAATAACAAATCAGAATAGCCAGTCATCAGCGGTGATGGGTGGATCAGCTCTGCTGCGTAAACAGAGGGTAAGGTGTGTTTACCCCCCATCACATCCCTGCAAGCGACAGGTGCAGAACCCGACGGCCGAGCAGGCTCCTTCCTAAATCAATAAGGGGTTAGCGGTTTGTGAGGGTGTGTGTGCTGGGCTGCGCCTCGTGGGGAACAATAGACGGGTCTGGAGCCCCACACGGGCGACCATGTGCCGTTCATTACCATACAGCTGTTCGCATGAGGTCCAGACAAAGGCAACGTGATAGTCGAAACTCCACAGACTGCACACACACACACGCACACACACGCACACACACACGCACACACACGAACACACACGCCTGCCCACTCTTTGTCCGCTGACACGCGTCAGAGCAATTATAATGTTGAGCGTAAAGAATCATGAGGTTATAATCTATTCTTCTCTGCTTCCTTCTGATCTTTGTTTGGAGTGTAGGCAACTCCAACGTGAAAACATCATCTGAACAACGACTCAGAGACCTGAAGGCAGAGTTAAAGTTGTCATGCACTTCAGGTTCGATGAAATGCAGGAGATGAACTTTGCTCGACGTTCTGACAAATGTCGGAATAAGTTTCTGTTCTCTTTGATGAGAGCTTTTGTCACATTAGAAGGAAATCACACTTCAGCCACACGATTGCAATAAACAGTCTTTATCTACGCCACTAAAACGTGGTGTTAAACCTTAGCTTAAATTTAAAGCTACAAAGTTGATATGCTTCATATCACATCAGTGGGATGTTCATTAAGATTCATGCAGAAATGCTACACGTATTTACCATGCGCCAGCTTCTTATGCATATGCCTTATTAAGAACTTTATCCAGATGTAAAGTGGGCTGTGTAATTCCCCAGGCAGGCCGCCTGCGCCTGGCTGCTCCCCTAAGGTCTGCTCCGGCTCCACCTCTTAAGCTGTGACGCGCAGCATCTGACAGTATAAAGTCCCTGTTCGCCTTTACGCACCAGAAGCCAAACAAGTGGACAGCGAACGATAGGACGGAGGAGAAGAAGAAGGATTTAAAAGCACCCACAAGGATCCCATTTTCCAGAGTGATGAGACCTTTGTGAGAGTTTTTCCTCTACGTTGTTTAAGTTTTTCTCAGCAGCCTTTGGGAATATTACTGCACGCGGATAGTAAACTCAGAAGACATGGCGCTACTATACCTGAGATACCTCTTAGCTTTGGCTTTGGCGCAAACAGTAAGTTCACTTTTGTTAGTGCTGGAATAACACACTCGCACACAACTTTTACGAACTGCTCCTCTAACATAATGTCTCTGTCACCGCAGGTTTTGTCCTCTGGCGTGTTCGAGCTGAAGATCCATTCATTCCACACGGCGCAGCGCATCTGCAGAAGACACAGGGACTGTCATATATTTTTTAGAATTTGCCTAAAACACCCCGAGGATGTGATCTCCGCAGAGCCACCTTGCACCTTTGGCACCGGGCAAACCAACGTCATCAGAGCCGATCACACGTCGATTTCTAGCAGCGCTCCCATCCGGGTGCCTTTCCACTTCAAGTGGCCTGTAAGTGGTGTTAGATCGGGCATGGCACGGTGTTTATTTGAAAACATATTTGAAGTAACCTCAGAAAAACAGTTTATCTGACTTTTAATGTATTAAGACGCTTTCTTCTGTTCTAGGGAACTTTTTCTTTGATCATTGAAGCGTGGAACGCTGAATCCCCAACAGAATACACAGGTTGGTTGATTAATTGGTTACCTGCCTACTTTCTATTTGACACATGGACATGTGGTTAAAAAACGCTCCTTCTCTCTACAGACAACCAAAACAACCTCGTGAGCCGTCTAGCGACCAGGAGGAGACTTGCCATTGGCGAGGACTGGTCCCAGGACGTGCACTTTGGCGAGCAGAGCGAGCTGCGCTACTCCTACCACGTCTTCTGCGACGACTACTACTTTGGAGACGGCTGCGCTGACTACTGCAGGCCAAGGGACGACACGCTGGGCCACTACACCTGCGACGAGGAGGGAAACCGCATCTGCCTGGAGGGCTGGAAGGGAAACTACTGCTCTGAGCGTGAGTAGATACTCACACACTCTACTGTATAGTCAGTGAAGTGCACCCCCATCCTGGACTGATTACATGCGTGCACTTGATTTAACAACACATTTCAATTAGGAACTGAGAAGCAGCGTGTTTTCAACAGATTATTATTTTGATTTGGATATGAAGGTCATGTGTCTGATTCTAGCTTAATAAACTAAATAATAGAATAAACTGTTATGGTACAGCACAAAACACAATCAACAAATTAATATAATTCAGCTGCAGAATTTGATTAACTAAGACACAAATTATAGCTTTATGAGTTTTTCTTGGTTATCTTTCAGTATTTAAAACAGTACAAACAAAACATTTTACAAGACCATGTAAACAGCATGTGAGTGAGTAAAGACAGAGGGGGAGAGAGAGAGAGAGACAGAGAGAGAGATGCAGGATATAACAGTTCCTCTCTTTCCTTTGCTCCATCAAAACAGTCAAGTTTGTGGAGGCATCTTTCATAGTGAACTTGTGGTTAATTTTTGACAAGGTACACACACACACACACACACACACACACACAGACTCCATGAGCAGTATTTCTTTTATCTGAGTGATGTCCCACAGAGTTCTGGTTTGCTTTTTGCATACAGTCTGTGGTGTTCCATCTGCCCTTTGTTCCCTGTTACAATGAGAGAAAGAGTTGTGGCCCCTGTTACACACCCCATTCATTAATTTTCAAGGTGATCTGTGTGTGTCTGCGTGTGTGTAATTGTGTGTGTGTAACGGGGAGGAGATAAAAGAAAGCGTTTTTCTCCAGCAGTGTGCTCACCAGCTGCTTGGCTTAATGCTTAACTAACAGTGAAGTCTGGAACAGGGCTGGGGTCAGACAGGGGGCCCTTAACGTGTGTATGTGTGTGTATGCAAAGGCTCATTGTAATCACACACCCTCCCCTCCCTCTCCTCTACAGCCATCTGCTCAGCGGACTGCAGTGAGAAGCATGGCTACTGCGAGGCCCCAGGGGGATGTACGTGCCGCATGGGCTGGCAGGGCCCCTCCTGCAATGAATGCGTCCGCTACCCAGGCTGCCTCCATGGGACATGCGGACAGCCATGGCAGTGTAACTGTCAGGAGGGCTGGGGGGGCCTCTTCTGTGACCAGGATCTGAACTACTGCACCAACCACAAGCCCTGCGCCAACGGTGCAACCTGCACTAACACGGGTCAGGGCAGCTACACCTGCACCTGCCGGCCCGGCTATGGAGGCACCAACTGCGAGCTGGAAACCAATGAGTGTGACAGCAACCCCTGCAAGAACGGAGGCAGCTGCAATGTGAGTACACAGTACACTGTATTTATTATTTATTCAACTTTGCTCCCAGTCAGCAGTACAAGAACAGATCATAGACTTTTTAAAATCCAGACATATATACATTATGAGTAAACACATTTCATATATTTGAAAATAAAAGTAATCAAAAATAAAATCAGGAAGTGAGAGTAAAATTAAAATAGATTTTTTTTTCTTCCACCCTCCACAGGACCTAGAGAACGACTACTCCTGCACCTGCCCGCAGGGATTCTACGGTAAGAACTGCGAGATCATCGCCATGACATGCGCAGATGGTCCTTGCTTCAACGGTGGCACCTGTGTGGAGACGATGACCGGAGGCTACACCTGCCGGTGCCCTCCGAGCTACACGGGCTCCAACTGTGAGAAGAAGTTGGACCGCTGCAGCAACAGGCCCTGTCTAAACGGTAAGTGAGCAGAAAAGAGACCCACCCTCTGGCGACATCTAGTGGCTGAAATAAGAAGTTAGAACATGAAGTTGTTTCAGTGGATATAACCTGTCAACACCAAACACCACACAGTTGGTGGTTTAATCCTATTAACATGCTGTTAAATAAATATCCCAGATCATTTGGATGCTTGACTGAGTATTTCTCCCTTCTGCAGGTGGTGAGTGTCTGGACCTCGGCCAGAGCATCTTGTGCCGCTGTCAGGCAGGCTTCACTGGTGCCAACTGCCAGATCAACATCGATGACTGCACCTCAAACCCCTGCCAGAATGCCGGAACCTGCCAAGATGGTGTAAATGATTACACATGCTCCTGCACCCTGGGGTTCACCGGCAAGAACTGCACTGTACGCTCAGATGCCTGCGGTGCCCGTCCATGCCAGAATGGTGGGACTTGCTTCACCCACTTCACCGGGCCGGTATGCCAGTGCCCTAAAGGCTTCATGGGTCCAAGTTGTGAGTTCACGCTTCAGCCTAGTTTCAAGCCCGCTCTGCGCCAAACCTCTCAGTCCTCCTCCACTACTGTCACTATCTCCTGTGTTCTGGCCATCCTGGTGCTGGTTCTGGTGTCAGGTATTATCTTTCTGAGGAGGAGGAGGAGGTTGCAAGGGAGGAAGCAGCTGAGTGACGTCGCGGTTTATAACGACCTGGAGACAGTCAACAACCTGGGAGGAGGCGAGAGAGAAGCCTTCCTCGGTCCCAACGGCCTGTTTAAGATCAGCAACAGCACGGCTCGCCTCAGCCTCTCGCTCTGCCCGGAGGGTAGGCCTGGGTACAGGCACAATCCAGTGGAGAGCAGCCAAGCTAGAGGTGAGCGGCAGGACTTTATGTGGAGGGACGAGGGCGGACTGAGCTCTGGAGCAGGACTGAGATGAAACGGAACAAAATGTGGACGAACAGGGGAAGAAGCCTATTAGCACTTGTTGCTCCTCTCTCTTCATGCACAGTGAGGAGAAGAGCGGAGTCATGATGAAACAGTGTTTCATCTTCATGCTAAAGATGAAACACTGTTAAAAATGTAAGAATAAGAAACAAAATATCTGACAAATGAACTGCTCTGGGATGATTTACAAAGATTATTATAAAAGTGTATGAGACAAAGCTCGTCCATGAAAAAGACCCAAAGAGACAAATAATAAGATCCACTTTCATAGGACCTACTACACAAACCAAATACAGGAAGTCACAAAAGTCAGACCAGCTTTGGAAAACCTGCCCAAACATATGTTTTTCCTGGGGTACCGTGTTTAATATGTTCGCTTTGATTAATTGTTTCTCATTTTTTTAAAAACAGACTTTTTGTTTTGCTTTTCAATCTTCCTTTGACCATTATTTCCTTATTGTGTGTACCATCATTTTTATTCTTTATATTATTTATTTATTTGAAAACTTATGTTAATGGCCTCACTTTGATTGTCACAGATTTAAAGATATATTTATATGATGCTGAATGAAGACTGACACTTGTTGTTGTACCTGGATGTTTTATGGGCTGCACAGGCTAGTGTGAAATATCGCAAAGATGTTCAGGACAGGGATATAAGGAAGACGTGCTTTATCACACACAGTCAGCCATTACTGTAATTTATATATACAGTATATATATGTATATATATGTCTATATATATATATATATATATATATATAGTATATTAAGTACTGATCATGTTGCTTTTCATGTTGCCATTTTAATTTCATGCCAAAGTTTGTTATTTTACATGTTTGCATTAATATTATTTAATTTCATGTTGTGAATGTGATGTGGAATAAAAGATTAGCTTCATTGCCATTCTGGATTAATGCCCTTTACTGATGTCCTTGATCTGAAAAATACCTCATCAAGCTGCCCTGCTTGTTTTCCAACTTTCCCTGTGCACTGCTCATTACCTGGATCAGGGGTGTTCAGTTATTCAGAAGCTTGAAGATAACAAGCACCTGCACTTTTGTCTAGTTTGTCTACTTCCACCTCTGCTCTTTATTTACAGAGGTGCACACATGCATGCAGACCTCTAGTATTGTTGCATTACTGACCTGAGCCTTGACAATATAATATCTCTTCTAATATGTATGGCAGAATAGAATAGAAAAGAAAAGAATATACTGTCTCTACAGAGAGTAAAACTCTGCCATGGTGCATCAAAAGAAAATATAAATATGTAATAAAACAAAGGAATGTCATACGATATATACACAAAGTGCAGAAATGTACAGATGACAAAGTTTACATGCCAAAATGAATATTTAGACATGGAATCCAGACCTTAGCTTTTATGTGTATGTAGTGATGATGGTGGGAGAAGGAGGGGCCCGGATAGGCCCAGGAGAAAAAAACTTGTTCTCACAAACTCACGTTTGTGAGCCTGGTGGTGTGAGACCTGAAGCGTCTTCCACAATGCAGCAGGTCAAACAGGTGAAGGGCGCGATGTGAGGGGTCTCCAGTGATGACCTTCCCGAGGCAGTGGGATCTTGACATGTCATCCAGGGAGGGAAGAGGGCAGCCGATAATTTTTTATGACCCTCTGCACAGCCTTCCTGTCCTTAGAAGACCAGCAGCAGCTTTTTGTCCAGATTGTTTTTCCTGAGAACATGCAGGAAATGCAGCCACTGCTGAGCCTTCTTCACTAGGGCATTGGTGTTATGAGTTCAGAAGAGGTCAGCTGAAGTGTGGGTACCCAGAAACCTGTAAGTAGTGACAGTTTCCAACTGTTCACTATTTATGAGATTTATGATTTATGAGCACTATTCTTCTGTCCCGCAGTCTTACACGCCTCTCTGCAGCTTCTTTACTGCCGTCACCCCTGCTATCACTGACTGTGTCTGCTCCCCATCCACCTAAATGATATAAATCAAAAATTAACCCAAGAGAAGTGATTCGTAATAATTTAATAAAAAAAACTACTCTAGTCTCACTGAAACCTGGCTGCAGCAGGAGAATTATGTCTAAATGAGTCGACCCCCCCAAGTCATATTAATTATTATATCCCTAGGACCACAGGTCAGGGTGGAGGAGTCGCAGCAATCTGCAACTGAAGTTTATTAATCAACCCCAGACCTAAACATAGTTATTTGAGAGCGTCACTCATCGTGAGAGCGTCTCAGATCCAAACTGGAAAAGTCAAAAAACTCTACTACAATAGTTGTTTGTGTGAAAATATTTTCACCAAATTTATGGTAATAATTCCATCCTCCTTTAATCCAGTGACATGCCCCTACACAGAGGATGGCAGTGATCCTAACTTTACTCCTGTGCAGGTCGATTATATTGTTGATAATCCTGTGGCTACACTGCACACTATACTTGATACTGTTGCCACACTGAAAAAGAAGGTAGTTAATCAGAAGAGGCCAATTCCGTGATATAATTCACAAATCCGCAGTTTAAAGCAGACATCACGAAAGCTGGAAAGGATGTGGTGCTCCACAAACTTAGATGAATCTTGCTTAGCCTGGAAAAACGCCTTCCGTAAATCTAGAACCACATATTATTCCTCATTAATTGAGGCAAATAACTTAATGAGAGGCAATATTATAAGGAAACACTATGAATTTCCATTGCTATGTGGATGACACCCAGCTATATTTATCTATGAAACTTAATGGTTAATAGTCAAATTTCAAGCATGTTTAAAAGACAAAGACCTGAGTGTCCTGTAACTTCCTCCTCTTAATTCAGACAAGACTGAGGTTATTCTATTTGGCCCCCAAGGATTGAGAGACAAGCTATCCAGTCAGATTGCCACCTTAGGTAACATTGCATTGGCCTCAAACAGATCAAGGGCCCCATCATATCTTAAAGACCTCACAGAACCTTAATATCCCAGCAGAGCACTTCACTCTGCTGAGTGCTAGTCTACTTGTGGTTCCTAGAGTCTCCAAATGCAGACTGGGAGGTCGAGCCTTTAGCTATCAAACTCCTCTCCTGTGGAACCAGCTCCCAATCCTGGTTCAGGAGGCAGACACCCTCTCTACCTTTAAGACTAGGCTTAAAACTTTCCTTTTTGATAAAGCTTATAGTTAGAGATGGCTCAGGTGACTCTGAACCATCTCTTAGTTATGCTGCTATAGTTTTAGTCTGCTGGGGGACCTCCCACATTACACTGAGCTCCTCTCCTCCTTCTCTCTCTCTGTCCACTATCATGCCATCATTGCATGTTGTTAACTTTGTGTCTTCTCTCTCCCCTAGTTGTGCTTCGTCCTCTCTGTCTCTTTTTATAAATAAATATTTTTTAAATTCTGTGATGTTAGGGTTTCATTCTTGAGAAAAATTGTTAAATTTAACATTTTTAGTGTTCATCACTAAAATCTGTCATTTCCCCTATTACAGGACCATTCTTCTCATTTCAATGGTTTCTGTGCTTATTTTA
>JAUYWH010000006.1:2283208-2295404 GCA_034779795.1 Ctenopoma multispine
ATTGCAGTGATTGCCTCAAAAGGTTAAGGAACAAAATATTAAGTTAGGGGTACCATCATTTTTGTCCAGGCCTGTTCCATGAGTTTATTTTTTTAAATAATTCCGTTGAAGCATGGTTGAAAAGCAATAACTGACTTTCATTGGTGAACATTCATAGAGCTTCTATTTATTATTACTTTTGTCAGATTAAAATTATTTCTGTAACCATTGTGAGTTTTTCTTTTATTGACCGAAGGGTACCAACAATTTTGTCCACATTGTTGATTTAAAAACAATAACAACAAACAAACAAACATACAAACAGTCAAACAATGGCTTATTGAACCCCTGTGAAATTCTATTCGATTACTACTCAATGTAATGTAATGTTGATGCTCTGCTGCTCCTCAGACCTTCATCAAGGAGCTGGTGGAAAAGCTGCAGGGACTTCACAAGCAGGAAGAGCTGCAGAGTGAAGGCATCGAGCATCCGGTCATCTGTCACAGCCACTATCGCCATGAGCCCTACCACTTCAACAACCCACAGCACCACCAACACCATCCTGTCCACCACACCCACGGCCAAAACCAGACCCTCTGACAACCCCCTACATGCATACACACACAGCAAGATAGACCCACATACTCTGATGACATCAGAACGTAGAAGGCAAATGGCAATGAAAGAAAAATCTATTCTAAAACCTTTAAAGGAATAATCTGACGTTTTGGGAAGTATGGTTACTTGCTTTCTGCTCTCATTTAAAAGTTCCCAGTGGAGGTTTTAACCATGAGCAGCACTGTAAAGCAAAGTTTTTTGCAAGTAGGTCCCCATTTTGTTGTAGTGCATGCACATGCAGGTATTATGTTGCGTATTCATATCTTGTAGAGTCTCGACAGGTCACCTAGCAGTCTCACAGTGATGACATGACAAATTACTGTTCCCAACAAAGGCAAGTCAAAGGAAGCTTTGACAGTGCATCGCCATATTAAGGTACCTCTAAATAAAATATTCAACAAAAGTTACATATGTAGCTTTCAGTAATAGCAGGTTTAAAGGTGCTGCTCAGCAACTTTTGTTACTTTTGTTATACTGGAGTTTTTATGCTAAGCTGCCTGTAACGTATTTAAGACACATGTTCACGTGATATATATCGTCTTGTTTAAATTTTTCCAAGAAAGGAAATTAGGCTTTTTTCCAACGTTCTTAAACTGTTCCTTTAATCGTGTATTTAAAATAGATATATACTGCAATATGGATGTAGAATATGAAAAGGAAATACATTTTTAACATTCAAGCAAAATTTAAGAGCTTCATTGTGCCATGAATACAAATAATGTGTAATTGGACAGGAAGACAAATCAAATTTACCACTGAAAATGTTCCTAGATGATCATTATGCATTCGTTTCAAATATCTAACTATTTACTAGACTGGAAAAATTGCCACTTGGATGCAACAGTTTGTGGCCCTGACTGATGAAGTAAAGTAGATGAAAGATCAACAAAAACAGTAGAGTGTACAGCTCTTCATTGTTCAATGAATTTAACATTTTATTCAGCTGTAACACTTTCCACTGAACACATGAACATTGTTGTTGCACCTCTGTATAGAAATAGATGCACATGAAGTATATGATTAATTTAACATATGTTTAATTATTATGGTCATGAATATTATTTATCCTCATGATTATTATGACTTCCACTCACCCGAACCAGTTGAGGCAGATGGCCGCGCACTATGAGCCTAGTTCTGCTGGAGGTTTCTCTGATAAAGTGAGTTTTTCCTCTCCTGTTCGGTTTTCTGTATAATTCTACATATAGTTACATTCTGTAAGGTCACTGTAAAGGGTCTTGAGATGACTTTTCTTTTGACTTGGCACTATGTAAATAAACTTATTTGAATTGAATGATTTTAAGAAGTAGAGGCTGATGCCACACAGCAGTATGCTGAAACTCTGGAAGTGGTCCTGCTCCATCACTTACACACTGAAGGTTTTCTGATATTTCATTTATTCCTTTGTTGTTTTTCAGTTGTGCTGTTAATACAGTGTCTGTTACATATTCCACTAAATATTGATTCTGCAAAGAATCATTAGTCCCTTGCAAGAATTGCTAATAAAATTATTTCTTTCACATTGCATGGTGCATTGTTTCATGTACGACTTCAGGCCATGTTAGTTATTTTCTGTTGGACCTCTTATGTTGGTCACTTTAAAAGGTATGTCCTCCTGGTCCACTCCAGTAAATAGTGGAACATAATATGCCAATTGCTAATAAACACCATGCCCCAGAACAGAAGCGGCACGGTGGTGTAGTGGTTAGCACGGTCGCCTCACAGCTAGAAGGACCTGGGTTCAATTCCTGGGGTAAATAGCGGTTATAATGGATGGATGGATGTTAATACACATGAAAATATTGTAATTAATCAGAAACCAATAAGTGGTTAGCTCTTTAGCCCTTGGGTGCCACCTGCCAAGAAACAGAATCTGTTTGACTTTTCAGCATCCATGATAACAAATCGTACAATAAACGAAGTTTAGCAGCAATATTTCTGTATTTATTTATCTCTAACTTTCTTTAGCTAGATATTGTTAAAACATATCATTTTGGCCGGAATAATTGTGTAGTAAAAAACAGATGTTACATCCCTGGTTCAAACCTATGGCCTTCTACGTGGGAGTGCTAACTGCTCCATCACCATGCCACCCTGTGAAAGAAGTACAGATGTTTATACTACATATGCATGCTATTAAACAAAGCTAAACAGAGTCAGAGAACAAAGAAATGTCCTATTACTGCCTCACTCCTCTGCAGGTCTTGATTTGATTAAATGATTTTTCCATATTTAGAAACATTTTAAAATATTTAGACAAATTAGTAAGAGATATATATTTTTATTGTAAACAAATCCAGTGTTTTCCAGATAATTTTCCTGAAACCTTTCTCCATATCAAAGTAAAGTGATATTTTAAAAAAGGCAGGCAGATGTGCTAGTAGCTGCAGCATTATTAGAATACTAGAATAGAATAGAATATATTTACTGTCATTGCTTTACATATGCTGTACATATATATGTATTATGCAGTGCAAGCATCCTCAAAACTATTGTCTTTGTGTGTTTTTGGCCTGATTCAGAGAGGCCACAGCTCTGAAGAAAAAGCTATTGTTCAATCTGGTTGTGTGGGTGTGAATGGTTCTGTAACACAGTAACATCAGTTCAAAGAACTGGTGACTTTTCTTTGTAGATTTCCTAAAGTGTTGGCAGCTAAATCTCAATGATCTTCTGAACGCTGGAGAGATGTTTTATTTTTATTGGCTTATTTTATGCAGAAAGTAACATATGTAGGAGGTAAGTAAAGTCAGAATGGTTGATTAATATCCTAACTGATGAATTGGTCCTCTCCGTATGTCTGAGCAGTCAGGTGTGATCAGTAGACACCACCTGTTGTCCTACTTCAGCCTTCCACTGTGTGGCAGGAGAGAGCCACACAGTGCAGGAGTGCATGAGTGATTGAGAATCGTTAACCATGGACAGTCTCACCTTGTAGACATGTTGCTCTGCCTGGTTATTTGTGAAGTTGCACAATACAACTCTGAGTCACACACACTTCTCTCATATATCCTTCAACTGTTTTATCTTTCTGCTCTGCTCTTTGTGGGACGTTAAAGTGTCACGGCTATGGTGACCTTAGAAAGACAATATTGCAGCACAACAGTGCTGATTGTCATTTGACTTCAGATCTGTCCACTTAAATGCCTCCGCTGAGGAAAAATACACACTGCTGATGATGTATGAATGGAATTTCGACTCAAGGTCGCTGACACTGAATCATCGTAGTTAGTTATCTACATCTCACAGATGTCACTCAGGACATGATACACACAAGCACACACAAGCATGCAAACACAGTGTGTAGAGCTGATACAAACATAAAACACTGCACAGGGATGCTGTGTCCAACTCCATCTTCCTTCACTGTACAGTTAATGCAATTAGTGCAATTAGAAGACTCCCCAGGGTGCGGGTGTGAGGGACGCAGGGACAGAGGGCGGAGGTGGAGGGGATTGAGGGTAAGCAGCATGGGGGGTGAGGTGGTGGTGGTGGGGGATACAGGACGGGCCTTTCCACAGGAAAACATATCACCTTCCACCACAATAGAGTCCGTCAGGAAACCGCAGGCAGCCACATTGCTCTCTTGAGTCACCGAGTACCTTCAGACACGCTCTCATACTCATCATTCACAAACACGCATGCACACACTTCACAGCCTGGCAGCCCGCACAGCCAGCACACTCCAGGATGACATTATACTAAGACACTGCAAGGCAATCTCATCAGGTAAGTCTCACTCTGTGCACTCGCAGACAATGTTGTTTGGAGTTTGTATCTGTTTGTCTGTCTATTTTACCCAGTCAACTGATTGATTGAAACCTGTGCCCATTCATTTATTGTGTCTTATAAATATGTTTGAAGCAGTTAGTGTCATTACTTTGTCAAACCATTTGTTGTGTTATTCAGTGATTGATTTCGTCATTAAAGAAATCCCTCAGACACTACTGTTTTGATCATGTCACAGAGAGCTAAGTCTCATTTAAGGACAATGCTTCTATTTGTCACGGACATATTGCAGACTTCACATTTAGTGACTAATTGTCTTATAGTGTTTGACTTACATAAATATAATATTAAAGCAAGGATAAACAAGGCTTTATTAAACACTTCTCATATGCTAGTTTGTACATTGAAACTGTTTCTGTTCATTGTAAATTTGAATCCTCTCTACACTGTCTGAAAAATAAATTATGCAACTATGATGTCAGTGTCAGAAACACGGCAGGGGACAATTTCCACAAAATGCAATCCAGGGTATAATAAAAGCAAATACGGCACTTGATTAATCTATAATTGCCTAATTAACCATCATGCAAGCATACAGTCTTTTTAGTGTTAAATTTCATCTTTGTTTTGCAGACAGAACTGAGGTGGAAGCACAGTGACATCTCTTATATTGCAGAGATGATTAGGTTGAGGGTTCCTTGTGGCCAGTACGGACAGTAGAAACTATTACAACAAATAACAAGTGTTTCAATGAACATGTGGGTATGTGAATATTGTTTTAGGACAGAAAAAATGGGAATGTAATCTTTAAGTGGTTTGACAGATTTAACTGTAAAGCTAGCTTCTAATGTGCGATAGAAAATCTGTCAGCTGCCTCCTGACAGTCCAGTTTCCATGACTCCTCTTCCAGATAATTGAAACAGGGAGGTAAGAAAGGTTACACTTAAATGCATAAATCAACATTCCAAGAAAGCAGATTGTTAATTAGTTAATTTAATTATCTTTTGTTCATTAATCAACATTTACTTAACCAGTCAGGCTACTCTGATACAAATTTCTCTTACTAAAATAACAAAGTGGTCAGGACTCTGAGAACAAGACAAAAACCCTGAGTTGAGCCCAGTAATTATGGAATTAAATGAAAAAATATGAAAAAAAAAAGATAAATATAATAGGAGAACGATTGAGGATCAATACATTTCAGTCAGGAGATCTGATTGTGCTGCTTCCACGGCACAGTCCAGTGAATCATTCTACTCTTTAATATAAAGAGACTGTTTGAAATGTTTACAGAGCTCTTCTGCTACTCAAGTGTTGGTCATTCTCAACAAGTTCCAGGTCAGACTTTCTTGACCCGCTTTCAGTAGGTTCCAGTATATAAAACTTATATAAGACATGCTACATATCTGAAACAGTAGGCTAGTGTTTTAAAACTGCTTCCTTTCTATTTGCTTAATAAAGTTTACTACCATAATATGACTTTTCTATTTGAGAGTTTTCAAGATAACCATGTTATTAATTCTACATTTTAGCAATATTGCAAAGCTAGATTCTTAAGGGTTGTGTTTTAATCAGTTTGAAGTTAAATGTCAAGAAGCAACTAATTCTGATGAGTTTATAATTATAGCTAGGTAACATATAGCTGACCTTTTTAATTAAATTGTACACATTGTCCTTTAATTGCAGTGTTATTTAGATACTTGTAACTATGCCCATTCTCAAGAAGCTTCCGGGAAGGTCCAAGAGCTGCCACGAGTTCCCCAGAGTAAATGGTGAACTGATCCTGCCCCGGCTGGATTTGGATCTCAGGCAACTCAATGATCTCAATGATCTGAAGGAACTGAATGACCTAAAGGATCTGAACAAGAACCTGAACCCCTTTGAGGATGTGGACCTGGACGACAATGAGAGGAACGAAGGTGGCATGGGCCTCATTATGGGGGAGGTCCAGCTCAAGTCCTCTCTTGATGGAGAAGAAGAGGAAAACGAGGTGAATGCAGGGAGGCATGGGGCAGGGAACCCTAAAGGAAAGCCCCTCAGAGGAACCCTGGAGCGGATCTGTGGAGTGTCGCCGCTCAAAACCCTGGGAAAACTGGGGAAGGGGCTCCGTATATCAGGTCGCAACGTATGGGGGAGCAACAACTCCCCCCACTACAGTCCTGGAGATTCAAATACCCTCCCCGCAGAGAGGGATAAAAGGAAAGGACTACGGAGAAGCTCAGAGGGAATCATGACCCTGCTCCGGTGAGGAGGGGTGGGGATGAAGGGGAGTCCAAAAAAGTTCTTTAAATGTTTAACAACTTTGATCAAGATACTGTGCAGTGCGTAGTGTATAGACCCAAAGAATCACAGTTTTTTATCAAAAAGGGGGAAAAAGTTTATTTAATTGTGAAGCACAACAACGTTATAAATAGTAGACGTTACAATATTAAAGTAAGTAGAGAGTTTCATAAATAACATTCCATAAGATCAGTGTAGCTTTCACAGAAACTGTACAAATCAGAGAATCAACACCTTTTTGTCGACAGCTGAGCTCTGAAATGAGACGAATGGGTCCCAGATCAGAGGGTGAAAATGGAAACTCACAGGTTGCCTTTGCTGTCTGCTTGAAGGGCATATAGTTAGCGTTTTCCTTTTTCCTGAGGCGTTATGTAATATGCTATAGCAACCTGATGTTCTACGGAATCTCTTTTGTTTTCCAGTGGCATGTTGTGTACATGCTGTGCTTACTGAATGGTACTATTTTCAAGAGAGGCCGGCCTGCTTAACGGCAGCGCAGTTTAGCAGATGTGTGAAGAATATGTGACATTCCAGCTATGATGTACAGTACAATACAAACCACAAGTCTCCTAAATGTTCAAGATTCTAAAAGCTTTATTAGTCCCTGGGGAAAGTTATCGTTCCTAGTTATAATTTTACATGAATATAATCTTCCTATTGAAAGTCCATGATGCAGCACTTATTCATGTTCTTTGTTGCTGTTTTGGATGTTCTGTAGCTTTACAGGTCGCCGTAAGGAGGAGCGCAGAGAAAGCCTGCCCTGTGGGGACCTGTGTGCAGACAGCGAGGCGGAGGATTCCAGGCGGCCCTCCTTCCTCAGGATGGTCAGTCTGGGCAAGCTGAAGAGGGAGTCAATGTCAGACAAGGCCTCCCAGGAGGCTGAGGAGGAAACAGTGGAGGAGGAGCCTGTGGTCGAAACCAGAGAGCCCCTCTCAGGTAATAAATGAGGAAACATCAGGTGAAAAATCATCTACACCACAAAATTATGTTTACAGGTCATGTGCACTAGAAGAATCCAACATAGTTCCCTTACGTTAGAAAACTTTGGTCATCCTGGTCAAGCTTCAGCAGCATTTCCTCTCAGTCCTAGACAACTGTCTCATGAAGTTTAGAGGTCCCCAGATCCCTGAGTCACTGGGTTCAATCACCACCAGACTGTGAAATCAGGAAATGACTGCACTTCCTTCTGCCCCAGGTTCCTTTGGACAGACGTTCAACCAAGCTACTGTTCTCAGACTCCACAGGGAACTTCACTAGGAACAGAAGAGTGTGCAGAATGAGCAACAAATAACCCAATTTGTCAGTCAGGCACACGCACAACTACTCAATAACCATAAAAAAGCGTCTTGTGTGCGTGTGTTGGTGCGAATGTTCACTATGTTAATCCAAACCTCATTTTACTCTTCTTGCTTCCCACAGTACTGGAGATCCTACAGCTGGTCAACCACAGAGACCTTCTCCTGGCCGACACACACATTCAGGAGTTGGAGCGAGAGTGTGAGCTGTTGTCTCTCCTGCCGACACCAACTCCTACTGCCCTTACTCCTACCCTGTGTCCCAGCACCCCTCTCAGCCTGATACCCTTAACATGCTCATCCCTAGATGACTCCCTCAGCTCCAACGCAACACTGGACTCTAGTCGGCGGAAGGCTAAGGACGTGGAGCTCCTGTATGAGGCCCTGCAGAAGGAGATGTGGGATGTAGTGAGGGAGTCCCTTCGCCAGCCCAGTGCTGGTCCCAACCTTGGGCTGGTGGTGCTGGTGATCCAGCAGGAGGAGCATGCTGATGCTGCCTGGGCCCTAAGACAAGAGACCAAGCCAGAGAGAGAGGGCCCCCAGGTCCAGCCCAGCCAGCGTCCCCGACGACTGAAGATAAAGTGGAGGCAGGCTGTGGCGGAGGCTGCAGACTGGAGTCTGCCACATCAGGTGGACACCCAGGCAGGCCAGCTGGCCTCATACCTGGAGCGCTTGAGGAGCCGGATGGTGGATGACCTAGATGCAGCACGAAGGAATGCTGTATCTATTTACCCAGAGGAGTTTGCTGCCTTCCAGGTATATGTGGAAAGTTACCACAGAGCTGTGGCCAAACGTCTGCGGACTATCACCAGCGGCCCGCTGCAGATTACTGACGTCTATTCACTGCTGGACTGGTTCTACAACATCTACAACAGGTAGAGTACCATTCAGAGATTCAGCCTGGGTGATCACATGCAACAAACACATATCAAACTATTACAAACCTAAAATCATGAATTTCCACTAGGGATGTCTTAGGGACTATTGGCACAACCACACCGATCAACTATGCTCCACTCGAACCCATTTTGCTTCAAGACACAGTGGACAGGCTGGAACAAGATTGCATCAGTATTGTCAGGGTAAGAATTTTTATCTTTCCACATCTGGTCTTTGAAACTATGGGTAGCAGAAGCATTTAAATTATTGCTGTGATTTTCAGGACAAGGTGACAGAAGAGCTGTTTCAGGTCCTGGATGAAGAGGAGAGGCAATGGGCCCAGAGTCTGCACATAGAAGAGTATCAGTCGCACCTAGCACGCTCCGTCATCCAGGTAAAACATCTTGGAAAATGACTTTTAAGTGATTTTTAAAATGAATTTTATGCAATTGTCTTATTGCTCATTTCATTCACAAATCCAGAGGCTAAAGGTGGATTTGGACAGATCCACATCTGTGAACCACTTTCTAGGGGCAAGAGTGGCTCGCTGTAGTCTCAATGGATTAGCTGACTTTCTCTACAGGTGAGTATGTTATCAGAGAAGGATAAAGTTGGAGGAACATTATGCAAAAAAATAAAGTTGGGTTTGATGAAACCTGTTGTGGCTTCTAGTTGGAAAAAGAAAAAAAAAATACACTTCAGCAACTTTAAAGTACAATAACACTGATGTTGGACTAATTGTCTTGATTTAAATAATGCAGGCCTTTATCAAATGTCCTGGTGTTTTTTGTAATGTAAACATGCCTTGGTATTGAATATGTTCTCATATAACCTTAATGTGTTCAGTTTCCAGAGGAAAGTGGAGATGTTTCATGACACTCAGGCAGAATTTGGAGATAGAGGGGATGGATATGTTTCCAGGACCATAGCTCTGGTCAACTGTTGCCCTCCTCTCAGGTACACAAATAATAATAATAATGGCAGCATTAGCCAGCTGAACTTTCTACCACTTTTTGGGGAGAGTGGGAGGAAAGAATGGTGGTAAGAGCAGTTTCATGTGTCCTGTATGTTCACTAGATCCTTTGTGGAACGCTGCAGGCAGTGCGACCCACAGGGTAGCGAGGAGGTAGCAGTGAGAGCCAACTCCTCCCTGGACAGGATCATCAACCAGTCAGTGAGGGTGCTGACTGACCGGCTGTTTGAGCACATCAGGGTGAGCAAGGCAGTGGCACATCTCACAGTCCTACTAGAGAACACCCTTCACATCTATTCCCTAGTTAGAAATCACATTTTCCAATGTAACCCTCATGTCTGTTGTTCCAGCCTTTCTTTGACAAACTGATAAAAAGAAAATGGTTGAACAACACAGAGGCCTTCGAGGCCATTGAAGCCAGCATTAAGCAGCACTTTAAGAAGTTCAGAAGAATGGACTCTCCACCATATCAGGTAATAAACAGAGGGAGGGTTTGACATGTTTACATAAACTCCACAGTGTTTGTCTGATGGTCACAAGTAATCACAAAACGTATAAATGTTACGAATGGTTGCCAGACGCTGGTGGGGGAGGTGCACAGGAGAGTCCTGGTCGAGTATGTCCGAGCCATCATGCGGGGACGGGTCATCTGCACATCGTCTAAGATGAGGAAGAGGATGGCTTTCCGCCTGCAAGATGAAGCCAAACAGCTGAAAGGACTCTTTAAAGACCTGGTGAGTCTGGTCATAACACAATATGTTAGATTTTTAGAAATGAAACAGGAAATGTTATAAAAAAAGAACACCCATGGATTCCCCCCTCATGTTCTGGGCCCTTAATAAAATCTGAATTGTACAGAATTGGCATACTGTATATTCCGTTGTATGACAAGGGACCTCAAGAACATTAAAGTCCAAAGCATCCAAACAGAACAAATAATTACTTTTCAGGGGATTCAAAATGCTTATTGTTCAAAACACCAGAGCTGGGAGGTGGGAACACAGAGCCTGGTGACTGTGAATGGAGCCTAACCCTCGAACTTCCTAGGTCAGGAATAATTCAGACAGTGTTGATACAGTGAGGTCTGAAAAATGGTTGCCGTCAGTGAGATGGAGATGTATGAACCGGGCTTACGTTAGCACTTGCCACGGGCGGGAAGAGGGTGTAATGTGACTAGGCCTGACAGTATGGCATTTGCCCCTTTCTGTGTGCGAGTTCAAACAAGTGTCCATCACCTCAGCTGACAACAGGAAGCTGCTGTGTTCAGAAGGAACTTCCTGTTCCTGTCAGCTGGCCGGCTTTGATGTGGCCATGGGATGGCCTTGATGGCCTTTTTTACTAAGGAATGAGATGAAGTGTCTGTGGAAAGTGAGAACCTGGGGCGGAGGGGGCGGCTGGGTCATTTTTAATGGCTATTTTTAGTGAGTACCAAGCCAAAGAATTCTGCTTTCTTTTTCCTGAGTGTTTGAAGGAAAAAACAGGACTTAGAAAAACAGAGGTGGAGCTTTGTTATTCACTGAGTAAATCGCCTTAATGCTTGGCCTCTGGCCTTCAGTATTTCTAATTTGTATTTCAGATTGATGTTGGATTGTTCACTACACTACTAGACATTCTTTGTGTCTTCATTAAATACAGGAATTTTATTGACAGATAAGGCTAGTTGGATAAGCAGTGACAAGAAATAAATGCAAATCCATATGTGATTGAAAATAGTACAAAGACAACATATCACATGTTGAGATATTAAATAGTTTTATACACATTTCAGAAATGTTGGGACAGTTTGCCACTTGTTGCATTACCTCTTAACACCCATGCTCTTTTACTACTGTAAAATGCTGTTGTGATATGTGCAGTGTGGTTTTGGCATTGTCAAATAAAGGGAAGATCTTGTGGATGACAGCATAAAGTATGTTTCTACTACTACTTTCTCTGCACTGTTGTGATGCAGTGATCATGTAATGGTTTTAGTGCAGTGATATGATAGAATAGTGATATTACATAAATAAAATTCCCAAATTCTTGTCAATTTTACATTGAAAAACATTATTCTTAAGTTGCCAAATTGTCTCGCAGAGACTGGTGAACTTTGCCTTATCCTTGATTCTGAAAAATCTTGATATATAAAGAAAGTCCACTGTAATTATCAAGTTTTTATTGCAATACACAGTTGTAATATTAACATGTTAAGATGATAATTAAGATGTAGCTTCATTCTTTGTCTTGTCCTACTTCAGGAATCAAACTCATCTTGGTTGGACAGCATAATCTGCCACCTAGCTGACATCATTCTCCTGGAGGACACTCCCTCCATCCAGATGGAGGTTGCTGTCTTAGTGAAAGAGTTTCCAGATATACGGTGAGCATTTTAACAGTGTTGGTATGTTTCTATTGCAACCAGGAAGGATCTATAAATGAATACAATATTGTTAAATATTGTTATATA
>JAUYWH010000006.1:2295504-2319107 GCA_034779795.1 Ctenopoma multispine
TTTCACCTTCCCCAAAGGTCTTATATTCTTTTATGCTTACTTACATTTTATGCATTACTTTTATGCTTACTTACATGTTCAAAGTGCTGTTTTTGGCACTTAACCAAGGCAGGAAAAATGTAAGACTATGTATGGGATTTTTTTGTCACAATGGATCAAAACAAGGAAAAGGAGCGCGAAAACACATCTACATTAACTTTGCTATTTTTGGAGAGTAGTGCGGGTCTGTTTTGAGAATGAATGAGGCCTCAGGGGGGACGACCCAGCCGCTCAGCCTGTTTGTTCACAGTTTAAGACTCAGGTGACCGTTGGCAACCTACGGCCGTGTGTGACGCATAATCCTCCGCGGAGCAGACAGGAAGCTGCTGCCGAATACTTCCTGTTCCTGTCACCCTGCAGGAGACAGACTGGTGCCACACTTGGAATGAAAGAGAGCGAGGTGTGGAAGAGGAGAGCAAAACATAGTAGTTCAGACCTGGAGACATGCTAACTCACTCTTTGTTTGCTGCATGCCATTCCCTGCTGGTATTTTAGGAAATCAAAGGCTGCCGGCTTTCCCTGAGTTTTCTGGGTGCTTCATTCAACACCAGTGGAGTCCATTCATGCACCAATGACTGTGCCTACGTAGGCATCCATGACAATAGTGTTACAATAAGTGTTTTTATTTTTGTTACAGCTAATCATGCACTAGTAAATGAGTAACCAGCAAATACACATTAATGTAATATGGTGTGAGAGATTTTGTCAAATGTGCCTTTTTTAGGAAGTGGCACCAGATTTTGTTTGTTTCTCAGAAACAGATGCTATGACTCAGAGAGATCTTACTCAAAATTAGGACAGCCTTAAATGACACCAAGCAGTCCCGATTTCCACTACCACCCATCTACCACCTTTCCTTCTGGTCTTCTCATCCTCCTCCGTATATCCTTCCTCTCCACAGGAAAAAGCACGTCTCCACCCTGCTGAACATACGTGGGATGATGCGGCAGGCGGAGCGCCAGGAGATTCTCTACATCGTCAAAGACTTTGAGTGCAGCAGTGCCCTCGTGTGCCGGGACCACGCCCTTTTTGCTGACATCCCAATCACCTCGGAGGTTCACTGCATCAGCCTGGGTATCCTCCGCCTCGCCATGACTGTCTCCAACTGGTTCTCGGAGCACCGTCCAAGGAGGAACCGCAGGACAAGTGACAGAATCGCAACACCTCAACCTGCTGAGAATATGGAAGACACAAATACATTTCATAGAGAAGACTAGCTGTTGGTGTTTGTTTTAGGAGAGGTCACAGACATGCTGTGATGTGATGTACATGCACCTTGACAAAAAACTGATTGTACCAAATTATCGTTACCAGCCATTTAAAGAAACTTGACTCCAGGTACTGCTCGTACTGTACACGCTCACTGACTTACTGACTTTTTTCATGTCCTCATGTGCATTTTTAATAGAAATGTGAAACAGTAGCTTGTCCTGATTTTTCATCTAAACAAATACAAAGTTAAACAAGTGGTATAAAATATTCTTCAAATGTAACTTCAGTCTGTTTTTAGCCTTTATTTTATAGCCTTTTATTGCTTTTATTGCTGCTAGCAGGTGCTATGGAATATGATGTAGGATGTTTGCTTTTAAGCATGTATTTACCCAATCATATACAGTGTACCCATTCTCTGGTATATAGTGCATATGTAAGGATATAGTGTATGGAAATAGAAATGTGTTGAACTCTTACTGTGAATGAAATGGATCTGTTGCTGGAATAGTAATAAAAACCCATTGACTGGGTAGATTAAACAGATTCAGCAGGTTTGTTATTGTAGGTATAAATGCTGTTATCTGTGCTTGAGTTCATTAAGGGACAGTATTTGTCTGCATACTTTCACAGTTAGTGTGTGTCAGCTTTTAGAATGGGTATGCTATTGTAGAGTGGTCTTTCTCTGCCTACTGTACTTCTAACTTTAGGAGATGTGGTCCCTAAACATTGGCGTGTCAGACACTAGCTCTAGAGCTATGTTAAACAATACATATGATCAAGCACATGGGCCTGAGGCTCTGACGCAGAACAGATGCTGCAAGTATGCATATACACACATACTTTAAACTTTTGTTGTTTATATAAAGGAATCAGGCAGCTTTGTTCAGTAAACTGAGATCTTGATATATGGGGCTCCAATGCTCCATGGCGTGCCGCTGTTGTACAAGAGAGGTCATACACCCCGAGGCCAACAACGGGATATTTTTTGATAAACAAAGATTTCCTGTTGTCCACTGAGGTGCCAACGGATGCTTTTATTGGAGCCAAGTTTACGTTATGCACTAGGAGGGAACTTCCCCTCGGCTGCTCAGAGTGAAGGTGCAGCAGCCACAGAGCTATTTCATGTCTGAGCCGCTTGTGCACTTCTCAAAACAAAATCAGGCTGCCTCAGCAGGGGTCATTCTGCACACTGACCTCTCGGAGTCTATATCTGAATGACTATCTGCTTGCTTTGGAATGTTGAATTAACTTCACAGGGTTTGTTTTCAGTTTGCAGGAAAATTTACAGCTGGTTGCTGACACGTGTTTATATTAAAATCATATCATAGCACAGTCAGGTGTTACTTCATCACTGTGACACAGCACTGTGGCCCTTTGCAGGACATGATGGCCCTCAGCTACTCTTGGCAATCCAGCTGACTTAATGTTTTGCAGCAATATTAAATATTTGGTGATATTAAGACTAAATCCAGTGTGTGTGTGATATTTTATTCCACAGAAAAATATACCTATGTAAAAATTCTTAAAACTACACACATGTGTACTCCCTCATTCATGAATCCACAATATACATATATTGCATATATTTTAGATGCTTCTGCAAGTCCATGCTTAATGTATATTATCATATTAATATTAGTTGCCTATGCTGGAATATAATGTTCTCCAGATAATGGTGCTGCTATGTACACATGCAAATTAAACTGAAATTTAAGGTGAGCACAGATAAACGTTGCCTCTTCAGCTGCAGAATGTGTAAGCAGCCCCTTGAAGGACAAATAACCGAGTTTGGTAACAATTACACATTTGTGAGAGGACAGGGTAAATGTAGTGTCTTTTTATTTTTCTCTCATACTTACGCTTGGCATTTACCTCCTGCCTGTACGTTTGATTGTTAGGATTTCCCTCCATTGTTAATGAGAATGACTAATATACTAGTGTATGAATCAGTCACTACAAATGCATGTAATCAAGGATCTGCGACCAGCCCTGCAAAGGAAGAAACAATAATAGGTGAATACAGAAATAAACACACACACAAACATCTGAAACAAAAATAGATGAATCCATTAAAGGTTATATGCTATTTACAGTATAGTTGGTATTGAAATTGAGATTGCATCAGTATGACCGCTACCTTTAGATAGTGAGTTCTAAGTGGTACTTCATGACGGATATGAAAATTAGATATGATTATATAAAAACTGATCTTGGCACAAATCAACATGAAGTAGTTTTACTAAACACATTTTATTTCGTTTTTCTGCATGATTCATGACAATATTTGAAATCACAAAAAAAATAAATATGTTTGATTGACAGTATGTTGTAACAGATGCGTGTTTATGTTGTCAGACAGGTCTTCATTTTCCTTGCTCTAGATTTATTGACATTAATGACGGTCACCTGAGTTGAGTTGAGCTTAGCTTAGAACTGAGTTGTGTGTTCTTACTGTGATTGTAGAAGCAACACTGCTCATTGCTTTGTTGCGTTCAAAGGTTATCACGTCTCTGCCCTATCTGTGGTGCAGCATGTTCAGTCCTGTAGCTCTTTCCTGTTATTGGATGCGTTAGATGGTTAAATATGATCAATGTGCAAGCATGTGAAAACACAACAACAAAACACATTTACAAAGAAAAAGTCCTAAAAGATCCTTTTATATTTCTTCTTCTTGTTGTTTACCTGTTGCCAACAATAGATCTCAGGTATTTCTGACCTCTGACTGCACTGCATTTGTTTTTATTTTTAAAATGTTCCACAAATTTGTGGAACAGAACAGGAAAAACATTAAGTGTAGCTGGCATCAACTAAAAGTTTGACTCATATATATATATCTAAGAGCATTATCAGCAGGATGCTGGAAGGCTGTTTTCCAGGTATCCCAGCCGGGGATTACCATCTGAGAAGGGCAAGTAAAAAGTGAGGGCTGAAACTCTTGGAGGTTTCCCTCGATCAAACTGTTGAAGGAGGAACGGTACGCTGTATCACAATGCAGTCCCTGGGAAGCACTCCCCTGCTTCCTCTCATTAACACAGCTCTGCAATGGAAAATCCATCTGGCTGTATTCACTGTTTGTTTTCGGAAGCAAGCCATGCCCTTTCTTTGTTCACACTGTCATGCACTTTTCACGGTTCCACTCTTCTCTGTTTGTTTGCTTCTCATGAAGTGCTCTGTGTAGGCAATCTAAAAGTGTTAAGAGTGTTAAGAGTTTTGAACACTGGGGCTTGTTTAGTCTAGATGAAACCACTCCACTAAATTCTTCTCTTGATTCACTCTCTAAATCTACTTTCATAACTCAGGCTGGATTGATAAACAAGATCACAGGGCTGATATTCAATCCAATTCAACTTTATTTATATAGCGCCAAATCACAACATAAGTAATCTCAAGGCACTTTACAGTGTAAGGTTTAAGACTTTACAGAGAACATACCTATGGGCGGTCTTTGTCCTTCAAGTTTGGGTCCTCTACCAGAGGCCTTGGGAGCTTGAGGGTCATGCGCAGTATCTTAGCTGTTCCTAGGATTGCGCTCTTCTGGACAGAAATCTCAGATGTTGTTCCTGGAATCTGTTGGAGTCACTCTCCCAATTTGGGCTTCACTGCCCTGAGTCTTCCAGTTACCACTGGGACCACTGTTACCTTCACCTTCCACATCTTCTTTCAGCCCTTGGTATTCTTCGAGCTTTAATGTTTCTTCTTCCTGATGTTACCATCACTTAGGATTGCTAAATCTATTACTACAGCCTTTTTCCTCTGCTTGTCCATCACTATTATGTTCAGTTTTGTTTGTCAGTGTGTACCTGGAAGTTCCACAGGATCTTAGCCTTATCATTCTCAACCACTTTTGGAGGTGGCTCACTTTTTGACCTGTAGACTTCCAGCCCATTGCAGATGCATACTCATTGTAGATGTCCCTGTACACTATGCCAGCCACTTGGTTATGGTGTTCCAATGTACACCCAGCCTGCTAGCATCTTGCACCCTGCTGTTATGTGCTTTATTGTCTCAGGGTCATCTTTGCACAGCCTGCACCTGGGGTCCTGCCTGGTGTGGTAGACCCCAGCCTCTATTGATCTTGTACTTAGAGCTTGTTCCTGTGCTGCCATGATTATTTCCTCTGTGCTGTCTTTCAGTCCAGCTTTGTCCAGCCACTGATAGGATTTTTCTATGTCAGCCACTTCCTCTATCTGGTGGTGGTGCATGTTGTGCAGGGGTTGTCTTTCTATGATGGTTCCTGTTCTTGCTCATCTTCCTTCTTGGGTTTCTGTTGCATTAAGTATTAACTTAGCACGTCGTGGCGGCCGCCGCTGCTGGCAGAACCCCTGGGGCGACCAAGGCTGTGATGGCCACATTGTCGCCCCTACTAGGGAACAGGGCCAGAGGGAGACAGGAGCAGAAACCGGAGAGGAGGCGGTGGAGGAGGACACAACTTCTATGCTGTCCCACCTGGGAACAGGAGCCAGAGCCAGAACCAGAGAGGCAGTGGCAGGAAAGGAACAGGGACCGAAGAGGCAGTGGCAGAGGAGTGGCAGAGGAGGAGTAACCCTTGAAGCTGTCCCGCCTGAGGACAGGAACCAGAGAGGCGGCGGCAGAAGAGGGGTCGTCCTGAGTGCTGTCCCGTCTGCGGACTGTTGCAGGAACCAGAGGTGTGGCAGCTGCGCCGCCCTTGATAAGGCCCAACCTGGGAACAGGAACCAAAGCTGCGTCGCCCTCCACAACAGGAACCAGAGGTGCAGTGATTGCATTGCCCTTGGTGCGGCCCCACCAGGGAACAGGAACTGGGTGACCACAGGAAGAAACAGCTGTGAAGGTGACATCAACGAGCCCCAGAACAGGACAGGAAGTCACTGCATCAACTCACTGAGGAGCTAGCATTAGGGTAGGGTCTCCCTGGACCACAGGAGGCATCGAGGGAGACAACTGGAGCAGATGAAGAACTGGCTGGGACAGACCCTTGATAAAAGGGTCTAGGTCCCAAGCAATAACCAGGGCTGAGGTTGCCACAATGACAAGGGATAAAGAGACATCAGTGGAAACTGGATCCGCTGCAGGAACTGAACCTGAAGCTGTAGCTAAGACGGGGGAAAGAGCTGTGGCCGAGGTGGAGGTGGAGCTGAGGCTGGAGCTGCAGCAGCAGTGACTGAGGCGAAAGCTTGAGCTGAGGCAGCGAAGACAGAGGCAGAAGATGTAGCTGGGCTACAAGCTAGGACTTCCGTCAAATTTGCTGAAGATGGTACCTACCCCTGATGGCCAGATGGATTCCCAGGTAGGGGCTGGCCAGGATTTACTTGGCTGCAGGAACGGAGACAGGAGCCGCCACAGAGACTGGAGCTGGAACGGCCGTGGCAGGAGCTGGTCCTGGAGCAGACACTAGACGCGGTGCTGGACCTGGAGCAGATGTTGGGCCTTGAGCAGAGACCGGGTCAGGTAGGTTGAACAGAAGTCTGTAATGGGCCTTCCCTCCAGGCAGCCAGGTTTTGATGGGACTGTGGATGCATGGCAGGCCTGGGGTCCAGGGGAAGTAAGTTGGCAGCTAGCCCTTCCTGAGCTAGCCACAGGCAAGGGAGTCTCAGAGGCCTGGCAGTGGCTAGCAGATAGGCAGACAGGTCAAGTTCTCTTGCAGGATTACAGCAAGCAGAGCCCTGGTTAACCGCAGAAGAAGGATATTTTCCATGCTGGCTAAGGCTTTAGATTGTAAAAAGCAGGTTCAAAATGGAAGGGAAGGGGTGGAGACAAAATGGCTGCCTTCATAGAAGGTATCTGCCATGCAGTTTCAAAGATGGTGCCAGATACACACAAGTACAAACAGACTCACACAGAAAGTACTCCCCAATCGAATCCAAGAGACAATCCAGGCTCAAGGTACAAAACAGAGTCCAGAGCCGAAGACAGGGTAAGAGCTCCAGGGAACACGGAGCTGGCCAGGGACAGACAGAGGAGAGAAACCAGACGCAGGCTGGGAAAGAAAAACAAGGTAATCATAAACAGTCTTTCTCGGGGTTAAGCTTGAGGCAGGTCAGGAGCAGAAGTCAGGTCCAAAAATCCAAAAAGCTGGAGAGTTGTACCTGGTGTGGTATACAGACAATCTGGCAAATAGTGAGTGTGTGGTGAACTGCCTAAATAGAGGGTGAGGAGCACAAGTGAAAGCAATCAAGGTTGATTAGAGAGGAAGTGACCAAGGATTATAAAATAAAATAGGAAGTCCAGGTGTGACCATGACAGTGTCAGTGTATAAAAGCAATAGAACCTGAATCCCATCGGTTCAAGATGCACGAAAATAACATCACTGATACTTTTGAAGTTAGACAAGGGCTACTTCTTTGATGACAAGATAGTCAAGATCCATGATCGTGAGGCCGACTGGTAGGTGTGAGATAAGCAGTTGACCACAAGATTGAACAACCCTTGTTAAACAGAGAAGGTGGCCTTTGGCATAATTTATCACTCACTTACAATGCAGTTCTTTCAACTCTACCCAGGCGGTTTCACAGTCATTCACACCCTGGCTCGGGTGGTCACAGTGACATACATGAAAGCCAAAGAGAACAACAACCCAATTCCATTTGACACTGAATAACCTTTTTTTTATTTTGTTGGATTTGCTCACTGATAAATAAAACGTTATGGTTTCACCATTACATGGCCTTTAGCACAAGATTGCCAAGAAGACACCACAAAATATAAGCATTTCCTAGAAAGGTAACCACTAGAAAGGTTATAACATCATTTGCCATTTTGCTTTTTGCACAGATTTTTCAAAAAATGATATAAAACAGAGTGCATACTCAAGTTCACTGTTTTCTGTTGGACTAAACACTAGACACAGAACATTTATGGTTACAAAATGGTTCCTGTGTGAAACAGCAGACTGGAGCCTTATTGTAGGTTTTGGTCGAGGTGTGCCCTTGACAGCCAACACATTGCATAACTTAGTATAAACGACCTGCTCTGACATGACCCATCGGGGCAAGATTCAATAGGGAGAACCTCCTGTTCTCCCACATATCCAGTATACACTGTCTGTCAGGATGGCTGCCCACTTGAACCAAAACAATGGTGAACTTCGTCACTCCTGATGGGATATCCTGATTTATATTATCTGCGCGTATCCATCAAGTGCATCTTTATTTAGCGACACAGAAGTGCATGGCCCTTCCCGCTAGTGCCCACTCAACTCCAGGTCAGACAGAGCAGACGCGACTACCTGTTTGTTTCGTTATCAACAGTCACATTATGTCATCATTCTCAGGCCTGGCCCTGAGGAAGTTCACCTTTGTACAAAGCAGTGGCTGTAATCTGAAATAAACTTTAACAGTAGCTCTAAACATTTGTTTTTCTTAAAATGTATCAACTGAAAATGCGCCGGCAGCAGGCCTTATTCCTTGGTGATGTCTTAATTTGTGTTAAAAGTTATGGGTGGATGCACTGATATAAATATTTTGCTCAAGTCCACGTTGGCCCGATGCCACTTACACTGTAAACATCCCAACCTGTGGAGTTATTTGTTTTCTTTTGTGTAAACTATTTTGACATTTATATAATAGTGAGAAAAAACAGGAGGAGGTTATGTTGGTCTTGAATGTCTGTATTTATGTGAGCACATCCCCTGGCCTCACAAACCTGGCCTAACTACAGCAGGACCTCTCTGCATCAGTGGCAATCAACGCATGATACAGCAGCAGGTACAGTCAGATGATGGAAAGCCTCTGACCTCAAGGGAGGTGGATTACCATGACATAAAATTACCATACCATACCAGACTACCATCCAATCTTACGTGTACAGACATTCATGGTCTGTACAATGTTGTAAGGATCGTTATGAAATGTGATACAGTGTGATCCAGCAAAGTCAAATTCCCAGCAGCCTCAGTTGTGCTTTGAGTTTAATGTTAATAAGTAATGGGGAGCACGCCAATATATTAAACAAAAGTAGTGACAGGTCTTCTGTGTAAAGTCGCAACTGCACACTGTACTTCAGTGAAAATAAAATAAAAAGAATATGGTTAAGCAGAATGGTCTAATGTATATGGTATGAAATTGGTATGGTATGGTATAATTTATTAATGTTGTATCACTTTCATATTTACGTCAGTAAAATTGGAGTTAAGTTATGCTGCTTTACATTCTGCTGAGAAAATTGATCTATAATAATGAGATATTTATGTTGATTATATTATGTTTTAATCATTTAGATCTGTAATGTAAGCTTTTAAATACATGTTGTGCAGTAGTGGAGCCTTCTGTTCTTTTTTCTCTCCTATTCACCCCAACCTGTTCAGGCAGATGACCACCCACCCTGAGCCTGGTTCTGCTGGAGGTTTCTTCCATTAAAGGGAGTTTGTTCTCTCCACTGTTGCCTATTCCTGGGTGAGTGGGACTTTTTTGGTTTATATAGTTATATTCTGTAAGTTCATAAACCTTACAATGTAAAATGCCTTGAGATGACTTTTGTTGGGATTTGGTGCTATATAAATAAACTGAATTGAATTCAACTGAATATAAAGTGGAGAGGTATTAAGTAGCATGAAATGGAATTAGGCAAGTAAAGTACCAGCAGATCTCAGGATCATACTTAAGTACAGCATATGTACTTTCCACTGCTCTATATGTGTGTATATGTGTCACCATGGCTCTCAGAGATTAAGCAGTTACTAGATGTCTGTGATCTGTCTGTACTGTGTCTTAATGTCAACGAGTTGAAATTAACTGCTGAGCTGAAAGATCAGCATTTAGAAAAGAGGTTAAGCAAGCATAAAAATATGTTCACTTGTGATTTATTTATAAATTTATAATGGGAATCAAGATGGGAAGGTATGTGTGCTGTGAAAATCAAATACATAGAATAAGTGCAGTTTTATTGAATCTCCAAGATAGGATAGTAATGACAACCAACTGGGTAATGAGTGTCATATTTTATTTGAACGTACTGTAAAAATGCTGCAGTGCAGTGCTCCCAGTGCTGCATGGCTACAGACTCTTCTGAACTTATTATCCTGTATGTGTTATAGTTGCAATGATATATAGCCACTTTTACTTGCATTGTTTTTACCCACAAAAAGTCAGTGCCCAACAATGAGCCCAGGACGTTTATTCTAGCAGTCAGTGCTCAGCTATAATTCCATGCCATGTTCCCCAAGTTTGTTCCTCACGTTTGTACATCTTGGATAATAATTGCTTCTTCCATACGTTCAAATGAGTGTCAAATAAAATAGTGTCAAAGGTAGATGAGAAGCAAAAGAAAGAAGAGTAGGGATGACAGAGTGAGTCTGCTGTCAGATGTTATCATGGATAACCAGGTGGACAAACGGACATCCTTATAAGCTGTGTGTTTGTGAGAGAGGTCTGTGACCTGAGAAAACGTTTGCATCACAAAGTCTGTCTCATGGTGCTGTTTGAGAGACTATCACAAATCACTCCAAATAGAGGAAATGTAAGATGAGGAAATGCATCAATATGGCAGCGCTTTTCATTCCCCTGATGATAACATGTTTGTGTCTGTTGCTGTTTCTGCCAATGAGCAGAAACACTGATGCGCTGTTTGTCCGAGCAGCTCCAGTGTTCACGAAGAAGCCTGACCCACTCTGATTTGTCACGATCTCCCATACCTGCCAGCAAGTTGTCTGTTGCTACTGTTAACAACAAATTTATTGTCCCAGGCCTTTTGCAAGAACGGAAACTACTTTGCATGGCAAGGTTTGAGTCTGGAGCTAAACAATGGTTCCTCTTGTGAAATATGGATACAGGGTCTCACCTTTGGCTCCTCGTGCCTTCTCCCCCAGCTTATTTACGTAAGCAGGTTGTGTTCTGTACCCCATCAGGAAGAGGTGTTGCAGGAAACCCAAATCTGAGGTAGGATTTAGAGTAAACTCACAACATTAGACCCCAAAAGACAGCTTATCTGATCAGCGAGCGAGGTGAAAGAAAGGTAAACACGAGCGTGACCTGTGCACCAGAACCTGCAGGGAGCCAAACATTCACTTCACTGGATTGGATCGCAGGTGGTGTTGTTTCCACATTGCTGAGCGGTTGTGCTGACCTGCAGCATAACAGTGTGTTAAGTTCCAGCAAAAACCAATCATCATCAAGCTGCTTTGCTAAAGCACATTCAACTTTCAACAGCAACAGCTTATGACATAAGCAATGCAGTAAAAAAAAGACTGAAAAGTTCAAAAGGTTAAATAAATGTACAAGAAGAAGTCATTGACACACCCTTGGACATTGTGTATCTACTGCTTGAGTTTTTTTATTTATTGTGTCTTTATCAGAATAGATCTAATCCATTAGAAAATTAGAACAGCAAAAAAAACACAAAACAATTATTTAAAAATTCTTTAGGCTAAAGTGACAAATATTGAGCGTGATCTCAACAGAGGAGAGGAAACTGGAAACATCAATGACAAAAATAGGAGTAGTCTAGATCTGATGAGAAGTTGCTTCTTCTTGTTTGAGAGACCAGAAGGAGTCCAGCCTGAAGAAGACCTTACTGGAAGCTTCATCTGGATCCTAAGTTGATCCTTCCATGGTTGTAAGAAGCTTGATCAGGAATGGTCTTTGTGAAAGGAGAGCATGCTCTAATGTAGAAACTGGGAAATAAATAAATAAATGTCCATCATAGCTTTGCCTGAAAAACAAGTCTGATGGTGGTCAATGACTTTTGTATAGTACTGTACATCTACCACTTCTGGCTGGTTACACTATTCTTTTAAGGAATATTAATAATGAACTAAGTTAGTAAGTTAATAAGGTTTATTGAGACAGTATTGAGACTAGGATCTCATTTGAAAAAGACTTGAGACCACATACAAACATCTAACAAATGGTACATACAGATTAATTAAGAGAACAATAGCTTTTGTCCGAAAACAGAGAAGGAAAAACTCTTTAATGGTAAGAAAATGGAAGAAATGTCAGGAAGAGCAAGAGAGGAGCTCTAAATGCAACACGAGGCCTCGGCAGCCTACCTCACCCATTCGTGACCCTCCCACCCTGCCTTCATCTTTCATCAGCAGAAGGCTAAAGCTTGAGCCCTCACGACTCCATATCCTCTCCGCCCCCCTGCTGATGGTGCACTGCAAACTTGCCCTCTCACCACTAACAATTGGTCTGTTTGACCTTTGGCACGACACGTGAACCTGCTCATCTTTCTCACACTCATCTGTGCGTCTGCACGAGAGTCCTGTGTTTAATCATGTGTGTGTGTGTGTAACACAACAGATCCCAGGCAATAGCCAGTGTGGAACATAAAGACCAGCTCAGGGGGTAGGGGGCACCTGCCTAACTGGAAAATCTAGAGCAGAACATTTTGAGATGCCATTTAGACGTAAACCTTTTACCTACATGTCTGTAAATAAACCCACAAATGGCTGATTATTAAAGCGCAGATGATCAGATATCACACATGTTAGGATATAAATATATATTACATTTTTTAAGTGTACTGCTACTTTTGTGCTTTAATGCATCCAAACAACCTATGAGTAGTAATAACATTAATTACACGCTGCTTCCCTCTGGTGGCTTGAGTGAAGAATTACATGACCAAACTAACGTGAAAAGACAAGACAAGAGCCCAGTTCAACATGCTTCACAATAGGCCAAGAAATGCATGATTACAGTGTAATGCCAGAACAGAATTAAAGTACAACAGATAGAAAATATGATACAAATTAATTTAAATTCAATTAATCCACACTGTACTAGAAATCCAGTTACAGTGTAGTTCCAGTAACAAGTTGTAAATTCATCTAGATCTATTAATCTGAGCATTTTCTGTAATAGATTGATTTATAAACCTGACGGTTTACTCTTTATACAGCATGAATGCACTTCAAGCCTCAAGGGTTCAGCTGAGTGTTACCCACTGCGGACAACATTCAGCAGGGCCATTTGTGTTGCATAGGAGGTTGTATTATTTCTTCTGAAAGGTTTTGGAACAGCAAGGCTGTTTTAGTGTGTGTGTGTGTGAGAAACACTAAATTTAATTTAATTTAATTTTAATTGTATAGTACCTAATGACAAGAGGAGTGATTTGAAGGAACTTTACATAAGGTTTAAGCCCCTACAGAATATAACTATATATAGATTCATGTAGAAAAAAACCAACAGTCCCACTTGAGCAGCACTAGGCAACAGTGGAGAGGAAAAACAGAAGAAACCTCCGGCAGAACCAGACTCAGAGTGGGTGGCAATCTGCCTCAACTGGTTGGGATTAGTGGGAGTAAGAAACATGAGATGAAACTTCTTAAATTCACTGTATTTACACATCTTCATACACTGCTTAATGCACCAGTGGTTTCTTTCTTTTATGGCTCATTCCATATTATTGTACAGGCTATGCCCAGTGTTTGCACATTTCATTTATTTTCCCTCTTTTCTCGGCTTTAAAATGGCTGCTTTTCTCCCATAGACATAGACAAATGATTTCTTCACTCTTGATTATTTTTTAATAACAGGGACGCCGTCTTGGGGCCCTACTTTTGATTGGACCTTTGTGAAGTGCAGCACAGCCTAGTTTGTGTGTCAGAATTTCCATATTACATTTTCATGGCAAAGGCAAAGCAAACAAGTTCACAACAAGTTCACACAGGCCTGTAAAACACGCTTGTTTGGGTCATTTGATAACTTCCACCTCAGAAATGTGGACATCTATTTTTTTACATGGGTTTTAATGTAGCATCAAAAGTAGGGGAAATCTGTTGTTTATACAAATCATTCTATTAAAATCATACTGTATTTAATTGTATTTTCTATCACATATAATCCAAATATAGATTCATATACAGTACATGGTAATACATTCAGGCAGAAGTGCTTTTCCTGTGCTGTTAATACAAACGTAGCTGTTCTTTTCACAACTCCAGGTTGTCTGTGGAACAGAAATCATAAAGAAAACTCATCACCGTCATAAAGATATTTAGCTCTGGAGATGACAGCATGGATCAGATCACACACTTCAACACTGAAACATTTGTGCAGACATTCAAGGTCCCCAGAGAATGAATCCCACACATTTGGTGATCCCATGACTAGTGGCTTAAAACAACTTTGATTTTCAGAAATTACAAAAAAAAAACATTTTCCTTTATAAAATAATGGGCTATGTTTGGCCAGGCTGTGTGATCTAGACTACTTTTTTCAGTCAACACTGGTGGTGATCCTTTAACCTTTCTTATTACATAAATTAATTCCAATATCAGCTGGTAGTTAGCATGCTAACACACTCAACTAAGATGGTGAACATGGTAAAAACATTTGCATGTTACTACACAATGTAACCAGAAACCACCAAAAGGATGTCTGAAAAAGAGGATGTGGGGATGTGCCTGGAGACCAGGTTGTAGGAGACATAAAAGTAGACTAAGCAGTATCTAAAGTCTAGCTATGAGCTTTAACAAAAGGCTTCTGTCCACTGAAAACAAGAATTAGCAGAGGGCAACTGGTGATTGCCCCTGTGCTTAGGCAGAAAGGGAGCTGTGGGAGAAGTATCAGGCATGCAGCACTGTAGTGAAGGTTAACAGGCTGCTGTTGGTACGGCCACGTGGTCAAAGACAGAGCTCTTTCTGCCTCTCCAGTCTTCTCATGTTGAAGATGATAAATGCCACTGAGCACAGTCTGTGATAACAACATCAAAAGACCCGATTTCATACACATGGGTTGAATCTAGTGCCGCACAGTTTTTTGGCAATGAAATGCTCTCTGTCCGTAACGCAACAGACAAACTGAACTGGATCAGTGACTGTCTTCTGTTGCAGCACCCTAAATCCCAGTGCTGCAGACTCATGTGGAAATGCCCAGACATGTACTGTAAGACCTGTTGAACAGACGTGCTGTCAACACAAAGCTGCATGTCCTAAACTCAGAGGGCACATACACATTTCACGTGGCAAAACCAGTGGCAACCAACTTCTTACTTACTACTCCCACGTGATCTGTGCACCAGTTCTCTCTTAGTTGAACCGTGACATTAAAACAGGCCAGAGAACACCAGACTTTAACACAAGCACAAATGAAAATATCATTTTAGCAGCAATAATAACTTAATACTCACCTAATCATAATTTCCAAACAAATTTCTAATCGCTCATTAGAGTTTTCATAAGTTTTGTTGCATCACATATTTAGGGTTTTAGGGGTTTTGGGGGTTTGGTGAAGTGATACTGACTCTGTCCTTTATTAATTATTTGCTTTATCGGAGGGAAGAACCTTTGCACGCGTAAACACTGCTCCTCTCCATGTGCAGTCCACTGCTACACCACAGCAGAGATCAACACAAGATCATGTAGAAAGCAGAAATGAGAGGTTTGGCTGGTAAAGCGCCGTTCTTCGGCCATCTTTGGATTGTTTATGCTAATTTACGCACAAATCTACGCTGGTAACACCGGCAGTGGGCTGCGCTGTGTCGGACCTGTCAGCATCTCTGATGTGGCGCATCTCAACTGCGTCAAGTGAAATACGATCAGACGGATCAGACAGGAAGTTGGAACATTTTGGTTGCCAAAATAAAATACTTATTGACGCCCGCATGTATGGATTTAAGTGCAGATTAACATTTTAATATGAAGCTCTTTAACATTTCAGCGTGTAAATAAATTAAATTTTTTTACTTGAAATCATTTATGATGACAAACACAACTTAACGTAGAGACACAGAGACAGAGGCTCTGCCAAAACTTCTAAAAATGTCTGAGCAGACAGATAAATGATCACACACTTGAATAGTTATGTTACTAGACATAGAAAGATTTAGCAGTGCGAGTGTTCATTCAATTTAGTTTGTCATTTGTCATTGTATCAATATTTCTAGTAAATATCATTAGATTCTTCACGTTTTGACTGGAGTAATGACCACAACAACAACAACAACGACAATAATAATAATGATAAGACTAAAAGACTAATCATGTAAAGCAAAATATATTATCAAATAAATGGTTATATGAACCAGGCAGAACAAATATAATCTTTTTCTTTCTTTTTTTTACCTTTTACTTTACACTATCGGCCGGAACTCCTGTCTCTGCGTCTTCTTCCTGCGTTGACGGCGGTGCGCATCTCACCGACCGGGAATACGGATTTCGGAGCATTCCGGCCTTTTCCTCCCGCTGCACGGTGAAGCTCTGTTTTCCTGCGAGCTGCTGCAAAGCGGAGCTCGTTGCATCGGCGTCGCGGGCTTTAATCGAACGATTCCCTCGGTCGGTAGGTTGTTGTGTGACAAGCGGAGATGACAAACATCCAGAAGGAGCCGTGTTTATCCTGTATGGTGAAATGAGACAGGGGGTGGACAGAGACGCTGGGCTCCGGCCAAACATCACCGCATTTTAGCACCTATTCGATGCATTCGGTTCGCATTGCATTGCATTTGCTGCATCGTTGATCGCTCGTATTATTTCATTTTTTTTTGTTCGTTTTCTATGTTGCAAAGTGCATGGTGGTAATGCAGCTCGTTTGAGGACACCCCCCCTCCAGATGTCCATTGCTGCCATGATAGGCAGAGGTCTCCTCTCGACCGCGGCTCGGCCGGTTGGACAGGAGGTAGATTGATTCGGGACGGTGGCTCGCATCTGCGGATGTTATTCTGTCTGTGGAGCCTGTAAATATCATCGGCGCAAACACACCGTGATTCTCACTCAGGGACAAAAAAGGAGAAAGAAAACATGTCTTCTCGATCTGCATTACCGTCTGGAAACGACAGGAGTACTGGAGACCATGTAAGTGCAACTGCAGCCTATAGCCTGTATTTGTGGACATGTAAAAGACAGATCGTGAATCCCTAAACACACATCTAGCTCCTCATGTATGTGGCTTTTGGCTTTATTCAAAGCGCAGACGGGGAGGGAGGGGGGTCGTAGATGGTGCCATCGCTCCTCATTAGGCGAAAGGACTTTGGAGGTGATATTGGATGGATATTTTAGAAGAGCAGGCTCTTTCAAAATGGGCTAACCTTGAGTGTCTGCGCAGGGAAAGAGCTGATGGCAGGCAAACAGCCCGGAATAAGTCCATCCGCATACGAGAACACTCGGCGGATATGCGCAGAAAGCCTGAAAACCAGCCGTCACCTCCTCTTATTATAAGGCTGTGGAGAGATAGTGATGTCACATTATAGTCCTTGCTGCCGTTGCTGCTGCCTCTGCGTGCGTGTGTGTGCGCTTGTGCGCGCGCGCGTGTATCCCCCCTCCACCCCCAGAAATTGGATGGGTGGGACGAGAGCACAGAAGGCCAAAATGAACGTATAGAGAATATCTGGGTTGTTCTGGTGAAGCGAGAGGGGATTACTGCGTAAAACGATGTACAGTCCGCTGCTGCGCAGCCTTCAAAGCGCCCAACCCCAGAGCCAGTGGGTGTCAGGCCAGCGCCGTACATCGAGTATAGTGAGAAACAGTAGGGTCCTACAGAAAAGAAAGAAGCTAGGGGGGGTTACTTGTGTGAGACAGACATAATAACAGGCTCTATCTATCTATCTATCTATCTATCTATCTATCTATCTATCTATCTATCTATCTATCTATCTATCTATCTATCTATGTGTACAGTCATATACATGCAGAGTGGCAGGACTGATAATTGATGTTGCAATATGTTATCTTTCTTCTTTAAACGCATATGGCAAGATTCTCCCCCATCAGTTAGCAGAGCTTTCAGCACAGAGGGATGGTTAAGACAGTTGTGTGTGTGCATTAGTGTGTGTTTGTGTGTGTGTTGGTTTACAAGGTGCTTGATTGATTATGAATGCATACTGGTTTCCTTCCCTTATAATGGATCTCAATCTGCTGTCATCTCTCAACAATTAAGCGATGATGACAGAGGAGGGAATTGACCAGATGACATGTTTGGGTTGCCATGTTGGCAAAGGTGAGATGTGTGTCGGACAGCCGGTAGATTAATGTACTGTGCTGCACGCTCGCTGTGAAAACCTTCAGGGCTCCTGGCTTGGCTGGGACCCGCCGGTGTGTAAGGTAGACTGTAGGGAGGGAGTCCAAATTGACTGTAGGTGGGGCGTGGGAACAGGAATGGAAGCATGGGAAGGACACTCCCGTCTGAAGGTGGAGCTTAAGGTTGCATGGTTGTGTTTGTACACACGTGTGTGTGTGTGTGTGTGTGTGTGTGTGTGTGTGTGTGTGTGTGTGTGTGTGTAGTTGAGAACAAGATGACATGCTGGGGGGATGGAAGTGTGGTGCCTCAGGGTCTGGGACTAGCCAGGGACCACTGTGCCAGCATCTGCTCCCTTTTTACTCCTTCTTCTCATATCCCTCTCTCTACTGTTTATCCTTTTTCTGGTTGCGTACCTCTTTCGCCTCCTCGATCTCCTGATATTTCCTTTTAGTTTCCTCCCTCCACCATCTCTTCTCTCTTTCCTCTTCTGTATCTTTCCCTGCTTTGTCACATGACAAGAAGCCAGTTCATACTGTAATACATCGGGCTTTGTTGTGTAAATGCACGTTGTTATCCTCCCTTACTTTGCTGAAAACGATGTGTGACTCAAGCTTTGGACTCCATCACGGCTTCACAACAATACTCGGAAGCACTAGTGTCCAGAATCGAGCAGCATCATGCAGTGACATGGAGCAGCAGCACAGCTGACTGTTAACAAGGCTTTGAAAGGTTCACACTGGACTATGAAGTATTAATGTTTTCATCTGTCATACAGCATGAAGACATCTTCCAGCAGTCAAGTGGTGGACCTCTAAAGAGGATAATGCTGAACCCAGAACGAAAACATTCTGTTCAAGTGTTCATGTGCTGGACAGCAGCTGTTAACCCAGAAATGAGAGGCTCGCGTTCACTGAGCGCATCATCAGTGGCCCCTTAGTGTTTATGAAACAAACATCTGGTGGAATCATTTTCGTCATTTGGCACAGATGTGTCACTTTCTTAGTATATGTATTGTCGTACTGTGTCCATGTTTACCTGTGTGTGTACTTTACTCATCTCATCTGGGATCTGTGCCTTAAAACTCTCATTTCTGCTCTCGTTAACGCACTGCCTCCTACTTTTCGTTCCAGCATGTGTCACTTGGGGCCAGCCGCTCAGACAAGGCCACCAGCCAGTCCAGCCGCTCGCTGGGCGCCCGGTGCAGGAACTCCATCGCCTCCTGCTCCGACGAGCAGCCGCACATCGGCAACTACCGTCTGCTCAAGACCATCGGCAAGGGAAACTTCGCCAAGGTCAAGCTGGCCCGCCACATCTTGACGGGCAGGGAGGTGAGACAGGGGGCACAGGAGGTGGAAAGTAGACGGAGGGAATGTGGAGATGTGGTAGATCATGGATCAATGAGAAAGAAATGCTGTTTATATGGTGTTTTGTCTTTAGAGAAATCAGTTTCATCTTTACATATTTCCTCGTAATTGAAACTCCTCCAATGGAAATGTCTGTGCTGAGTCAAGAATCTGTTGGTCAGCTGCTTTTAACTATCTGAAACACTGAAGAGTAAATGGTTACACTTAAACCACATTCTAATAAGGTGCACTTTATATAAAGTTGATATGTTGTAACTAATTGCCTTTTTAATGTTTAATATGTAATGTAATACAGCGTTATGGATCAATTCTAAGCCATTAAGAGCAACTTTCACATAGCCGGGTTGTAAAAAATAGCTTTGAATCACATGACCACTCACTTATTGTGCTTCTTACTGGATTGTTGAACTATAACTATGTTATCACCAAATAGAAACGATGAACCCGGACAGCTCAAAACATTACTTTCAACTTAAAAGCCCTGAAATAAAAAGTTACTTAACTGAAAGTGAATGTCGAGCTGGGACTGTAAAATAGACCAGATACAGTAGTGGTGTTAATTAGTTTCAGCTTTTTTGTGCCGTGTCTCCATGATGCCTGCAACACTTTGAAGCCAGTGTTGTTGTTGAAATTGGCAGTGAAGTATCATTATAGCCTGGGTTAGTCGTGCCAACGCAAGTCAGTGGGGATTAAAACCACTCAGACTGACTTTGCTGTGGCCTCAGTCCACATTCACCTGCTTTGCTAAACAATCTGATACTCCCCTTGGAATTCTGTTTGTTTATCCTGTTGGATGTTTGGATGTGGATCAGTGACATCAGTGGGAAAGACTTCTATGGATTGAACGGCAAATTCTAACTCTGATGTGTTTGCTTTTTCTCATCAACGACTTCGTGTCTCTTCCAGGTTGCAATAAAAATCATTGACAAAACTCAGTTGAACCCAACCAGCCTACAGAAGGTGAGTTGTTTTTTTTTCTTTTTTACACTGATGAACAGTTTTTATTGAGGAATAAGTGCATCGTGTCTTCAGGTTCAAAATGAAACACACGCTAGCCGTCCCGTACTGTCTGCCCTCATAAACAGAATCGATGTAGCTGAGCTAAATGCTGATGCCGTTGGTGACTCGGAGAGGCTCAGGTTGATCCTCAGCTGCCCTCCACCCGCCCTAAGAAGAAGAGAAGGAGAGTGAGAGGGCTTGTGGGATGTGATGCTGTTTGGCAGGTGCTAGGGACTGGATGGTAGCGAGAGGAGACCTCTGCTCCAGAGATCATCTCTTGTCTCTCTCTGAGCTAATCGGTGGCCTGAGAGGAGGGTGACTCATCTCTAAAACCGCGGTCACTCAACCCACTTTTTTTTATTTGTGTTTTTTAATTTGTCTTCCCTTAACACACATTTCTGTGGATAACATTTCTTGTGTAGTTATTTTGTGTGTGGTGGCTATTTTATTGTGAGGTGCACGTAGGTGTCTGTCACATAGAGGGCTTTTGATTGGCTGTTTTTTCCCCCTCCTGGTCAGCATGTTGAGAGTTGAGCCAGGGTTGTGGACATTTGAGGTTTGTTGTACATTAAGGTCAGAGACGGGCAGAACAGTGGACACTTCTGGTTTCACCTGTTTCCAGAGGCAACCCCATCCTCACGGTTGACTATGATTCAGCAGATTCAGGAGTTGTAGGATGTGGAACAGGAGACGTAGACAGGTCGATATCCAGACACAACACGGCTGACACGAAGACCATTTGATCAGTGTTGATCACAAGCTCAGATATCTGCGTCTTCTCTCTCAGAGACGTCAAACGCTTTTCTGCCCTGTTATGTGGTCCCCATGCAACAGCCACACTGTGGTGAAATGTGAATAAAAGCTTGGCGAGAGAGAGAATGCAGGCTGCCATTCAATTAACCCATATTTGCCCATAATGCTGCTTATCTCCACATATGGGCCAAAGCTTTAAGCCTGCCCCTCCCCTCTCTGTGATTTTCTATTCATACCTCCTTTGGCCTGCCAGAGCTCCTCTGCCTGTGGGCAAGAAGAAGAAAAAATAATGATGGTGTATATGTCTGTACATCCTGCTTTTAGTTAATCATCACATGGTAGAAGGTAGTATTAGCAGCAGGGGCACAGTTAGGATTTCTGGGCCCTGTGAAAGACTAAAGTCTCCCCCTTACTAGTGTCACACAGTACATTATGCTTGGAATTTTGTGTGAAGCTGGACATGTTGGAACCTTTCACTTTAGGTTTTAAAATATTTTTGAAATGTTCAAAATAGATTTTCCTGGAATAAATAACGATTAAAGTATATAATACCTACAGATAATTGTGGGGATTTTTCATTCGACTTTCTTTTGGGGAAGTAATCTTTTCCTCAGTCTCTGTATTTACAGTGACCTTCAGCTTTCACAGTGTTTATCAAGGTTTTAGTGCATAAATGCAAATCCTCATTGCTTTTTTCCCCCATTGCCCTTTTGATCACTGGCTTCCTGTAATCCTGATTCTTGGACTCGATCGTTTTGCTGGTGCTTATATTCTGACAGAACTGCATTCTCTTTACCTGGCTCTTACCTGACTAAAATATTACATGCTTTTCCGCCAAATCCCAACTTGTATCTTAGTCCTCCTTCATGCTTGGTACTTTTCTTGGACCTGACTGGCTGCTGTGGAAGACAATGGTCCAGCATTTAGGACAGGATTCAGGAGAGAATCAAAGGATTGGCCACTGATTGGAGAGAATATTCTACAATTGGCTGGTGATGACAGCGGCCTCTTTACAAACCCTTGGTACTGAAGACATGAAAGAACTCATATTAGCATAATCTGGACAGTGATGTATGTAGAACAGAGAAGGAAAGAGAGGAATGTGTTGAACAGGTGTGCTTTCCTGTCATTCCCACTGTGCATATGTGTCTATCCATGTCATAGGCTTATTTAAGTACTTATGGTCGTTAATGTTGACACGGGGGGTGGGGGTGTTGTTGTTTTTTTTGGATCTTACCGCTCAGCTCTGCCACGATGAGTTAATGGGATGCCTGGAAGATAATGAGATGTTTTAGCACTACATATCCCAAGATTCCCTGTAGCACAGCTGGAGAAGCCGGGAAAGAGCCTGGTCTTAATACCTGGGTCGCTATGGCAACAGTGACGTTGGGGCTCGGCTAGAGGAGCAGGCTGCCAGAGAGGAATTGAATGAAGGAGGAGGGAATGGAGGGAGACGCACTGGAAAATTGGAGAGGGGGAGGATTGAGAAAAGAGGATAGAAAAGCTTATTGCACTATTTTTTTTGTTTCTTTTTTGTGTTGAAGTTGAGAAGGATGGATTCGCTGGTTTTCAGCAATGGCCTTTTACTGAAGGACTGTACCGTTATGTACATGCAACCTGGGGAGCAGGCTCAAATTTAATCCCCTGCTCTGCTTTGACAAAGTGTACAAATATATCCCCCAGAGCAGACATATCACATACAGTGAGAAGCTCACAGAGAAGAGAAGTTGGTCTGTTCTTGGCTGCAGATTCATCACATTTGTGTGTGGGTCCATTTGTTGTTGTTTTTAATGATGAGGAGGTTTGCTACTTGTTGTCACCCTCGCAAATTCTCATTTGGATGAATATCAGACACAGAAAGTGATGCTGTTATTTTTAGGCGTGAGCATGAATGTGTCTGTGCTGGTCCACCTCCAGCATCTTAGGGGTTTTCAGCAAAAGAACGGATTGTACATTAGAGTGCTATAAAAAGAAAACACTATATGTGAGTACTCATGGTTAAGATTTGCAAGATTATGTTTCTTATGAACTTATTTCAACCTCACTTGAACGCCTGAGAGCATATATGGCTCTCTAGAATGTATTTTCTGCTATATCTTTACATATTTACTGCAGTGTAATTAGACAGTGTTGATCAGAAGCATTATTTACATCGTCTGTGATATTGACTTTAAAATTCTCTTTGTTCTTCCCAGCTCTTTCGAGAGGTACGAATAATGAAAGGCTTAAATCACCCTAACATAGGTAAGTCATTAATTTATCTTAATATTTTTTGTTTGTCTGAATGTGCATCGTGTGTGTGTGTGTGTGTGTGTGTGTGTGTGTGTGTGTGTGTGTGTGTGTGTGTGTGTGTGTGTGTGTGTGT